>OV815993.1:30396841-31107358 GCA_929113495.1 Andrena minutula
ATCAGGCCGCTCGCGCGGCACAAGTAAGTGTCTTCGTCCCGGCGATACTTGTGCCGATGGTTGCAACTTTTAAAATTTGAAAAAAGTTTGTTATTAACATTTTACCCTAATGAATGGCCTTAATAGAATATATAGCTTTGTAATTAACTTTGTAACTAACTCAAATTGTACTTCTTAAAGAAAAAATTTTCAGAATCGTGAATAAAAACTGTGGGAAACATAAAAGTTTTTGATAAGCGATACTCTTGCAGTTTTGGCAAATTTTGAGCACCGATCGCATAAAAACAATAGCATATATTAAGAAACTGGGTTTACTACAATGAAATATAGTAATGTTAATAAAATGTGTATTCTAATTGGCCTGTAGCCCCACTTTTCGCAAACATGGGTCTAAATTCACGGGCCCAACACGGGCCTCCGAGGGTTAATATCAATTATATTAATACAGCTTAAAGACCGTAAATTTGCGGTTAAAATGCACCCAGTTACATTAAAATATCTTGACTAGAACCAAAGTTATAGATTTTTGATCGCCGGCGGGTCGTTTTGTCCCACTGTGTGACGCCCGGTTCGCTTACCTGATTCGGCGCGCACCGCCGTATTTACCACTCCACTGCGAAGTTAATAGGAGCCGCACCACCCTGGACGTGGGCTTATTTTGAAGAAAAAACTTCAAGCAATGCAGTAGTATTTTTTCCGGATTTTTAAAATCGCGACCTCGAGCCCGAATTTGAAAAATAAAAATTTGTTTATAATTTTCAATGTTGCAAAATTAATTTTTCGATCTGGAAAAAATTTATTCAGAAAGGCCGTTCTTTCCACTTTAAAATGCCGTAAGAGACAACTAAATCCGACAAATAGTTTCCGAGATAAAAATTCAAAAGCACAACCCAGTTTCACGAAAATAGGCAAAAATCGCAAAATTCAAGGCCCTGTATTTTTTAAACAAACTCGATATCGACAAAATGATGACTTAAACCCTCCCTAATTCCACGAGGACTATAACATATTGAAGTTTAAAAAAAATCCGAGACATCGAGGGACAAAAGTGATCGATTTGGCGTGGAATGACCCAAGGGGTAGTCCGCTGACTGCGCGTGGTCCCTACCTGCTGCGCCCTCACTTCAAATTAAAGGCCGATCCCTTATCTCTGGAATATAAACACATTTCCGAATATCAAAATAAGAGCACGCGCTGACGTATTCGTTACGAGAGAAGGTGGCTCATAGGAAAGAGATTATTCCATTGAAACGGCGGTAACTTTCCATTTCCACCTATTCCATATACGCAGACGTAGGCTAGGAGATTCCGCCTTTAAGAGGAGGTTCTGGTCTAAATGTCGATTTTTTTTATTTCATTCTTCGAATGTTCAACCTTTTAGGAAAACGTGTTTAAAAGGATTTTTTTGAAATTCGTAAAATTCCCGAAGTTATAGGCATTTGAGTAGCGACAAATGCATGGATAACACCCGGCGACTCGGCACTTACGTAAAACTTCAAACGCGTTTTCCTCGAAACAGCGTTCTCAAATCGGTGGGACCTGTATCTCCAAAAGTTATTATCCGTTTCGACTGAAACTTTTTTTATTTTGAAGAATATACTTCTGGCTAGGAGGGGAACTAAAAAAAAATACAAAAAGTTGAAAATTTATAATTTTCAAAGGCGATGAAAGGACGAAAAATACAGGGAAAAGTGATTTCAAACTTGAAGTGTCGTTATTTTCTAAGAGAAATGTCATTTTTGTAATTTTTTTAGCCCCCCCCCCCCCCCTAGCCAAAAGAATAATCTTCAAAATAAAAGAGGTTTCAGTCGAATCGGATAATAACTTTTGGAGACACAGGTCCCACCGATTTGGATCAATTTTTTGACGCCTTGACTTTAACGACTCCCCAGGGCTGTCTGCAATCATTAATTATAAAACAAAAAAATATATTTCTATAACTTAAGACATTCTTAATACAATGCAAAAAGTTCCATGAAATTATATATAGTAGTTTTCCTTTAATTACAGTCAACCCTCCTATAACGCGGTACTTTCATAACGCGGTTTCCATATAACGCGGAGCAAAAATTGCGACAGTCCTCCTATAACGCGGTACTCTCATAACGTGGTTTCCATATAACGCGGTACTCTTATAACACGGTTTCTTTATAGTAATACAACTTAATTGGCTTAAGCAGTCTCCCTATAGCATGAATTTTTCTAATTCACTTTTATGGTTGAAATTAATAGCCAATTCCCCTGATTTTATGCATGTACATCACCATTTTTCAATTTCATTTGCCAGGGAATTCCCCTGCCATTGCCGAAATGATGCAGCATTGCTATTTTTTATCAAAACTAAAGGTGCGTCTACACGACGACACTTTTGTGTCTAGATCAAGTGTCTTTTATGTCTAGCTAGGGCTAGTTGCAGTGTTATCAGTCTATACTCGAAGTCGTGTTAGGAGGAACTTATTTCGCGCATGTAGAATGAGCTCATTGGCTCCGAGGAAGCGTTCGTTTGGGATATAGCCAATAGGAGCTTGTTTCGGCACCAATCAGCGCCAACATGCGCAGAACCGGTCTAAACTCGTCGGTCTGCAAATTCCTTCTAACATGACTTCTAGTATAGCTGTAGCTGCAACTCCCGCAACGACAGGTCGAATTTAGTGTCGCGGACTCTAAGCAGTTTCCAATCTTCCGGAACTTTTTTTGAGTGTCGTGTATACTTGATCTAGACTTAAAAGTGTCGTCGTGTAGACGCACCTTTAGTTTTGAAATATGTAACCATATATATATTTATTGCCTTTTATAGAGTAAACTCTCCTATAATGCGGTTTTCTCATAACGCGGTTTCCATATAACGCGGTACGAATTAATCTGGTTTCTACTAATTATGAATTTCTTAAAACGCGGTTTCCATATAACACGGTACACAGTCTCTATATAACGCGGTACGAATTAATATGATTTGTGCTATGTAATTCTAAGTTTCTTATAACACGGTTTCCATATAACGCGGTACGAATTAATCGCGTTATAGGAGGGTTGACTGTAATTCCTAAATATCACCTATTTTTTTGGGCTCTAGACCAGAACCTAGCCTTAAGGGGGTATAACCGTTTGAAAGTGTCAAAAATCGGATTTTTTCTTTTTACATATTTTCATAGATTGATGTTTAAGGAATATTGTAAATCAAGTCCGATGTAAAAATTCGGAAGACTGACAAAGTTACAAGCATTTGAGTGGAACCATGCAGGTAGCACCGGACAGCGTTGCACGGCAACTCGACCGATCGCAGCGGAACTACATTTTTCATTACGATGGCCTGTTTTACATATTTTCATAGATTGATGTTTTAGAAATAGTATAAAACAGGTCTGATGTGAAAATTCGGAAAATTGACGAAGTTATAGGCATTTGAGTGAAACATCCCAAGTAGCAGGGGGCGGCGCGACGCGGCGGCTCGGCCGATCGCAGCGAAACTATATTTTTCATTACGGTGGCCCTAAAAACTCGCGCTACGTGTAACCAATTCCCTTCCAATTTTGCATGCAGAATTATAATAAGATTCCACATCGTCCAACGAAGGCTTCTTTTATTCCGATTCCCCGTTTATTATTTATAAAGAAAAAAGGTGGATTTTTCTCTTAGAAAAATCTAACTTTACCTTTGATCTCTCACCATTTCTTTATTTTTCAAAATTTTCAAAATCGGCTTCGTTGGGCGATAGCTATTGACATACTTCATAAGAAAATTGTATTGTTTTTTATTTCAGACACGACATACAGTTGTTTTCAGGGCCACCATTTAGCCGTCTAAAATCGAAAGACTTTCGGATGTGTATGCATAACTTCCCAAAAACAATAGTTTTTTAACTGAAACTTTTTTTTTGAGTAGTTCATAATACTATGTAAAGATAGTAAAAAAACGGGAAATCTGCATCAAACCGTTGACTTGCAAAAAAATCCACAAAATGTACACATTTTCCGAGGATTCAAACGGGTATACCCCCTTAAGGGGTTATACCTAGTCAGGAGGCCGAAAAGAGACGAATGTTTGTGAATTTTTTTGGAAAAACTGAAGCATCTATTTTTACAGAACTTTTTGCGCTTAAAAGAGCAACATCTAAAGAAGATTTGGTAATTTTTTCGTAAAAAAATATTTACGTTTATAATAAAATTACAATCGATATCCAAGAAGCCTTTTATAAAAAGTTGTTTTGCGGTGAGCACTGCCATTCGGAATCAGATTATCTAAAATAAAAAAACAAAAAAGATTTCATTAGTATATTAATGTATCTTTCGACTGACGGCGGGGGATTTTCGAAATATTAATTTAAAATAAAATGGCGGCTATTTAAAGTTTGAAGGGCCTGATTTTCGCGTGAAAAACGGCCATTTTTCGTTGATAAAATCGAAAATATACATTAAAAAAACAATGCGAACAATAGTCGATAGATTTTTATATAAAAAATAATCCCATAAAATATGAGAAACATTGGTGCAGTAGTTTTTGACATATCTTGCTCACCGTTTTTAAAAAGGCTTCTTGGATGTCGTTGTATTTTTATTATAAACGTTAAATATTTTTCTACAAAAAAATTACCAAATGTTCTTTAAATGTTACTCTTTAAAGTGCATAAAGTTCTGTGAAAATATATGCTTCCACTTTTTCCAAAAAAATCGCAAATATTCGCTTATTTTCGGCCTCCTGACTAGGTATAACCCCTTAACACACACTCGTCGCAGTGCAATTGCGTCTAGAGTAGCCTAAGCTGCTGCTGAGGCAGACGCGCGTCAGACGCGTAGGAGAAACAGATGCATGCTTCTCCATTACACCGGCACACTGCTAGGAGATCCTACTTTTAGCCCCGTTTCACACACTCACGGCACGGCACCGTGTTCATGGCAAAAAATGTGACGATCTTATAGAAATTTCCCGTCATTGCGGCGACGACAAGTGTGAAAGGTCTCCATACGATCTTCGTTCCTTTTGTCGTATAAACGGCGCCGTGCCGTGAATGTGTGAAACAGGGCTAAGGATCAATTCAGACGAAGCGATATAACAATACTGCCGCGAAAAACTGAGTCACATGTAATATATATATATATATATATATACATATGTCTCTGCATACATATATATATATATATATATATATATATATATATATACATATGTCTCTGCATACATATATATATATGTACCGATTCGAAATCGCAACGACGCCGCATCGCTTATCTGAATTGACCATTATTAGACATTCCTCGGCCTGAGTTAATCCTTATATTGCCCCGTGGGCTGTATAAGATGACCTGGGTCCCGCGCGCACCGTTTTCCAGCGCATACTCGCAGAACAATACGGTCCATAAACCGCGATCCCGGACGAGACACTCAGGCAAAACAAATTGCCTGTTAGTTTTTGGGAACCAGATGTTTGCATTTTCTTCGTTTAGTTCTTCAAGAAGGAGGGGGCTCCCCTCTCCACCGAGGAATTTCCAAAGCTCAAGGTCCTTCCTACACCAAGGAAATGCCACCAGTTGGATTTTCGTCGCCTCCTAAGGAGCGAACATCAGTTAAACAGGGGCTGTGTTCCGATTCACGCATTATGCGCATAGACCGCAGAGAAAACCGTTCCGTTTCATTCTATGCGTGCATTGGTTGCGTTGGTGGCGCATACGATTCCCTAGAATTCTCCCACCTCTAGCGCATGAAGCGTGCAGTTCATGCGCGCATGCGTATTTGTCGCTTTACGTACGCTTTGAAAAACATGCACGAAATTACGTGGTCCGCTACTCGAAGTGACAGAAAATATAACCTACATATATGCTACATGACAATAAATGCTTATTGGATATTTCGTTCTTTTACGCTATATTTGTCAACTTTTTATAATTTAACATCCTTCCAAAATATTATTGTTTTCATTGATATGAAAATTCAATGTAGTGTATTACTATATTATTTCAACATGTGTTGTGAGGTAAGACCGGCCAAAATTGAGGGGTAATCGTAGCCAGCTTTTAACATCACTTTTTTCTGGCTTAAATGCAACTGACATAAAAGAATTACGAATAAGGCAGAATGAAGCCAGGAATATTACTTTACACGCTTCCACATAAAAACTCAAAATGAAAAAATTAAATTTTATGGGCATATAATAATATGAAGAATGTTCAGGATGGAATACCCCTGAAGAATACATTTGTGATTCATGTATATAGTAATTAATTTTAAAACATAAAAATAATATTTTTTTATTAATTTTACAGTTTTCCCACTTCTTTTATAAAGAAAAATCATGGTCAGAATTACCCCACGTTAATTCTATAATTCCAGGCAAATGGACATTTTTATGTTATTGCTTCCAACTTTGTTACAACGTAAATTTATACTTTCTCGGTTATAAGAATAAAAACTAATTAGACACTTCAAACTAGCAGTTCATATAAAAAACCAGAATACAGAAGCACACGTAAAGCGACAAATACGCATGCGCGTAATATGCGCATTGACTGCCCATGCTTTTATTTTCTGCACTTGCTGCACGCATTATAAGCTACAAATTGGAGGATTCTAGGGAATTCTACGAAATTGGTACTGCCATCTCTGCACTCGCTGTATGAATTGCAACCAACGTAACGGACTCAATTTCGAAGCGAACAACACATCCCTAGAAGGTTTTAGGCAGGGTCGAAAAGAAAGATGAGGAAGGAAGCAAATACGTAGCGTGCATATTTATTTCTTAAAGGCTTTTACTGCTAAGTTTTTCGAAGGTGCTCTTATAATGCTAACTTTACAGCTGTACTCTAATCCAGAAGACGTACGAGAGCCTGCGGTTCTATTCAATAGCCTTCAAAACCTTGAATTTACGCCGGACGCGGATAATAAATAACTTCATTTTTCCTTTACACATCTGTTTACCAAATAACGTTGGGTAAGCAGCAGTTCGTCCTGTAAAACTCATAAAATATGATCTTCGCTTTCAATAATTATCGCTGTTCAAGAAGAATAGAAAAACTAGGGTTGAGAAAATCCAGGAACCAATTAAGCCATCAAATTTCGTTAGGAGTCGGTCCCCGATCCTTAAGACGAAGTAACCGATGTTGTTAGGAAGCGTGCTTCGACCACCGTCCAAAAGTCTCGAATTAAATTAACCGTAATCCATCCAACTGCATAGCTATTTGTAAGTAAGTTTGAACATTCCCGCGTAACCTCACGAGCATCAGACGCATCGAAACCCGTTCCGTTTCGTTACTGCGGTTCATGCGCTGCTGGAAACGGAACGCGGTTCATGCGCGCAGCGTCTGCGCTGCGGTCTATGCGCATAATGCGTGAATCGGAACACAGCCAGGGTCTTCATTGCTGAGACACCGGGTTTCGCGTCGCATCGCGTGTTGTGGTTGCGTGTATTGGACCCACACGGAACAGCTATTGCATAGTGTAGTAGTGTAATTTAGTGATTAGTATAGTTATTCTTTATTAGTTATTAGTTAATAGTTAGTGATTATAAGTGGTCCCCGAGTGTCATGGAGCGACGTTTAAGAGGCAGAGGTCGCAATGATGGGGGAAACGTTCGCCAAATGCTTCGTGCCATTGACGAAGCAAACAGGGACTATTCTTTAGCCCGGGAAATTTATAAACAATGGATGGTGGACAGTGGCCGGGAAACACGAGTCCCGTACCGACGGGAATTTCAACGTCTCGACCACCGTTTTTCGGAGCTAAATGTAGCAGAGTTCAATGCGGGAGTCAATAATCACCCGAGACCAGGTAGACCCCGGGTACCATGGAGAACGGAAGAACGCGTGATCGCATTAGCGCGTGCATTCCCACTAATGGGCCTCCGGGGTATTGCTCGTCGCGTAGATATTTCGCACGTGACGGTGCGACGCATCATCCGGGAAGAAGGTCTACGACCGTTCAAAATTCAAAGGGTCCAAGCACTCCGTCCTGGCGATTACGCTGCTCGGCGTACGTTCTGTCGTTGGATGCTGCGGAAATTAGAACAGAATCCCCGCTTCCTAGAAAATGTGCTGTTCACGGATGAAAGCAGTTTTTCCAGCGCCAATCTACAAAACAGGCAAAATACACGAGTGTGGGCCTATGCGAATCCCCACGCAACCGTCCAACGGTTTAACCAGGGACGGTTTTCAGTAAACGTGTGGGCAGGTATTGTGGGAGATCAAATCGTTGGCCCTGTTTATTTGCCCAGATTAAACGGTGCAACATATTTGCGCTTTTTGCGACGAGATTTGTTAGGCCAACTTCGCCAAGTAGTTCCACCAAACAGACGCCGGTCGCTGTATTTCATGCATGATGGTGCGCCAGCACATTTCACCCTGCCCGTCAGGGATTTCTTACCGCGAATGTTTGGCACACGGTGGATAGCACGCGACCCTGCACCTCATTTGTGGCCACCACGTTCGCCCGATCTCAATCTCCTGGATTTCTTTATGTGGGGAGCCGTGAAAGACAATGTTTATAGATCGGGGAGACAAATTGAATCGCGGGAACAGTTGAAGCAGCGAATAGAAGAAGCGTTCCGAACAATTCAGAATTCGCCGGACATTTTTGAAAAAGTTCGCCGAAACATGCAGTCAAGACTGCAACAGTGTCTCGATAATGACGGTGGTCACATCGAAGCCACCGGACAGGCGCGGATGCTACGCGCCATCAACAACGATGGGAGTGTCCTGTGGGTGAGAAGAAGACGCAGGAGATAAACCATCGAGAACGTTGGTAAGTTACTAAGTTAATATCGTCTAACCCTCACAAATCAACTTTGTCAATTTTTTCCTACAAAATGGTGCGTTTGCCACATATGTTATCATTTAAACTTTCCCTCCTGTCAATCAGCAGAATCTATTGTTGTGCCCTATCCGTTCAAATGTCCGTAGGCAAAAGATAGGTCAAGTCCCGACCGTAGCATAGGGAGTCATACGAAGTAGGCCAAGAAAGAGGGGGTTTTTAGTGGGTATCCCGTTGGCAGCGGCGAGTCCCACATAATCCAGGCAACCCTGCCTGGGTATGCGTAATGCATTTTCCCCCTCTATAATAAAAAAAAAAAAAAAAAAAAAAAAAAAGATAAGTAAAAATTCTAACTGGTTACTGCCAACTCCGAATTTCTGTTGGGAAAACACCACTTAATTCAGGCCCAGCCGGGTCAATGCACCTTGCACGGTCTTCTGTCCCTTTAAACGCCGTGTTGTGTCTGCGTAGAGCCCAGGAGCTACCTACCCCGGGCCACTACCCTTCAGGTAGTAAATACTGGCAAACGGCAAAGTGGTGGTGGTGGGCCCAAGCATCTACGTGCAACTCTATACATTCAAATCGTTGCGAAATCTTTAACAATTTTTCCCCACGAAACGGTTCATTTGCGACATATGGCTCCTTTCAAACTTTTTCTCCTTACGCCGAGCAGAATATGCTGATGTAAAAAAAAATTTAACATTGATTTTCAATGTTATAAACAATTTTGCAGCAAATTTTTTTCGCAAATCTCCACCGATCCGGGGGTGTAGATTCACCCCTCCAAGCGGTGAACATTACTTTCTTAACACCCTGTACATGTCATGTATGTAGTATGATTATAATCAATGTGTGTAATACACCACAGCGTGTAACTAAACTGTTAAAACGCAAAACACAAATTATATGCTTATATTATATGTTATATATAAATATATTATTTATTTCATTTCTCCTGGTTTCATGCGCTATTTCACAACCATTTCCCATCCTCCTCCAAACAGATCGGTAATGTTATCTTACATTAATTGGATAAAGAAATTAAATTTGGGGAAATGAAGTATGCGAGGTCGATATGCTTTCAACACTTCCATGGTCAGATGGCAAAACCTGATATGTCCAGTTTTCCTGATTTCACAGCACAGCAGTTTTAAAGTTTTTCCAGCTGTGAAAATTTAATTTTCCTTTCTTTAGTCATTCATTAAGAAACTTTAATCAAAATATTAATTGAATATGGAAGTTGTAGGTAACTTAAGATAGGGACATATAATAATAGTAACTATTTTTCTACAAAAAAGTGTGGAGATTAATTTTTTTTTAAATTTTCATTAATTTCATCCTCGAAGTCTTCCAGGTCGTCGAATTCTGCAGCGTCTTCAGTAGTGGGCAATGCCCAACAAAAACTTCAGCACATCATGAATTGCCACCTCGCTTTGTTTCTAAACTACTACAGCGTTCAGATGGTATATTTTGCAAACATTCAAATTTCATATAGACACACATGAAAAAAAACCATAATCTCAATTTTGACTCTTTGAATTCTTGATTTATTTATACTTATTCATTTTTCATTAACGGGTACCAGCCTTTGTTAACAGTGACTCGGCAGAAATATAACCCACACGGAGAAGACAAAAAACAAAGAAAAATAAAGGAAAACGCAAGAAGAAATATTAATAAATCATACATACGCGCAAAATTATTTTCAATAGTTAGAGAATATTTTCATTTACAATTTACATTTTAATTACTCACATTATTACTGCGGTCTCGTCTTTACTCGTATCTTACTTTCTTAATAAAGTCGAAATAATAATAATAATAAGAACGAATCATTATCCAGTATATAAACATATTCTAAAATATTCGAAACATTCAAACTTCAAACTACTCGACACACCGGATTGTTCGGTACTTTCGGCCCACTAGGTACTTTCGCCCCGCTCGATTCTTTCGGCCCGCTCGGTTTACTTCGAGTCGCTCGAATACATTCGAGTTCTCGGTTTTATTCGAGCTGCTCGAAAAAATTCAAGGTCTCGGTTCTATTCGAGTTGCTCGAAAAAATTCGAGTTGCTCGGTTCTATTCGAGCTACTCGGTTCTTTCGAGTACTCGGCTCGGTCCGGTTTTTCGAGCCGAGCTGGGTTCGGCTCGCTTTTTCCGAGTACTCGAACAGCACTAGTACGTACTCAACCATGTACGTAATGTAGGCCCACTAGGCAAGTGCAGTTCTTTCCTGATGAAATGATAGGCCTTGGGAGAGTAAAAGTATAATGTTAAAGCAAAGCTTCTCATCTCCTCCGTGTATTTTTGTCTACTGCGTGCAACTGATGCATTCTGTACTTCATTTTTAAACATGGCTAAAGGAAGCCCACTAAACTGGTTCTCCAACACCTCCTCTATACAATTGGTGGTTATACCGTTTTCTTTTAAATGCCGAATGACATCAGTCATTGTGTTAAGTCGAGCATCACGTCGCAGTAACCGTCTCTGCAATACTTTTATTTTCTGGCGCAATTGTTGCACTGTCTCTGATGGTGGCAAATAGTTGTCCAGTACCTGAGTGCCAACATCCTTTTTTCCTGCGCTAATGCATTGTACCACTGTTTGATTGTCAACATCCTTCTTCACTATCCTACTATCATGTTGCTGTAACAATAAAATATAACTATAGGTTTGAATTCAGATAGTATAAATAAATGCCAACTTTACATAATAGTTGTTCACATTAGAGGTTAGAATATATGTAAAAATTTCATAGGCCCTTTTACTTAGTAACTTTTTACTGAATAGATTCCGAGACTCAAAATTGTGATTTTTGCATGTTATTTGATACGTGCTTTCGATCCATATAAATTTCCCGTGAAAAAAAAGGTTTCCCAGAAGTAAAGTTTACCCATAAATAAAGTTATGAGATCATCATTCTGAACTCGTACCATTGTGGACTGCAATGAAGGTACATTCGGTGACCTGTTTTCATCAGATATCACACTGCTTGAAGTCAAAGGCCCATGCATTACTGCCTGTAAAATAATAAATATTTATAATTGTTTCTCGCCTGCGAAGAATAGTTTCATTTACTACCTTGTAAATACATGTTTCCCCAAAACATGCCTTTGTTGAGTTTTCCATACTTATACTACAATTTAGAAAATATACGTTATATAAATATTTAGATACCTCATTTACTGGAGTGCAATGATACTGATGATCAAATAACGTTGGCACTGCATCCCGCTTCAATATACGCCGCACACTTGTGGATGTTGTAGGTTGAAAAGCGTCGGTAGTAAAATGTTTACTACATATCCTACTATATTTTTGTACTGCAGGTTGTAAATTGACTGGTATTGCCGCAATAAACTTCTTCCACGACTCCTCCTTTAACGGAACGCTGCACAAAAATTACATTTCTTATACGAACCAATCAAACATACTTTTATTGAAAAAACTTTGTAATTCCACTTTAATTTCCACTTACTTATAAAAAGTTACACCCTCACTTTTTTTCCACTCACTTCTGCAGTTTTTAATGCAACACCTGTTAACCATTTTTTGCTTCTATACTTTTTAACCTTACACTGAAAAGCGTTTCGTGCCAAAAATGATGCTACAAAGCTCATGGCGTCGGCGACGCCGCGTCGCTTCTATCTCCACAAAATTACCTTTTTTAAAAAAAAGGTACAAAAAAGAGCGCCAAGTATATAATCCCGTAAAAAAGAATCCCATTTAAAAACATTGTCGTAAATTAATATAAATTTATCAATGTGCTATATTTAGCTTTACAAAAGTAATGATATACAACAGTTGCGCCAATTATCACACTGGCTACTTACAAAAAGAACAAAATGTATTCAATAATATTAAGCAGATATATTTTTATACAAATAAATATTTTAATACGAATGAGTATTTGATTCAAAATACTTGGCGCTGCGCAACCGACAAAATGTTAAATATTAATTAATAATTTACAACTCCATTACAATATAAAATACATATACATACACATACTAGAAACGCAGTCACATTTATTCTACATATATTTAATTCTAATACCATACGTAGCATAAGCACACGCACGTACGCACACACACACGCATGCACGCACGTACAAGAAAGAAAGAAAAGGATTAATGCAATTTATACATATTTATTGAGTTTAGCAACACCAATTCGGGGCGCAGCGCCAAGTATTTTGAATCAAATACTCATTCGTATTAAAATATTTATTTGTATAAAAATATATCTGCTTAATATTATTGAATACATTTTGTTCTTTTTGTAAGTAGCCAGTGTGATAATTGGCGCAACTGTTGTATATCATTACTTTTGTAAAGCTAAATATAGCACATTGATAAATTTATATTAATTTACGACAATGTTTTTAAATGGGATTCTTTTTTACGGGATTATATACTTGGCGCTCTTTTTTGTACCTTTTTTTTAAAAAAGGTAATTTTGTGGAGATTTCACACATTTTGTAGTAGTGTTTATTGATATCAATCACTTTACGACAATGTTTTTAAATGGGATTTTTTTTATGGGATTATATACTTGGCGCTCTTTTTTGTACCTTTTTTCTAAAAAGGTAATTTTGTGGGGTTACTAATGACAGTACTTTTTTCACCCCCTCGAGGTTATTTTGTTTTTAAAATATTGTATTGTCATCCAAACTATGTCATCAAATTTAAACCAATTCCACCAATCTAATTGGTGGAATTGGTTTAAATTTCACTTTTCAATTATGAACCAAACATGCAAGAAGCAAACAGAGGATCGATGCTGAATAAAATCGTTTAATTGATATAATACTATGTTTCATTTATTTTTTCAACCTTAAATTATACAATTTTCCACATTTATAATAAAATTCGATTTTAATTGTATGTACATATTTTTTAAAACTCTAAAATAGAATTATCCATGAAAATGTGCTCATTTTTCTCATTTGCTCGTGCACTAGGGGTACTTTCTCCTTCGCTTCCGCTTCGATTATCTGAAAATATATATATAAAAGTCACATATTTTAGTTACAACATAACGTAGAATATATGGAGAAAGAGTTGACTTTTGCTGTAGTAAGTGTAGAGACTACATATTGTGTCCGAAGGAGGTGATAGCATATAGCAAAAAGTCTTGTTGGAGGAAATTTATATAGTAATGGTAATTTAGCGAGAATTAACAACGAGATCTAATATTTTTAACGCAAAATTTATTGGTGTTGGAATAAAATTAATTTAGTACGTTTATTGGTGAATTGAAATATTGTTAATGGGAAACTAATAAAATTAATGAATAGCGTGGAACCTACTGTGGATTTTAAATTAATAAAGTATTACAAATATCATTCATAAAAGATTGGAAAGTATCGAGGGAGATGCATTGTCAGCATACTTTCTTCATTAGTGTGACTTACTGTACACTGCAAGTAGTACGCCATAATTTTTTTAATTCTTAACGCGTTCGCAGACGTGAATGCTGTAGCGTTCATTTTCATGATGATACAGAATGACATGAATGCTATAGCATTCAAATCTTAAAGTCCATTATTTTGAATTTAATTTTATATAACCTTAACACGTTCGTGGACGTGAATGCTATAGCATTCATTGTATATAATGATTAAAATATGATAATTTCCACCTCGCTGAAACTTTTATTGTCCGCAAACGTGTTAATGCTACGCTAATTTGAAAAATTTTGTCGATTTACCTTATTTCTCTATCTAATAACCTCCTCCGGACAACCTCCAAGCCTGTGTATGCCCTTCATTCCTGTCCAAGCCCGTGCGTCCCTTTCATTTTTATCCGAGCCTGTGCGTCTCCTTTATTTCTATTCAAGCCCATGCATCTCCTTCATTTCTACAAGTTCTACATAAAAACTCTAATGTAAAAATAGTCTGATGGTATGAAAACAATATATTATTTTGTAGAAACTTGTGTCAAAGAAGACGCTAATCTGTTGAACCTTCTCCGGACAACTTCCAAGTCTATGCGTCCCCTCCGTTTCTATAAGCTTTACATAAATAGTCTATTAAAAAATTTTTGTGACTTACCTTGTTAATTGAGACAATAATTCGGTGTCCTATGTCGTGTAAAAAGTCGTGGCATTTCAAAAATGTTGACAATTTCCTTATTTCACACTTCGCAGGTTATGGTTCTTTAATATCCTTAATACTAGCTAGGTTACGTTTATATCTCTACAGACGTGCTTTCTGCTAGCTGTCACGTGACTATTTGTTACGCGATTGGCCGAACCCGCATCAATATATAGATATACACGCTGCGCGAGAACAGAGTGTATCAAGTTACACCACGAGCCAATGAACGACGTGCCTGAGAGACATTTCTCTCCCTTTCATGTTCCCCTCTTGCCTACACTTTACCAGGACGATGCTGAATTTTTGAGAACATGAAAATCGGGAAATCGCCACTTTACAACGAAATATCTCAGCTCATAAGGCACGTAGGAACAGAACGAAGACACTTTTCTTATGTAAATCAAACCCAGACTATCCATTAAGACCATTCAAAATCGAATCGGATCAGCCGTTATTGAGATTCGGAAATATCAGGGTTCAGAATAGCGAGTCGTCGCGTAATAGAGACACTCTGTGCTCGCGCTGCGCATATATACATATATATACTTGGCGCGAGACACTACCGTGTCTCTTGATACCCCCACTACACGCAAATCTACTATAGGATAGTACAGGTAGAGACAGATAGTAGGAAGAAGAAGGATAACTTCTCCCCATGTCTTCCTTTTCCCTCGGCGCGCCGTCGCCTCTACTTCCACTTACTTCAGCTTACACTCCAGTTAGAATATAGCTCTATGCACTCCAGTTAGAATATAGCTCTATGAGTGTTACTGTTATGGGGACTGCGTATCGTTGCCAATGAGGCTTGTCCCCATGCGTAAGTGGCACTTGCCTAAAGCGTTGCTCTCGTAACAACTCGCGTTTGTTCGGGATTCGCGTCCAGTCTTTAGTCGAGTAGCATGTAAGTTGAAAATTTACCTTGTGTGGGGACTCTTAAAATTAATCGCGTAGTTTAATCAAGCAATCGTAAATTACTACACTTTCGCTGTTCGACTAAATACTGGACGCGCTGTTCCACGTGCTCTTAAAACCGGTAGATGTTTCACGATCGTTCCAGCCATGTTCGTGTACGTGAAATTGCGAGAATGTGGTAAATTAATGATCGCCAACGATACGGAAATCCGGCACTTTGATTCCAAAAACGTTCATTTTCAAAAGTTTTATAAAATAAACCACAAAAACGAATTTAAAGATTGTTCGATTGTTTATTGTAAAGGTAAGTTTTGTATCGAATTGATTTTGTTTCAAATCTTCAGTTTGTATATAGTTGTGTATATATAAATAGAAGGGTACGTGTGAGTGAAACGTTATTTAGGCGTACCTTTCTTGCCCACATATGTCTAACACGTGGCTACAAAAATCTTAACCATATAATATCTCCATATAGACCTGACATTTGAATCATAATTTTGAGATTTTAGTTAATACTATGCTGTGTACTTTCAGAATCGAAGGAAGAATTGCAGGCATTAATTGCCTCAAGACGAGCATCAGTTCCCCCTTTGAAGCGCATGCAATCTGCGTCAGAAATTTCTGACGCAGACACACCGAAGAAAGCACTACTGGTAAATATATAACTATCGTATTGTTATGTTCATATTGGGAACAGGACTGTTCCAGCATTGCTGACGATGGTTCAGACTTAGTCTATTATTATTAGCAGTTTACATTCCTAATTTTTGTTGTGTTCTGTTCTTAGGACATTGGCGACGGTTATGAAAGAATTTTAACGGAAAGACTCAAGGCAAAGTCGTCGCAGAACGAATTCGTAAGTGAATGGTCTACATTTATTTTCGTTTACGTTGCATTTACGTCGCTGTAAGTTCGTATAGACATATTGGGAACAGGAGTGTTAGAGCATTGCTGGCGATGGTTTAGACTTAGTCTATTATTATTAGCAGTTTACACTCCTAATTTTTGTTGTGTTCTGTTCTTAGGACATTGGCGACGATTCTGAAAGAATTTTAACGAAAAGACTCGAGGCAAAGTCGTCACAGAACGAATTGGTAAGTAAATGGCCTACGTTTATTTTTGAAATTAATTTCTCAAAGAATCTTTTTCGTTCAATTTGTCTAAGAAGTTTCCTATTTAAACATGGTCCTCAACAAGTTGATATTGTGTTTGCCCAAATGTGTATATAGGGTAAATGACCCAATTACTGACACATTAAGCGTTAACGCTGACATTATCTTGTAGTTTTGTACTTATAGACTAAAAGTATATGTTGTTCTTGTTATTTATTATTGTTTAATATTGTACGTGCACTGTGGTGCGACGCACGTGGATACTGTACACGCATTATCCTTATTTATTTTCTCACTGCGGATATAGGAATTGGAACGTTGAGGGTGAACACCTGACTCACATCACGTTGAACTCCATTACACGTTATTCGACCTTTATTTCAATGTGCACCTAACACGCGGCCAACAGGCCCGACTAATTCAATGACGCCACGCCGTGTGTGTCATTCGAACGAACGTAAACCAAAACGAAAGCCCGGTGTCCGAGAGTACTGCGCCAGCCGGTGAGTAGCGATCAACTCGACTAACAAACTAAGCCTTGATAACGCCTTGACAAACTAAAGTTTTCAATAACAGTATAATCAATAAGAAAAAATAAAGAATGGCGTTCATTGGCCCATGCGGCCGAGCCCAATTAATAACTGAAAATGTATACTTCTACATTTAATAATAACTATTACGCATCAAGATACTATGCCACTCTGAGATACGGACTACTAGATGGCGAAAAGTGTCACGCGCGGCCAAAGCACTGGCGAACAGCAGGAGGATATGAGACACTCGATGGAGAAATCTAAATTCAAAGTAACAATTTAAACGTCAATGATTGTCCACCGGTAGCACATAGAGCTTAGCTGCGGGTCGTAGGAGGGACCCCTTGGTTGTTTTCACGGTTGCCGCTCGTACTACTCCATCCTCACCTGGGTGGATTGCCTCGACTCTACCCATGCTCCAGTGCAAGGGTGGAGCGTTGTCATCGTGGATGATGACCAAGTTGCCGATGGCCAGCTGCGGGCCTCGGCTCTCCTTCCATTTGGTGCGTTGCTGACACAGATGCAAATACTCCTTGACCCATCTGTGCCAGAAATGTTGTCGGAGCTGCTCTATATGTTGCCATTTAGACAACAGATTCTGTTTTGTGGTCGTTAAATCAGGTTCCGGATATGACGCCAAGTTTGCTCCGATCAAAAAGTGAGCGGGAGTAAGAAAGGAAAAATCATTTGGATCTGCAGACAAAGGAGTGAGCGGAAGGGAATTCAGCACCGCCTCTATTTGAGTCAATAACGTATACAACTGAACATAGTTTAACGATGCCTCCCCTGCTACACGCGTCAGGTGATGCTTGGTGGCCTTTACGGCCGCTTCCCAAATTCCCCCAAAATGTGGAGCACGGGGGGGGGGGGGGGGATGAATTGCCACGAAATCCCCTCCGTCCCTAACTCAGAGATGATCTTGCTGTATCGTGTATCGTTGTTGAACATGTCATGGAGCTCCTTGAGCGCGTTGTTTGCTCTTATGAACGTGCTTCCGTTGTCGGAATGTATTTCTGCCGGTCGTCCACGGCGAGCGATGAGCCTTTTGAAGGCGGCCAAATAGGCCTCGGTAGTCATATCTAAGACCAGCTCGATGTGCACGGCCTTGGTGCTCATGCACACAAATATGATTACATATGACTTGATTTTCCGCATGGTTTTACGAACGCCCTCGCGAATAAAAAAGGGGCCACAATAATCAACGCCTACAATTGAAAACGGTCGCGCAGGCCTTGCCCGTTGTGCGGGTAGATTTCCCATGATTTGCTGCGATGATTGAGGAGATGCTCGGAAACACGTCATACATCTTCTGATTAATTTGCGCACGGTGTGGCGCGCGGCCAGCGGCCAATAGTATTCGCGAATCGCAGCGAGAGTGCCCTGCGCTCCTGCATGAAGTTGTCTTCGGTGAGCATCTTCGATTATCAGTTCCGTGAGATGATGCTTTGCAGGCAGCACTGCGGGATGCTTGCTGCTAAACGGTAAATTCGCATTCCGTAACCTTCCTCCAACTCTGATGATCCCGTCCTTCAAAAAGGGGTTGAGACTCGCAAGTTTGCTGTGCCTAGGCAAGCCCTGCCCTTTAAGTAAACCCTCGCGCTCGGAGGAAAATGCCTCCCCTTGGACCATGCGTATGATAGCCTCCGTGGAGGCACGTAGCTCCTGTTGAGTCAATACTCCTGACAGATGCTGCGAGATGCCATGCCTAGCGTTGCAGACGAATCTTCGGCAATAGCTTATCACTCTGGTGAGCTTAGAAAAAGAAGAAAAACGCTCGTAAAAGGCGACTTCCTTGACGACGGTCAAGGTTACCGCATCTGCACGCTGCTCGGGTAATTCTTCATTGAGTATGATATTGGTTTTCTCGGGCCAGAACGACGACTCGTTTTTTAACCAAGGGGGACCATGCCACCATAGCTGTGAGTGCCTTAATGCCGAGGGTGTTGTGCCGCGGGATATCAAGTCCGCGGGATTTTCCTTCCCACTCACGTGGCGCCATTCTGCGTTCTCGCTCAGTTCCTGAATCGTTCCAAACCGATTTGCGACAAATGTTAGCCAGCGCCTGCTTGGCGCGTGTATCCAGCTCAAAACAATGCCAGAGTCCGTCCAAAACCCAATGTAATTGCATTTGAAGGGCACTGCCTTCAAAACCACCGACGCTAGTTCGACCAGCAATAATGCTCCACACAGTTCGAGTTTAGGCAAGGAAATGTTCCGTATCGGAGCCACGCGTGACTTTGCACATAGAAGTCTGGTGGAATGATTCCCTTCATGGTCGGTGGACCTGATGTAAATGCAGGCGCCGTAACCGTCTTGACTAGCGTCTGAAAACCCATGCATTTGAATCTCCCGGGGCCTTTGATTGCATATGATTTTGCGCGGTACTGAAACTTCCTGTAACTGCGGCCACTCGGACTCCAGGCGTTTCCACGTGGCGTGAATTTCCATGGGCACGGTCTCGCCCCAATGCACCTTCAGCACCCATAGCCGCTGCATGATTATCTTGGCCGACAACATGACTGGACCCAGCAGCCCTAAAGGATCGAACACCTTAGCAATAGCAGACAGTATCGATCTCTTGGTGACGCGTTCACCTGCACTGCACATGCTTGTGGTATCGTATTGGAAATAATCTTGAGGTGCGTTCCACTTGATGCCCAACGTGGACGTAACCCCTCCTTTGTCCAGTTGTAAAACCGTATGCTCGCCGGGCTTGACTTGCAGCCCCAGCAGCAACCCTGGTTCATTGGACAACCACTTCCTTAACTCAAAACCTGCCGAGGCCAAAAGCCCTTTGACCTCCTCACGAATGACCAGCGCCTCGTTCCATGAATTTGACCCTGTCAACAGATCGTCCACATAGAAATCTCTGCGGACTACTTCAGAGCCCAGTGGATAATTCTGTGCTTCTGCCGACGCTAATTGTTGAAGCGTTTTCGTGGCCAAAAATGAGGCTGGCGCGGTACCGTACGTTACGGTGAGTAATTCATATGTTGCCAGCTCGTCTGCTGGGGAATCCCGCCATACAATTCTTTGCAAAGGTGTCTGTGAGGGTTCAATTAAAACCTGGCGGTACATTTTGGCAATGTCCGCCGTCAGGACATAGTAATGGGCTCTGAATCGAATCAGAATTGAAAATACATTCTGCTGTAAGGTGGGCCCCACCATCAAAATATCGTTTAAAGAAACGCCTGTGTGGGTTTTGCAGGATGCGTCGAAAACCACTCTGAGTTTCGTCGTCAAACTGCTTTCCTTCAAAACCGCGTGATGCGGTAAGTAATAGTTCGGCTGAGTTTCGCGATTATGCTGGTCAATCGCGCGCATGTGTCCTAGTCGAACGTATTCACGCATGAAGCTCGCGTATTCCAATTTCAACTGCGGGTCTCGACTCAACCGTCGCTCCAACGCCTGGAATCGCCGTACGGCCACTTCCCTGGACTGGCCAAGTTGTTCCAGCTTCCCAGGCCTCAAGGGTAGACTGACAACGAATCTGCCCTCTTGGTTCCTCCGAAACGTGCGCATGTAATGCTCGTCGCACTGCCTTTCTTCGAGCGACAGCTCCCCCTTGGTCGATGCCTGATCTAACTCCCAAAAACGCGACACTAGCGCGTTAAGATTGCTCGCAATCGAGAAGTTGCAACATTTCGCCGGCTAAAATCCATCCCAATTGCGTTTTTTGAAATAGCGGTTGCGATTCCGATGTCCTGATTCGACCTACGCAGAGCAACCTCCAGAATACCTCCACGCCCAAGAGGAGGTCGATTTCCGCTGACACGTGGAAAGCGGGATCCGCCAATTTTATATTGGACGGAACCTTTATGGCTGCATGATTGAGCGAAGTTAGAGGTATGTTCGTCGTAATTTTATCGATGATTAAACAATCGATTCGCGATTTGTAATTGTTGACTCTTGACTGAATTTCTACTTCCACTCTTCCATCAATTTGAGTTCGTCCCTGGCGAAACCCAAGAACCGGTACGTTTGTCGGGCGTGCGTCGAGGCCCAGTTTGTGCACACAGCTTTCAGTTATGAAGTTGGATTGAGAACCTGGATCTAGGAACGCACGGCATTGATGCTCGTTATCGTGCCGATCCATTATGTATACCACCGCCGTGGACAGCAAGGTGTCTGACCTTGTCGATGCTTGGGATTGACGAATAATAGTGGCCGCCTGGGTTTGTATGTTCTGCGGGGTTGCATCCTCATTGACTTGATCCGAATCGTTTTTGGTCCCCGCTGGTTCCATTCTGTGCAGCAACGTGCTGTGTCGCTTACCACATTTTTTGCAGGAACCCCACTCACAGGCGCTTGCCCAATGCGCTGTAGTGCGCAAACAATTGAAGCACAATTTGAGCGCTGAAACCCTATTAATTCTGTCCTCAATAGGAAGTTTAAAAAATGTATTGCATTGATATAAATGGTGATTGCCCTTGCAGGAGGGACAAAACGATTTGTCATTGACAGACACATGAGCGAGCGCGCTCTTGTTTCGCGCTACCTTGCTGGACGGGCGTGTGTCTTGTGATTCCTTAGCCATGGTTTCCAACCCCTGACAGCGTCGCGATAAGAAATCCAATAATTGTTTTAATGTGGGCATATCTGTTCCAGGAACACTAACCTCCCATTCCTTTCTCGTGGCATAGTCGAGTTTGTTGGATAAAGTGCAAATTATAATGTCATCTCACGTTTCTGTCTGCCGGCCCAAGGCCTTTAAGGCTCGCAAATGTTTTGAAAATCCGTTGATAAGCTGCCGAAGGCAAGCGGCGTCTTCCTTCTGCAACGCGGTTAGGTCAAACATTGCATTCACGTGCTTTTGTATAATGACGCGTTTGTTGTCATATCTCTCCTTTAGCATCTCCCATGCTTCGAGGTAGTGGGCCTCGGAAATTTCCAAGGCCTGAATCAGCTCGGCTGCTTCGTCTTGTAGAGCAGACTTTAAATATTGAAGCTTCTGGATGCCCTTCAACCTTGGATCGGAATGAATCAGTGACTTGAAAGTATCAAAAAATGGAAACCACTCATCGTAAGCGCCCGTGAATTTAGGCAAGTCTATTTTTGGCAGGTGAACCTGCGCGTAGAGCGAAAGGTCAGAGTTGTTGACGTTGCTCATATGCGGAGAATTGGGTGACGTAACCGTTGTCGAAAGTGCGACCATTGTCTCCTCGAATTTCCTGACGATGGAAAAGTACTGTTGCTCGAATTCGAACCTCTCCTTTTCCTGATCCACTGTGGCTTCCTCGTCCTCCTGCAGATATTCTATTTGATCCTGCACGGCCGCGAACCCGTCCCAGCACTCCTCGAATTTAAGCTTACGATGACTCACTTCGAATAAGGATGCCTGATTTATATCAAGGGAGTCAAGATACGAATTGGCCCGAGTGCACGTGGCCTTGACCTGACCACGTCTCGCTATTAATTGTTTGAGGGTCAGTTGCTCGAGTAGAGCCATCTTATGCGCGTTGACTCAGTTGAGGACGATGCCAAATACGGATACACGAAAGGGAATGAACTTGCAGGAAAAATTGATCGGAGACTTACCGAGTCGTCGCAGAACGTTCTGGATGTTCAATAATGGCCGTCGCTGATGATTGCGACCACGAGGCGGCCTGCACTGTAGGTGCTTCTGCTGGCGACGATTGCCTTGCGACAAAACAGGCTTGTCAAAACGCTTCACTAAATTGTTCGCGAACCAGTGCCACTGTTGGAGATCACTATAATGCTCGTAAACACACAATCCGGCTCGAAGGACCATTATGTACGCGCACTGTGGTGCGACGCACGTGGATACTGTACACGCATTATCCTTATTTATTTTCTCACTGCGGATATAGGAATTGGAACGTTGAGGGTGAACACCTGACTCACATCACGTTGAACTCCATTACACGTTATTCGACCTTTATTTCAATGTGCACCTAACACGCGGCCAACAGGCCCGACTAATTCAATGACGCCACGCCGTGTGTGTCATTCGAACGAACGTAAACCAAAACGAAAGCCCGGTGTCCGAGAGTACTGCGCCAGCCGGTGAGTAGCGATCAACTCGACTAACGCCAGCGCGCGATCTTCAAACAAATATGTTTTCTTGATGAAAAAGATTTGGTGGATCTTAAAACTTCGATTTTTATGTATAAATTCATCAATTTCAAAAATATATTTGGGAATCTATTACTGACACCCTTCAAACGTATTTGACTGAATTACTGAGATCCCAATTGCTGCCAACTAACCTATACAATACTGTTTATCAGTCATTTTAAGGTTACGTCGTATCATGTACATGAGCAACTATATACTGCTATGACAGTAATACCAAAATGCTTGAAATGAACCGTTGAATTCGGATCTTTATTACTTTCTATGATGCTTATATTATTTAAAATATTATATTTTGTTATGTTAACGGCTTAAATATTACAATTACAGCATTTTCTTTAACGTCTTATTTTCTATTTCGCTAGTATGGAAGTCATCGTTTCCATTCTCCTACTATCCGCTTAAAATTTTTTATCGTTTTATTCAAATTAACGAAGAAAAAATTAAGTACTGTTTTTTGTATCGTATAAATAACAGTTTGAATTGTATGCTAAATATTTTTTATGCATCATTTTATAAGATTTATTCGTTATTTTACGTAAAACAGCTTAGGGTGACAGTAATTGGGTCCTTTACCTTAGTTCCACGATTTTCAAGAAGGGTTTTAAATTACTTGTTAATGGTGTTACATTTTATTGCTATTTGCAGACCTTACACTAAGCTTGTCTAACCCAGAATTGGGATTGTGTGCACAGATTGTACATGAATTGGTAGAAATTAATTTTAGCCATCATGGCTAGCGAAGACGAAGTGCCAAAGAAAAAGTCGTAGAAATCTTTTTTACCCGCGGATTATAACAAAGCAGATGTATGCGAAAAAACATATTTTAATTGGCAACGTTTTCGACAAAATCAAAGTGCGTATTAGCTACACAACCACCGATAAAAATAAAATTCAGTGCATTTATTATACACTGTTAGAAATAATTTGTTTATTGGTCAAATCTGCCTAGTTCTTCATGTCATAACTTTAGTATTGAAAACAACAGTTTTCTATGTGTCATTTTACCAAGTCTAGAACTCAAAATGACAACCTGTAAAAGTAAACGTGAGATTTATGTATTTAACTCATTCCGAAGTATTACAGAAACTGCGTCGAGTGATTTATCCAGGACATTTGCATTTAGAGATATTACAAACATACAAACTTTGTATGTTTGTGCGTGTGTCTGTCGCCTAAAAACTTTCAAACGGTAAACTCTTGGATTACGAAACATGCCACAGCTCATTATGTCTGGCTTATCCAGACGAATGTGGCTATATATCTATATATATTATATTATATAATAATATTATATATATAATATTATTATTAATATTATTATATATATAATATTATTATTATATATATATATATAAATTATCTAAATTTCCGGCGAAGCTGAGTAGTAAAACCACTAGATACATAAACTTTCTGTTCCTCGGGCAACGTCACGTTTTGATAATAAATTAATGAGGACGTAGAATAATTACTTTTGCACATTGAATAAGTGGATCTCGCGAGAAATTTCAGTATCTACTAAAATCACATCTTTACAAAAGAAACTTTCATGAAATAATAATAATAAGTGATAATAATTGCACCGATTATGAGAATTCAGTAAAAGAGGACCAAATAGATATTGAAAATTCCAGTTACACATGCGTTTTGCTTCCAGCAGATAAAGATCATTTGGTTCTCAGTGATAATCCTCCAACTCAACTAGAGCTTCAACTCAATCATGATGATTGTTCTATCGTAAATGAAGGCAGTCATAATGCAAATGCTATGAAAGAAAATGATCAATGTATCAAACACATTGACAATTCTGAATTAAATATCATTGTTCAAGAAGAAGGCAATTTATGTAACGACAATACTTTGAGTACAACTTCTTCACATTGTAATAGTGAAGATGGTTCAATTCAAAATGATGATGCTACTGATTATCATGATCGTAACAGTGATGTTGATTCTGATACATTTGAATCGGATAATGTTGAAGACTCTAGTAACGAATTCAGTGCAGAAGCTTTTCATGAAATTTTTGAGAGTGATGATACCGTGATGTTTCCTGAAGCTCAACTAACAACATCGGATGTCCAATTAATGATTACCGGTATGGTGATCCGTTTTAATATGACGCGTGCTCAAAGTTCAGCGCTTGTACAATTTACAAAAACATTAGCTGGTCCACAGTTTGATAAATGGAATTTTACTCATCATACTATGTCAAAACTATACGGTCCTCCAAACGATAAAATTACATTACATTTTTATTGTTCAACCTGTCATAACCGTCTCTCTACAGTAAAAGTAACAAAGAATGTTGGCAACATACAAGAAGTATGTAATAAATGTAACGAATCGTATAAATTAACGACAGCAAGTTCAAATTATTTTTACACTATTGATATTGAATATCAAATGCGATTACTATTGAACCAAAAAAATATTCAATCGTCCCTTTTGGAAAATTTATCCAATATCAAACAGAGAAACGAAAATAATTTTATAATACGAGATTTATATGACAGCACTTTATACAAAAATGTTCAAGAAAAATATCCTACGGCCCTGACATTTAATTTCAATACTGACGGAGCACCCACATTCAAAAGTTCTAAAAGAAGCTTCTGGCCGTTGCAACTAATAATCAATGAATTACCACCACTCTTAAGATTCAGGAATATTTTTCTGGCGGGTGTTTGGGTCACAAACAAGGAACCGACACCAATTATGATGAATTGTCTAATGTCTTCTTTCGTAGAACAAATATTACAATTGAATAAGAAAGGTTTATCACTGACACATCACGAAACTGGACACAATATGATTTTTAAATTGATACCAATTGCAGCATGTGTCGATTCTGTGGCTCGTCCTATTCTTCAGAATCATTTTCAGTTTAACGGATACTATGGTTGTAGTTGGTGCTATATTTATGGAAAGTATATGTATGGGACAGTCCGATATCCTTTGTCTGAAACGAATGATGAGTTGAGGACGCATAATACAAATCTTGAAGATACAAAGCACAGCATTACGCTTCAGAAATCTATTCGAGGAGTTAAAGGTTCTTCAGAGCTGATGAGATTACCATTCTTTGATACAATATGGGGGTATCCAGTGGAATATATGCATGGGATAAGTTTGGGGGTTGCTAAACAATTGTGGGAATTGTGGACCAGCGGAGAATCTCAATTTCATCTGAACGTCGAAGATAGGAAAGAAATTAGTCGTCGTTTAGAATTAATTCGTGTGCCACATGAAATTCATAGATTGCCAAGACCTTTGGCAGATAAAGGTAAATGGAAAGCGTCAGAATGGCGTTCTTGGTGTATATTTTACAGCCCAGTATGTCTCAATGGAGTTTTAAACGACCGTGCTTACGTTTCATTTCTGCTCTTCAGTCGAAGTATATACACGTTAAGCAAGATTCACACTAACCGTCTGGACGGCGGCAGAACGACGGCCGGTCCACTAGTGCAACAGAGACACAGATTCATACCTCTCCATTGCACTAGTGGAACGGCCGTCGTTCTGCCGCCGTCCAGACGGTTAGTGTGAATCTTGCTTTACTCAAACTAGAAATCACGACAGATGAATTGAGACAGTGTGAATTGGATTTATTGAAATTCACAGGTGAGTGCGAGATTCTTTATGGTAATCGTGCACCAACATTTAATGTGCATAGTTTATTACATCTCGTGGACTCTGTAAGGAAAAATGGACCATTATGGTCAAGTTCAACATTTCACTTTGAGAACGGTATTCGAATCTGCAAAAATTATGTGAACGGTCCAAATAATGTGGGATATCAGATTGTGACAAAATGGTCACGAGCGAATCACTATCGATCTTGCGTTAAAAAAGTATCCATAAATAATGCTTGCATTCACTTTTGCAACAATTTATTTGCTGCAGAACTCTTGACAAACGATTACGTAAGAAAAAGCAATGATTGTCATATTGTACTCATAGGTGCACCCAAAACATTGGTGAATGTCACAAAAAAGGTTCGCGCCTTTCTTCACAATGATACAGCAATTGTGCAAGTTTTTGATTGATGTATTCATAAGAATGTGGTTGTGCACAGTTTGAAATATATAAGAGTTGAAAAGACCAACGATACAGTTGTTTTATTAAACAACGGAAGCATTGTGCAAATAGAATATATCACGATGGTCGAAGGAAAATGTTACATATTGGCCGCGAAGCTTTGCACCACTTCAATGAACAATCCAATTGAACTAAATCATATAAAAAAAATTATACATAAAGATAAAGTATTATCAGTTTTCGACATCTCAGCGATAGAAAAGAAAGTGCTTCTTATGGATTTGGGATCAGCGGGAGAATATATTTGTTTTCTACCAAATTTATGGGAAACTCAATAATTTGCGAGATAATGTAAGTTAAAACTACGTAGTTACTACGTAGTTTCACTATATATTCCTGAATTGTGTATGTTTTATGTGGAATGCTGTGGTGGTTGGGTTGTGATAAAACTTGAACATAAATGAACTTTTAAAACGCATGATCGGTTTCGCCAGAACTCTGACAAAAAGATTGATTATATTACATTACCATTCTTGTTGTATTTCTAGTGACTTTTCATATTTTCTCAAGAGAGACTCATAATTTGAGAATGACTTCAAATCATTTCTCGTATCATTATATGTCACTGCTGACATCGTCAAATTACGTTGCAGGAGAAATCACACGAGGAATTAAGAGAAACATTCAATAATGAAAAAAATGAAGAATTGCGCATATCGAATATATCTGATAATGTAAGTGTTTATCATACACGCGTGAATATTACGGAAAGTTTTATACTAAATTTTATTATTTCAGGTCACAAATAGGGTATCAAATCCAAGCGAATGTATAAAATATGGCTCTGATGATAAAGTAAGTTATCCTATGTACATTAATTATTTTTCGGTTTATTTTAACCGCAAACCTCATTATTATTATATTTTTTATTTAACAAAATTTTATGAGTTTAGGAGAACAAAAATGATGCGGAAAGAATTAAATCTGACAAGAGAAAAGCCAAAAAAAAGATATAAATGACAAAATTAATAATTGTGTTGAAGTGAGGAAAGAGTCATCAGTGGTGGCTGAATTGATTGTATTGAAATTAAAAGTTAAAGAATTATCCAAAAAAAATTCCGAAAAGGACAAAGCCTTGCAAATGAAACAGAACAAAATTGATTCTCTTGTAAAAGAAAATCAGGGGCTTCAGCAAATGCTGAGTGAAACAACAACACTAAACATGGACCTTCAACGTCGCGTAATAAACTTTTTCGAACAAAATGAAGGTTGGTATATTTTGAAATGATAAAGAAATGATGTGAAATTCTCTGATGTTTTCATGATTGGTACTTACCTGTTACCCACTTCTTGGATGAACACGACCCAACCAATTAATTGGTTGTCCAATGAGAATCGGAAGCTCGTAATTGGAAAGTTAATTAATAATGGTTACATCAGAGATTTTTATAAATTACGGTTTAAAGCTTAACTTAATTCTAAAATTTTCAATTTTGCTCTATAGATATTGAATCAACGAGAAATAAAACCCAGCAAAATTTAATACAAAATGTTCCCTCAGTGGGGTTTCTGAGAAGAACTGATAATATGGTACGTATGATGGATAAATTAAATGTGGAGCATGCGAGTTTCGTCAGTTTTTGATTTTTCTGCTTTCCAATTCATAGAGATGTAGTCCCTGGTGGAAACATTGTATTGAATTGCGTTGAAAAATATTGAAATCTGTTGAAATGAATATCAATCATGTGTTTATAATAAGCAATGTTGTATGTATTCTAGATTCATGTAGGACAAGGTATTTGGCTACCCAAAGGCACTTTTGATGCAGCAATATATAACGCAAAGAGATCCAAATCCATATTTGTAAAGAACATGGCATTGGCCTTAGTAGTTATACTATGAGAGTTCTGGACCAAATGGGGGCGAGGGGTGAGGCGGGGCGGGGGGTACCGCGCGATGGGCGAGGGGGGAGGTGGGGAGGGGGTACCGCCGCGGTCTCCCGTGAGATGGGTGAGGGGGAGGCGGGGAGGGGGGGTACGCAGTTCGTGGACGAGGGGGATGACGTCACAAGGGGGGGGGGGGATTTCAAAATTTTCAAAATGGCGTCGCGCGCGCAGATCGAGTTTGTAGGCGAGGGGGATGACGTCACAGGAGAGGGGATGAATTTTCAAAATTTCAAAATGGCGTCGCACGCATTTCGTATTGGCGCCATCTACTGGATGTTTAAGGTACTTTTGGTTCGCGTCGGTATTTGGGCCCGCCTTGGTAAATTTTCCAAGTTTTCCAGACATTTCGTATCGACGCCACCTGTTGGATGTTTAAGGTACTTTGGGCGCGCGTCGCCGCCGCGCAATCTCCGTACGCATGCGGGGATCGGTGCGCAGGCGCGACCGCGACCGATTCGTGGAAATTCAAATCGCGTTTTCGATGATGATTTCTGCGAAAGAGGGTGTACCAATGATTTCTGAGAAAAGATAAGGGATCGACAGGATTGAACGCGTTTTGTGCATCTACGTGCACGCGCTTCCTGCAGTGTGTATATATTTGAATCGTGGGACCGTTACAGTCCACGTACAATGATGTATACATACAGCGATAATTATTATTATAAATCAATCATCGGGATAGCCCATGGAACAAACATTGCACCGCGCCATGTCGTGTATTTATATCTGAGCAGGATTGAACGCGTTTTGTGCGCCTACGTGCATGCTCTTCGTGCCGTGTGTTTATATTTGAATCGTGGGACCGATACCGCGCACGTACAATGATGTATACATATAGCAATAATTATTATAAATCAATCGTCGCGATAACCCATGGAATAAATACGTCGTTGCATTCGATGGGGATTTCTGAGAAAGGGGTGGTACATGATTTCTGAAAAATCATAGAGCGAACCGCGCCGTGCCGTATGTTTATATCTGAGCAGGATTGAACGCGTTTTGTGCGCCTACGTGCACGCTCTACGTGTCGCGTGTAATGTTCACATTACCGTGTACGTGTGCGTGAATCAGTATAAAATAACGTGGGTCAGTCCTACGGACATCATTACACCACGTACGCTCGAGTCCTAACAAGTATCGTTCGCGTCATTCTTTAGTCGTCGATGAAAATCATTCGTAGTGTATATCAAAATGTACAAACGCAGCTTAAACGATTCATCATGCGCATCCGACAACGATGGGGGCTTTCCAAATAAACACCAACAACATCACCAACAATCCAACATGAGGTATGTATACGTTACTATACACTTTACACATACTTCATTCACTTACTAAAACGCAAACGAACGAAGCATTAATTCCGTGTACATATTTCTTACAGTTCTGTATCCACAACGCCAAAAATGGTGAAAACACCAAAACCATCAGTCGTACGGATCCTGGGACGCGATTATCCACTGACCACAACAGCTTATAAACGTCTAACTATTGGAATTCGTATTGGCATTGATTCGTGTCACGTCGAGATCAGCATAGTCGACAACAAAGGCAACGAGTTGAGCTTTTCAATGTCTACGTGGAAGCTCATGCTACAAAACGAGGTGGACATCCTTCAACGATTACGCAGCAACGCAACAGCACCCCAAACTCAAATCGTAATTGATAATTTACGACTAGACTTCACGCGTATACATGATAATCAACTTATTAAAATTACTGATAATCGCGTTGTCATATATATGACTGAAGTCACGATGCGTAAACTATTCGCGTACAACCAGTGTATTGAACATATGTACACCTGGCTAACAGAAAACATGTACTCTGTAAGCAGTAAATATGCAACCTTCGTAGACGTTCTGCGTACTGCTACGACACCAACGAATTATGTAAAATTAATTTCCGAAAGCGAGCACTTTGAAAAGCATTCATTGATTGATTGTGAATTGTTGGCGTTAGGATTACAATCAATGCTGCGTGATGTGAACCGCGTACCACTATAGTACGTGTATATATATGTTTAATAATAAATATACAACAATTTTAAATAAATATTTTTTATTCAAAACAGTGTGTTTTATTAATGTACATCCACGCATGCGTACTTAAATTATAAAATCAGTATTTACTTAGAAAAAATAACGTTCGTATGGGAGGGATATTCATATTCGTGGTTAGAGGAAGCAGGCATAGTTGTCACCGATCTTATCACCGCCGCCGCCGTCGTGTTCACTATAGAAAACAAAAAAAAATGATTCTTACAAGGATATTCGTTTCTTTGCATATGACGCGTAAAGTAGATGCAACGCGTGTGTAGTACTTACGTTAGGCGACGCTACGTATATAATTCCATATTTTATAGACATTTTCCAGCGCGCAAACACCGCAGTTGTTATGAAATGAACATCGAATGACATCCGTGGTAGACATAGACTTTAGGTTAGGAATAATCCCGCAATAATCATCGTCAACGTCGTAGCCTCCGTCATCTTCGACAGTTCGCGCGTTGATGTTGTTGCTGCTGCTGTTGTTCCTGTTGCTGTTGTTAGTGTTGTTGATCTTTTGCGTCGGCAGTTTATATAAATCACATATATCCATAACGAATATGTTAGGAAGTAGTTTCAGCAGCCACGTTTTCTTTTCCGCACCTTTTACGAGAACAAAGTCAGTGTTTGCGAGTGCGCTGGTTAGGAGTCCTGGTAGTTTGGAGTATGGAACGTGACCGTCAGACCATGGAATCCCGTGATGATGGTTCGCGAGCCAGGACGCTTGATGGTGTTTCCGCGAATTCAGATGTTCCCAGAAGTATGGTGGTTCGAAGATCCAATGGCTGATCGTAGTTGTTTCATCCCTGATGCTGTTTACACGAATCGCAATCTCTTTGGCGACGAACTCGCGTTCGATATCGAAGCCTTGCAGATCGACAATGGCGAACATTATTCGTTTAGGTAGTACCGTCTGCGACGGTGTCAGAACAGTAACTGAACTCTTCGACATCGGCGTTTTTAAAACAGTAGCAGTATCCGCAGTAGTAGTAGTATTATTAGTAGTAGTAGTAATAGTTCACGCACGCGCACTATATTAGTTTGCGTACCATGTTGGATAAAGGGCTGTATTCGACTATACAATCGTGTATGAATAAACAGACGGCGGAAGTATTAGCAGGGACATTTTCTTTGCATTCGAAATCTATTCGCACGTCCACCGTACCACTCTTCAACGACTCGTTTTGCCTAGAACAATCTATGACCACGATAGGCGCGTATTTATAGAATTCGTTCGCGCTCAGTAACGGTTCTCCGTGACCATAGTACGATCGGGCAAATTTCGTATACATATCGTACAGGACCGCGAATTTATACTTATCAAAATCTATTTGCATATCGTCGTACGGATACATCTCGGAATTTAGGTAGAGTCGAACGTTCGTGAGATCATTTCGGTCGAACATCCACGCAGGGGTTTCGGCATCATTCTTTCGATTGGTTTGCATACCGAAAAACACGTATCGAGGCTTCTCAATTTGCGACGTAGTTTTCACGGTCCACGTATGTTTCGTCGTCGTTTGCAGTAACGGATACTCGTGCAGGCTCCACGATCGGAAACTCATCGCGATCGGTCGACCGCTTTCCAAGATACGCAGCATCGATAGTTTATTCACTTCATCCAAAACAACGTGAGGCATACGCCACTGTACCTTGCGTATCTCAAGTTTTGGAATCGCAGTGGCGGAGGGGCAGTGCATCGCATTCGAATCGTCTCGTGCGCGTATAAGAATCAGTTCATGTCGCATGTTCATCACGATGCGTTTGTAATCCTCGCAAAATCCTAATAACATTTTCAGGGGTACGCAGAAATTGAAAGAGCCCGAATGAAAAGTGTCGTTTTTGTAATCGATTTCATAATTCCAACCAGCATTCGCGAGCACTCTGCTTCTCTCGGGTGACAACGAAACGAAATTTTTCAACGTGGTGGTGATTCCCGGATTTCTGCAACGATCGACCTAAAAACCGTTCAATTCGTATCGAATCTCATCGAACATGAACGCGACGCAATTATTATCGAGAACAGCGGTCGCGGACGTTGCCGGACCTTTCGCGTCCTGCGCTGTCAACGTGCCGCGACCTTCGATGTATAGAAAACTTTCGCATGGAAGCGTGTACAGATCTTGCTGCTGTATAGGTATCCTTATCTCGTCACTATTGTCAAACGTCGTGTTGGCGTATGGATTATACGTGTGTAACTCGATCTTCGTAATACGATTGTCGAAGGTTGGCGTATTCGTTACGTCCAAAATATTCGTCATCGCGGTTGCGCGTCTAATAGGTTACGGTGTAACCTAACGATCGTAGGAACCGTGCGTTTCGACGAGTCAACGGCTTTCTTATGCTTCTTACCGGTGTTCCTCTTATCGCACCTCCCGTCTTTATTCTTCTTATACCTTCGTCGGTCGATAAAGGATCGCGCAGATGACGCGAGACAGAGACCTCAGGAGTAGCAACGGCGATTGATGAGTCGAACGTATGATCTAACACTAACATAATACACACGCATACACGTGACCGCACACGCTATCTATCGCGCTGACGTCGTTGAACGTGCAAACGAATCGTTATTTCTTCTCCACGAAAATCTATAGGACGATCGTGTTGATCGACGATGCACAACGTTAGATCTTGTATTGCTCGCGCAACGATCGGCAGGTAAATGACGTGTCGCGGAGTTTCCGATATCTTATATCCCGGCGGCACGCGAGGTGAAAATTCGTGGATCGTGTGTACTGGTTTATCGTTGCTGTACGCGCCGATAGTGACGTTGCACGTTACTCTGATCACGTTAACGTTTATAATATTCACCGGTACGTCTGACTCGTGCCAGATTCTCGGTAATAAGACGCGATTCGTGGAAAATCCTAGCAACGAGCCCACATTGTTCGGTTTCGTAAAGTCCACATAGAACGAACAGTACAGTTCACTTTTCATGGTGTTGTTGTTAGCTCGTAGCATTAGAGGGTACTTGTCGTCATCGTAGTTCTCACTGTTACCGCGTTTTCGAGGATATCGATCAAGTAATTGTTGTTTCAGGTACTCGGCGATAGCGTCTAATTCATAGGAGCCGTGAGGTATCGTTATGTAATCATGAGTAGCGTCAGCGCGGGTGCTGTTTTCGCTGTTATAGTTCACGATGAAATAGAATTTATCGTTGCTCGAGTCGATGTTCGGTATCGTGTGAAATGTCTCCAAGTCCGCGAGTCCTAATTCGTATTGACCATCGCTCAAATCTATCGGTGGAAAATAGTTTACCGTGAGCACGCTGCTCCGTCCCGTTAACGTAAGCGTGAACGACATATCATAGATTACACTCGCGAGACTGTGGGAGGGTAAGTGACGCACGCGTAAGAATTCTCGGCAATTTATCGATATCGTGTGTCTTTATTACAGAAGATATGGATCGTCATTGTGCATGAATACATTGTAACATAATCTTAGTACACACCGTTAATATTATTAATTATTAGTACATAGACCATAATTCCATAGACTTTTGCTGTAAAAATTGCATGCATAAGTGACCGCAATTCATCTCGTCGAAACGTTGAAAACGATCGTGATTATACGTGATCGTTGTACCGCGTCCGAAATAGTAGATCAATTCCGCGGGAGGTCGCAGATTCCCAAAACTATCAAAGTATTGTACTCGTGGTCCGCGTTTCGCATACGCGACCCAGTGCGTACCGGCGCCTCGATTCTCGTCCAGATTCGCGATACCGCATTCGTTGGTTCGTACGCGCGTAGGAAGCGTATCGCGCATAAACACCCCTCGAAAGAATGGGATGTTTGCGCACTCGCGCTCTAATTGCAGGTTCGTCATAGGTTGTTGAATTATCGTCGCCACCGTTGCCACGCGCCTACGCGATCGATGTTTTTTTTTTTTTTCGTTTCCACTCGTCGTTGGCGCCGCCGTCTCGGGTTCAAGCCCGCGCCTCGCTTGTACGGTGTCAGGTGCATCCCTCGCCCCTCCATCGCCCGATGATGACGCAACGTCTCTTCCAGCTGTTTTCGAGAGGCCCTCGAATCGTTGACCGCTTTGGTTATACCAGCCGCTCCACCGGCCAATGCTCCGATAGCCGATAAGGCGGGTAACACCAACGGAAGAAATGGAAGAAAGCCACCACGTTTCGCCACTCGTAGATTACGACGTTGTCGTCGCCGTTGCGGATTTTTCCTTGCAGACTTTCTATGTTTTCGTTTCGTCCTTCTCATACCCATGCCGAGTTTAGCCTTAGCCTTCATCGTTGCCCACACGCCAGTGGCTGCAGCTCTTTCGCCGAATGTTGCGTCGTTTGCGAACACCCGTTCTCGCGCTCGTTCGGCTAACGCACGATCTGCCTCGTGTCTTCCCTCTAAATCCTTTCGATGAGAGTACGCGATATCGTGATCGCGGCACGCTGCGTCTAGGGGATTTACACCTTCGTCGCCACGAGCCAATCGCTTGAGTAATCGCGTTCCCGGTCCGCAGAACTGATAGCCCGGAACGTGTAGTTCGAACGGCAGACGGTTTATGATATCGTTAACCAAACCAGATCCAGTCTTCCTATTCTTTTTCAGATTCTTCTTATTCTTATTCTTTTTCTTACTCTTTTGATTGTTGTCTAGCCCGTGAGACGTCACAATCGCTGATGCACCCATATACGTTAGAATAGTCGCGATAGCTACTACAATAATAAACGCATACGCACGCTCCACCGATCACTGTGGTAGTGACCTGCGCGACGCGTGCCACGAATATAAATAGTGGTCCATTGTCATAGACGTGCGCGCGCGAATATGCGATTCGTGAAACAGTCGGACGTCATTCGCGTGACCGCGAACAGAATGCTCGAGGATGATAGGCATTCGAGTCGATCGAACAGACACGGTCCGTTGCTACCGAACAGTGTGCGAGGTTTAATTTGCGGACCGTCCGGATGTGGAAAAACTAACGTGCTTCTAAGTATGCTAGAGAGTCCGAACGGTTTGCGTTTCGAGAACGTGTACGTGTACTCGAAATCGTTGCATCAGCCAAAGTATCGATATCTCGAACAGGTGTTGTCGCTCGTCGACGGAATCGAATACTTTCCATACTCGGACAACGCTGAAATCGTTCCACCTAGAGATGCTCGGCCCGATTCAATCTTCGTATTCGATGACGTGGCTTGCGACGAACAGAACGCTATACGCGAATACTTCTCCATGGGTCGTCACTCGAACGTTGATTGCTTTTATTTGTGTCAGTCGTACGCTAGAATACCTAAACATTTGATCAGGGACAACGCGAATTTTCTCATGCTGTTCAAACAAGACGGTACGAACTTGCGTCGCGTGTATAACGATCACGTGAACACAGACATGACGTTCGAGTCGTTCAACGACTTGTGTGCGAGATGTTGGCGTCGACGATACGATTTCGTGGTGATCGATAAGGATAGTTGCATGTACGAAGGTCGATATCGAAGAGGATTTAACGAGTTCGTCGTAGCTCGTTGACATTAGTAAACCGCGAATCGTTCATCGAGCAACACGAAATGTCTAACGAATCGCCGGAGATAACCTCGAGCAACGTCGACGCGAAGCATTCGCAAAAACATCGCCGACGTCATCGACAAAAAGGAACGAAACATCAAAAAGGATCGAAACATCGAAAAGGTGTGAAACGTCAAGTCGTGGACGCAAAGGTGGAAATCGCCAAAGTCAGCGACGTTATACGTAAAAAGAGCATGGCCTTGAAAATTGGTAAGATGGCTACGGAAGCTGCTGTGGAAGCGAGCACGCGACCCATCGTCGAGCCGCTGAAACGATTGATCGAGAACTCAACCGCGTTGAAAATACGCCCAACACCTCGATCGCGATCAGTGAAAAGGAAACACGAATACGATCAGCAGCAATCATCCAAGAGACTTCGACCCGTTACACCGTTGACAATCAAGGAACATCCGAATAATCTTCCAGATTCTAGCGACTATGACGACGATGACAACGACAACGACAACGACACCGACAACATCAATGACAACGACCGCAACACCGATAACGATGTTAACGATGAAGATAATAATGTTGATGATGTTGTTGACGATGTTGTTGATGATGTCAATGACGAAGACAATGAAAAAATTCAGGATGAAGAGTCGTCAACAAAGGTTCATGATTTGGGTTCGCTGCACAACCACGTCAACGATATCGAAGTGTATGTACGGAACGCGAAAGGTCCCTTGTCGCGAGAATACCTGAGACTGTTATTCACCGATACCAAGAGACTAATCGACGACGTGTACGGCGTATACTTGGGACCCCACGAGGATCTAATGATCGGCGATTCCGTGCTAACCATCGACGCGGACGGTGACGACATTCGTGTGAACGGAACGCGATACCCGGGGACTCGGGGTTTGTACGAATTGATGTTTATGCGAGAGCCCGACGAGCAGGCGTGCACGGAGGCTGATTTTCGCTCGTACCGACGTATCTTGTTGTCGACGAGTGCGCATAAGCAAAACCATTCGCCAAGCAAGCGCACGCTGGGTAACAGGGGATACAAGTATAAGAAAATCATATCGTCGATGATCGGTGGGGTGCGGACATCGGGCGTCAGACGTGTCAGGGGGAGCGCGGGCGGCGCGGGCACGCGACGAGGTCGAGGATTACCCATCGACGAATCGATGACGGTAACCGATAACGCGATCGATTACGTGTACTGGGACGATCCGAACGAATTAATCGATAGACTCAGATTACTCATTGCATCGCGCGCGGCAGGTCATACGGGCCACGATAACGAAATCGCATCCCTCGAGGAGGAACTTCGCGAGGCTAGATATATATCTTAAATTGAACGAACCGGTGATCGTCGCGTCAGTAGTGTTTGCGCATACGCATCGTTATGTCGGTGAACAAGTTTGGTACCTCGTTACACAATAACAACAACAATAACAACAATAGCAACAACAGCGACGAAGCGAGAATGACAATGACTAGATTATTATCCTCGGTGGATGAACGCTTTACCCAAAAAATTGAAACGGCTATCGCGAGCGCGCGACTGGACTGCGCGCATCAAAGATCTGAACTCGAGACGCGAGTACAACGAACGATGTCGGATATCGTTAACGCACAATTGTCCCAGCTAGAGGATGATTTAAATACCGCGATGGAACGACGCTTCGATCACTTGAAAAACATAATCGAAGCATTCACGACGACGTCACCGACTGCGATAACAACCACGGATCTATACAAACGAAAGGAACCGCGAAAAGCTAACGAGGGTCTACGACGTCTTTGGAACATCGCGACCATCCCCGACCCACCCGCGAAACATGAGCAAGGAGCGAATACAACTAGTGAATGAATTACACGCTCCCGCGAGACGAAATTTCCCACGACGGGGCGTCGTGATTCGCGGCTACGATGATTTATGGCAGGCTGATTTGGTGGAGATGCGTCCGTACGCGAAGCAAAATCGGGGATATCACTACATACTAACGATCATCGACGCGTTCAGCAAGTATGCATGGGCCGTACCCGTGAAAACGAAAAGTGGACGCGACGTGACCGCGGCGTTCACGAATGTATTGCGGCAAAGCGATAGATGTCCGCGAAATTTACAAACCGACATGGGAAAGGAATTCTACAACGCGGAGTTTCAACGATGCGTGAAGATGCGCAGGATCAACCACTATTCCACGTACAGCGTGATGAAAGCATCGATCGTTGAACGGTTCAATCGCACGCTGAAAAACCTTATGTGGAAACAATTCTCCTTGAACGCGTCATATCGTTGGGTCAATCTGCTATCCGCGCTAGTACACACGTACAATCATCGCAAGCACCGAACGATCAACGCCCGACCCGTTGACGTAACCCCCGCGACGCAATTGTCGTTCGCCGCGAACGAACCACTCCCACCAGCCGCATCGGAAGGTATTCGGCGACGCGCAAAATTCAAAGTCGGAGACAAGGTACGCGTGAGCAAGTTCAAGACACTCTTCGAGAAGGGGTACACTCCGAACTGGTCGACCGAAGTGTTCGAAATCGTAACGGTACAACGAACGTTCCCGGTGACGTATATTCTGCGTGATTCCGCGGGAGAGTCGATCTCTGGCGGTTTCTACGAGTACGAACTGCATTCGGTCGCGAATCCAGACGTCTATCTGGTCGAGAAGATTATTCGACGCAAGGGAAACCAGGTGTACGTCAAGTGGCTCGGATTCGATTCGTCGCGGAACTCGTGGATACGCGACAAGGATATTCTATGATTCGCGATCGTATACATACTCTATGTTACTGAAATAAATAAAAAAATAAATACATATAAATATATACATTGTACATTTATTCTTCTTCTTCATCATATATACGTACAATTTATTTTTTAATATATGAGGAAAAAATATAACTTTTGATTATTCAATGATATACATATATTACATATATTACATATATTACATATATTACATATATTACATATATTACATATATTACATATTCGTAAATTTATATGAACAAAAGAAAGGCTTACAACGTAAGATATATACATATGTATATGCAAACATACAAACATGCAAACATACAATCATGCAAATATACAATCATGCAAACACTCTATACAGCGGGGTTTACAAGGGACTCGTCGGGTGCATGTTCGAGTAATTCGTGAGTCTGGAGCTCGGGGATTCGACAATGCCCCCACGGAAGGGTGTCGACTCCACCGGCTAAAATGCACCGCTTATCGTCAAACGGGCTGAGTGCATTCTTTTCCTCGCTCACGGAATACACGTCATGCTTCTTCGAGCGTATATTGTTCTGACGAACCGACTTCTCAGTGAGATCGCGAAGACAACGAATGTAATCGTTAAATTGAATTTCATTCGCGACTACGTGTCTCCGCACACCCTTCACTTTTTTCGTCTCACTCGTAGACCCCACTGTCGCGTTAAATGTTCTAGTCGCGTACATCTTCGATCGCAGTCCGACGAACTCAGTCATCAAGGCGCCATTGTTCTCATCCTTCATGAGACCCGGCACCTTTTTATTTACGCGGGGCATGCCATACGAATTGTCCACCGCGTAATCACTGGTGTCGAACCGCGCGATGTCGCACTTCATCGTTTCGTATACATCATCGCATTCCACACTATACATTAAACTATCGGTGTCGGTGTACAGAACCTTGCACCGATCACCGAACCTCGCACGCATATACGAATAATGAAATTCGTACAAACATTCTTTTGATACGTCCAAAACACTCATCCCCACGTATATCGGTTTGTCAAACTTCACTTTAAGTTTACGCATTTCGATCGCAACGAGTTGTTCGGAGAAGATTGTACGACTATGAAAGTTCGGTTTCGCGATCAGCGCTTCCGCACCGTAACGACCGTCCCACCGCGTCAACAGTCGCACGTCTACGCGATTCCGCACATTCTCCATTGTTTTTCCATACACCGCGTTATTCATTAACTTGAATAAAGTCTTCTGAAATTCACTTGCGGCGCGCGTTCTTAAATTAGTGTTCAATTGTATGTAGTTGCGCAGCCAATGCGACTGGTCGAATCGCAACACCCGATGAACTCGCGTCACGCGTAAACCGTGTCGAATGCACTGTTTCAGGTAGCGATAGTGGATGACGTATCGCTCCTTATCGTCGAGCGTGGCAAGTAGCTTGGTTTGTTTACCGTGCGGCGCGTGCTCGCGCACCGGGCAAAATGGTAGGTCAGCGTGGGCATCGTGGATCTCCTTCGAATATTCGATGTTCACCTCCAGCAGGTATCCCTCAGATTCCTCGGAGTCCTCGCCGTCGGACAGGGATGACACGTCGAGCGCTGCCACTGCCGCATCGTCCAACCATCGAAAACCTCCATGCGGCATAGCCTGTGACATCGCCCATCCGTACAAGTTGTTGACGTCGAAGTACATCAGATACGTCGACGCCTTCGACTCGTCGTACATCTCTGCAGGCAGGTGCTTGTTGTTGGCACGCGCGTACCTGTGCGAGCACTGACTCAAACCGCCGCGTATGCCACGCTCCACGAACAGTAGCATGTCCACGTCCGTTAAAAGCTCTAATCGTACGCCGGTGTACTTGAGCATTGCGTCCCACGTGAAACTCGGTAGCGTAAAATAATGCGCGGGATCAAGATCGTAACTCGCGATACAGTCCGTGCGGAAACCTTCGAATACGTCGGCGAGTAACAGTACATCTGTTTTCAAATATAAATCACTGTACTCGCCCAATGTCTGTACGCGAAAAGTATTCCACACGTTCACGGCGTGCGCGTAATCGGGCTCCGACGCGGTGCTATCGTTCAACCGGTTGTAGAACGCTTCGCGGGACGGTAAACACGCATCGTCCAGCTTGGCGTACGACGTCACGTAGTCGTACGGGAAGACGCCCTTCCTGGTTAGAAGATTGAATTGGTGGTCGGGCAGGTTTTGAAATTCGCGTTGTAGAATCGTGAGTCGTTCTCTGCCAAGGTCCGAAGCGAGTTTCTCCAGACTGGCTGCTAAGAACTTCAACGAATCGATGAAACGGAACTTCAAACCCCGCTTCCAATCCTTGTTCTCGGCGTCGATTCCCTTCACGTTTTTAGTGAATGATATGTATCGTTCCTTCGTCAACGGCAGCAGGTCGATCTGTCCCTCGAACGCTGTGGCCAACTCCTTGATGATGAAATGCGCGTCGTAGCCTGATAAATTGTGAAATACTACCGGTATAGTGTACGACCGCTGAAATTGTAAGTTGCACGACACGTGGGCAGCGCCTCGGTACTCGCCCGTCGAGTGACAATGATCGCGCACTTTTTTGTCCGTGACGACGAAGGGTTGTCCGCACACGTGGCACGCGATCGCTTCGTTAAAACTTTGCCACTGTTCACTCGTCAACGAGTTCATTGGTTTCGCGTTCCGCAACCACGAATACGCAATGTCAGCAAAGTCACGAAGTTCTTTCACGAACCACTTCACGCACTCGGTTTCGTGACGATACGCGCGATAACGGCACAGAGATGCGTCGGTGGAGCAATGGATGTAGTATCCCACGCTGTACACTCTATGCTGCTGGTACGTGTACGTCCGTAGTCGCTTCGCAGGCTCAATGTCCTCCAGCATGCATTCCAAGTCCGCGTAAATGGTAAATGGTGCTCGTTCCTTGTTCTTAAAGTTCTTGAACTGCAACCATTTATCATCCACGGACGGCAATTCGACTGCACACTCGTTCAGACGCTGGCAGTCCACGGTGTGTTTAGTCAATCCCTCGGACGAATAGAAGTAATTCAGACATCTACAACGATAATAGGATTAATAATAATAAAACATAATAATCAAGAATACATCGATCGAAGTATTTCGTATTTGACTCACCTTTCGCAAACGAATACTCGACCATTGTGACTGCCGAGCTGCTTCGAAATCAGTCTTGACATGCTTCGAATGCACGCGAAATGGTATCGTTGGAGCTCCTTAGGGTCCTGCACCAGCAATAGGTTCGCGTGTCTCTCTCGCTTGTCCTCGGTCAAACGCAGAGGAGAGCAGCTTCCGTCGGACCACGCGTACACGTTCACCGACACGTCGTTCATCCTCTCGAACTTCGTCAGCTGGTCCAACGTCACGGGAAGAGTTATATCATCCGTGCGAAGCAACTCCGAGTAGTGTTGATACGACGCGATCCTATCCGCATGCGTAGCAACAGGGTACAAACTGGCGATGACTGCCCACAAGAAGCACGCATTGTCTCTGTTCTTTATGTTCACCACCGCTTTCTTCAGGGCAACGGCGCGCGGCAGCGGTACGTCGCAACCGGCTCGAAGTGGATTATGCTTATTAATATTAACTAGAATATTTAGCACAGCCCTTAGGGTCCATCCACTGTCGCGATCTTGAAACTCCTCGATCGCCACTAACGTGGGAGCGACTACGCGTTTCGAGTACCACTCGCGCACGTTCGAAGTCGTCAACAGTACATGATTTCGTTTACCGAAACTTTTTATGTCTGTATTCTCACCCAACATAAACTCCGCGTTTAAATTTGTATTAACGGCCACGCTCTTATGCGTCGTGATAGCGTCCGTGACACGCGAGATCACAATGCATCGAGCATCCTCTAAAAATCGATGCGGATCGCCGTGTCCCACGTTGATGACCGCACCGGTTGAAATACGGCCTATAAACGCGGATTCCACGTCTTCCCATAGGACTTTGGGTGCCGTCGATTGGCCCGAAACCCCGGAACCGACTCGCGAAAACTTTTCCCGCACGATAGCGCGCAATGTCTTTATTCGCACGATCAGCGACACTAGACGTTGTTTCGCGGCCACTGTCACCCTTCCGCTGCTCTGGTACTCGTGAATGAGTTGCAGGTACGTGTCGCATTGATCCACCCAGTCTCGGAATTCCGTAATACTGCGTAAAAGCTTAGACATCCGAGACAAAACTTTGTACATGTCCATGAACCCCTCCATATTCGCTTAATCACAATGGATTTTGTCTACCAGACACGCACGAATAGCGCCGAATGGGTGATACGGCTTTTCCAGGTGATGCGGTCCGTGTTCGGAAATCGGTAACCTAACGGCAAAATGATGCGCTTCGAGTGTAGTCGTAGAATCGGTGTCGGGTGCTCATCCAAAAATCTCACTAATTCACGACACAAAAACGAGTCCACGGTAATAGTAAATGTTCGAGGGTATAACACTTTGTACACTTCGACTGTGCCGTTCTCAATGTCATGCAGAAGCGTTAACGGCGTACACACGATCGCGGTAAAGTACTTCACTTGCTTGCGATGCACGTCCTTATCACCAACGATGCAATACAATGTGCATTTACTCGCAGTACTATATCGTGCAATATGGCGTAGCAATTGACGATTGTGATGTGACAATTGCATAAATCCGTTTTGAATGATACTACTCCACGAAGTCTCGAATAATGACGGTGGGCTTAACACGTCGCGGATCTTATGCTGCTCGATCGTAAGCGTTTGGAGGTCCAACTGTGACATCGCAGGGTACTGACATTGGTATACTGTAAATCAGATACCCATAGGTCTACATCGAACTCTTTTAACTCTTACACGGTCGCTACTACCCCCACGACTCAGACATAAACATACGGTATCGCGCGGTGCAACGTCATGTTTACTCTATGGGCTACCGCGACGATTGACTTACAGCCTCCTCGATCGTGAAAATGCTCGGAACTCTACCCCGAATAATTATCGCTGTATGTTTACGATGGTTGCTTGCGCGGCCTTATCGGTCCCACGATTCAAATATATACACGCGACACGTAGAGCGTGCACGTAGGCGCACAAAACGCGTTCAATCCTGCTCAGATATAAACATACGGCACGGCGCGGTTCGCTCTATGATTTTTCAGAAATCATGTACCACCCCTTTCTCAGAAATCCCCATCGAATGCAACGACGTATTTATTCCATGGGTTATCGCGACGATTGATTTATAATAATTATCGCTATATGTATACATCATTGTACGTGCGCGGTATCGGTCCCACGATTCAAATATAAACACACGGCACGAAGAGCATGCACGTAGGCGCACAAAACGCGTTCAATCCTGCTCAGATATAAATACACGGCATGGCGCGGTGCAATGTTTATTCCATGGGCTATCGCGATGATTGATTTATAATAATAATTATCGCTATATGTATACATCATTGTACGTGGGCTGTAACGGTCCCACGATTCAAATATATACACACTGCAGGAAGCGCGTGCACGTAGATGCACAAAACGCGTTCAATCCTGTCGATCCCTTATCTTTTCTCAGAAATCATTGGTACACCCTCTTTCGCAGAAATCATCATCGAAAACGCGATTTGAATTTCCACGAATCGGTCGCGGTCGCGCCTGCGCACCGATCCCCGCATGCGAACGGAGATTGCGCGGCGGCGACGCGCGCCCAAAGTACCTTAAACATCCAACAGGTGGCGTCGATACGAAATGTCTGGAAAACTTGGAAAATTTACCACGGCGGGCCCAAATACCGACGCGGACCCAAAGTACCTTAAACATACAGTAGATGGCGCCAATACGAAATGCGTGCGACGCCATTTTGAAATTTTGAAAATTCATCCCCTCTCCTGTGACGTCATCCCCCTCGCCTACAAACTCGATCTGCGCGCGCGACGCCATTTTGAAAATTTTGAAATCCCCCCCCCCCTTGTGACGTCATCCCCCTCGTCCACGAACTGCGTACCCCCCCTCCCCGCCTCCCCCTCACCCATCTCACGGGAGACCGCGGCGGTACCCCCTCCCCACCTCCCCCCTCGCCCATCGCGCGGTACCCCCCGCCCCGCCTCACCCCTCGCCCCCAATTGGTCCAGAACTCTCATAGTATAACTACTGGCCTTGTTTGGCCCCAAGACTCTGAAAGCTAGCACTGTGGAAGGGAGATCAAACAGCAAAATTAAAAATGGTATCCTGTCACGTCCCGGGTTAAGGATTTAATGGGACAAATGACAAAGGGGTTTTTACATAAAATCCAGGCGCGAATCTATAGTTCAGCGCACCGGGAGGCGAGGAAATCAGGTATTTGACGACGTAATTCTGTACACCAGCCTTTTCGATTGTCAGGCGAGAAATGTGAAATTCTGCACGCTAATCGTCTCGAACGGCCGGGAGAATGTTAGATTCAGGGGATTGAAGATTTAGGGAAGGTCAGGCGAGCAATGTTCAATTCTGCACACTAACCATTTCGATTGTCAGGCGAGAAATGTGAAATTCTGCACGCTAATCGTCTCGAACGGCCGGGAGAATGTTAGATTCAGGGGATTGAAGATTTAGGGAAGATCAGGCGAGCAATTTTCAATTCTGCACACTAACCATTTCGAACGTCAGGCGAGAAATGTGAAATTCTGCACACTAATCGTTTCGAACGGCAGGCGAGTAATGTTTAATTCAGCACACTGAGGATTTAGGTAGAAGGCGGGAGAGAAATGCGAAATTCTACGCACTAACGGATTTGGGGACTGACAGGCGAGAAATGTTTAATTCTGCACACTAACCGTTTTTTGAACGTCAGGCGAGTAATGTTTAATTCTGCACACTAATCGACCAGGGAAGGTTTAATGAACTGGTTTGTATTGGGGAGACACCCGTTAGAGCACTTGTTTTGGTTTGCTTAGGTAATCGGATTTACCGCTGCATTATTGTAAAAGACACATGTAATACTTCGCGAAATTCGACTAGTCATACGGTTAAGCGAAACCTATGCGTAAGTAAGTTAGTAAACACCGTGACGCTTTCTGCGGTCGTTGCCCGTAATCAGCTGTTCCGGCAGCCCGTTTGGATTTAGGGATCTTCGTAGCCGAAGGATTGACACAATAATTCGTAACTGATTTAAAGTAAAACTGTTTATTCACTTTATAGCTTTTGATAATAGGTAATGCACTATTGTTGTGCAGATCGTTACGGTTTATAATAATAGGTTAGCGATGAACATAGCATGTATATAATGGTTATGAATTATGAATATGAACATGCAATACAAGATATATATATATATACATTAATAAGCTAGGATGATTTACGCAATTGGCGTTAATAAGCAATGCAAATAGCAATACACAATAATATAAGCGCAATAAGCGTTGTAATATGAAACAATATGAAACAATAAGAATGTGAATAATTGATATAGATGATGGTGATATACCGTGGTATTAATAGTAATTATAATCTCTTACGATACTTGATGGTTGATGATAATTGAATTTAAGTTTTAAATAACACTTGGATCGACGAGACCTTAAATGGTTTCGTGCAATGATAGCTTCCTTTCGAACAAGGATATTCGTCGAAAGAGTGTCTTCTCGGTCCTTTTATTTTGGCGAAAGAGGACTTCTGTCTCCGGGCCCTTGTATTTATATGATTTTGCAAGGGGTTGTGGGGTGTACGCGCGGTATGGACTTTGCCCTGCTTATATAATATTTTACAGTATGAAGGGGGGTGCGCAGTATGCACCTTGACCTAATTAGGAACATGCGTCGCAGTAACTTTTGGGGGTTTTTGCAGGGAGCAAAGGTTGATCTATATTGGGACTCGCAGTTTTTCTACTAGGGTTTTTATACATGTGATTTTGAATTGCTCAACTCCTCGAATGGATTTTGGGTGTTTTAATAGGAAAGGGACGTCGGTGGGTTTGACTGCTTTGGTCATTGAGAGGGTGTGAGACGTGGTCTCGATTTAAGATATTTGTGGGGCGAGGGACTTGTTTAGATTTGACGTAAGAGAGGAATTTGTGCCGCGTTGGGCGAATAAGGGAAGGAGATTTAATGATTGACCGTCTTGAGATGGGGACCGCTAAGGTACATCGCCAAGGTGGTTGGGGTCGTTGGTAAAGGGGTAAGAATTGAGGTTTGGGGAAGATTTGAGCGGATTTGTAGATAGATTTATAAATGAGTTGAAATAACCGCGCGCGAAAAATCTTGGGGCGTCACAATCCCTAAAACACCGCTCGATCCTTTAAAATTACGGGCCATAACAGGTAATTAAATGATTCCTACTTTTTCCATTTTCTAATGAAAAAATCATTTGGTTTTCTCTGTAACTACCTTCAATAATAATTCATAAATTACCGATATATTTCAGATATATTCGAACATCATCTGCGATCATTAAAATGTACCCAAGTCGAAGTAGACTTGTGGTTGCGTCGAATTGGCACTATTATCAGTTCAAAAATTTCCGATTTAAATCGCCCACCTCGAACGGTGAAAAAAAATATCAATTTTCAAGAGCAAACGGAGGATAATGAAAAGACCGATAGTGAGGACAACTCTGGTCCAGATGATTCAAATCCGGAAGTTGAGGATCATCGATCCTCTTGAAAAGTGGCTATTCATTTTTAATTTTTAAAATTTTTCTACATTTCCTGAATAGGATAAATGTAGGTAATATTTCGGAATTTTAAGATATGTCAGGGACCGTTTCCCGCGGGCCACCAGTTAAGGTTTGGGCACACATATCAATTCCCTGACGACACAGTGCCGGATGTGCCAGAGGAAAGAAGAAGAGATCCTGTATAGTCTATACGCCTCTCTTCCTCTTACCACTAGCCCGCCGGCACTGTGTTGTCACGGAACTGATAAGTGTGTTTAGACGCTTAAGCCCTAAACTAGCCAAATACCGCGTGCCTGCATACTGCATTCACGTCGAAATACCAATTCCAGTTTTGGCCCTGAAGCAAATTTTGGTGGCCCTAATGCAAATTGTAGGGAACTAATCATTCGATTCGGGAAGGGAGAGGAAAGGGGTTGCCTGGAAGAATGGGAAAGGGGTCGGGAGGGGGACGAGAAGAAAACTGGAGAAGGAAGACTGTAGGAAACAGGTAGAAGAGAGACGAGGGAAAATAGGAGAAGGTATCATAACCCTATCCTTATTTTCTATTCTTATCCTATTTTCCGCTCTCGCTATCTCGCCCCGGTTGTTTTCCTTTCTCCTAGCCTACCCTTATTCTGCACTTATCTTACGCTTTCACCTCTTACTGTACTCTTTTCCTCTCCCCCCCCCCTTCTCCCAATACCTCCTCCTTTCGCTCCATCCTGCTATCTTTTCATACCTCGATTCTTCTATTTTCCCCTCTTCTCTCTTCGTCCTGTTTCCTGCAGTCTTCCTTCTCCATTTCTTCGTACCCCTTCCGTCACCCTACCCCTTCCCCTTCATAACGCCATCCCCTTTCCATCATATACTCTTTCCTGTCTCTTCCCCAATCTAATGATTAGTTTCTTTACAATTTGCATCAGAAGATTATACCTACTTTTTCGGGCCGCCATAGTAGTCTAATCCCTTAAGGCGATGCCATCAAAATTTGCTTCAGGGCCAAAAATGGAAATGTGCTCTTTGAAAATTCAATCCTATGAATAATATATATATATAAAATATTTATTACAGTTTAACTTTAAACTACCCAAGTAACTTTAAGAGAGTCCACACACTGAAAATGTTACCGTACACGCTACTCGACTAATATTATGCTGTAAATAGACATGCTCCAATACATTATTATTTATATTTTATAATAATTCGACTATTCGACAAATATTATACAAATTCAATAAAATTACATTAATAGTTCTCCAAATTCGTCTGAATTTATTCCTAAATTGGCCTATGTGACCTACGCGAGGACTTGTAATGGGGGTTCGTGACAGATCACAGTAACTGTGTTGTATATACATGATTTCTATGTAACCCCTATATATGGAAATTTGGCAACAAATATGCTAGCATGTATGAGCCATATGGTTAAAAAAATGCGTATATGGGTTATATACAGTTGATGTATGGATTATACAGAGGATGCTTTAAAATACGTCCGCACTTTCTTCAGGCTATATTCTTGACACTGAACCAAGACGATTTCAGCAAAATGGCTTGGAAAAACTGATAAATACCATCCGAATTTGGCCCTGCATTTCCAATTATGAACTGATATCAATTTGAGCCTACTCGATACGAAAATACGTGTTATTTCAGGTTCATTAATGTCGCGAAAACCCGGATAACTACTGGTAGCAAAATGACTTGGAAATACTGATAAATTCAATGGAAATCTGTATCTGCACTGCCAGATCGAACCTGATAAAGTTTCGAACATAATAACTGTTAAACTACGTGCATGACACAATCGCAAATGTCCCGCCATTACAGATAAAACCAGGTAGCAACATGGCGAAACCAAATTAATTTTTTCGTATGTGTTTCCTAAATCCGGATAGAACCGCATTAATTTTCTATCCGCCAATCCGGTGGAAACCGAGCCAAATTCATTCTCTTCGAACCCCATATGCATCCCATGAAATACTTGCTCTGCCAATCCGGATCGCGACGGACTCGAAAGAACTTGTGGCATTTCCAGACGGAAACTATTATGTTGTATAATGGTCCGAGCTAACGCAAGAACAAAGAGCAGTGTATAACACAGTGGTTGAAGCGTTTAAAAATTACTGTGTGCCTAAGAAAAATGAAAGCATCAATAGACATCTGTTGTTTCAAAGGAGACAGATGGAAGGTGAAACTTTTGACCAGTTCTTGACAGAACTGAAACGACTGAGTTTAAATTGTGAACTGGGAACTCTGAAGGATAGTTTGATAAAAGACTTAATAATCTCGGGAGTCAGAGGTGCAGGTCTTAAAAATCGTTTACTAAGGATGGACGAATTAACTCTGGAGAAGGCGATAAAAGTTTGTAAAGCTGACGAAATGGCTGAACAACAACTGAAAACGTTGAAAGGAGAGGCGGAAAATATCGACTATGTCAAAAGACGGGAGGATAAAACCAAGCAGTGGAAAAGCAGAAAAAACAATGCAGGTTCCAACAGAGGAAGCAGCTATCACGAACGTACGACGCCAAGCAATGGGAAGACACGACAACCAGTAAAGAAGAAGGACGCGGCAAACGGAGATGAAGAACATCAAAGAAGCACGTGTCAGAGATGTGGGTATACGCATGCCTACAAGAAGTGTCCAGCTTTCAACAAAACATGTAATAACTGTAAGAAAAAAAATCATTTCGCGCAAGTATGCATGAGTAAGAAAGTACAAGTAAGTGCAGTAGAAGAAAATACTGAGGTGGACACACCAACGTATTTTCTGGGAAACATAAATATAGACTCAGTGAGTGCGGAATCGTGGTATGAGAAAGTAAAATTTGTTAACGAGAAAAAAGCGTTATTGTTTAAGTTAGATACTGGCGCAGGATGTAATGTAATGTCATATTCACATTTGTCCAGGTTAGGAATTCTCGCACAAATAAATCCGACAAAAGTGAAATTATGTAACTATGAGGGTTCCAAGTTGGATACGCTAGGAAGCACAAAGTTGTGGTGCGAGATAGCAGGTAAAAAAACAGAGACAGAGTTTCATGTTGTAAAAAGTGGGTCGTCTCCATTGTTAGGATTACCATTGATAAAAAGACTTAAGTTACTAGTTAAGGTCGATGGAATTACTGCAGGTTTAACAATAATAAATGCAGATAGTATTAGACAAGAGTTCAAAGATGTGTTTGAGGGAGAAATAGGTTTAATCAAAGGATTTGAATACAAGTTTAAATTAAAACCAGGGTATAAAGGACAAATGGTACCGTGTAGAAATGTCCCATTTAAAGTATATGACATGTATAAAGAAGAATTGGATAAACTAGAGAGGTTAGAAATTCTGGGAAAAATAGACGAACCCACAGATGTGGAAAATGCAGTAGTATTAGTAAGAAAATCAAACGGTTCTTTAAGAATATGTCTAGATCCAAAAAATTTAAACGATTACTTAATGAGGGAACATTTTAAATTTCCTACGTTTGAGGAAATTGCAGCTAACATGAAAAGCCCTAAAGTATTCACAGTGTTGGATGCCAATAAGGCATTCCACCAAATTAAGCTAGACGAGGAAAGCTCGAAGATGACAACTTTTCAGACGCCGTTTGGAAGGTACAGATATAAAAGAATGCCGTACGGGATAAAAACGGCTCCGGAAATATTCCACAAAAGATTTACAGAGATTTTTAAGAACATTCCGAATGTAGTCAACTATATTGATGATTTTATTATATGGGATAAAGATCAGGCAGAGCACGATAAAGCTCTTAGGCAAGTGTTGCAAAAAGCACGCGAATATAACATAAAATTAAATAAAGAAAAGTGTAAAATCGGGGTGAATAGAGTCAAATTCTTAGGACATGTCTTTACAGACAAGGGTATTGAAATAGATGAAGAAAAAATAGAGGCAATTCTCAAAATGAAACGTCCTGTGGAAGTAAAAGAAATGGAAAGATTTCTAGGAATGGTTAATTATGTGTCTAAGTTTGTAAACATGGCTAGTAGTGTAACATCTCCTTTAAGAGACATGCTAAAGGAAGATAATCAGATGGTGTGGACGGATGAAAGAGTGAAAGCGTATGAAGGAGTGAGAATGATGCTAACAAAGACACCAGTCTTACAGTACTATGACCCTAATGCGGATTGTAAGTTAAGTGTAGATGCGAGTAGTACAGGCGTAGCAGCTGTCTTGTTGCAAAATGAGTTACCAGTAGCGTATGCGTCGAAGGCATTGACAAATACTCAAAGAGCTTGGGCGCAAATCGAAAAAGAATTGTATGCGATAGTCTTCGGTTGTGAGCGTTTTCACCAATACATTTATGGGAAACAAGTTGTAATAGAGAGTGACCACAAACCGTTAACTCCAATATTGTCAAAACCATTGAGCGTCAGTCCCATTAGACTGCAGAAAATGAGATTAAGACTACAACCCTACGATGTAAGTGTTAAATATAAGCCAGGAAAAGAATTGTACGTCGCAGATGCGCTTTCTAGAGCTCACGACAATGTCATTCCCAAAGAGGATGATGATTTGAATGTAAGCATAATGTTAGTAGACTATAAAGATTACATGAGTGAGAGTAGAGTGAAACAGTTTGTAAATGAAACCGCGAGTGACGAAGAACTACAACTGGTGATACAGTTGTTCAGAAATAGTTGGCCAGCCGAGAAAAACAAACTACCGGAAAGTGTTAAAAAGTATCATACATATCACAGTGACTTAAGTGAAAGTGACGGACTATTGTATAAAAATGACCGGGTAGTAGTTCCGCGAAGCTTAAGGAGAGAGATGCTATACAAATTACATTATAGTCACTTAGGGATAGAAAAGACTAAGAATAAGGCTAGGGAAATTCTTTTTTGGCCGGGAATAAACAAGCAAATAGAAGAGATGGTAGAAAATTGCGAGACGTGTTTGAGAATACAAAAAAGTAATGTAAAAGAGCCTTTAATGCCACACGAGGTACCAAAGGCACCGTGGATTAAAGTAGGTACAGACATATTAGAGTTTAAAACAAAAAAATATCTATTAATAGTGGATTACTTCTCCAAATATGTTGAAATTGCATATCTATCTAGCATGACTAGCGAAGCTACAATAAATGCGTTAAAATCTAGTTTTGCGAGGTATGGAATTCCTAAGGTTGTACATTCAGATGGGGGAACGCAATATACCAGTAAGAAATTTAAAGATTTTGCAAAAGAATGGGATTTCAAGCATGTTATATCATCTGCGAGATATCCACAAAGTAATGGTATGAGTGAAAGGTATATACAAACGGTAAAGCGTATGATGAAAAAAGCAGAAATAGATGGTCGAGATCCATATCTAGTGTTGCTGGAATATAGAAACACACCGATAACAGCGGAAATAGGGTCGCCGAACAAACTGATGTTTGGTAGGAATGTTAACGGATACATACCAATGTTTAATGTAGGAAATAAAGCGACAAACTCTAATGACTATGAAGAGGTCAGAGAAAAATTAAAGAATAGGCAGGAAATACAAAAAATGTATTTTGATAAGCGGGCGAGAACGCTTCCAGACTTTGGAATTGGGAGTAGAGTGCGAATACAAGATGAAAAAAGTAAAGCATTTGAAAGGCAAGGAATAATAGTTAATAAACCAGAAAGGCCAAGGTCTTACGATATATTAACAGAATCTGGAACAGTTCTTAATCGCAATCGTAAACATATAATAGGTGACTCGGCGAACAGTCAATTTAATATTGTTAAGCAAGAACTTGACGAGGATATTACTGATGGTGATAATGATAGTACAAATTGTGATAATAATATAAACGATTGTGATAACAGTGCGAATACAGCGAATAGACAAGGAGAAGCAGAAGCGAGGGAATGTAGGAATAGTCAGGAAGGTGTTGGGAACGGAACTCTCAGACGTAGCAATAGGCAAGCAAAAAAACCGAGATACCTGAAAGACTATGTTTAATTTAAGTATTTTATTCGATATAAGAAAGACTCTGATTAATTTCAGTATTGCATTTGAGACCTGAAACACTATGTGTAATAAGTTTTATTTTGTTAAAAAGAGAGATGTAATGGGTGCGCCACTGGCGGCACGCACATGCGCAGGAAGTGGCAGTGGAGATGGAGAGTCGAACAGGACAAGATGTCTGAGACGGTCGAGTGATGCCGACACGCAGATTAAAGATATTAACAAACCACGTGCGTGATCATTATTTATTTCTGAAACCCTGACAAACCAAATCTTTTTTTTCGAAGTATGTGTTTCGTAGAACCGGATAGAACCGCATTAATTTTCTATCCGCCAATCCGGTGGAAACCGAGCCAAATTCTTTCTCTTCGAACCCCATATGCATCCCGTGAAATATTTGCTCTGCCAATCCGGATCGCGACGGACTCGAAAGAACTTGTGGCATTTCCAGACGGAAACTATTATGTTGTATAATGGTCATTTCAGATAGAACCAAATCTTTTTTTTCGAAGTATGTGTTTCGTAGAACCGGATAGAACCGCATTAATTTTCTATCCGCCAATCCGGTGGAAACCGAGCCAAATTCTTTCTCTTCGAACCCCATATCCATCCCATGAAATACTTGCTCTGCCAATCCGGATCGCGACGGACTCGAAAGAACTTGTAGCATTTCCAGATTGAATCCGTAAGATTTTTGATCCGCAATGTCAGATACGAACCTTCCGGGTTTATACAAATGGTAATTCCTGATAGAAACTGATAAATTTTGGACCTGAAAATTTCCGTTTCATGCATCGATTTGGATATCCGCATTGAACCAGATTCTTTTTTGCACTGCCAAAAATCACTGCTTGAAAATCCAGGTAGTACCGCATTGAACCAGATAGATCCAGTTCAAAATTCAATGCGGTTCTAACTGGCAGTTGCAGCAGGGTAACGTTTAATAAATCGTTAAAATTATAACTTCTTTTTTTCAAATTGTTAATAGGTATTGAGACAACTAAATTATTAGAAGTAATTCTTTTTGTATAATCACAAGATTTACATCGAGTAGTAGAAGTTACTTGATGCTCTACCAATTGTCTTATATAATCATATTTTGTGCACAGAGTTATAAGAAATTCGAATACATCTCGTTTTACGTTTACTGAAAAATGTTCTCCTAAACTTTGCCGTATTGCATATGTATCTAGAGACGCGGTAGCGTCTCGACGCCAAGTACATGAAAAACATCCTATATATATATATATGTCGAACTGTCGCTGCCGTGTACCTTTACTCATCGCGGAGGCATTCCAACCTAATTTTGACATTTATTACATTATATCTCATCACGCCTGCAATATTTTCTAAATTTAAAGGCATATTTCTTATGTAAACCGCATATCGGCTTTCGAATAAGACCAATTTCAATAAAATCGGTCCACGCGTGACAGAGATATCGTAATATCGTCTCAGGGATCTGTCGAAAACGGTAGATTTTTCTTCTGATTCTGATTCTTCTTCAATCTCAAATTTTTGTCGACATAATACGTATACGCGTTATTATACGCACACCTTCAGCCAAAACGAACTAATACATGTTTCGTTCATCAATTCCTATCTTCACTATGCAATTTCGTTCATCAATTCCTATCTTCACTATGTGCAATCTACTCCAAATTTTGACAGCTTACAGTCAGGTTATATACAAAATTTGAGATGCCACGTGTTTTTACAAATATATATTATCGTTGTACCATTGAATTGGAATCAAAATACAGTCTCACATACAATTCCATGAATCTGAAAAGACGTACAATTCCATGAATCTGAAAACACGAAAATTCGTGCTAAATCTAGCGATAACCCCTTTAAGCACAGAAATCTGTAAACATGAAAATGAAAATTGATACTAAAATCAATTAGAGTCTAATAAAACGCATGAATTTGGTAAACATAAACAAATTAATTTAAAAAATACTATTCCATGAAATATACTCAGAAAATGACGTTATGAATGGAAATTTTAATTTTCTAACCACGAAAAACATTTCTTGATTTGATAAAACAATTCATGAAATTGTACGTGCTTTCAGATTCATGGAATTGTAAATTTCAACAGCTGATAATTATTATGCTGTAATTGTAAAATATATATAAGGATAAAGAAACCAGAAATGAATTACGACATACATATAAGGATAAAGAAACAAGAAAGGAATTAATGATTACGACATACAGAAACAAAGATTCATTCAATTAAATTTTTATTATATATTATTTTATACATGCATGGTAAAAATTTCAAAAATCTTATGCGAAAGAAGATGCTTTTCTGTCGAACCTCCTCCGAACAACTTCAAAGTCTGCGACTCTACATAAGAAATCTATTAAAAAAATTTGGCGACTTACCTTGTTAATTGAGACAATAATTGAGTCTCCCATTTATTGTAAAAACTAAAGACATTTCAAATTTTGATCACTTACATTATTTGACACTTGGAAGATTAAGATTGGTAGGTTATAGAGGTTAAATGGTAGGGGAGAGTCGTGCAGTACCGACCAGCTTACAGTACCGACCACAGCTAGTTCTCGCTTCTTCAACCAGATATTAACACTTTATTTGAATTAACCAATGGAAATCACAATTCTCTATAACCTATTTCGGGGCCATATTGTTTACTCCATTGCTCTCGATGTTCTACAGCATTAAACACATACGTTGATATTGACTGAGTTAAAAGTTACTTTTTAAAGCTAATATTTTGTTTCTCGTGTAAGTAAATGATTTTGTTCTATTATGTATACTATCTCTAGTCCATTAAGTTTAATAAAACGTCCTGATTTTGCAATATTTTTTCTACATAATATACCATGATCTAAAATGTTGCCCCGTGTTTGTCGTACAGTACCGACCATCCAACTGTCGTGCAGTACCGACCAACAGACTCTGTCAACCAGTAGAGAACAAAATTTTCTTATCTGTGCATTCAATCTGTTAGCAACTCAGATTAGTTTATAAGATGTTCATTTAGCCTTCCTACTACCTTTTCCCATAGAAAAATAAAGTAAATAAGGATAGGTATCATAACCTAATAAACAGGAAGCTAAGATTTAATGAAGAAGTTATCCAGTGTGTTATTTGCAAGCGAAGTTGGGCATTAACTAAATAAAAAATTATGTAAATAAGGATCAAATAAAAGTTACTTTAACTTTAGATTATTCGACGAACAAAGTTAATTTTTTTATTCGATGAGAATTTATTTGAAGAATAAAGTTAATTTTTTTATTCATTATTCGAAATTTTATTTAGATAAAAATTTTGCCTATCTCTGTTTGCAAGGAATCATTTGACAAGGATTGGGTGCAGCGTACCGTATGTGACGGTTGGGCACACGTCGAATACACAGATCAGGAGAATATGTATTAATTATCTGACTTGCGAGTTTGTACAAATAAAATTTGAAAAGAATCTTGTATTGTACTAGTTAAATGTCTTTATTAACATTGTTAATCATTTAGACCTAAAAATCTACTAATTTAATAGTTGGTCGGTACTGGACGACAATTTTTCGTTTCCTAGAAATTACAACTTTTTTACTTTTGCGAATTATCAATTCTTATTATTAAACTTCACAAAAATAGTTTCCCTCCTCTTACTAAGTTCTATCTATACTACAAATACGTTTTTGAATTTTTGATTTTCATCGACTCTACCCCAAGATATAACAAAGAAACTTAGAGCGGTCGGTACTGCACGACTCTCCCCTATATTTAAAAAATAGGTGTATCTAGAGACGCGGTAGCGTCGCGACGTCAAGTACATGCGAAAATTTATTTTATAAATAATTAGTAAAGGTGTCCTATTTTTTTTGTTAATGATGCAGACGAAGAGAATTATTTCAATAGCTGGAAGAGAAATGAACCCTGCTGTACGAGCAAATGAAATAACCCCATTTTCATGTATGAAATAATAAAACTTTATTTTTTATATATATTATATATATATTATATGTTTTCTATACTCCTGTCCCCCTCCCCCCTCCTGCCCCCTCCTCCCCTCCTCCCCCGGCCCCTCCTCTTCCCCCAATAGTAATCGGCAGCACTTAATTTATAGAGAAAATTCATAAAATTTTCCTGTCGTCTGGATCGTCCAGCCCTGGTGCCTCTATCTGAAATGATATATTAAATGAACTAAATAAAAAAGAAAATAAATCACAGAAATCATTGATTTCTTATTTTAGAAAAACACTTACACGTAGGGCACCGGCGTTGCTCCGCTGGTGGTTGATCCCCCTGGATCGGTGCTGGTGGGGGTTGAGCCGCCCTCTGGGTCGGTTCTGGGTCCTGATCCCCCATGAATACATCCTCCTCGTCATTAGATTCTGGAAAAATAAATTTGATTAATATTATTTAATTTAATTTTTCTGTAAGTTAATCATTAAACGTTAATAAAACTTACCAAACAGAAGGGCGTTTTCCTCTTCGTGTTGTTTTGAGGCGTACGTTGTTTTCTGCAAAAATGAATAAACCATTAATTAGCCATAAAGCTAAATGGCATAGGCAAAGTGCATACTACAGACCTTAGAGTATATAAACATGGAGGAAGCATACAATAGGAAGAAATGTAGACGGCGATAGAAAGAGAAAGATATACAGGAGGGACAGACCCTCTCTTTCTAGCGCCACGGACTAGAAAGAGAGGGTCTGTCCCTCCTGTATATCTTTCTCTTTCTATCGCCGTCTACATTTCTTCCTATTGCATGCTTCCTCCATGTTTATATGCTCTAAGCCACAGACTGTCAAAATCTTGCAGGTTACATGCACATTCGTTAGTTTTATTATTCGTGACATTAAATAAATTCCCACGAATCAAAGTGGCGAATTAAAAATCCACCGGGAAGTTAAGTTATCCTATACTATGCTATGCTATGCTGTGCCATGCTATGCTATGCGATGCTATGCTGTGCGATGCTATACTATGCTATGCTATGCGATGCTATGCTATGCTACGTTTTAAAAAAATTACCTTCAATACATTCTTATCTTATGGAACCGTTTCCATCAAAAGCTAAGTTAAAACATAGCATCGCATAACATAGCTTAGCTGCTACGAGTATATTTATTTGTATTACTTACGTTTTTTTCATTTTCCGGAGACATCTTGTGCGTCGTGGCGTTGTACGAAGAACAAAAACAAGTTTCAGGTTGCCCAGATGCAAGGTAAACATTCGACGATCAAAGCGCACGTTTTAGAAAATATCGATCGATACTGTGTTACGTGCCGCGGCCTTTAGTGTTCGAGCGGCGCGTTTTAGACGGCCAAATTCTGATCAGGGGTATCCCACAATCTTTGATTATCAGAATTTGTCGCATTTATGTAGGTAATGGCAAGGAGGCTCGCCGCACTCGCAACAGTCAATTATTTTATTTACTTATCTAAATACCTTATCAGAAGGATAAGGGGTAGATTTTGGGATCGTTGGTGCTCTAGTCCCATACGGGTCTTTTCAAAGGAATCGGACAGGTAATTAATGAGTATAATTTAATGAATAATAAAGCTTTAATGCCGAAATATTGGATGGTTGTAAAACATATAGTACTGAATATGTAAAGTAAAATTAATCAACAACAAACATAGACATTCGCGCTATCGGGCACAATTCCTTATTAGGGGAATCCCATAATCATTTGATTATCAGAAATTGTGTTAAGTACGATTCAATCATAATACAGTGTACAAAAGAGATAATAGGTGCAACTCACCAGACAGTCGATATTGTATTGACAAATATATTTTTGTGTTTTTCGGTTGGAATGTTTTCCTGTGGTCTGATGATATATCTAAATCAGAAAAAGAGATAAAACGCGAACACACACACACACACACTTGGTTATATTAACGAATAAATCTTAATTGAATTCTAAACAAGACTGAATAATAGTGATTTTAACAGAGCAAAATGAATGATACTTTTAGTTTATAATTTATAATTTAATCAAAGTTTAGTAAATAGGATTGTTTCACGAGTTTAAATAAATGAATTGTTTCGCAAAGTCGAGTCTTTCACGCGGTTTCACAATAGACCGGAGAACTCTAGCTCTAAGACACTTGCGGACCCAGCGACACGCACCTCACGATTTATCGTCACAGAGTGTCGCAGCTTCACGCTCTCGGCAGCGACCAGAGTGGGTCCGTACCGAAAATGCTTACGCTGCATTTTGTCCCTCGGCCGCGCTACCATGGGCCCGTCTACTTAACGAGGCGGTGCGTGTGTGTGTTCTCACACCCATCCATCAGACTCTCGATTCAAATACATGATCAATCCTTACAGGACATTCGTACGTACAGGAAAACATGACATCGCACATTACAATTTCACACCTGCTGAGGCCTTCCCTGAATGTTCATAAATTTATATGCACAATTTCTGACTAGGGGAATCCCACAGTCCTTGGACTATCAGAAATTGTGTTATGTATCTAATTTTAACCAAACAACTTTGAATTAATTAATTAATTTATTTACACGTGCCCCGAAACGTGCGACAAAACCGTGAGAAGGCGCGACTCCCTGCACCGGATGTAGGGTATACAATTCCGTCAATCTTCTAAGAAGTGATCCAGTCTGCGCATTCCTGCTGTAGCCGTTACTGATTATGTTACAATGTTTAACGCGGCGGTCAGAGGTGCTCTCAACGAGGGTTCTCCCACAATGCTGCAAGGCATTGTTGAAATACATCCCTGCCGCTTACACAGAACGGATTCGGCACAACAGGAGAACCACTGGTCCTTTCGAACGCGACTATCTGGTGAGAACGCCGCTGCGTCAGCACCGCCTTATCGGTATCGCGGGACGGTAATGCGTCGAGGCGACGACGCTCCAAGAAAGGGGTTTTTGTTCTAGCAAAAATATTATTGATTAATGGGCAGGAGTATGATCAACGAGGGATTTCCCATAACGCTAGGCGTTGTTGATGCATACCCTGACCAGAAAGAAAAATCTTACGTTCCGGACGTAACACTGCTAATTATCGAAATCTATCTTCAATACGTTTCGCGTTAAAGGCTGATTCAGACACGTCGAGTAATTTAGTCGGTGGGATAACCGATTTGTCTCCAGCGACTTGTCTCCGGCGACTTTTATTCGGCGACTTGTGTCCGACAAGTTGTGTCTGGTGACTCGTCCTTTAAAGGTTAAGAGATACGAATATACCTGGGAAAGTCGCCGGATACAAGTTGCCGGCGACTTGCAACAATCGCTGTGGGATACAGCAACTCGACCCTTGCCTTAAACGGCCTTCTAGAAATGACTGTTGGCCACATGTTCCCGAAAAACTGTATTCAAGTGGTCGGTGAGCAACATCGCCCGACTGTATTCTGTTGCCCGTTCCGAATGGGAAACATCGCCGACTCTGTGGCAACACACCACACATATATATATGTATATAGGGTAAGTCGGGGAGAGATGGCCCACTTTTTTAAAAAATCAGCACACCGTAAATTTAGTGGTTTTATAAAGGACAAAAATATATTTGCAAAAGGAGCGTGATCGAGCCATCTCACCCGGAATTACTCTACATCATATAGTAGATGTATACGTTAAAAATTTACTATACGATGTACTTCAATACTTTACAGTTAATTATCAATTTCTTCTTTTTTTTCTTCAACACGCCCCGTATTGTTCTTAATCTGTACAATTTTACTAACTTTTTTCTCGATGTAATGCATCGCAACTACGCATCGATGTTTTCTTTAACATCGAATACTTCTGCGTTTTGAATTAATTAACAGGCCATAAGTAGTGAAATAAAATAAAAAACCGAAAAGAATAATTTAGAATAATACTCATTTATTATCATTACAATACCAGTATTTTATTTAAATGTCCCAGGGTTCTTTCTGTAGGCATAGTAACAGTAATAGTTTGCTCAATCGTTTAACCTCCAGCAAAGAAATGGATTGGACGGTAAACGATTCAACAAACTATTACTTTTACTACGTCTACAAAAGGAACACTGGGACATTTAAATAAAATACTGTTATAGAAATGATAATAAATAGATTTGATTCTGAATTGTTCTTTCCATATTATTTTTGCTACAATATCAAACATATCGAATAAAGAGTGACCCGAAAGTGAGGCCTTTTTTAGTCTTTTTTATTTTCGAACTGAATTTTGTGCCAAATGATAGCTTATGATGAGACATAAATCACAACAAATTTTCAAATTGAGGTAACAATTAGTTTGTGATATATGGGAGGTGAAAGAAGTGAAAATTCATTAACGCGTCAGCCCATACGCTTCGATGTATGGACTTTTATGTCATTCCGATAATTTAGATAATTACTTCCATGGATTTTGCTGACTGCTAACAACGAATTTGAACTTAGTGAGTCAGCGGTTGACAACGCTACCTGCGCGTCCGAAGTCACCATGTATACCACCCATTATCGCAATCTGGTAGACAAATGTTTCCCAACGAACACTTCGAGAACAAGCTATTGCCTAGTCGTAAAGAAATGAAGAAATTTCGCTTCAAAATTACTAAATTGCCAGCTGTAAAATATAACTGAATTCGGACGCACAGGTAGCGTTGTCAACCGCTGACTCACGGGACAATACGGTCATAAACGGTACGCTTCTCGATACCGCTGATGTACGTAGCATTTGTGACGGTAATAATTATCCAGCCTTTGAGGCTGCAACTGCTGGCGTAAACCATTGGTAGGTATCTGTTTCAAGAGGCAGTGGCTACTGCGAGCCACCCGTGGCGCAAACACGACCTCGCCCGGTGTTTTCTATTCGAGCAGTTTTCTTCCAGTGGAAATCAGTGAATTTGCAAACGCAATATCTCGAAAATCAGTTAAAATGAAGTGTACACATTATAGGTTATTGAATTTGTTTAGAAACTTATTATCAAGTGATCTCTAAAAAGAAAATAGTTCCATTTAAAAACCCGAACTTGACCATCCTATCTGTTAAAATAATAATCGAAGAAAAGTATCGTATGCGCTAATAATTTTATCCCCCCCCGAAGCATAATCTATAAATTCTTAAAGACTGCGAAGGTACGATCTTAATTGCCCTTTGATAATCTGGGAACCAGATATTTTAGCTATTGACGGATCCATGGCTACTAAATAGAGTTTGGAATGGATGCCGAAGGGTCTTGGTCATAAGGTGGGGGACACATCATTAAGGGGTTAGCTCGCATCAGGAGGCAGAAAATGTATCCATTCTTTGGGAATTTATAGCAGAAAGTACATGCATATTATTATGCAATGGTTTTTATATTCAAATGAGGGACACTTTAACAGATTATTATATTATATTTTGATATAAAAATATTTGTTTATTGCACAATTACAACTGGTTGCCCGGAAGCTGTTTTTAGAAACACGTTTTGCGGTGACCAACATTATTCGGAACTGGGTTATCTGAGATCAAAAAACGAAGAAGATTTAGTTAGTACAATAGTTTATCTAGTCTTTAATCGTTCGATTTTATAAAATATTCATCTGGGACAAAATGGCAGATGTTTTAAGTGAAATGATCGATTTTCGATGAAAAAAACACTCATTTTTCATCCATAAAATAAAAATTATGCATTGGAAAAACAAATGCTTCGATTAAAGACTAGATTTGAATGTCTAGAAGAAACCTACAAAGTTTCAGAAAGATTGGTGAAGCGGTTTTGGAGAAATCGTGGTCACCGCAATCGAAAAACACATTTCGAGAAAAACGCGTTTAAAGTTTCAAGTGGTCGGCGGTACGGTTCGCGGCGCGTACACTCTAAGTCCTATATCTCCCATAATTTTAATCGGATCGACTCGAAACTTACAGAAAACATTTTCAGGATGATATACTTTGAGAAAATGATAAAATCCAAAAATCGATTTTTCTGACCTTACTGATGCGAGCTAACCCCTTAAGGCGACCCGCTGGGGTCGCTGGTGACAAAGTTGCCGGCGATTATCGCCCAGTCTATACGAGCCTTTATGCGCCGAAACTCTCGGCTGCTTATGCGCCGAAACTATCGGCTGCTTATGCGCCGCAATTCTCAGCTGCTTAGGCGCTGAATTAATGCGAGGCATTCCTAAATTCCATAATAATAATCTAGTAATCACAAAGTGTAATTTTAGCTGCTGAAGCGTGATATTCAAAATCAATAAAAATAATATTCTTGGTTATAAATCGTTGTTGAATTGAGGAATTACGTAACATACTTATTGGATATTTCTATCTTATATTATTATAAATAATCAATATAAATATAAAATTATAATTCATCATGTCTATAGTTAATAGACTCTTGCCACTCAATTTAAAAAGTATGAAAATTATCAATAGAGGCGAATGGTTAACAGATGATCATATTGAATATTTTCACAAATTACACAGTACAACAGCCGTCTGGACTTGTAACATTCAATAATCGTTTCTTATAGGTTTTCGTGCCCTGAAAACGAATCCGCAACCCGTTTGTCGCCATCACCCTCAGTTTTTGAGAAAATCGATTTTGAAAAAAACTGCAAATTTTCAAATTTGAACATTTTTTGTGTCGAAACGGTAATAGTTATTCGATTGTTCGTTGCGTCAAATTATTCTATGAACCCTCCCGAATACAACGATATAAGTTATTATTGCATTATGAACATTTAAATATGTTTAAACAACGATAAAACGGAAAAGGACACCCAAAATGCACCAATTTTTACGGATATCTTTCAATTTATTTCCAAAACTAAGGGTCTGAGACGAAATTTGACCATCCCACGCGATGCAGCAGACATTTTTCCTTTGGAAAGCATCGACAGAAGTGGTAAGTCTCGTTTCGTTTTCAATATAGAAGCGAAATAGTTTGGCAAAACGCGCGGAGCCGACAGTGGTAGACAACGGCGCACAGTGGGTCAAACTGCTCTTTTTTGTGTCAAAATCGTAGAACTCTTGATAGGAATAAGGTAGAGGGATGGGACTTTTTGGAGGTTAAAGCTAAGATGTTGCAGATTAATGGGAAAAATGTTTAGAATGCATAAAAAAAATTTTGACCTTCAAAATCTAAGTCAAAGTTGGCATTTTCGACGAAAATTTCGGTTTTCCCGTTATAATTCGTGGTTGAAGTTTTTCCATTACTTGTCATACATCATTTCTTATAGATTTTGACGCGCTGAATTCAAATATGACCGTGAAATTGGTCTAGCCCTTCAGGATTCGAAGAAAAATGCGTTTTAAGTTGAAAAATCGACAAAAACTGTGTTTTTTATGGTTTGCGTGCTTTGATGACAATATTTTAGATTTATTTATTGTATTTATTCATATGGAGTATAAACAGATAATAGAATACTTGAATACTAATAATTGTGCTATATGTATAAAGGGTTTACATGTCGTATCCTGTTGCGTACTATATGCTCGCAACTCGATTGCCGAACCGTATACGCAGCTCACACGCCAAATTAACTTGGTAGGAGATAGTTACGAAAGGAAAATGAATATACTCGTGGATAACGTAACAATCACTATATAATTAAATAAGAAAAATCTAAAAACTGTTATACATGTGTATATTTCTATCTCCACAAAATTACCTTTTTTAAAAAAAGGTACAAAAAAGAGCGCCAAGTATATAATCTCATAAAAAAGATTCCCATTTGAAAACATTGTCGTAAATTAATATAAATTTATTAATGTGCTATATTCAACTTTACAAAAGTAATGATATACAACAATTGCGCCAATTATCACACTGGCTATTTACACAAAGAACAAAATGTATTCAATAATATTAAGCAGATATATTTTTATACAAATAAATATTTTAATACGAATAAATATTTGATTCAAAATACTTGGCGCTGCTCTCCAAATTGGTGTTGCTAAACTGAATAAATATGCATAAATTGCATTAAAATCTTTTTCTTTCTTTCTTGTCTCTGTGGTGTCTTGTCTTGTTTTATTTATTAACCAAGACAATTAACATTTTTTCGGTTGCGCGGCGCCAAGTATTTTGAATCAAATATTTATTCGTATTAAAATATTTATTTGTATAAAAATATATCTGCTTAATATTATTGAATACATTTTGTTCTTTGTGCAAATAGCCAGTGTGATAATTGGCGCAATTGTTGTATATCATTACTTTTGTAAAGTTGAATATAGCACATTAATAAATTTATATTAATTTACGACAATGTTTTTAAATGGGATTCTTTTTTATGAGATTATATACTTGGCGCTCTTTTTTGTACCTTTTTTTAAAAAAGGTAATTTTGTGGAGATTTCACACATTTTATAGTGTTTATTATGGCTGTATAATTTTTTCACCCCTTCGGGTGAATTATTAATATTAAATGAAATATTATATTGCCATCTAAACTACGCACGCCTGCAAAGCTACCAGACAATTGGATTGGTGGAATTGGTTTAAGTTTGAGTTTTCAGACATGAAGCAAACATACAGGAAGCAAACAGAGGATTGAAGCTGAATAAAATCGTTTAATTAATATAATACTATGTCACAATAAATTTTTTTCTCTAACGTAGATTATCTGTAAATATATAAAATCCACATTTTAGTTACAACTTGACGTAGAACATATAGAAATAGAGTGGCCCTTTGTTATAGTAAATGTAGAGACTACAATAATATTAAGCAGATATATTTTTATACAAATAAATATTTTAATACGAATAAATATATTATTCAAAATACTTGGCGCTGCTCTCCAAATTGGTGTTGCTAAACTGAATAAATATGCATAAATTGCATTAAAATCTTTTTCTTTCTTTCTTGTCTCTGTGGTGTCTTGTCTTGTTTTATTTATTAACCAAGACAATTAACATTTTTTCGGTTGCGCGGCGCCAAGTATTTTGAATAAAATATTTATTCGTATTAAAATATTTATTTGTATAAAAATATATCTGCTTAATATTATTGAATACATTTTGTTCTTTGTGCAAATAGCCAGTGTGATAATTGGCGCAACTGTTGTATATCGTTACTTTTGTAAAGTTAAATATAGCACATTAATAAATTTATATTAATTTACGACAATGTTTTTAAATGGGATTATATACTTGGCGCTCTTTTTTGTACCTTTTTTTTAAAAAAGGTAATTTTGTGGAGATTTCACACATTTTGTAGTAGTGTTTATTGATATCAATCACTTTACGACATTGTTTTTAAATGAGATTTTTTTTTATGGGATTATATACTTGGCGCTCTTTTTTGTACCTTTTTTCTAAAAAGGTAATTTTGTGGGGATTCAACACATTTTATACTGTTTATTATGACTGGATAATTTTTTCACCCCCTCGGGTGAATTATTAATATTAAGTGAAATATTATATTGCCATCCAAACTACGCACGCCTGCAAAGCTACCAGACAATTGGATTGGTGGAATTGGTTTAAATTTGAGTTTTCAGACATGAAGCAAACATACAGGAAGCAAACAGAGGATTGAAGCTGAATAAAATCGTTTAATTAATATAATACTATGTCACAATAAATTTTTTTCTCTAACGTAGATTATCTGTAAATATATAAAATCCACATTTTAGTTACAACTTAACGTAGAACATATAGAAATAGAGTGGCCCTTTGTTATAGTAAATGTTAGAGTCTACAAAATGTGCCCGAAGGAAGTGAGAGCGCAGAATGTCTTGTTGGAGGATATGTAAATACTAAGGGTAATTTATCGAAAATGAACAAAGAGATTCAGTATTTTTAACACACAATTTATTGGTGCTGGAATAAAATTAAATTAGTATGTTTATTGATGAATTGAAATATTGTTCATGGGAAACTAATCAAATTAATGAATAGCGTAGGAACTACTGTGGATTTTAATAAAATATTATATTCATAATACTTCAGAGATTTCAAATCTTATGTGAAAATATGTTTCACAAAAGTTTGGAAAGTATCGAGGGAGATGCATATTCAGCGCACTTTCTTCACTAATGTGACGTACTCGACATTGCAAGCAGTACGCCATAATTTTCTTAACCCTTAACTGGTATACTGTTTTTTTCAAACGTAACTGGTATACTGGGGTCGTGGCAGACCCCAAATAAAAAAGGGCACAGAAACTTGTAAAGTCGACACTAGAAGAACCTCTATGAATATTTTGTTCTTAAGTAATATATAAAATAATAGAAACGTAGAAATTTAAAGTATTACTACAAAGTTAATTATAAATTCAGTTTACAAACTTAGACAACCAAAAGTTTCACAGCGAACTCTGCGTGCCGGGGGTAATGAGTGACCCGAGGATACCAGTTACGGGTTAAATATCAATGCTACGCTAATTTGAAAAATTTTGTCGATTTACCTTATTTGACAAATTTCAAGAAACTTGTGCGAAACAACCTCCAAGCCTGTGTATCCCCTTCATTTCTGTCCAAGCCAGTGCACCCCCTTCATTTCTGTCCAAGCCTGTGCGTCCCTTACATTTTTATCCAAGTCCTCTGCGTCTTCTTCATTTCTAAATATAATATATATAAGCTTTACATAAAATCTCTAAATTGCTGGTATAAAAATATCTAGCAATTTAAATTCAATGCAATTTGTTACAATATATATTATTTTGTGCGAAAGAAGATGCTTCTCTGTCGAAGCTTCTCCGGCAACTTCCAAGTCTGCGACTCTACATACTAAATCGATTTAAAAAATTTTGGCGACTTACCTTGTTAATTAAGACAATAATTCAGTCTCCTATTTGGTGTAAAAACTCGTGACATCTCAAAATTTCGTACATCTTACTCCATTTGACATTTAGCACTTGGTTGGTTATAGTATAACTCCATTTGACATTTAGCACTTGGTTGGTTATGCGTCTCCTTTATTTCTATTCAAGCCTATGCATCTCCTTCATTTCTACAAGTTTTACATAAAAACTCTAATGTAAAAATAGTCTGATGGTATGAAACAATATATTATTTTGTAGAAACTTGTGTCAAAGAAGACGCTAATCTGTCGAACCTTTTCCGGACAACTTCCAAGTCTATGCGTCCCCTCCGTTTCTATAAGCTGTATATAAATAGTCTATTAAAAAATTTTGGTGACTTACCTTGTTAATTGAGACAATAATTCGGTGTCCTATGTCGTGTAAAAAGGCGTGAGATTTCAAAAATTTTGACAATATCCTTATTTCACACTTCGCAGGTTATGGTTCTTTAATATCTTTAATACTAGCTAGGTTACGTTTATATCTTTACAGACGTGCTTTCTGCTAGCTGTCACGTGACTATTTGTTACGCGATTGGCCGAACCCGCATCAATATATAGATATACATGCTGCGCGAGAACAGAGTGTATCAAGTTACACCACGATCCAATGAACGACGTGCCTGAGAGACATTTCTCTCCCTTTCATGTTCCCCTCTTGCCTACACTTTACCAGGACGATGCTGAATTTTTAAGAACATGAAAATCGGGAAATCGCCACTTTACAACGAAATATCTCAGCTCATAAGGCACGTAGGAACAAAACGAAGACACTTTTCTTATGTAAATCAAACCCAGACTATCCATTAAGACCATTCAAAATCGAATCGGATCAGCCGTTATTGAGATTCGGAAATATCAGGGTTCAGAATAGCGAGTCGTCGCGTAATAGAGACACTCTCTGCTCGCGCTGCGCATATATACATATATATACTTGGCGCGAGACACTACCGTGTCTCTTGATATAGTATATTGCTCATAATAGCTATCATCTTTATCTTTTTGAGTGAGCATTGCCTTGCGCTGATCGTTCAATGCAAGTTCTACATGATCTTTTATCTCTTTCACATGTAATTCTAAATTATTTAATGGTTCACAGTCATCACTTGCATCGTTTGCTGATTTTTGCATTTCAAATTCTACATCATCCAAATTCCCCACAAACAATTTATCATGTATATCGGGCAGTACAATTTCAGAATATAAAGGATTATTGTTTTTCAACCATATTAAAGCTTCAAATACTTTTTTAATATCCACTAAATCTTCCCAGATAATTTTTTTTTTAGTTGGAACATTTCGAACTAAAATAAATTCATGATTTAAATTTATTGGATCAGTGTTAGAACATAACTTATCGAAAGTCTGTTGTAAAGGAAGTGGTAAATGAAATGTTCTACCTTTCACTTTTTGTATCCTTTGTCGTGCAGGTGTTTTTTTATTAACAACTGTTCCCATTTTAACAACAGTTTAAAAAGCTTTAGCTCTCTGTAAAAGCAATTTCTCAAATTCGTTAAGAGATGATATTACCTCAGGCACATCATTTACCGAGAGATTATTTAGAATACAATAAGCAGGCATCAGTGACTTCCGTTTCCGGTCGCGTGCGAGAGAGGAGTGTGTGAAAGCGTGTGGTCAGTGGAAAGAGGAAAGAGGAGTGAAAGTGTTAGGCGGAGATTAGGGAGTGAGTGGGGAAAAAACGTGTGGAGTAGGCGAAGGGAAGAGGGCAAAGGGTTAAGTAAGGGAAGTGGTGTAGTGAAGGGAATAAGGTGAGAAGGAAGGCATTTGGAGGTTAGGGCGGCAGGACAGGTGGTAAAGTGGCGGGAAGGAAGAGCAGCAGAAGACAGGTAGCGGGATCTAGGGGAAAAAGGAGGAGTTAGGACGACTGGCGGGAAGGCGGGAAATTTAAACAGGCGAGAAAGGAAAGAGAGTACGAAAAGAGAGAAAAGGAGATAAAGAGCAAAAGGTTTATAGGAAGGAAGGGAAAAGGGGGAGAGAATAAAAGGAAGGAAGGGAAGAAGGTAAATGGACGTAGGAAAGGAAAAGGAGGGGTGGGAGGGAGGAAAGGGGGAAGGAAAAGAGAATGAAAGGTCGCAAAAAGGGGGGAGGGTGAGGAAGGATAGCATAAGTAGTGTAGGGAGTGCGGGAAGCTTGGATAGCCTATGGGGCAAAAAGAGGAAGGACAGGGAGGATGAAGAGGGGGAGGGGGGGGGGGACGAAAAGGAAGGGAAGGGTTTTAAAAGGAGTGGGTTGACGCAGAGATCGCCGGTGAGAAGGGATGCGGGGAGAAGTTTTGAGAGAGAGGAGGAAGTGGGAGGGATGGAAAGAATGTTAAAGGAAATGATGATGGAGATGAGAAAATTGAGGGAGGAAGTGAGGGCAGATAGAGAGGAGAGAAGAAGGATGGAGGAGGAAATGAGGAAAGAGAGGGAGGAGAGAAAGAGGGTAGAGGAGGAATGGAGAGAGGAGAGGAGGAGGTGGGAAAAGGAGATGAGGGAAGAGAGGGCAAGGAGAGAAAAGATGGAGGAAAGGATGGACAGGTGGGAGAGTAGAGATATGAAGATGGACGAGGTGTTCGACAAGGTATTGGGATGGGAAAAGGAAAAAATGAAAAAGGGGGCTAAGGTAGATGAGGGAGAAGGGGTAGGGGAGGAATGGAGATGTAGGGTTAGACGAATGGAGATAAGGCAAGATAAAAAGGAAAGGGAGGGGAGAAGGAATAATGTTGTTGTGAGGGGGTTAGGGGTGGAGGGGAAGGAGGTGAAGGAGGAAATAAGGAAGCTGTGGGAAAGGATAGGGGTGGAAGAGACGGGAATAAAGGAGGTTATGAAGATAGGAAAAACGGGAAAGGAAGGGGGCGGAATGGTGTTGGTAAAGCTGGGGAGTAGGGAGGATAAGCGGAAAGTGATGGAGGCTAAGAAAAAACTTAGGGGAAAGAGGGAGAGAATAGAGGATGATCTTACGGAGGAGGAAAGGAGGGTAAGATGGAAGGTAGAGAGAGAGGCGGAAAGGGAAAGGGAAAGGGGAAGAAAAGTTCAAGTAGGGTACATGAAGATGTGGGTGGATGGGAAGGTAAGAAGGTGGGACGAGTTGGGGGAAAAATGGTATGAGGAACAGGGAAACGAGTGAAGAGCGTAGAGGGGTGGGAGGATGTAAGGAGTAGAGAGAAAGGGAGGGACGATAGTAGTTACAAAGTGGCTTTCTGGAATGTGGCAGGAATGAGAAGGAAAGATGACGAGTTCTGGAAAGGACTGGAAGAATGGGATGTGATGATTCTCAGCGAAACGTGGCTGGAGGAGAGGGAGTGGGAGTGGGTGGAGAAAAAGTTGCCCAAGGGTTATATATGGGAAAGGCAGTGGGCGAGGAGGGAGAGTAAGAAGGGAAGAGCGATGGGAGGTATGTTGATGGGGGTGAGAAGGGGTATAGAAATGGGGGAGGGGGTAGAGATGAAAAGGAGGGTTTGATGATGAAGAAAGTGAGGATGGGGGGGGGGGGGGAGTGGTGGAAGATAGTGGGGGTATATATGTAGGAAATGAGACGTTGAAAATAACCAATTCCCCACTTAATCGCATGTACGATTTATTTCGATTTTGTGCGATGTTACAGTTACGCGTGGTTTTTCCGCGTCCGCCATGTGCCAGTTCGTCTTCCAGGCCCTTCGGCTTGCCTCGTCGCTACCCGCGGCATCGGCCGAGGCTCCCCGACGTTACCCGGGTTTACACGATTGCCTGGCGTTGCCAGGCGCGTGCCCGCGCATATTTGAAAATGTGGTGAACCGCCACATGTCTCCCCTTCTTAGTAAGAGTTGTTAGCTTACAAACTATTTACAAAGAACGATAAAAAGATAAGTGAGTATTTACAAATATTTACAAGTATTTACATGGAAGATAGTACGATAGGGAAGAGAATATTTACAAGAGTGGACTGAAATCACCAGTCCCGAAACGAGACGGGAGATAAAAATCTCACAACTACGGTTAACACTTAAAACATATGCGTTTCCTGGACGGTGCCCTTCTTACCTCCGCTCATGGAGGGGCAGTTTGAGGAACGAGAAGTTCCTCACGGACGACGTATGCTGGCTTGAGCCGGTCGACCGATACAGGCGTATTTTTATTTCTAATGTTGACCGTGAAAAACTTTTCGCCTCTAGAGACAACCTCGTACGGGCCTTCATAAGGTGATGAAAACGAGGGTCCGATTTGGCCTTTTTTGATAAAAACGTGAGTGACTGTTTTTAAGTCTTTAAATATGAACACGGAATGTTTTCCGTGACGCGACGACTTCTCGGGTGCCAGATTCCAAAAATGATCGCGAAGAAGCTTCACGAGAGCCGGAGCTGCAGCGTCTCGTGTCGACGGGGCGAGGAATTCCCCTGGTAGGCGGATTGTTTCGCCGTAAACCAGCTCCGCTGGTGTTGCTCCAACGTCCTCCTTCCATGCTGCACGCAGACCCATTAAGACCGCAGGTAAGGCGTCGGCCCATGTCTCTCCATGGCACAGCATCGCTGCTTTGAGCTGACGGTGCAGCCTTTCAACAAGACCATTCGCCTGAGGATGATAAGGCGTCGTTTTAAGATGTTTGGTCCCGAGAAGCTGGTTGAGGCTTCCAAACAAGTCCGACTCGAATTGACCTCCTCGATCAGACGTAACTCGGAGTGGAACCCCATACCGGGCGATCCAATTTAACAACAAGGCTCGTGCGACACTTTCACTACTCGCATTCTCAAGAGGTACAGCTTCTGGAAAACGGGTAAAGCGATCAATTATCGTCAGACACTGGCGAAACCCTCTCGACGGAGGTAGAGTCACCAAGTCCACATGGATGTGCTGAAATCGCTGCGTAGGCAAATCAAAATTAGCAATCGGAGATTTGTTATGTCTCGTCGTTTTGTTCCGCTGACATTGGACACAGGTTTTCGCCCATTCCCGACACGTCTTGTTCATTCCTGGCCAAACGAATCGACGTGCAATTAACCTCAACGATGCACGCCGTCCAGGGTGTGCCAGTGAGTGGAGCGAGTCGAAGACAGGCTTTCTCCATTGCTGTGGGACGTATGGCCGCGCTGAATCTGACGAAACATCACAAAACAGCGAGACCTTCGGGTCCTGAAAGCAGATCCTCTTAAGTTGGAGGCTCGTGCTTTCGCTTTTTAGAAGCTCCCCGAGCTCCTGATCCGCTTTTTGAGCCTCTGCCAGGTCCTGCAACGAAACTGCCGGAGAAATAGCATTGACGCGCGACAGTGTATCAGCGACAATATTTTCAGAGCCCGAGATGTGTCTGATATCGGACGTGAATTGGCTAATATAGTCGAGGCGTCGGAACTGCCACGGAGAAGCCCTTTCTGGTCGTTGATTGAAAGCATGAGTAAGGGGTTTGTGGTCTGTATAAATGACTATGTGACGCCCCTCGAAAATATGCCTAAAATGTCTTACTGCTTCATAGATCGCATGGAGTTCCCGATCATACGTTGAGAGCTTTACTGCGTTTGGTGCCAGCTTTCGACTGAAAAACGCCAGCGGTTGCCAAACGCCCTGAGTGTGCTGCTGTAGCACTGCTCCGATCGCGTGATCCGATGCGTCGGTGAAAATTGACCACTCAGCATTGACATCAGGATGCGCCAGAAGTGCGACGTCCGCTAAGGTCTGCTTGCACCTGGAGAAGACCTCCTCGAGCTCGGGTGTCCAAGTGATTGGCGTGGTGTTCTTAATATCCGATCCAACGAGAAGACGGTTCAAGGGTGCAAGTGTTTGCGCACACCCTTTGATGAATCTCCTATAAAAATTGAGTGTACCTATAAAAGCACGTAGTTTTTTTATGTTTTCGGGCCGCGGAAATTCCATTATGGCGGCGACCCTGTCTTGCGGTGGTTTAATCCCCTGGGCTGAAATTGTATGTCCCAGGAATTGCACTTCTTCTTTGCCAAAATGGCATTTGGCCATGTTAATAACGAGTCCGTGGTCACTCAACCGGTTGAAAAGGGTCTCTAGATGCTCTTGGTGTTGACTTTCATTCTCCGAGGCGATCAGTAAATCGTCGATATATGGAAATACGAATGATAAGTCGCGCGTAACTTCGTCTATGAAACGTTGAAACGTTTGTGCTGCATTTCGTAAACCAAAGGTCATTACTATAAATTCAAACAACCCAAATGATGTGATAATGGCTGTTTTTGGAATATCCTCTGGTGCTACCGGAATTTGGTTAAACGCCCGCACTAGGTCGATGGTGGAGAAAATCTTTTTCCCGTGCAAACTTGCTGCGAAATCTTCAAGATAACGAACCGGGTACTTGTCTGGCAACGTACGAGCATTTACCTGTCTGTAGTCCCCACAAATTCTGCAACTCTCCCCGGCATTGGGAGTCTCCTCTGAATCCACTTTGGGAACCTCTTTAGGAACCATGTGAAGTGGCGAGGACCAGGGACCATTGGCACGTCTTGCGATGCCACGTCTCACCATCTCCTCGAATGCCTCCTGGGCAATTTTGAGTTTGTCAGGAGCTAGTCTTCGTGCTCGATTGGAAACAGGTGGCCCATCGGTTGTGTTAATGTAGTGCACCGTTGAGTGTTTTGCTTGTTTAAAAACGCCGGCCGGTCTGGTGATTTCAGGAAATCTGCTGAGCAGCTGCAGGAATGATGAATCACCACCCTCTTGAAGAGCTCGTATCGATGCAATGGCCGAAAACGTTGGTTTTTCACCAGGTGTCGAGAGGCCAGTTACTTGGTCGATGAGTCGCCGACTCCTAAAATCTATAAGGAGTCCGAAATGGCTAAGGAAATCTGCCCCAATGATCGGGTGTGAAACTTCCGCCACAATGAAACGCCATGTCAGGTCTCTGCGTAAGCCTATATTTAAAGTGATAACAGAATCCCCGAAAGTGTTTATCAGGGTGCCATTTGCGGCGTGCAAATGATAATTCAGTGGCGTCGACGAAGTCTTTGCGCCCCTTAGTGGGTACACTGACACGTCAGAGCCTGTGTCGACCAGAAACTGGGTGGCAGAGGCTCTGTCGGTAACGAATAGGCGGGCAGATGTTGTTTGAGAGTCTGTCGCCGCCTCTACCGACTCCCCGTTGGGTTTTCCTGGAACTTGCAGCCGGCAATACACTTTTTTGCATCTTTCCCAAACTTATAATGATACCAACACGTACCTGACTTATGTAGCTTTCGCTCTTTCGATCGACCACGAGACTGGCTGCGAGAACGGTTGGAGGAGCGATCATCGGAGGTGGATCTGCCTCGCTTAACTATTTCAGCCAGTTGAGATACCTGAGCAGTCAGTGCGGCGATTTGTCCCTGTATATCAACAACTGCAGCCACACTGTTCGGCTTAATGATTTCATTCAAGGCATCTGCTGCTTCACATAATTGCTCGATTGATGCTTCCTTCTGGACTACCAAGCCCGCTCGCATCTGCTCGGGAAGGTGTGACAACCACCTTGCTCTGAGCACCTCGTCATCGATGTCGGGAACGAGGCTGCGTAGATGACGAAAGTGCTGTGACGGTTTCCTATCTCCCAAACTCTCACCATCAAGAAGTTGCAGCAACTTTGCCGCTTTCGATTTGGAAAAACGGGATATTAACGTGGATTTCAATTTTTGATATTGCAATTGTGCAGGCGGAAACGTGATGATATCCTCGACCTCGGCGGCCGAGCGTGTGTCGATTAAGGGGATCGTCACGTGGAATTTGTCAATTTCCGTGACGATTTTCCGGTTTCGGAATTGGGATTCTATTTGGGCAAACCATAGAGCTGGTCGCTCTTGGCTAAAAGGCGGTGCTTTTACCTGTAAGAATCCGTGTAGCTCGTTTATCTCTGCGAACGTCGGCTTGCGATCCGATGGGTCCTCTTTCGGCGGCATCTTGGAATCGTGCAGTGCAGGGTACGCTGCTTGCGATAATTTCAGCACTACACAACACTGCTGTCTGTTAAAATTGCGTCCGGTGCAGCCCAACGTCTTTTTAATTTTGGGGGCTCAGCTATGCACCGGCTGATGTGCAACTTAACACAGAGTAGAAGAAAAGGAAGAAAACCAGGCTCTGAATTGAGAGAAAAATTGTTGCTGCGGCGTAAAACTGTCGAGCACGTGCTGCGTCGCAATTTTTCGTCACACGAGGTTAGGCCCCCCTTGGTCTGTTATATTGCGGAGACCGAAACTATTCTGTTCCCCGTCGGGGTCACCAATGTAGGAAATGAGACGTTGAAAATAACCAATTCCCCACTTAATCGCATGTACGATTTATTTCGATTTTGTGCGATGTTACAGTTACGTGTTGTTTTTCCGCGTCCGCCATGTGCCAGTTCGTCTTCCAGGCCCTTCGGCTTGCCTCGTCGCTACCCGCGGCATCGGCCGAGGCTCCCCGACGTTACCCGGGTTTACACGATTGCCTGGCGTTGCCAGGCGCGTGCCCGCGCATATTTGAAAATGTGGTGAACCGCCACATATATAAACAAGGATCTGCAAAGGAAGATGGAGGAATTAGGGGAATGGACAGAGGAAAGGGAGAAGGGAGTAAGGGTTATAATAGGAGGGGACTTTAATGCGAGGACAGGTGAGGAGGAGGGAGAGGTGTGGGAGGAGGAAGTAGAAGGAGAAGGGAGAATGGGAAGCAGAAGATCGAAGGATAAGGGGGTGAATGGAGAGGGAAGGAGGCTATGCCGATATTTGGAAGAAAGGGGATGGGGTATAATGAATGGAAATACGGTGGGGGATGAGGAAGGGGAGTGGACGTTTACGGGGGGGAGGGGGAATTCGGTAATAGATTATGTGATAGGGAATGAGGACACAAGGGAGAGGGTGGAAAGGCTGGAAGTAGGGGAGAGAGTGGACTCGGATCACCACCCGGTGGTGGTGTGGGTGAAATGAGCAGGGAGGGAGGAGGGAGGTAGTGGGAAAAAGGGTAAGGGGAGGAAGGGGGAGAGAAAAAATTGGACAGAAGAAGGTAGAAGGGAGTTTATGAAGGTTTTTGGGAAAAGGGAGGTGGGGGAGAGGGGAGTTGATGAGGATTGGAGAGAGCTAAGGGGAAGGATAAAGGAGGCAGTAGATAAGATGGGGAAGGGGGAAAAGAAAGGGGGATGGTGGGATATGGAATGCAAAGAGGAAAAGAGTAAGGTGAGGAAAGAGCTGAGGAAGTGGAGAAGGGAAGGAGGGGAGGGGGGAGTGTACAGGTTGAGGAAGAGGGAGTATGGGAAGATGTGCGAGGAGAAAAAGAAAAGGGAAAGGGAGAGGTGGGAAAAGGAAGTGGAGGGGGTAAGAACGGAGGGTCAGGTATGGAAAGTAGTGAACAGAGGACGGAAGACGAGAAGGAGGATAAAGGAGGGGATAGAAATAAGGGAGTGGGATGAGTATTTTAGGGGGTTGTTAGGAGGGGTGGAGTGGAGGGTAAGGAGGAGAGGAGAGAGAAGGAGGGAAGAGGACGGGGAGGGTGAGATAGGAAGAGAAGAAATAAAAAGAGTGGTGAGGAACTTGAAAGATGGAAAAGGCCGGGGGGGGGGGGGATGAGATACAGAATGAGGTGTGGAAATATGGGGGTGGTGAAGTGGAGGAGTGGTTGTGGAAAATATGTAATAGGGTGTGGAGGGGGGAGGGGTGGCCGGAAGGGTGGAGGGAAGGAGTTGTGGTTCCGGTACTAAAGAAAGGGGCAGGGGAGAAACCGGAAGACTATAGGGGAATAACGCTAACGCAGACTGCATATAAGGTATATGCATCTGTGTTGGCGGAAAGGCTAAGAATGGAGGTAGAGGGGAAGGGAATGCTGCCACCGAGTCAAACGGGGTTTAGGAGGGGGGTGGGATGCGTAGATAACATCTATGTTCTGAATTATCTGGTGAACAGGCAAGTGGTGAGGAAGGGGAAGAAGATGGTGGTTCTGTTTGTGGATTTGAAGGCTGCGTTTGACTCGGTGGACAGGGGGGGTACTGATGAAAGCGTTGAGGGAGAGGGGAGTAAGGGAAGGGATAGTGGAGAGGTGCGGGGAGGTTCTACAGGAGACGATATGTAGGGTGAGGGTGGGGGATGAAGAGGGGGAGAGGTTTTGGACCGCAAGGGGGGTCAGGCAGGGGTGCCCATTAAGCCCCAGCCTGTTTACCTTGTTATTGGCGGACATGGACGAAGAACTGGAAAGAGGAGGATGGGGTGGGGTAAAGGTGGGGGATAGGAAGGTCTACACGCTAGCATATGCGGATGACATAGCGATGCTAGCGGAAGATGAAGAGGGGATGAGGGGAATGATAACAAAGTTGGAAAGGTACATGGACAAGAAGGGTTTACAAGTGAATATCGAGAAGACGAAAGTAATGAGGTGTAGGAGGGGGGGGGGGGGGGGAGGTGGAAGAAAGTGTCATGGAGGTGGAAGGGGAAGGAGTTGGAAGAGGTGAGGAGTTATAGGTATTTGGGGTATACGGTGATGGGAAATGGAGGTCAGGAACAACATGTGGAGGAGAGAGTGAGGAAGGGGGCAGCGGTAATGGGGAAGGTGTGGGGATTGGGAAAAAGACTATTTGGAAAGGATTGGGGCAGAAGGATCTGGCTATTTGATAAATTGGTGTGGACGGTGGTGGGATATGGGGTGGAGGTGTGGGGGTGGAAGGAGAGGGGAAAAGTAGAGGCGATGCAGGACAGATTCTTGAAGTGGGTGTTGGGGGTGGGTAGGGACACGCCAGGTTACATGGTAAGGGAGGAGTTACAAAGGGGGAAGTTGAGGGGTAGGGCAGGGATGAGGGCGTGGGGGTATGAAAGGAAATTGGAAGAGGGAGAAGGAGGGGAGTTAGCGAGGTTGTGTTGGGAGGAGATGAAGGGGAGATTCAAGAGGGGAAAGGTGTTGGAGGGGTGGGAAAAGGAAAGGGAACAGTTCTTCAGGGAAAGGGGGTGGACAGTTGAGGAGGTAGAAAGGGGAAGGGAAAGGGGGGAGGTAAGAGGTGAGGAGATAGTGGACAGGGAAAGGAAGATGCAGGAGGAGGAGAAGTGGATGAAGATAGGGGAATCGAAGTATAACAAGTGGTATGGGAGGGTAAAGGGCCTGGGAATACCGGGATATTTAAAGAAGGGCTGGGGGGAGAGTAGATGGCAAAGGGTGGCCAGGTTTAGGTTGGGAAATGGAATGAGAGGGGGGAGGTATTGGGAGGAGGGGGAGAAAAAGAGGTGCAGGGTATGTGGCTGGGGTGAGGAATCTTGGGAACATGTGTGGGAGGTATGTATGGGGTGGGGAATAGAAAGGGGATGGCAAGAGATGGTGGACGAGGTTTTGGGGGAGGAGGGGCAGGGAGAGGAGTGGTTAAGAAGTTTAGAGGAAAGAAGGGAGGAATGTGGAGGAAAAGAGGGGTGAGTGGTGAGGTGAATGAAGAGATGGGAGTGAAAGGGCGGCGAGTGGAAGCGGAGGTCCAGGAGGGGGAGAGGAGACGGGAGAGCGGACAAGCGAGCGAGCGAGAGAGCGAGCGAGCGAGAGTAGAGTTAAGAATAGGTTAAGAATAGGTTAAGGTTGGAAGAAGGAGGAGGAGAAGATGTAGGATAAGGTAGAGTTAAGGACTATATATGTATGTATGTATGGGAAGATTATAACCCCTAGGGGAATAATAAAGTTTATATAGTAACAATAAGCAGGCATCAAGCCACTACGAAATTTGTTATCACAATACTTACATATATATTGCGGATCAATTTTTTGTTGCTTTACATACACCATTAAATCTTTCCAAATTCGATTGTCCCTCCGCATTTTTTGTTTACTAATTTTAAAAACACTTCTTCTGTAACAAAGTCTCTCACACGATATACAGCTATACCGCGGGATGTCCAGTGAACATTTTCTCAGAACCATAAATGCATTATGATATTTTGAAATAATATCATCATCACATAACATTATTTCAGTTTGCTGAAGCTTATACATATCAGCTTTTTCTTGCGCGAAAGTTACAATTTCATTTAATGTATTCAGATCAGCAGAATACAATGCTTTGTCCAGATACAACATTTTTTTATAAAAACCTTTAAGTTGATATATAAAACGTCTAATAGTTCTTATTTTGGGGAAATGAGGTGATAATAACTGCATGGGAACAGACATCGCTTTACAAAGATTTAAATCATTATAACAGCCATGCGTATGGCCTAATTTATCATGATTTGAAGTTTTCACAGTACACTCGTGAATGTTTTGCATAAGTTTGGGTAAATTCTTCAATGTACATATATTTACAGCTTCTAGAAATTTATGATACCGGGCAATTAGAAGCGGATTAATTTTACATAAAGAACTGCACGACCACAATTTTGTTGCTCGTGCTTCAATCAAAGGTAATACATTTTCAGTCTGTCCTTTCATATTTATTATTAATGGCTCCGTTATAGTGACTTCAGATGAATTTATATTGTAATATGTAGAATCAACAAAATAATTTTCTGACGAAGCTGTATGTTTAGATCTGCCACACAGCGCGCATAATTTGTCATCCGCCGTAGAACATTCTGCAAAAACAGTCAAACATGTTTCTGATTTGTTTTTAAGCAGAGTTAACATTTTATTCATGTAAGTAAATATTTAAAGAGTTTTTAATGGAGCGAAGTTTTAGGGAAGAATCAACACTTATATGATGCAGTAAACAACTGTAATATTAATAATATGTACAATGTTACGAGCCGAGGCTGAGGGCAATGAGAATGGCGGCTGCGAGGCCGAGGATTGATTTTTGGTTATTTGAGTTTGTTAGTAGCGGACGAACCGGGGTCTGGTATCCCCGGGAGCCGCTATAAGGAGGTTGGATGTCGTGGACGAACCGGGGTCTGGTATTCCCGGGAGCCACTAGGAAGGTAAGTTTCACGGACGAACCGGGGTCTGGTATCCCCGGGAGCCGCTAGGAAGGTGGAAATCGTGGACGAACCGGGGTCTGGTATCCCCGGGAGCCACTAGGAAGGTAGAAGTCGTGGACGAACCGGGGTCTGGTATCCCCGGGAGCCACTAGGAATGTTAGTTTAGCCTCGTAACTTTATAATGTGATACACCTTGAGCGGTAAAGGAGTATCTATGTGGGTTTATCTCGAAGAGGAAATTCAGATAGTGATTGATTCAAATAAAAGAACTCTGATTAAGAAATAACAAATTATATTCAATAAGCTCGGTTCTTACAATTATTTAAGAGTTTAGTTGTCGCGGTACCTAAGTCCACCTCTCGGTTTTGACGCACTGAGAAATGCGGGGGTCTCAAAGAGTTTAACAATTACAACACCTATCAGCAACACTGCGAGCTGTATGGCTTAAGTTGAATTAATACTTGAAGAAGAATGTTTCTCGATCTTGCAAGCCTCTTTAGTCTAAACGTATTACACTTGAAATGAGCCCCCGAGTGTGGATTCGTGGCCCTTTTTATACGGTGAAATTCGGCTAGAAAGTAGTGGGGGCATGAGTGCCTTCATTGAATATTAGGTTTTCGGGGAAAACTTGGTTGCATCACACCACTGCAGGAAACGATGACCCCGTCGGGTCACGTGCATTCCAGGCAACCGAAAGGGTTAGAAAGTCAAAGATAAATCTGCGTACGTAACAACAAATTAGCGAAGTTCAGAAATATTATAATAAACGAGTATGCTTAAAACTCACCTGAATCAATACAATTGCCGATAGCAAACCTTTGTATACATCAATACACTAACATCGATGCTAACAGCTCGGAGTCTTGTTACATTCTGACTTTCCCGCGCGTGTCGACAAGCGACGAAGCCCGGCTTGATTACGCACCGGCTTACATCCCCCCTTTTTAAGCCCGAGGGTACGTTCCATCGGTGTAAGGAACAATCTTACTAGCATGAAAAATATTTGATTCATTTTTCCTTAATCTACTATCTAACAAGAACATTACATCAGAAATTTTCTCTTTAATTTTAAAAGGACCTACTCTAATTGGGTCTATTTTATTTTTATTCAATTTATTAGCGTTTTGTACATAAACTAAATCTCCTACCTTATAATTTATCTGTTTTACATTCTTATCATAATATTCTTTATTCTGATTGTGAATTTCTTTTGATTTCTTAAAAGCTATTTCTCTATTGTTGACTAAATTTGTCAAATTATTGTCGTTCACTTCATCAGGTAAAAATGAATGGTTTAATCCTGTCAGCAAATAATTAGGAGTAAATCCGGTCGAACTGTGAATTGTGTTGTTGTAATCCTTTACACATTCCTCTGCTACCTGAGGCCATGATTTATTTTTATTTTCATAAATTTTACATCGTATTCTGTTTACCAAAGTCTGATTTGTCCTCTCGTTCAATCCGTTAGAAAACGCACAATCCACTGCCGTGTAACGTTCTCGAACGAGACGTTGTCGTTCCTTACAGGTTATCCATGAATAGAGCGGTTACCCGTGAATTTGTGGGATAGGTTCGGGTGACGTGCGATTAAGAAATGAATTTCACGATCCAAGAGTCCTTCTTTTAGTAAATAATAACAAGGTTTATTCAAAAATAAGTTGCGACACGAAGTCGTATGAATAATTATAATTAATATAAGATACGTAACAACGTATTGTTCGCTTAATAGTTAGGACTTAACCCTAGGTCGGTAATTATAGATATAGATTTATAGATAAAACGCTGAGTCGGTAATACAGAGATTGACTATTTGTCGATTTAGTAATTGAATTTGATTAAGACGCTATGTCGATGATATAGAGAACGACTATTTATCGATTTAGTGAGTTTGAATTTGATAGTGACGCTATGTCGATAAGAGGATTTCTTCTGGTGCCTATTAGCTGGCCCACGCTTTAGATTTAGAAGGCTTAGTGAAATTTTACACGTGAAGGAAATCTGAGGGGCTAGTGAAAGCGACCTCGAAGGATTTTGAGGGGCTAGCGAAAGCGACCTCGAAGGATTGAGGGGCTAGTTAAAGCGACCTCGGAACGGTGTGAGGGGCTAGTTAAAGCGACCTCGGACAGGAGGTTGAGGGGCTAGCGAAAGCGACCTCGGAAGGGAAGAAGTTTAAAGAATACTCGTTGCAAGACTGAGGGGCTAGTTAAAGCGACCTACTGCTTGGTGGTTCGGTAGTAGAACCAAGTCTGGTTACTGCTGCCGGCGACCCGGTATTTATACCAGTTCGGCGTAATCAGCCCGCCAATCGCTGGCTGTGCGAATATTACGCGCCAATGATAATTAGCATCCGGTTCGCGCCACTCGCGGACTATGCTTAGTTTATTCGGCGTCCGGTTAGCCGTACGGTGTGCGCATGCGTCCTTACGCGCGGCACTGAGTCTGCTTGTTTGAATACGCGGGTATGCGCATGCGTTGCGCGTTACTAGATTCGTTGCGGTATGGAAGTCGTTCGCGAATATTTACAATATACTTAGTGCTAGTTAAAATAAGGAGTAGAATAAATGATGAAATTAATAATTATTATAAGAAGTATAGAAAAAATGTAGGGCGGTTCGTAGCGGAACGTTACATCTCGCCGCCGGGTTTTTCTCTCGTCCCGAGAGATGTATTTAGATATAGACGATGTGGGAGGAGGTTTGGTACTCTACCTCTTCTTCTATCTGCTGGAGGGTTCCTACGTCTGTGTCCAGATTGGCTGGTGTTCCTGTGGTTGGGGCTGGTGCGTTTTGGCTTCCGAACAGGAAGATGTACTTCCAAGCGCGCCGCCGTGGATCGCCATGGGTGAGCCTTTTATAAGGTTGCCAGTCGACCTCTGGTATCGATAATGTCCGTAGTTTCCAAGGTGTTGGCTCGGGTGGAGTTGGATTTGACGGTGGTGTTAACGGCGTCGTTGATGTTGCGGAATTCGTCAGCTTGGAACTTCTTATTTTAATTAACTTTTTGCCTGATCGGTTAGGCATAATGCTTCTATTCTTACTAAATTTCACTGCGTTAGGTTCGGATACTTGAGATCGAATGAAGCTTGACTGTACAATGTCCCCTAATGTGTATCATCTTATTCTATTTACAATGTCTTATTTATGTTGTCGAGGTATAAGGTGTCTATGGAAATTTCCTATTCTAATTACTACGGGACTCTGTTTACAGTATTCAGATTTCTTATGTAGATTTCTTATTCTGTTCTAATTACTATGGGGCTCTGTTTACAGTTCAAGAATGCGCGGTTTGTTTACTTGCGTGTAGGATTCTTGCTTCAATGGAAAGGATAGGGTTAAAATAATTGTTTTGCTATTTGTGGGAAAAAATGTTAATTTATTGGGGCCGTGATTGGCCTCGTTCATGGGCCTCCAATACATTTAGGGCAAGCCCTAAATTGAGTGCCTCCTCATTGCTCGCGCTTATGTGCATGTATGCGTCGAGGCAATCGGTGCAGTGACCTGCTACACTGATCTCGAAGATCTGCTCGGTGCAGATCATGCAATATTTGAAATTAATCAAGTTTCGTCTGAGTGTCAGTAAGTGTTTGCTTGCGCGGGTATAATAGGGTGTATCTTCTGCTCTTAAATTTTTAAAACACGTTTCGCAGATTTTTCGCCGGTAAAGGTCGCTGAGGTCCGTTCTGTGACCGGGCCATTTGGCCTTTAAACAAACCATCCTTAAAATTTTTGTAAGATGATCTTCTTGATCTTCGGGTCTAGGACGGTTGACCCATCTTTCTTCGGCCGAACGTCTTGCCATTTTTTTTTTTTTTTTTCTATATGAGCATGTTATATGTGTATATATATATTTTTTATATATTTTTATTTTAATGACTCGATTTTTCTTATTATATATATTTTAAATATTGTTCCTACCTTATATTTTCTTTCCCTTGGTTTTCTTCCTCTTGCTTGCACTATATATATATGCTTCTTGTAAGGATGTTACTTAACAAGTGAGTCCTTATGCAGTCCCCACTACTTTTGAATTTAAATGCTATGAAGTTGCTAGTGGTTCGCCCTAATGTCCCTAGGGGTGGCGCAGTCTGGCGGCGCATAGGCCTTTTTTATTCTGTCCTGGTGGACAACCTTAGTACGACGGGGGCTCACAGCTATCTTTACATTATTATGTTCAAGAATTTCTACTATTGTGTATGGTCCGTCGTATTCGTGGCTAAATTTATCTCTTTTTGGTTTTAGGACTAGTACTTGTTCGCCTATGTGGTAATTAACTGAAGATACTTTTTGGTCATAATAGTATTTTTGACGATATTTAGAATTTTCTAAATTTTGGCGTGCCAGTTCACGAATGTTAATTAATTTTGTTATTAACCTATCTACAAGGTCTGGATATGTAGTGAGGGAGTCATTTGGCATTAAACTTGACGGTTGTCTGGCCTTTCTACCATATAATAATTCGGAGGGAGTGTATTTGGTACCTTCATGTATACTAGTGTTATAAGAGAACATTGCTTGTGGTAGCCATTGGTCCCATTGTTTTTCTTGGGTTATGTAATGTTTTAAATATTCAACTAATACATGATGGCTTCTTTCCAGGGAACCATTTGACTGTGGATGGAATGCTGAAGTTTTATACTGCTTGATATTGAAAGCCTTTGCAAAGTTTTGCATGAGAGAATCGACGAATGAAGATCCTTGATCTGTGAGAATGGCTTTGGGGCACCCGTATTGGCATATAAAATGTGTGGTAAATGCTTGGGCTATTTCTTCGCTTGTGAATGAAACTAGTGGTATTGCTAATGAAAATTTTGTTAGATTGTCCTGTATGGTGAGTATATACGTTTTCCCTGACTTTGTGAGTGGCAATGGTCCCACAATATCCATGGATATTTTGTCAAAGGCATCTAGTGGCGTATCTGTTATTATCATTGGTTCTTTATTTTTAGTTCGCACTAGTTTCTTCTTTTGACAACTTATGCATGTTTTAATGTGTTGCCTCACATCTGTTTTCATGTTTGGCCAATAGTACAAGTTTCTAATTCTGTTGTAGGTTTTAGTTACGCCTTTGTGTCCCCCTACTGGTGATTCGTGGTTTTCTTTTATTATTATTAAGCGGTCTTGTTCTGATGGTAGCTGTACAATGCCATTGCAGATAGTGATATCGATGTTTGTTTGTAAGAACCTTAGTATAATCATTTGTTTTAATTTACCCCATGATATATTAATTTCTGTTTTGGGTAATGAGATTTTATTAATGTTATTCTCTATTAATTTATTATATAGGGTCCTAATTGCAGTATGATAGGCTTCTTCATTAGGAGGATCTGGCATTACCATCCCTAAGATGGTTCGTTCTGCTTTTGGAATTTCTATTATGCTTCCTGCTTGGAATGGTAAAAGTGAGGTAATTTTAATTTTTTCTTTTATTATGAATTCAGTGCTTCCTTCGCCTATTGGTTTGCCGTGTGTAGAAATGAATATTCCCGTGGTTTCCCTTCTCATCCATAGATGGTCTGCAATTTCTTTGATTCTGCTTTGGATTATTTCTTGATTGGTTACTTTGGGTAGTGTTGGCTGTCGAAATGGTCTTTGTTGTTGTGGTAATTCTTTTTGACGTGATGATACTTGCTGTCGGGGTGGTTCAGTGAATGTTTTAAAATTATTGTTTGTGTCCTTTTTTATAATTATTGGTGATACTGGTCCGGACAATGTTTCACTAGAATCTTGTGTGCAGTATTTTTTTCCTTTTATTGGTGAGCTATCTGAATCGCTGCTACTGCTGTTGCTAGAGTTTATTTTAGGAGGCTCTCTATAGGTATGATTTTTCGTGACTTCTACGTTTTCGCCTATTTCCATAATTTGGTCCCAGTCTGGTTCGATTAACTCAGTTTCCATTTGTTGTGGGCTTTGAGGACGATTAAGGGTGGTTGGTATAGGGGCTGACGGTGGAAGACCAATTTGTTCAGGGGAGGGGTGAACCTCTACTGATACCTGAATTTTTGTTGCTTCGTAGCTATCGGTGGATACTTCCATTTCTTCTGATTCCCCTCTCTGTGTAATTCCCCTTTTTTTCGACTGGTCTGCTTGATGATGTGGATGTTGTAGTTCTATGTTTTCTTTTTAATTTCCTTCTCATTTGTATTTGATTAGGATTGAATTCGGATGATGAGGAGGAGGATGATCCATCTCCCCTTGGTTGTTTTGTTTGGCCTTGGTTTGGTGATCCTAAATTTGTACCGGTTGGGGAGTGTGTTCTTTTCCCTTGTAACGGGAGTATGGTCACTGGATTCCGTGAGAGGGCATCGGCGTTAGTGTTATATCTTCCGGGCTTGTATATGATTTTGTAGTCATATTCCGCTAATTTTATTTTCCAGCGCATCAGTCTTGAGGTAGGATTATCTAAAGTATGGAGCCATTCCAGTGGTTTATGGTCCATGACTAGCGAAAAACGTTTCCCGTATATGTACGTGCGGAAATGTTGTACTGCGTATATTAGAGCGAGTAATTCGCGTTCTGTTGGGGCGTATCGTGTTTCGGCTTCGTTTAATATTCTTGAGGCGTAAGCTATTGGTAGGTCTTTCCCTATTTCTCCTTGGCTTAGGACTGCTCCTACTGCATAACCAGAGGCATCCGTAGTTATAATAAAAGGTTTGTTGAAATCTGGGTATTGTAATATAGGTTCCTCGCATAATGCGTTCCGTAATGTCTCGAAAGCTATTTGTTGTTTCGTCGTCCAGTCGAATTTGCGGTCTTTCCTGGTTAGGTCGGATAAAGGCTTTGGTATTTTGGAGAAGTTTCTTATAAATCGTCTGTAGTATCCGGCTAATCCTAAAAATTGTCTTATGTTCTTTGTAGTTTTTGGTGGTGGGAATTGTTTAACTGCTTCTAGTTTCTTTGGGTCTGGCCTGACCCCTTCTTCACTAATGATGTGACCTAGGTAACGCACTTCTCTTTTTAGAAATTCGCATTTGTCAGGTTGCAAAGATAGGTTGGCTTCTCTTAATCTATTCATTAATTTGATGAATTTTGTAGTATGTTCTTGAAGTGAGCTAGCGTAAATTACTATGTCGTCTAAATACACGAATAATTCTATGCCTTGTAATCCAGTTAGTACTTGGTCCATTAATCTTTGAAATGTTGCTGGGGCGTTTTTGAGGCCAAAGGGCATTCGGTTGAATTCGTAATGCCCATAGGGCGTAGAGAATGCGGTTTTGTGTTTGTCGTCTGGATGCATAGGTATCTGATGGAAACCTGATGCTAGATCGAATACTGAAAAGTATTTAGCGCTGCCTAGTTGGTCTAATATATCGACTATCTTGGGTAAAGGATATGCGTCACCTATTGTTTTTTCATTTAATTGACGGAAATCTATTACTACTCTCCATTGTTCATTACCCTCGCTGTCCTCTTACTTAGTTACTATAAATACTGGTGAGTTGTATGGAGATGTTGAGGGTGAGATTATTTTTTTTTGTATGAGCTCGCGTATTTGTCGGTTAATTTCTTCCTTATGAACTTGGGGATATCGATATTGTTTAACATTTACTGGCGCCTCGTTTTCGGTAATTATTCTGTGTGCTACTACGTTTGTTATTCCTAATTCTTTACCGGGAAGGTGGAATCTATCGGCGTATCGTTTGATTAAATTTTTGATGTTGGCTCTTTCTTCTGAATTTAGGTGACTGAGGCGAAGTAGTTTAAGTACTTGCTTAACGTGATCTGGGGATGTAAATACTCCTTCAAATTTTACTTCTTCGTATGGTTCTATCTCTACTGATGGCATTTCAATTTTTATATCTTTGGAGGATGTGTTAATGGCGTAAAGATATCCTATTCCGTCGTCGTTTGAAACTATAGCATTTCCCATTAAGATTTTGGGGTGTACGTTCAATTTTGGTACATAACCTGTTTTTAGATTTTGATTTAGAATTCTGATCGGGATTTGATACCTCATTCGAGCAGGGATTTTTATTTCTACGTTTTTAAATGGAATCAATTCGTTTCTTACGGTGATCCCTTTTCTTGAATAATCTATAACAGCTCCGCTGCTGTGGAAAAAATCTGAGCCCAAAATTCCGTCCTGAGCTGTCGGTAGGGTTTTGACTACGTGGATTTCTGCTATTATATCTAATATCTTGGTTTTTATGTATCCTGTAGTGGATAGACAACCATCCGTAATTCCCGTTAGTTCGTAGGTTACATCAGTAAAAATCGGTGTGTCTGGTGAAACGACTTCTTCTTTGATCACGCTTAAATCAGCTCCTGTATCTATCATCATTATCACTCTATCTGGAGTTAATTCCGGACTGGAAAAGGCTAAACTAGGGGCTCTCCACGTTTCTGATATTCGTAACTTTAACACGGATTGACTACGTACAGGTTTTGGGAGGGACCCGGTGTTTGCTGTTCGGGTTTTGATGATTCCTCAGACCTTCGTTTGTCGTTATACATTTTCTTTCGGCATTCTTGGATAGTGTGACCCGTTTTTTTGCAGTATCTACATTCTATTAATTGAGGTTGGCGCGGCGTTGTTTGAGACCCGGTATTGTTTGGTGAAGGATTATAGGATGTGGAATTCGGTGCGGAGTTTATCTTCCGGCATTCCTGAACTGTATGTCCTATCCTACGACAGTGGTCGCAATATTTTGATTGCCAACTAATCTGTGCTATTTGTCCTCCCGAGATTTTACTGCTACAATTATTGGCTGAGTGTCCGTACCCGAAGCAATTAGTGCACTGCCCGGAGTGACATGAACCTTCTGCGAATTTATTTCGCATTAAATTATCCTGACACTCGGCTTCGGCTCTGATAGCGGTGCTAATGGCGGTATCGAGGTCGGTGAATTCGACAGTACGCATTCGTGCGTATATTTCTGTTTTTAATCCTGTTAAGAAAGCTTTGATAGAATTGGTTTCCGCGGATTGATTATATTGAGCGACGTGTGAGGGAACTTCTATTTCATTGCAGTGTTTCAACTGGAGGAGAATCCCGGAGACTCTACTGCTATAATCTACGGTTGCTTCATTCGGTAGCTGGGCGATTTTTGACAATTCTCCATATAACTGGACTGAAGAGTGTAGCGGAGTGAAACGTGAACTTAGGACTTTAATTACTTCTTCTATCGTATTATAATCGCCGTTTAATATTACTCGAGAGGCTTGCCCGGACAATTTACATTTGATTAATTGTACTAGACCATATTCGGCGTTAGGTGCGATCATATTCTTCGCGTTCCTACAACATTTTGAGAATTGATGTATCGTGATGTTTCGCCCGTCGAAAATCGGAACCGTATCCGCGGCATCGCGAATTCTCGTATGCGATTGGCGCCCGTTTTCCTGACTTAATTGTAAACGTTGTAATTCTTCTATAACTGCGTCTACTTGAGGGGGATTGGTGCCTAAACCGCTTGTAGCCATGATTTAGCCTTTATTAACGCGCCTAACTTAGTAAGAAAGAAGGAGTCTTGTTCTTCGCTAGGAGAGCGTATCTCCTTTGCCACTCGTATGCGGTTGCAAAGCAATTTTTATATCCCACCGCTGTCACCAAAATTAACTACCTGTAACGTTCTCGAACGAGACGTTGCCGTTCCTTACAGGTTATCCACGAATAGAGCGGTTACCCGTGAATTTGTGGGATAGGTTCGGGTGACATGCGATTAAGAAATGAATTTCACGATCCAAGAGTCCTTCTTTTAGTAAATAATAACAAGGTTTATTCAAAAATAAGTTGCGACACGAAGTCGTATGAATAATTATAATTAATATAAGATACGTAACGACGTATTGTTCGCTTAATAGTTAGGACTTAACCCTAGGTCGGTAATTATAGATATAGATTTATAGATAAAACGCTGAGTCGGTAATACAGAGATTGACTATTTGTCGATTTAGTAATTGAATTTGATTAAGACGCTATGTCGATGATATAGAGAACGATTATTTGTCGATTTAGTGAGTTTGAATTTGATAGTGACGCTATGTCGATAAGAGGATTTCTTCTGGTGCCTATTAGCTGGCCCACGCTTTAGATTTAGAAGGCTTAGTGAAATTTTACACGTGAAGGAAATCTGAGGGGCTAGTGAAAGCGACCTCGAAGGATTTTGAGGGGCTAGCGAAAGCGACCTCGAAGGATTGAGGGGCTAGTTAAAGCGACCTCGGAACGGTGTGAGGGGCTAGTTAAAGCGACCTCGGACAGGAGGTTGAGGGGCTAGCGAAAGCGACCTCGGAAGGGAAGAAGTTTAAAGAATACTCGTTGCAAGACTGAGGGGCTAGTTAAAGCGACCTACTGCTTGGTGGTTCGGTAGTAGAACCAAGTCTGGTTACTGCTGCCGGCGACCCGGTATTTATATCAGTTCGGCGTACTCAGCCCGCCAATCGCTGGCTGTGCGAATATTACGCGCCAATGATAATTAGCATCCGGTTCGCGCCACTCGCGGACTATGCTTAGTTTATTCGGCGTCCGGTTAGCCGTACGGTGTGCGCATGCGTCCTTACGCGCGGCACTGAGTCTGCTTGTTTGAATACGCGGGTATGCGCATGCGTTGCGCGTTACTAGATTCGTTGCGGTATGGAAGTCGTTCGCGAATATTTACAATATACTTAGTGCTAGTTAAAATAAGGAGTAGAATAAATGATGAAATTAATAATTATTATAAGAAGTATAGAAAAAATGTAGGGCGGTTCGTAGCGGAACGTTACAGCCGTAAAAACCAATGCTACTTTCTGTTTATTTAAATATTGCTTAAACTGTGCTGAATTTACACCAGGATACTGATCTGATAAAACTAATTTAATACTTCCATTTTTTTCTACTTTCTTGATTAGATTTATAAAATCTTTTGCAACTTGAGTCTTTGAGGTTATTATGTGTGGAAATCTTGTAAAATAATCCACCGCCAAATGTAAATATTTTTTTGTACTTTTATTACCTTTGAAACCTCCTATTGTGTCTATAGACACTATTTCGAAAGGTTCCTTTGCTGGACCAAGTTGAGATAAGGGGGCTTTAAAGATATCTATTCTCGATTTATTTTTAATGCAAATTTCACAGGATCTACAAGTCAATCTTATGTGCTTATATATATTTTTGAAATAAAATTTTTGGCCAAAGGTTAAAATTAACTGTTTTGTGCCTATATGACCCTGATCAACGTGTACCTCGGTGATAAGAAACTTTCCGAATTCTTCAGTAATCCATATTTTCTCTCTATTATTTAGAATTTTATAAATTATATCATCTTTAATAATGCATTTATCATCAACTTTTAACAATTTCTGATTTTCTTTGATATCATTCAATTTCAGTAAATTTGAAGTTTTAATCACAGAATCACTGTTTGTATCCTCATGTGGGTCCAATACCGGATTTGTAGACAGACAATCAGCTTCAATATTTTCTTTACCCGGGTTATATACCATTTCAAAATCAAAATGTGAAATATAATTCAAAATCTGAACCAGTTCCATATCATTACTTTTTTTTATATTGAAATTTTCCAATGGTCTATGGTCCGTAAATACAACGAACTTCTTTCCTATCAAATGAAATTGCCAGTATAAAATGGCTTCTTTAATGGCTAAACATTCTATAAAAATAGCTTTCTTCTTTTTCTGAGCGTCTGTCAACTTTCTAGAAAAGAAAAACACCGACTTCAAGGATTTATCTTCCTGTGGCTGTTTCAATATTGCTCCAACTCCTTCGATACTTGCATCAGTGAAAAGAAATATTGGGGCCTCTGGATCAAAAATTGCCAAGGCAGGAGCTGTGCACAAATATTCTTTTGTTGAATTGAAACTATTCATACACTCTTCAGACCAATCGAAGGATACATTTTTCCTTAACAAATTTCTTAAAGGATCCAGTAAAGCTACGTGATTTGGTATAAACTCCAAATAAAAATTAATCTTGCCTAAAAACTGTCTGATTTGTGTTTTTGTTGTAGGTATTGGAAACTTCTTAATAGCCACTAAATTATCGTTTATTGGTTTAATCATATTGTTTCCAATTTCGTGTCCCAAATATGTTATCTTTTCTTGGACGAACTGACATTTATTTTTATTCAGTTTGAAACCTTGTTCATATAATGCAGGCCTGCACAGCAAGGCTGTGACGGGCAAGAGCGCTCTCGATTGCTCGCGAGCAAAGCGAAGAGCGACGCCGCGAGCTGTGCCCCCTCCCTGTGGCCACTAGCTGAAGTAGTATGCGTGTAAACTGTTAGGTGGATTGCTGACGTACACCGGCACACTTCTCTCACGAACACTCCCCACCACAGCACTGTTGTTCATGAATGCGTTTACGATGCTCTTTCCCTACGCTTCCGAAAATTTTTGCCCCGCGGGCATTTAGCTGTGCACGCCTGATATAATGCTTGCAGAACCCGCTCTACATGATATAAATGTTCTTCGTAAGTTTTAGAGAACACCAATATATCATCTATATAATTTACTGTGAAAGAATCCAATTTATTTTTTCTTATCACGCTTGCTAAAACTCTTTGAAAGATAGCGGGGGCAGATTTCAAACCAAAAGGTAAACATCTCCACTGCCAGTGTCCATGATGGGTTACAAAGGCCAGCTTATATCTATCTTTTGCACGCACCGGAATCGACCAAAACGCCGAGTTCACATCGAATTTTGAAAAAACTTACAATTTCTGGCGCGTACCGTAAGATCATCTATCCTTGGATAAGGCTGACTTTCTGGCACTACTATTTTGTTGAACTCTTTAAGGTCGATACACAAGCGTGATCTTTTCCCTTCTTCTCTCTTAAAAACCATGGTTACAGGAGCTGCATAAGGACTGCTGGACTCCTCTATTAAACCTGCATTCAACAATTCCTCGACTTGTTTCTCAATTTCTAATTTATCTTGAAAAGAGCATCTATAAGGTTTCTTTGAAATATATCTATTTTCTGTCAGTTTCACTGTGGCTTCATACTCCTTTACTGTTCCTATATCAAACTTTGATTTGGCAAAAATTCTTTCATTTTTTTTTATAATATCTTCTATACTTCTATGCTTATTTCACTAATGTTACTTTGCTTATCTAAATTTTTATTTTGCTGTTGTTTCTGTGATATCCTCAATTTTTCATCCTGGCAGAGCTTGAATTTTGTTATTGAATCTAGTCCTAATAGAAAATCACAATCAATACCTTCCTTAACTATGAAAAACGGAAAATCCTCTTCTAAGTTACCAATTTTAGTACGTATTATTGCAATCCCCTCCGTTTTCGCCGTTCCAGCTACACATTTAATAGTATCTCTCCCACCTATTATTTGTTTAATATTTTTATTATCGTTCATAAAGGTGCTATTAACCATCGAAGTATTGGATCCCGAGTCATATAAACCAATTGCTGGGCAACCATTTGCAAAAAGCTTAATTTTTATACTTATAAAAATTAAGCTTTTTGCAAATGGTTGCCCAGCAATTGGTTTATATGACTCGGGATCCAATACTTCGATGGTACTCTCCCACTTGGGAGAGTTATTCGTTTTTTGCCTCCTCATAACTTGCTACTACTTCTTGTAATTCGTTATTATTTGTAACCTTTATATTTTCATTTTTAAAATTTTTAATTTGCCTATCTTTATTACGGCATATGCTTTCTGAATGCAATCTATTTTTGAAATCTAACTTATCACAAATACTACATGGTCTTTTTTCACTTAGCATTCTCTTATTTACATTGTCATTTTTCGAATCGCTAATTTTACCGAATTGTTTTAATTTTGACATTAAATTTTCTATATTTATGGTGGATTTTCTATCTATCTTATTTTGAATAAATTTTGGTAAGCTAATTACAATCATGTTAATTTGTGTGTTTGTAGACAAGCTATCATCCGCTTCTATCAATAATCTTCTTTTCTTTAACGCATATTCTAGTAGCGAGCTGTTATAGAATTTAAAATTATACGCATACGCTATATCTGTCCAGGACTGTGCAGAGAAGGTGTCAATAAAGGCGTTATTCCATGCCTCCCAATTTAACAAAGAGTTCTGCTTTACAAAAACATTATACCAATCTAATGCGGATTTCTCTAGAAACAATCATAATACTTCAGCGTATTTATTTTTGGCAATCCCCACTCTGTCACATTCCTGCACAAATAAATGAATCCAAACACTCGCATTTATATTTTCAGTATCGAACTTTTCAATCACTATATCCTTTATCAAAGCACTTGTTTTTCTTTCAATTGTGATTGTTGACTGTTCGTTTAGCCTTGACTCTTGCTCTGTGGTCGTCTCTTCCAGGTTTTCGTCATACAACACATTATTCCCATTGCCTGCTCGTCGATCCTGTACGATGTTGTTGTGCTCGTAGAGACTTGGCTTAATGATAATATATCCACCAGCGAACTAGGCTTGTCTGATTACGTGGTCTACCGCTGCGATAGAAATCAAAACACGAGTAACTTGTCAAGAGGCGGGGGAGTCCTAATAGCTGTCAACAAACAACTGCAGTCGTCGATGATGCATACCTCGATTGTCAGCTTTGAACATCTTTTTGTCAGAATAGGCTCCATGCCTCAGCTCCTATTTCTAGGTGCAGTGTACATTCCTCCCTCCTCCTCACTCACCGTATACGAGGACTTGCAGCTTAGTATGGAGGAGATTTTTTCGCAGATCTCCTCTCCTAATATCTGCATTTACGGCGATTTCAATATTCCGCACGTGTCTTGGCATCCGGGGCGTAACAATGCCCTTGTACCCTGCATCTCCTTCCTCGCCGCCTGTCGCAATAAGTCGGCGCTCGAGTACATCTTGGAGCTGTGTCACCTCTACTCTATGCAGCAGGTCAATCACCTGCCGAACAGTCATGGATCGACGCTGGATCTGGTTCTCTCTTCGCTGGCCGAGGTCGTAGTGGAGCCCGCGCTGGATACGCTGCTGCCGGTGGACCTTTATCATCCCCCAATTGTGACTCTGGTGCTCCTACAGATCTTGCAGCCACGAGTGTTAGCGAATTTCGCAAAACGAGACTTTAAATGTGGGAACTACGAAGGTATACTTGAATACCTCAACGCCATTGACTGGGACGCCTGTCTTCCCCATCTCTCTGTGGACGAGGCTGTTCGGGTTCTCTACGAGCATATTTCCCAAGTAACCGTCGCTTTTGTTCCGTTTCGCCGGGCTCGGCACCCTACTTTCCCATGTTGGTTTTCATCCGAATTGGTCTCCTTAACCAGAAGGAAGAAGGAAGCCCACCGTGTATATAAAACCTCGCACAGCTACCATGCGATTCACGTTGGATACACGTTCCGATAGTGTATCCAACGTCTTTCATACCACTCGGAACGTGCATCGAACGTGAATCGAACGTGCATCGAACGTGAATCGAACGTGAATCGAACGCGAATCGAACGTGCATCGAACGCAAGTCGTTCAATTCACGTTCCAAGCCGTTTAATTCACGTTCGGTGCACGTTCGATGCCGTTCGATTCACGTTCGATGCACGTTCAATTCACGTTCGGTGCACGATCAATGTGGTGCGATTCACGTGTATCCAACGTGAATCGCACCACTTGGAACGTGCATCGAACGTGAATCGAACGTGAATCGAACGTGCATCGAACGTGCATCGAACGGGCACCGAACGGGTATTGAACGCAAGTCGTTCAATTCACGTTCCAAGCCGTTCGATTCACGTTCGGTGCACGTTCGATGTCGTTCCGAGTGGTGCGATTCACGTTGGATACACGTTCGATTCACGTTCCGAGTGGTGCGAAAGATGTTTGATACATGATCCGATTGATATCGTCGAGCCAATTTTGTATTGACACAATCACGGGAATGAAATGGAAAGAGTATATGATTGTTAATTTGTAAGCCAATAGTGGATAATAAATGAAATTATTATTATTATTATTACATTTTATTTTTATTATATTGTATTTTTATATTGATTTTTTTATATTTTTTCTTATTTTATATTATATTCTTTTTATATTATATTATATTTATTACTTACTTCTATTTTATTTTCTTTCATATTTATATTGATTTTTATATTGTATTGTGTTTTATTTTATATTTTTATTGTATTTTTATATTTTTATTGGGGAGAAGTGAGAACCAAAATAGAGCAGATAAGTAAAGACGTCCAAGAACAAGAAAGAGAGATGAAAATAAAAGAGTCAATGCTCCTAAGAGAATTAAGAGAGGTGGCAAGGAAACCAGGAGATAAGCCGAAATACTTATGGGAAAAAAGAAAAAAGGAGAGGAGAATTAGAAAGGATAGGAAAATTCATACAGGGTAGTGAAACAAGAGCATACAAATATTGGCTATCGAAAGAAGAAAGAACATGTAGGCTTTGTAAGAAAGAGGAAGAAACAGTGAAATACATGATTAAAGCATGTGAAGTAAGTGGAGAGAGTGGCAGGAATTGGAAAGAGGTAATTAGAGGAGCAGGGACAAACTTGGCCTTTCTACAGGATATAATAGGGAGAAGGAAATGATGGGATGAACAGGAAAGTGATAAACGAAGACTATGCAATATGAAACAGATTGGGAAACACTTGTAAAAATAGAAAAAAATTGTTAAGACACAGCAGGATACATTAGAAGGGTAGGACTTACATTGGCAAAATCATAGAAATGAAATGGGATCGTTAAATTGTAATACAAAAGTGGGCAATAAATTAAATTATCATTATTATTATTATTATTATATTTTTCTTTTTATAATGTATTTTTTATATTGAATTTTTATATTCTTAATATTTATTTTATATTTTTGTATTCTATTTGTATTCAATTTTATATTTTTTCTTTTTTTATATTATATTTATTATTTAATTGTATTTTCTTTTATTTTATTATTTTATTTTCTTTTACATTTATATTGTTGTTTATATTGTATTTTCTTTTCTTTTCTATTTTAATTGTATTTTTATATTTTTATATTCATTTATGTTATATTTTTTTATATTGTATTGTATTTTTATATTTTTATATGTATTATTTTCTTTTGTATTTATATTGTTGTTTATGTTGTATTGTATTTTATATTTTATTTGTATTTATATTGTATTGTATTTTTATATTTTTATTTGTATTATTCCATATTATTTTTTTATATTGTATTGTATTTTATATTTCAATTGTATTATTATGTTTTTATTTGTATTATTCTATATTATTTTTTGTATATGTATATATATATATATATATATCTTAAACGTATATTACAAAAATATTGTTAAAAATAAAATTACTTCATAAGAATCTGACAGTGAAATTGACCCAATCGCTTCTAATATTGAATAATTAGAATTTTAAGTCCAACCAACAATTATCATAGGGTAAACACCTATTCTTAATAAATACGAAAACCCAATTTTTATTGAATATATGAAAAAATTATTTATAAATTAGGTCCTTTCGTACAAAAAACTTATTAGATAAATATAGATTGAAAACCGATCTGGTTCACGTCGATCTGAACTCAAATCATATAAGATATTATAAGTCTGACTGACTTAAAATTTAAACTCCTGCATTTAAATTATATCTTAAAATTAACATCGAGGACGCAATCATCTTCATAACTATAGGTAATCTAACAAATGTGATAAACAGAACATGGAAGAAAGGGGAACTTTCTGGAAGAATGGAAAGAAGGAATAATAAGTCCGATGTTCAAAAAGAGGAGAAAGGGTTATGATTTAAAACTATAGGGGCATAACTTTGATGGATACAAGTTATAAGATATATGCAGAAATTCTAAGGAGAAGATTAGAAGAACAAATGGAAAAATGGGATATTAAACGATACGCAGATGGGATTCAGGACAAGGAGAGGAACAGTAGACGCAATAGTGGCAGTTAAAACGGCTATAAATATAGAAACCTCAAAAAAAAAAAAATGAGGGAAGCTATACCTGTTTTTCACGGATATGAAGGGAGCATTTGATAGATAGAAAGGGAAGAAATTTGGAAAAAGCTTTAAGAAGAAGGAGTAGGCGAACATCTAAGAATAAGGATATAGGAAATGTACGACAGAACTATACGCAATTTAAGAGTGAAGAGGGAACTGATAGGAAAGTTTTTAACAGGAAAGTGTGTTCGACATGGGTGCCCGTTAAGCGCGACACTTTTCAATGACGCATTTGCAGACCTGGAAAAAAGAAATGAGCAAAGAACAGGAAGGAGGAGTCCTAATAGGTAGAATGAAAATTTGGACAATTTCATACGCGGATGATGTTGTGTTAATGGTAAATAATGCACAGGGGCTGAAGAATATGATAAAGAGATTCGAGAGATACATAAATAAGAAATGCTTGGAGTTAAATGTGCAAAAGTCTAAGAAAATGATATGCAGGAAAGCCAGAGGAAGAAGAAATGAGGAAAGATTTCGTTGAAATGAAGAAGAAATAGAAAGAGTAAGAGTACTGGAATATTTAGGTTATACAGTGGGAGAGAGAGCGAGAGAGAGAGAGAGAGAGAGAGAGAGAGAGAGAGAACAACAAGGATACAGACCATATTAAGAAGGTAGTTAGGAAAGCGGATATGATACTAGGAAAAGTATGTGGGGGATTGGAGAAAGATTATTCAGAGATGACTTTGAAAGATGAACGAAACTGTATGATGCGCTAGTTAGAAACACCGTGGCGTATGGAACAGAGATATGGGGATGGAGAAGGTATGACGAAATAGAAAAATTGCAGGCGGAATACATACGGTGGATAATGAAATTGGAGAGATCAACACCAACATACTGGCTGTTAAAAGAAACATGAAGAGAAAGAAATTAAAAATGTGAGTAAGGGAAATGAGCTGTGAAGAGAGGTTAATAAACTCGGAAGAAGGATAGGAAGAACGTGGGAGAATATTAATGAGAGGAAATGAAGTAACGAAAAGGGAAAGAATAAGAATCAAATTCTTGGAATGGAGAGGATGGTCAAATGAAGAATGGAAAAGAAGAAGAAGATTAAATGGGGAAGATGTGTGGACCAAAATAGAGCAGATAAGTAAATACAATCAAGAACAAGAAAGAGAGATGAAAATAAAAGAGTCAAAGTTCCTAAGAGAATTAAGGGAGGTGGCAAGGAAACCAGGAAATAAGCCGAAATACTTATGGGTGAAAAAAAAAGAAAAAAGGGAGAGGAGAATTAGAAAGGATAGGAAGATTCATAAAGGATAGTGAAACAAGTGTATGCAAATATTGGCTAATGAACGAAGAAAGGATATGTAGGCTTTGTAAGAAAGAGGAAGAAACAGTGAAACATGTGATTGAAGCATGTGAAGTAAGTGGAGAGAGTGGGAGGAATTGGAAAGAGGTAATTAGAGGAGAAGGGAAAAAACTTGACTATTCTACGGGAGATAATAGGAAGAAGGAAAAGATGGGAAGAACAGGAAAGTGATAAAAGAAGATTATGCAACATAAAATAGATTAGGAAACACTTGTAAAATAGAAAAAAAATTGTTAGCACACAGTCGGATACATTAGAAGGGTAGGACTTACACTGGCACGATCACGGGATTTAAATGGAAAAAGTATATGATCGTTAAATTGTAACACAAAAGTGGGCAATAAATTAAATTATTATTATTATATTTTTCTTTTTATATTGTATTTTTATATTTTTATTTTTATACTGAATTTTTTTTATTCTATTCGTTTAATTTTATATTGTTTTTTATATTTTTTCTTTTTATATTATATTCTTTTATAATGAATTTTTATATTTTTTTTTCTTTTCATATTACATTTATTATTTTAGTCTATTCCTTTTATTTCACAATGTTTTTTATATTTTTTATTTTTTTATTTTATATTTTTATATTTTATTCATTTATATTCTATTTTCTTTTTTCTTTTCATATTATATATATTATTTAATAGTATTTTCTTTTATTATTTTATTTTATGTTCTTTTATATTTATATGTTTTTATATTGTATTGTGTTTTATTTTCTATTTTAATTGTATTTTTATATTTTTATATTCAATTATATTTATATATTTTTATATTCTTATTGGTGAAGACGTGTGAACCAAAATAGAGCAGATAAGTAAATACATTCAAGAACAAGAAAGAGAGATGAAAATAGAAGAGTCAAAGTTCCTAAGAGAATTAAGGGAGGTGGCAAGGAAACCAGGAAATAAGCCGAAATACTTATGGGAAAAAAGAAAAAAGGAGAGGAGAATTAGAAAGGATAGGAAAATTCATACAGGGTAGTGAAACAAGAGCATACAAATATTGGCTATCGAAAGAAGAAAGAACATGTAGGCTTTGTAAGAAAGAGGAAGAAACAGTGAAATACATGATTAAAGCATGTGAAGTAAGTGGAGAGAGTGGCAGGAATTGGAAAGAGGTAATTAGAGGAGCAGGGACAAACTTGGCTATTCTACGGGAGATAATAGGGAGAAGGAAAAGATGGGAAGAACAGGAAAATGATAAAAGAAGATTATGCAACATAAAATAGATTAGGAAACACTTGTAAAATAGAAAAAATTGTTGTGACTCAGCAGGATACATTAGAACGGTAGGACTTACATTGACACAATCACGGGAATGAAATGGAATGAAACTTGGCTATTCTACGGGAGATAATAGGGAGAAGGAAAATATGAGAAGAACAGGAAAATGATAAAAGAAGATTATGCAACATAAAATAGATTAGGAAACACTTGTGAAATAGAAAAAATTGTTGTGACTCAGCAGGATACATTAGAACGGTAGGACTTACATTGACACAATCACGGGAATGAAATGGAAAGAGTATAGGATCGTTAAATTGTAACACAAAAGTGGATAATAAATTAAATTATTATTATTGTTATTCCTATATTTTTTCTTTTTATAATGTTTTTTATATTTTTATTTTTTATTTTTATATTCTATTTATATTCTATTTTTATATTATGTTTTTATATTTTTATTTTATTAATTTATTGTATTGTATTTTATATTTTTATATTTGTGCTTGTATTATTCTATATTATTTCTCAATTTTATTCACCCATCATTCTCCTTCTCTCTTTGCCACCTAATTCTGAGATTCGACGTTTCCGAAAAAAGTATTATATTTTGTTCGTGTCTTCATCTCGCTGCCAAATGATATCATCCCGCGCGGCTGCTCCAGAGGAGTCAAATTACACACGATCGTGCGATACGCTGCAACGTTAAAGCAGAACGTTTTAAAAACTTGTTAGCTTTAGAATGCTGGCTACATAATGGTTCGGAAAAAATATATCTGTTTGCTACATAATAATTCGTTATATATCGGTGATTAAAAAATTATTATTTCTCTGTGTTGGGGAAAAAATTTCCATCACATATTGGAATGGAAGAAAATTTCTGCTGACACCACATAATTCTTTCTATGATTCGAGCGTTCTTCGCGCTGTCAAATGTCGTCACCCTGCACGGCTGCTCCAGGGGACTCAAGTTACATACGATCACGTGAGACGCTGCGACGTTAAATCGGAACGCTTTAGAATACTGTTAGCTTTAGAATAAAATGTGATTGTACTCTCAATCATATTGTGGATGATGCTCGTAGTAAAAAATGGTAAATTATATTCTTTTAATTTTATGATTTGTAACAATATATATATATATATATATATATATATATATATATATATATATATATATATATATATATATATCATAAACGTATATAATTTCTCAATTTTATTTACCCGTCCTCCTCCTTGCCACCTAACTTTAAGATTTGCTGACGCTGCATAATTCTTTCTATGATTCGCTCTAATTCTGTTTCGTTCGAGCGTTCTTCGCGCCATCAAATGATATCATCCCACGCGGCTGTTCCAGAGGAGTCGAATTACGCATGCTATCGCGCGATACGCGGCGACGTTAAATCGGAACGCTTTGAAATACTGTTAGCTTTAGAATGCATGCGATTGTACCACTAACAATAAGTAGTGTTGTCTCTTTCCCTACCTAGAATTTAGCTTTAAAATAATGCTCTGTCTCTTTCCCTCCTAATGCATGCGATTGTACCACCATGTAGTGCTGTCTCTTTCCCTCCCTCAGAATTTTAGCTTTAAAATGCATGCTCTGTCTCTTTCTCATCTATCCGAAGACGCGGTGTTTAAAAGGCCGATCTTTCCCGACGTTATCCGATGAAAAACGAATGCTTGGTGACGCTCGGCATATGTACCATTCATTAAAGACTGATGTTAGAGAGCCGACGTTGGGGGAGTTGGTCAGGCGGCTGACTCGTACCGCGAAGGTCTTGAGTTCGAGCCCCGTCGCCTGTGATTCTGTTTTTTCATTTATATTAATATTTTAAATTAATATTTCCTTCCTTACCGACAGTCAGGCACTCCTCCTCGATGCGGCGGTTTCGGTATCGTTTCGGTTATCGATTGATTTGATATCGGTCCTCGCGCTATAACCATTCCGCCATCTCGATGATGTCATCCGCTGCCGCCCGATCTCGATGACGTCATCCGCCGCCGCCCCGGCCACGCGCCGCCCGGTCACGCGCCGCCCGCGGAGAGTTTTTTCCGCCGACTTTGAAACTCAAATTTGAGTTTCAAGGTCAGGGGGAGGGGAGGGGGAAATGGCCTTCAAACTCAAATTTGGGTTAGAACCGGCCTAGTATTACTACTATCATTCCAAACATCATGCAAATCGGACTACTTTGACACAAGCTATTTTACATAAGGAACACAAATAGCTTGTGTCAAAGTAGTCCGATTTGCATGATGTTTGGTATGATTTTAATCGACGGAACGCCAGGAATTCATTGGCGTCACTTTCGCATAGATCTGATGAGAAATGAGGAATTCGAAGATTTCTCACTTCCTAATAGGTACTCCAACCCTTCCGAGGGTCAAAAGCCTTCGGAGAGACACCACGGGGGTTTGGGTTGACATCGTCACGGTTGCGAGACGGATCAGGCGTTTCGTGCCAATCACCCTGTACTTGTCATTTAGTCACCTTAGAGCACTCTGCAAAACTCTCTCAATCTCTTGCTATGGGAACTATGTTCGTAGTGTAGAATCTAATATTCCGAATAATATTAAGGCTTTCTGGAGCTTTGTTAATGATAAGCGGTCCTCGGGTGGACTTCCGCCGTCCCTTGGACGTAATGGAACCGTGTCCTCCTGTAGCTCCGAGATCGCCAACATGTTCGCGGAGTATTTTGAATCGGTATATAATGCAGAGGTTAACTCATGCTTCCACTTGGGGAGTAGCATGCAAGCACCCCTAGATTTCTCTCATATGAGCATTAGTATTAGTGAAATCCTTACGGAAATCGAGGGCCTTGCAAACAACAAGAGCCCGGGAGAGGATGGGATACCTGCTCTGTTCATAAAGAACTGCAAATTCATTCTCTCGCGGCCTCTGTGGATAATATTTAATCTATCTCTGGCCACAGGGTGCTTTCCTCAGATGTGGAAGCGGGGTTTAATTACTCCCATACACAAATCTGGGGACAAGTCTGATGTCTCCAATTATAGGCCAATCTCCCTCCTGAATATTTTTGGTAAGGTCTTTGAGGGTATAGTAACCAAAAAACTTGGACCGCTGGTCAGTAGCATAGTCTCATACGAGCAGCACGGGTTTCTGCCTGGTAGGTCTACTGTCTCTAATCTTTCCTCGTTCTGTAACTTCGTGTCTAGAGCCCTTGACAGCAACTGTCAAGTGGACTGTATATACACTGATTTCTCTAAGGCATTCGACAGGGTTAATCATGCCATGTTGATTGACAAGCTCGCGGGTTACGGTTTCAGAGACAGCTTTTTATGCTGGTTACGCTCCTACATCACGGGTCGCTCGCAGAGGGTCAAAGTTGGGCTCTCCCACTCGAGACAAATCAGTGTCCCTTCTGGCGTACCGCAGGGTTCTCACCTTGGTCCTCTGCTATTTTTATTATTTATAGATGACATTAGAAACATTATAACTAGGAGTAGATTCTTGCTATATGCGGACGACCTCAAACTATTTAAAATCATATCTACAGACACCGACGCGTTTGACTTACAATCTGACTTAGGCGATCTAGAGGCCTGGTGTTTGCGAAACCGTATGGAACTGAATATAAACAAGTGTCTTGTTATGAGGTTCGCGCGTAGCAAGCGTGTCTCTCTGTTTCCTTATGCCATAACGGGTAACGTACTGTCGGCTGGATCTGTTGTGCGCGACCTGGGAGTTAGCGTCGACGCCTCGCTCACTTTCTCCACGCATCGTATGAATGTCACTGCCGCAGCCAATAAGGCTCTAGGTTTCTTACGTAGCTCATGCTTTAATTTTAACAACCCTCGTACCTTGATCACGCTATACTCAGCACTTGTGCTACCTCACCTAGAGTATGCGTCAGTTATCTGGTCTCCTAGAACGGCCAAAGACAAGTACAGCCTGGAGAAGGTGCAGCATAAGTTTCTGCGCTTTCTTGCTTATAAAATGGGACTCCCGTTTGCTCGTTTCGATCATGATTATACGCCGTTACTAAGGGGATTGGGCCTGGCTACTCTCGAGACGCGGAGGGTCGTGGCGGACCTGGCATTTTTATTCAAAATTATCAACGGTAAAGTGGATAACCCGCTCGTTACTAGTTTAATCCAATTTAATGCACCAGGCTACCCCACCAGGAGTCCACTTTTATTCAACCCACATCAGTACACCTCGAGGTTTAGCGCAAGCGACCCGCTCTATAGGATATGCGTCCTAGGTAATGCATTCTTCAGAAACCTCGATTTTTTCTCTGGATCCATTAGCGGGTTTAGAGCCAATGCCTACCGTAAACTCTTGCACCGTAGCTAGGTTAAGCGCGCATTTAATATATTCTTGCTATTTTTTGTCTTCAGTAGTAATGTGTCATCCTGTAATGTAATCATGTAATGTTTTTGTTTTGTTGTTTTTTCCTCCTTTTTCTGTCATTGTTGACTCTACCTTGCGTCTTCTTTATTCATGTATTGTACGAAATGGTTTCGACCGTAAATGTCAAATAAATAAATAAAAAATAAACAACACAACGTTACCTTCTGTATCCAAGTAAATTTTCTCAAGGTCTTCAGATAAAGTCAACACCACATTGCGAAATTTATTGCGAACCTTCAAACTTTTAACTACGTTTTTAACGATAGGATTTTCAAAAAGCTTTCCATGCTGAGCACTCGTCTGCTTATCTGCTGGAAACAAAAAACTTTCCTCTTGACCAAGCAGCTGAATTCTTTTCACTTTAACTACGGTGTTTTTCGTATCTGCACCAGCCTCCGAGACAAAATAAAACTTTGCCTTAATCTCCATTGTATTGATTTGTAAGTAACTATTTAAAGAGTTTTTAATGGAGCGAAGTTTTAGGGAAGAATCAACACTTATATGATGCAGTAAACAACTGTAATATTAATAATATGTACAAATTAGCGAAGTTCAGAAATATTATAATAAACGAGTATGCTTAAAACTAACCTGAATCAATACAATTGCCGATAGCAAACCTTTGTATACATCAATACAATAACATCGATGCTAACAGCTCGGAGTCTTGTTACATTCTGACTCTCCCGCGCGTGTCGACAAGCGACGAAGCCCGGCTTGATTACGCACCGGCTTACATTCATATTACGAATGTAACTATCTCTAATGTGTATACACCAGCGTACGACTTTCTCAACTTCTAATCGTTTTTTAATATAACCTTTACCGCAATCTGTAATATTGAACTCGTGTAAAATATTTTTAACGATTACTTCCGCAGAATCGCGAATTTTCATAAAATTTCTAGACCGAAGTATAACATATTTTTTTCTAATATTTTTGGCAGTATTGTTCTTAGCAATTGTTAAATTACTTCTTTTCTGATTTTGATAACATCGCTTATTGTAAAGCCTATTAAAATCCTGTTTATATGGACATCGAAATTTTTTAAAACGGTCATTTTCAATGTTTTGTTGATATCGAAACCGTATTTTAAAAAGAATATTCTCCCGTTCTTTTTTATATCGTTGTACTTGTTTCGCGCGATTTTTTCCAGATGTTCTTGATATCGTAACCGTTTTTTTAAAAGAATATTCTCCCGTTTTTTTTTTATATCGTTGTACTTGTTTCGCGCGATTATTTTCCAGATGTTCTTGATATAGACACCGTCTTTTAGCATTTTTTTTAGCTTTATTGTCTAAATCTGGCTCATCAGATAGACATCGCTTTTTATTATTACTTTCCAAATTACAAATCGCTTTAGCCTGTTTTGTTTTTACTTCTGTTAATGAAAGCACTTCCTGAGGGGCACCACAGTTTAAATCTTGAGGAAAATGTTCTACAACATTGCTTTCAAACATTTGTATTAAATGTAGACGCATTAAGCTGTGGTCATACCTTACTTTGACAGGATTAATGTTAAATAATAATGAAACTGCAAAGGCTATTGCGAAAACACCGCAATCGCTACCGTTCGGTTGTTGTTGTATTGTAGGAAATTGGACAGGATTCTGAATAAAGTCATATGCTGGAAACAACTTTTTCAAAAATTCTTCCTGACACTTATTTAACCGTTTTATATTAAAAGAATCATAAATAAATATATTTTTGTATCATAATAACCGCATGTCCAATGTATTCCCAACGATTCAGAAGGTAATATCTGTATATGCTTTTTATTCCTCGGCATGGATTGTATTCTATCAAGTGATTGTACCAGATATGTCCCGACAGGTCTATAATCTGAGCAGCTTTTTAAAATATAATTAAAATGATCCATATGCAAATCATTTAACCATCTACCTTCAGCAATTATACTTTTTTGTTCTAATGACAGCGTCATTTCTTGTTGACGTCGATCAACTGATTTTACTTCTCTTAATGGAAGCACTTTATGAGGAACACTAAATTTTGTATCTTGAGGAAAATGATCTATAATATTGATTTCAAACATTTTTATCAGGTGCGGTCGCATTAAACTATGGTTATATTGTACTTTTTCAGGTTTAATATTAAATAATAATGAAACAGCTAAGGCTATTGCAAAAACACCGCAATCGCTACCGTTCGGTTGTTGTTGTACTGTAGGAAATTGGACAGGATTCTGAATAAAGTCATATGCTGGAAACAACTTTTTCAAAAATTGTTCATGATCCTTCTCTAACCTATTATTATTTAAAGAATCATATATATATTTTTTTTTTGTCGTAATAGCTGCATACCCAATGACCTCTTCCGTACAATAACCAATTATCATTCGCATTATCTCTCGACAACGAACTATATAAAAATTGTATATGCTTTTCATTTGTCGGTATGGGTTGTATTGTATCAAGTAATTGCACTCGCCACGTTTCAACAGGTCTATAATTGGAATGATTTTGTAAAAGGCAATTGAAACGATCCATATCATCATCCCATAACCATTCACCACGAAAAATTTCATTTTTATTTTTTTCGGTAAACATCGATATTCCATGTTTCTTTTATACCTGTATAGACATTTTAGTAGAAAGAACTAAGACTTAATTTTCCCTTATTGTAACTTTCTTGAAAAATATACTCGCGACACGGCGCAATGCAGCCTGCCTATCAATTGATGTGATATGATAAATAATGTTATCTCAATATTTATTTAGATTAATATATCTGGATTTCCTAGGATATATGGGTATTGGAAGAATAAAAATAAATCCGTTTAGAGTGGCGTTATCAATAGGTAGAAAACCCAACTCCTTTTTAATTATAAGCTAAGGCGCGATGCAGCCAGTAAAGCTTAATTAACAATTAATACTCGCAAAAGCGCAAAGCAACCAAGCGAGCGCAAAGCAGCTCAGCGAGAGTACTTTACTTTTTCTTGTAATACTCCAACCTGTAAAAAACGAAAAATTTATAAGCTTTGTTATAACCTCGCATTCGCTTTATATGACAAGAAAATGTAATCATGTTAACGCAAAACGTAATGAAGAATTTCGATAGATCGATGTACTTTTTGATCGTCAAATGTTTAGCTGGCCAAGAGGCCAGCTTCATCTTTTTCACCAAAAGCATGTGGCCCGAAAAAGAAAATGTAAGTAATAAATTTATATATATATATATATATATATATATATATATCTATCTATATACACAAAGCAGAGTTATTATTATCGTTTACTCTAGCCCGGTTATCTTTACTTTATTTATGAAAAATTGTGTTTTAATATATCTCGGAATTCAAATGATTTTTTTAACATCTTGGGTCGTGTAACCTGGATTACAAGCGGCGTATGGTAGAAAAAAAAAAACAGTCGTACATGTTGCGCAAAGATACGTATTGTTCAATTACAAATGTCAAATTGGAAAGTCGGAAATATAAAAAGTTGAAATTTGAAATAGTGTATGATGCGAAATTATAAAAATTAGTTCAAGAGCCTTTTCATTATTCAATCATATACAAAAAAATGCAAAGTACTTATTATTATAACTTTATTTTGTGAGCAATTCACACATATAACTAGTAATACTGCAAGAAGATATTCGACACGTTGAAGCATATTCTAACTTGTAACGCCAACGATTATAAATATTAACCATATCTTAGTTGAACGTAAATAAACATGTAAAGTACAACATTATGAAAGTCTTTGATAGACAGTTTGCCTATGTCAAGTATCATTGGACATAGACCGTAACTGTATATAACAAGTAATACAATAAGAAGATATTGGATACTTAAAATTCGACACGTTGAAGCATATTCTAACTTATAACGCCAACGATTAGAAATATCAAACATATCTGAGTTGAACGTAAACGAACATGTAATAAACTACAACATTATGAAAGTCTTTGATAGGCAGTTTGCCTATGTTAAGTATCAGTGGACGCAACAAGAAGATATTGGATACATAGAAGCATGTTTTAACTCAGATGTGTTTGATATTTCTAATCGTTGGCGTTATAAGTTAGAATTAGAATAGAATATATGCTTAAACGTGTCCAACATCTTATTTTTTACTATAGTACTAGTCACAAATGCGAATCGTTCACAAAACAAAATAAAGTTATAATAAGTTACAGTTTTTTGTGTGACTAAGGCTGTGTTTCAATTCACGCATACTGCGCATGAAATTGGTGACATCGTATTGGTGGCATCGTACGATTCCCTAGAATTTCTCTTACTTGCTACCAATACGATGCCACTTCCGGTGCAGCGACTGCTGTTCCTCTGATTTTCTGCGATTGCTGCATGCTTACTGCACTGGAAGTGGCATCGCATTGGTGGCAAGTGAGAGAGATTGTAAGGAATCGTACGATGCCACCAATTTCCTGCGCAGTATGCATGAATTGAAACACAGCTTAAATAATTGAAAGGCTAGTGAAGTAATGAGAAGAAACATGTAATGTAATATAATTTTTAATTTCGCATCATACACTATTTAAATTTTCAAATATTTACATTTCCTAATTTCCAATTTACAATTGATCAATACGTATCCTCGCGCTACATGTATATGACTTTCTTCTATCATACCCCGCTTTTATGAACTCTTGAACTTTTTGGCTAATTAATTGTTTATTCATTTTTGCAGAAAGAAGAAACAGAAGCTTTATTAGCAGGTAAATAATAAAAAAACAATTCATATTATTATACATATATTCTAACTTTTTTTCAAATGAAAATAATTTATTTAGAAATAGACGTGAACTTTAAAGAGCTCAGCATGGACAAATCCCAGCCGCTGGAGACGTCGCCGCCGCCGACGCACAGTGGTCTATTTCGCCAAAAAGCTGGCCAAAATGCAATTTTCAAACTATAAAACAGCGTTTTGCTACTATGGCACATTTGTTATATACACTGCAATGTATCAAATACTGTTTGAGAAATTAAAATACAGTTATCAGTTACTATTATATAAACCTTCAAAGTTGGCTTAATTTCTTAGTCCTTAATGTCTTGATATTTCTATCATTTTTAATGTATCACACAAAGTTTCATTGAAGGAATTCATTTGTGAAATGTTTTACCATTAAAATATGTGTTATAAACATTAAATTTGCATAGCAGCAGTCCAAAATATTTGTACATTTACCCGTGTATTTCCCTTCCCAATATATCGTACATCTTAGTCCTCGCTTAATAAAGAACGAGGAAAAAAGTAATGTTATACGCTTTTATACGCAAAGAGAAGAAATTCTTCATTTCAAGTACACTGCCCAGAAGGATATGCAATTGAAAAATTTTGCGATAATTTGCGATCCTATAAGATATTTACATTTAAAGTGCTTAAGAGGGTCTTCTACAGTTATAGACAATTTTTTACATTCTCCGGAATTTTTGTATAACGAAACTATGAAACTTCTTCCATTGACGTTTTTTTTTCACATGTATTTCTTCATTTTTCAACAATACTTACAAATTTTTACAATGAGAAATAATCAAAAGGTGGCAGTACAGAGCCTCGTATACAAAAGGGTGTACCGAAAGGATATTCTCATTGCTCTCATAAAATCTCAAGATCTACTTAACCGATTTCATTCAAATTTGGTGTGTATCTTCAATACACATGTTGCTATAGCCCGTACTAGAATGAAGACAAGATACGGCCAAACTGTACATATCATTGTACCCATGGTACTATATGCCGCCGACTGTTCACAAAGTCTTAATCCACGGGCCATCTGTTATAAAAAATTGTATTTTACCCATTGGATGTTATACGGAAGAAGTTCTCGAAACGTCCCACAAACTGTGTAAACTGTATAGGAGAAGTTTTAGTCAAAAGACATCCAGAAAGAAGACAAATCAGGATATCTTTCACCGATTGCTACTCCACTCTGATCCATGTATTATAATGTTAGATATACCAGAAAAGGGTCAAAAAAACTTCCATTCGATGTTTTGACATTACTGTCTAATGATAATTTAAGTGTAACCTCAGACAGTTCACTTTCTTCCCCTGAATTGTCGGATTTGGAAACAGAATAAAAATATACACGGCGAAATTGTTATCTAAAGATCGTTTTTCATTTTGACTTTTTGATAATAACTTTAAGTTCATTCCTTAAAACCACGTGACCTATTTTAACACATTATTGACCGGCAATTTTACGTTAGGGCATGAAAACACAAGTTAACTCGTGACCGGTCAACAGTGAGTTAATAGTAAAAATGCTTATTTTCCAAAACAAGGTGAAGGAAATCAAATTTGTATGCAAACTATTTTCAAAAATCTTCTAAAATGAAATTATACTTAATTCATTATTTTGAATGCTTCTTTTTGAGCGAAAACAGAGAAATCATCACGTTTTACGAAAAAAAATACGTAAAAGACAATATTTATGCAAGCGGTATTATATCCTCCATTATGAATTTTATATTTTCGATGACACATTTGATACCAGCGACCACGAAAACTCTAAAGTACTAGGTGTCTGTTAAATTTGATATTTTTTTCAGGTACTGGACCACCATTTGATTTCTTTTTGCAATTTTGACTTCAGATTCTGAATCAGCGACCTCGAAAACCCTTGTATACTAATTTTTGTACAAATCGGAAGATGCCTTCATATTTTGGCCAGCTTTTTGGCGAATTAGTCAATGACGTCGTCTCTGACGACGACGTCTCCGCCGCTGCCGACGACGTCTCCGCCGCCACAAAACCCGCCGCCACCAACTATAAACCTGGCCACGGGCGATGGTAAATATTTACACATTTTAAGGAGTTATATGCGTTTAGAATGCTTTAAATCCAAAAAAATATTTGACTAATAAATTTCGTTTTTACTAATTACAGAACCACGCGTTGCGCGCCATCAGCTTAGCGGGTGGAGAGCCAGGGCCCGACAAGAGGAATGGGCCTTTATTAACGCAATTAAGGAGCAGGCCACCTCCCTGCGAGCCTGGGCTGTGGCAAAATACGCCCGTGGCCATGGGCATGGCCGTGGCCGTGGCCGGGACCGGGGCCGGGGTCGCGGTCAGGGGCGTGGCGGCCAGAAAAAAAAAAAAATATTTTTTATATTTTTATTAATAAATACATATAATTATATTATATAATGACCGTAATACAGTATCTACTCGTTAGCAGCTCGACGAACGGCAGCGGGCTCCTAAGGCGACTGGACACTATTCCGCGCGGCCACTGGCGCGAATGAGAAAACCCAATGAGCGAACGAGAGGAAACGAAAGAGCCTAACGCGTCGTAGAAACGGGCTGCTAACGAGTAGATACTGTATTCTGGATACTATCATTTATTGCTGCCGATGGGTATTGCTAGGGTGACTCTTATTTTCGATTTTTGTGTTTTCTTCGGGACACACTCCAGATTAGTTCCAAAAAATTAAAATAATAAAATAATAATAAGTATTATTACAAATAACAAATAGTTTTTCGGACTATTTTCGATAACTCTTCGTCGCGCGAGGAAAAGTAATAGAACATAAAAGATGCTCCTTGTCCGGATTTAGAACTTTTTTTTTGACATATATTTTTATTTAATCAATAACTTGGAGAATATTATATAAAATCGACTTCGCAAGCTGTTAAAGATATAGACTCTTTATTTTTATTTTTTTTGCAAATTTCGTTCCCACAATTTCAGGAAACATTCATGACATATCAGGCACTGAAAATAAGAAAAAAAAAATTTATCTCTTGCATATTTCGGTATATGCCCCCTTAAATGTTTAAAAAATAGTCCTCGAAAATAAAAATTCCATTTTTATGTTCACCTTCATAAATTTATTTTATATACACATAAAAATTGCTTATTTATCGCGCAGCCAGCACGGTTAGTTTTCTTTCAGCTGTTGAAATAATTCTCTTCGTCTGCATCGGTAACTGAAAAATAGGACACATTTACTAATTATTTATAAATCATCACACGTGCTCAAAATCATTGAATAAATAATTGCGTATGCAAAACGCTACCTGCAAATTTGTGCGTACATAGTCTGACGTAGATCACACAGCATCATCTCCTGCTTCGATTATCTGTAAACATATAAATTCCACATTTTAGTTATTTTAGTTATAACTTAACGTAGAACTTATTACATATAGAAATAGAGTGGCATTTTGCTGCAGTAAGTGTAGAGACTACAGAATGTGTCCGAAGGAAGTGAGAACGTATGGCAGAAAGTCTTGTTGCTGGAAATTTAAATGCTAATGGTAATAATTTAGCGAAAATGAACGAAGAGATCCAATATTTTCAACGCACAATTTATTGGTTTTGGAATAAAATTAGTTTAGTATGTTAATGGGAAACTAAAGAATTAATGAATTAATGAATGCGTGGCAACTACTGTGGATTTTATTAAAGTATTACGAATGTCTTTCACAAAAGAGTGAAAAGCATCAAGGGAGATGTGTTTTCAACGTACTTTCTTCACTAATAATGTGACTTAAGGGGAGGTTCTGGTCTAGAGCCCCAAAAAATAAGTGATTTTTAGGAATTAATTAAAGGAAAACTACTGTGTATAATTTAATGGGACTTGTTGCATTGTATTAAGGATGTCTTAAATTATAGAAATATATTTTTTGTTTTATATTTAATCAGTGCAGACAGCCCTGGGGAGTCGTTAAAGTTAAAGCGTCAAAAAATTGATCCAAAACGGTGGGGGTTGTATCTCTAAAAGTTATTATCCGATTCGACTGAAACCTTTTTTATTTTGAAGATTATTCTTTTTTCTAGGGGGGGGGGGGGAACTAAAAAAATTACAAAAATGTCATTTTTTTTAGAAAATAACGACATTTCACGTTTGAAATCACTTTTCCCTGTATTTTTCGTCCTTTCATCGCCTTTGAAAATTATAAATTTTCAACTTTTTGTAATTTTTTTAGTCCCCCCCCCCCCTAGAAAAAAGAATAATCTTCAAAATAAAAAAAGTTTCAGTCGAATCGGATAATAACTTTTGAAGATACAGCCCCCACCGTTTTGAGAGCACTGTTTCGAGAAAAACGCGTTTAAAGTTTTACGTGAGCGCCGAGTGGCCGGTAGTCACCCATGCATTTGCCGCTACTCAAATGCCTATAACTTCGGGAATTTTGCGAATTTCAATAAATCCTTTTAAACACGTTTTCCTAAAAGGTTGAACATTCGAAAAATTAAATAAAAAAATCGACATTTAGACCAGAACCTCCCCTTAAAGTTTTACGTGAGCGCCGAGTGGCCGGTTGTCACCCATGCATTTGCCGCTACTCAAATGCCTATATCTTCGGGAATTTTGCGAATTTCAATAAATCCTTTTAAACACGTTTTCCTAAAAGGTTGAACATTCGAAAAATTAAATAAAAAAAAATCGACATTTAGACCAGAACCTCCCCTTAACTTGTGCGAAACACGATGCACTGTCTATCTATTGAATCTTCTCCGGACATCCTCCAAGCCTGTGCATTCTCTTCATTTCTGTCCATCCAAGCCTGTGCGTCCCCTTCAATTCTATATCCAAGCCTGTGCGTCCCTTACATTTTTATCCAAGTCCTCTGCGTCTTCTTCATTTCTAAATATAATATATATAAGCTTTACATAAAATCTCTAAATTGCTGGTATAAAAATATCTAGCAATTTAAATTCAATGCAATTTGTTACAATATATATTATTTTGTGCGAAAGAAGATGCTTCCCTGTTCTAAATCGATTTAAAAAATTTTGGCGACTTACCTTGTTAATTAAGACAATAATTCAGTCTCCTATTTGGTGTAAAAACTCGTGACATCTCAAAATTTCGTACAACTTACTCCATTTGACATTTAGCACTTGGTTGGTTATAGTATAACTCCATTTGACATTTAGCACTTGGTTGGTTATGGTTGGTTATAGTATATCTCTGTCTAGCTGTCACAACACAAAATATTTGGTTACACGATTGGCCGAACCCACATCCAATGAACGACGTGCCTGAGAGACATTTCCTCACCCCCTCTTGCCTAGAATTGTAGGACGATGACGATGAAGATTTCATTTTACGAACATGAAAATCGGCAAATTGCCACTTTACAACGAAATATCTCAGCTCATAATACACGTAGGAACAAAACGAAGACACTTTTCTTATGTAAATCATACCCAGGCTATCCATTAAGACCATTCAACATCGAATCGGATCAGCCGTTATTGAGATTCGGAAATCTCAGGGTTCAGAATAGCGAGTCGTGGCGTAATAGAGACACGGCAGTGCTCGCGCTGCGCATATATATATATATATATATATACTTGGCGCGAGACACTACAGGGTTATCCACTGAAGACTGGCGGCGCTCGATGAGAACGGCAACAACGTCACACGCATAATTTTATTTTTAGAACCTATACTTTTAGCAACAGCCCATAGATGACGGATGTATCGACATATGATTGTAGTAGTAATTATGCGTGTGACGTTGTTGCCGTTCTCATTTCTACTCGCGCGAGCGCCGCCAGTCTTCAGTGGATAACCCTGTACCGTGTCTCTTGATTATCGCAAGTATCGTATGTCACAGTTTCGGCGAGGTAGGTAAGTAAGTATGCGCTCTACATGGGAAATTCGTCACGCATCCGCCGCCACTGCACGCTCCTCGGCTGGCCTGCCTCGCGCGGCCCGCTGTCCGTCGAGTTGCCGTCATTCAAGCTGATTCAGGCGATCCAGACGTCAATCTTTAACCATCGATAATTAATAAACGAACCATTTACCGCAATTTCGTCCCTCTTGATTTTTGACTTATATATGCCTGTAGAATCACCCCCCAAAGTATTGACTATAGGTAAAGTAATACCCTGTATAATCATACAATAATGAGAAAGTCATGTTTCTGTAGTGCAACGCGAGTGGTAAGTAGCGCAGTGTACGTAGCTGCTGACTGTTGGTGGCGCGCGAGATTTATATATATCGTCATATCTTTTACAATTATTTATTAATCAGTGTTAAAATTGGTGAAAATCTTCCTTGTATATTAAGGAAAAACTTTGTCGCTGCAAGTTATATGTACTTCAAAATTGCCTCGATACTTTTTAACGGCGAACGTTGGAAAACATGGGTTATGTCCTGTATTACTTTTTAATTAAATATTATTCCATTTCTTAACATAAGGGTTATGTGCATACATTTTACGGCTTCGCTAGAGTTTTCTGAGTTTTATGTTTCAAGTCTCATAACAGTCCGTTAACATTTACTCAAGTTATCGCAATTTATGTTTAAAAAGTTATCGACTTTGGTCGGAGAATTTTTTTGTTATTTATAATTTTTATCTCGAATACTAATGATTCGATAAAAAAAACTGTAAATAGAAAAAATGTGTGCCGTGACGAGCTTTACAACACTATATTTTTTAAAATCCAGTTTAACAACATTTAATTTTCCAATTTTTCTTAACGTTTGGACATTACTTTTTCCCATTTTCGAGCGCTAGTCCCCTTATTGCATCCGTGCCTTCAATTGATATACATTATTCTTTCCGTCTCCGTCTCCTCTTAAAGCTGGCTCTCGAGTCGATCGCGTCCGAGTTTTGCCGAGCCGACCGGAAGTCAAATTGCCCGCTTATGGCGATCATACTTATAGCCCGAATCGAATTTCGAGATCCTGAGCAATACTATTACCATATGCATATTTTATTAGGTGTCATTACTTTTATACATAACTAGGTATTACTTAATCGTTTGTTTTGATGTAAGAAGACTAAGGTGTTAATATTTTCTGGTAGTAAACAGTTTTTTTTACAATACATCCAGCATATGAAATTCATCGTTCCGAAATCGCCGCGTATTAATTGTCCTAATCTTTCACCAGTTAAACGGATATAGAAATAAGGTTTCTTCGTTCCATATTGTCTACCCATAACGGAACTCTGCCTTTCAATATTTTCTACAACCGTGTACGGGTGTCGCTTTATAGCTTCCATTCTTTAATATTTTATAGCATTCGAATGTTTTCTACTCCTTAGAGTCCTCAAACAATAGGCAAAGGTCCCGTCATCTGGTCGACAGTGGGTCTCGTCCGTAGGGTAGGTACTACCAGAGCACCAAATAACAGGGTTGTAAACCCGCACCTTCGGCAGGCGCTCGCAAATTCGGCGCGGCCAAGTTAATCCTTGACCTCGCATATTTATTACTTTCACGTGCACGATTCACGCTACCAAGGAGTGCCTGGCATTGAAATGAAGTTGATTACTATTTGCACACAGGGTTAGAACTACGGTTTTTACCGTATTACTGTAACCCGCATTACCTCGACACCTAATAAAATATTATCGATGTTAATACACGTTAAACCGTATATTTCGATACACGTGTGTGTGTGTGGGGGGGGGGGGGGGGGACTGGGGATGGTTGATATGTTTCTGAGAGAAAAATAATTGTGTAAACGAAAATAAATAATATTTTAATAATCTTCTTGCATATTTAAATTTAGCATTCTATTCTTTAACCAAAGCGATCATAATTTTTTTAAAATGAAGGATGGAATGTTAACAAAATGTTATATTAAAATGTACAAATTTTCGTCACAATTTGTTTGCTGGAGAATATCTATCATAGATTACGCAAGGTCAAATTACTTTGGGGAGGTATAATACATGTATCAAACCGCTCTTGAATGTATGTATCATACCTCCCCAAATGTAGAATTTTAGAACAATAATTTTAACAACACTTAACCTTAAATTGAAAGCAACGAGAGTTGGCACATATGTGTCATATTGAGTGTATTTTCCAGTAAAAATAATGATATTTCATACAAATCAATACACAGTGACAAAAACCTTATATAAATAAAGTACAAACTTATGTTTCTCAACACGAAAATGCATTTCTTTTAATAATAATAATTTCAGGTTAATAAATTAGCTTCAAACAATCGTAACTGATCGCGATCTACAAAACGAACTCTATTGCTGAAGTGTATTCTTCTCTTTTGTTTTTTACGTGGGAAATAGAAGGATGTATCAAGCACCCCTATGCATCAATCGTACCCCTTGCAGCAGTCTTGCAAGAGGTAGTAGGGGGGCACGTTTAGCGGCCCGTACCCAGCAGGGTATTGGTTAAGATCCCGCTGATTAAATGTGGAGGAATCACCAAGGTTCCTGAAGTGGGGTGGTTATCTTCGCGGACCACCCTTGGTGTGCGTCACCATGTGGAATTTCCCTGACCTGTTACAGGGACAGTTCCAGCTCTTTGTGTTCCGAATTAAAGTAAAAACGGAGACTTCGAACCATGAAACCTCCTGCCACATCTGGCAATAGCCATAAAACAATTTAGTCCTAAGCTTTCGCGACATAAAAGGGACGTGATAGACAGGCTGCAGACCCTAACTAGCCACGATGGCCGACAATAAAGACGACGCAGTAAGAAATATGATTAAGATTTTGTATATATCTATATTCGACAAATAAGAATATATAAAATAGCAATATAACGGACTTAAAAAGGTCTATTGCAAAATCAATCGTTCGTCCGGTAAGACTGGGGTGCACCAAATGCCTGGTCTTCAGTTCCTCTTCCCCTGCAATGTACCGCACCGGACCCATCGTTTTCATGTGCGTCTCCAACAACGCAAAGTATGGAATCGTAGCAATGACTCTCGCAAGGACGACTTAACGTCAAAAATGAGAGCCGTCATGGGATGAAGTCAAGAGCCAGCGGTCGGTGATAAAACACGCTCCCAATCTGTAACACATTATGTAATGGAAATACTTAATTGTTGCTTAATAAGCTTACAAAATTTTATCGTAGAATTAGAAGGCGTGAAACATTACCTGAAATATGGTACTTATTGCTTTCTGCTTTTAACACCGATTGCTTTTTAATCTTGTAAAATGTCCGCCTGTAATAAATGATCGTAGACATTTCGGTAAGTGTCGTATAAAAGTAAAAGTTTGTTTCAATACTTCTTCGAACATCATGTATACCTGCGACACACCTGTACTAGCCTGGCGCAGGTTGACCGAACCGGACTCGGCATCCTTACGTATGCAAGTAATTTGCAACGTAGATCATCATCTGCATGTTTTCTTCTGTCTTCTGTTTGTCCGTTCCTGTGAACTTAGAAATGGGTCTGAAAAAATTAACGGGTGAATTAAATTTATTATTTCTTTCGCCACTTTCATGGAAATCTTACGGCGGCGTCGACCCACTCGCGTGATCATAAGGATCCGCGAGGAACAATGTCATTGTAGACAGTTTTGACCACTGATACAGTCAGTGGTCCTGCGCTTACAGCGCGATGCGAGGCCGGACTGATACAATAGTTTTACTATTTTCGGAAAGTCGAAAAATACGATCGCGTATACGTACACGCTTAATCTAGACGTCACCCTTAACATATATACATAAATGCGGCTTTAAAGCTAGCATCTGCTGTATGTATTTCGGTTTGATTCTGAAGTCATCGTACTCGAATCAGCGATCTTGCTGGTTTATGAGCGCCGTGTAATGACCAAGGGATGTCATGTTTGACCTCCCGTAGTGAGGCACAACACCTGTATAACGTCCGGTTGCCCGGGGACGACTGAACGCTAGCAGGTTCTCGAGAGGAGAGCGGCGTCCCCTCGAGTATAGGATAGGTGGGGGTTCGTTGGTAGAGTTAAGGAGTAAAATCCAACTTAAAACGTAACAATGACTTTATTTGAACAACACTTATTCCTAACAATAGTAATAATAATAATGCTTGTGACTATGATTTATGTTTTTATGGTTTTATGGTTTTTTACTGTGCTATTAAAGTTAAATATCTGTTTAAACGTAGACCTTAGGAAGGTGGGGTGGATTGCCACTGGTATGGCCAGGGAAGGTATGCGCTCCAATCGAGATGATTACGTCCACCAATTGTTGAGACGGCACGTTTATTTGATCGGCTGTGGGCGTCGTTACAACAACGGACGAGCACTCCACAGACACAGAACGGACACACACGACTTACAACCACGCAGTTACACGGAACAGAAATATGTACAAGCTATGTACAGGGGCGCAGGGCGCCAAGGCTTGAAGGGCCGTCTTAAAAGTTCCTTAAAAACGTTGCTCGTGAGTCGCAGGGCGACAAAAGCCGTTATAAAATTATGCGTGCGGGAGCGTGTTGTTGTCGTACGTGTTCTTGGAAGCGACTAACGGATTCCTGGAAGAGCGCGCACCGCTTGAATCCATGCAAAAACGCGTGACGTATGTCACCATCTTACCGGACGGTGTGTTACCAGTGTTGACACGCTCTCGCACGCACACCTAAATCCGTGCGACAGCTGATCGGCGGATTTCGGCTGCAACATTCCGCCCGCCTCGGTCCGGAGAAACGGACCGACCTTGGTGGACGCCGACGCAGGGCGTCCGCCCGCCGTGACACGCAGTGACGCTACTAGGTGGACCGGAGTGGCACGGTACATTTATTGCGAGGTGGTACAAGTCTTGTTCACGTCGTGATCTCGTCAACAGGCGCAAGGGAGCCGGGAAGAAAGACGACGCAACTGATCGGCCGTAGGGATTCGCTCTGTACAGTGCGCACCGGAGTTTCGCGTCGTTCGGGTGCATGCGGATTTGCCGGTACGTTGGCCGGAGCGTACGTCCGGCCTTCAAAGGGAGTCGCACGATGTGCCGATCGTCCGCCCGCCGTGAGAACGTCGCCGCGAAATGTTGTTCGCGACGCTCGTCGTCGGGGGCGAGGGTAGTTGGCACAGTGATCTCTTCGGCCTTCCGGAATCTCCGTACCGACGCGTGGAGGTCATCCTCCGCTGCCACGGACTGGGCCGTGACGTGGTGCAGCGCACCAACGGCGGGCGAACGACCGGTCGGACCGGAGACAATCCATCCGAACAGGGTCCTTTGGGCAATGAGGGCCGAGGGGGTGCCGCGATGCAACCCGGGGAGCAACAGGGCTCCGAAATAGTCGGCGCCGACGATCAGGTCAATCGGGCGACGGGTCGATGGATCTGGATCCGCGAAGGGCAGGTCAGCGAAGTCCTTCCGCTGCGTGATCGGAGTCCACTCGGGCAGGTATGACGATACTTTGGGCACGACATGGGCGGTGATGGTGACGGCAGTAGTGAAGACTCCAGAAGGCGGCGACAATGTCATTTCCACCGTCGCTCGCGAGGTACCCAAGTTGCCGTCTAGGGCGCCAATAAACTTGATGGCGTTGGCCTGCCGTGGGAGCCGTAGCGCCTGGACCACGGACTCTGATACCAGGGACACCTGGGATCCCTGATCCAGTAGTGCCCGGATGGTCAGCACGTTGCCGCCCGATGACCTAACGCCGACAAGCGCGGTGGCAAGCAGTACTGGCGCTCCATCCGTGGTCGGGGGGGACGCAATGGAGTTTACCGCGGCCGCGGGGGGCTGATCGTCGCTGGCCGACGGAGCCCCGATGGCACCGTCGGTGCTACTTCCCGTGTTGGAAGACGGTGGATGGAGCAGCGAGTGATGCCGCCGGTTGCAACGCGAACAATTGGTCTCGACAGGGCACGACGGGGCCATATGGCCGGGCGCGAGGCAATTGAAGCATACGCGGTTATTCGTCGCGACTTGGCGGCGCCGATCGAGGCGGAGGGCCTTAAATGCCACACATCTGTATAATGCGTGTCGCGCCCGACACACGGGGCACTGGGATGTCATGCCGGATGACGACGGGCCTGGCGCAGGGTGCGTGGTGCAAACCCGAGCGACAGCGCCGGGCGATGAATCCGCCACGTCGTCGCGATCGGATGTCGCGGAGTCTTTCGCGCGTCTCGCGGCCTCCAGCGCTTGGATTCGGGCCTTCATGAACCGATCGAGTTCCGCGTACGAGGGGGGGTCGGTGCTGACGCCAAGCGAGAGCTCCCACTCCTCCATGAGCTCGGGATCCAGCTTCATCGTCGTCAGAGCGACGATGACGTCATCCCAGTGCTCGGTGGGGCGACCTAGGTTCGCGAGGAGAGAGAGCGCTCGGTTGGTAGGGGCACGCAAACGCCTCAACTCATCGGCCGACGCAGCCGCCATCGGCGGTAGAGTGAGAAGGTCACGCAGGTGGGCCGAGACGATCGCTCGCTTGTTTTCAAATTCTCGGGTCATGAGATCCCACGCGGTGCCAAAATTGGCCTCGGTCACGGTAATGTGAGCGATCGTCTCGGCCGCCTGGCCCTCCACCGCCGACTGCAGATACTGCAGTCGCGTCGTGTCGCTGAGCGTCGCGTTGCCGATGACCAACGACGTGAACAGATCGCGGAAACTCGGCCACTCCGTGTACTCACCGGAGAATTTCGGTAGCGCGATGGTCGGAAGGCGCGCAAGGCCTCTGCTTAGTCCCTCGTATGTCCCTTGTGATGACCCCGATGTAAGCGGCGTCTGGAACGTCTTCAGGACCTCGCGCAGAAAGTCCCGGGCAGCCCAATACTCCTCTTCCGCGAGGATGAACTCCGACTGCGTGATGAACGGGCACGCCGTCCTCTCACCGTCCGAGAGCAGGAGCTCCAGCTCCATGTTGAGGGCCTCGCACCGGGCCCACGTCTCATTGAGCTTGGCCAAGCGATCTTCAGTGTTCTCCGCGGTGAACTTCGCCTTCCCCATCTTCTTGAAGTTGGCGAGGAGGCGAACGGACCCTTGGAACAGCACTTGAATCTCCTTCACCAAGGACTGCCATCTTGGAGGTGACGTCGGGGTATCCTCGTGAGTTGGTGGAGCCATCCTTTAAGGCAATCCGGCTCGAAGGATCAAATGTTTAAACGTAGACCTTAGGAAGGTGGGGTGGATTGCCACTGGTATGGCCAGAGAAGGTATGCGCTCCAATCGAGATGATTACGTCCACCAATTGTTGAGACGGCACGTTTATTTGATCGGCTATGGGCGTCGTTACAACAACGGACGAGCACTCCACAGACACAGAACGGACACACACGACTTACAACCACGCAGTTACACGGAACAGAAATATGTACAAGCTATGTACAGGGGCGCAGGGCGCCAAGGCTTGAAGGGCCGTCTTAAAAGTTCCTTAAAAACGTTGCTCGTGAGTCGCAGGGCGACAAAAGCCGTTATAAAATTGTGCGTGCGGGAGCGTGTTGTTGTCGTACGTGTTCTTGGAAGCGACTAACGGATTCCTGGAAGAGCGCGCACCGCTCGAATCCATGCAAAAACGCGTGACGTATGTCACCGTCTTACCGGACGGTGTGTCACCAGTGTTGACACGCTCTCGCACGCACACCTAAATCCGCGGGACAGCTGATCGGCGGATTTCGGCTGCAACAATATCTGTATATAATATATGCTTCTGTAGTAAGCTCGGCCGCTACCGTTTCCGGAGCAGTACCCAAACTTTTGACAGAATTCTTTTATTTATGCCGCTGCTGTTCGTAGCGGCCGCTACCGTTTCCGGAGCGGTTCCCGATACTCATGGCAGGGTATGTATTCTAGGGTTCCGTAGACCTTGCCTTCGCTAAGCGGTTAAGCTGCTACCTACTAATAGGAGCAACGCTTGAAACCTCCGCGAAGACAAAGTTCTCAACCTTCAAATGAAAGACCCAAAAAGGAGCACCAGTACCTTTGTACACTGAGAACCAGTCGCTACCGTTTCCGGAGCGGTCTGAAATTCTACTGGATAGTACTTAAGCTACCTCCAGGGACTAGCATTCGTTGGTCGCAGGAACGTATCCGTATTCGAATGAGCGCGCCAGGTTTTTTTATTTTTTATATAATTGACTTCAGTAGGGGGGATAGGAGAGAAGAAGTTTCCCTCTTTTTCGTTTCCTCCCCCCTGTGGGCCGTCCCTCTAGACAGGAGCCTAGTTACCGGCCTATGATACAAGTGGAGTTACCAACGGAAAGTAAGAGCCGTAGCTAAAAGTGAGTCGCGGAAAATTTTCAAAAAACCGCATGAGCCGGGGTATTTTGATGCGAGTCCTGATAAGGAAGCTTTAGAGCTGTTGTTTGAGAGGCAAGAGAGCTGCTGGCTGAAATCAGTTCGTACTAGATTAGTAAAAAAGGGGGGGGGGGAAGGGAGGGTTATAAGGAAGGCAGGGGAGGTAAGGGGTGACCGGGTGGAGGAAAAGGGGATTATCTAGACAAGGGGAACGGGATTTTTACTTTATATTGTATTTTATTTATATCATATGTGCCGGTAAGGCGAACAAGGGGGTTGTCATGGTCGGAGACCAAATAATTGAGGATGATTTTATTGATAAAATCACTTACTAGTGGGACTTTGGCATCACCGTGAAGGTCGTTAGTGGAATATTTAAACGGAGTGTTTAAGATTATTCTTAATATCTTATTTTGAGTACGTTGTAATTTAGCCTTATTAAGTTTGAAAGTATTCCACCAGACCTGTGCCCCGTATGTGAGCACAGGCCTGATGCACGTTTTGAAAATATGGCGAGACAGACGGCGCAGCGCGACACCGGCGTGTCCTTCGTTAAGAAGGGCGCGAAGCTCTGGTGAGCCGTCGGGGTTGGCGCGGACGCAACGGGAGGGCGCGTTGAGCAGGGGCTAAAGAGGTGGTCCTCCCTCTCTTATATTAAAGCCTCATCCGCGTGCAATGCCTCCCGGGGCGTGGAGGACATCGTCACGGGACAGTTGTCGGTCACCGTGGGGGGGTTGTGTGGACCGGGTACACCGGGCCCGTTCCTCCCCGAGTCCGCCTCAGGCGGCTAGCGGCACCGGAGGGCTGTGGGGGGGCTCAACAAGCGGGGGCTTGTTGAGCCTGGTTAATACAGCCGGGGACGAGGGGCAGCGTTGGCGCGTAACCCGCAGCGCTGCCCCGGCGATAGCGGGGATTCTCCCGGGGAGCTTCTCTCCCCCTTGGGAAAGTGTCAACTCCTGACAAACGAGCGTTGGGGATCTGGGGTCTTGGAGGATGGCCTAGCGAACGTATCGCTGGTTTGATCTCGCGCAAGAACGGCCATCTTCCTTGCCTGATCCCCTCGCTCTAGGTGGTTACCGTGCAGGTTTTAGTTGGTTGGAGCCCAACATAGCCCCGAGCTTCCCCCGAAGCTCGGGGTATCCGTTCCGGATTTCCTGCACGTAAAAAAAAAAAAAAAAAAAAAACGTTTTGAAAATATGAAGCCGAATGTGCCTATTAAGAGGAGATTTATGGCAGATATGTCTGTAGAGGCATCCTGCCACTTTGAGGGTCTTGGTGATACGATCGTTAATTGCCGCGTCCCATAGCATTTTATATTGAAAAATTAAACCCAGGTATTTAACTTCGTTGGACCAAGGTAAAGCAGTATTGTTGATGGTAATATAGGAATTTCGCCTTTCTGCGAGAATCTTAGGATTACGCGAGAAGATGATGGTCTCCGTTTTACTGGGATTTGTTTGGAGTTTCCAATCGGAAAAATAGGTTAAGACAGTGTCAAGGTATAGTTGGAGCCTGCTTACCAGGGTTTTAAAATTCCATGAGGAGGAGTAAAGCGCTGTGTCATCCGCATATAATGCGAAATCGCAGCCAAAGTAGGATGGTACATCGTTAATAAAAATGTTAAAAAGGATGGGTCCTAATATTGAGCCTTGAGGCACGCCAGCCTCGACTCGGTGTAGCATGGATCTGGTGCCGGTACAGGAGACAAACAGCTGCCTATCAGTAAGGTAAGATGCAATGATAGATATTACACCAGGGGTAAGCCCTATACAATGCAGTTTGTAAAGAATAGCTCCATGGCACACCGAGTCGAAAGCTTTAGATAGATCGAGTAAAATCATGCCCACGGCCCTACGGACATTTAGTTCATGTGCAATGTACTGAGTTATGCGCAGTGATTGTTGTATGGTGGAATGACCCGCGCGGAAACCGAACTGGCGATCTGATAGGACCCTATTTTCTGTGAGAAAGTCCAATAGGTGAGTGTAAATGATTTTCTCATAAATCTTACCCATGATTGAGAGTAGGCTAATTGGCCTATAACTGGTCAAAAGTTCGCGCTGTTTGCCAGGTTTAGGGATAGGCACTACTTTGGAAATTTTCCAACTATTTGGGAAATATGTCCAAGAGGTGGACGCAGTGAAAATATAATACAATTGACAGAGAATTTTAATGGACGCGTGTTTTAGCATTGGAACGGATACGCCATCGCATCCTGGAGCCTTTTTGGAAGCCATACTCTTTATGTGTTCGGCAATTATTGCTGGGGAGACTGGCAACATCATTCTACTCACAAGTACAGGAGCGGATATAGAGCTGACGTACTCATTGACCCTTTCGTCGTTTGGTGAAGACAGTTTGGCTGCATCACTGTGGATCCTCGCAAAAAAGGTAGCAAGTAGATCAGCCTTTTCGAGGTCTGCGGTAACAGTAACCTGACCATTACAGAGCGGAGGTATTGTTCTCGTTGTTGGTGTTGAGGAGATCTTTCTATATGTTTGCCAAAAAGTAGGGTCCGGTTTCTTAAATGCTCGCAGTGTCCGGTCCCATTCAAGTATTCGTAGGAAAGAGATTCTCTTTCGAATGGTAGCGGTTATATCCCGGATTTCTGCAGCCAAGAGACCGAAACCCAGGATCTGTCCACGACGTCGCAAGGCCCGTCTGTGACGTATAAGAGAATTTAGTATTTGGTCCGTGAACAAATATGCGTTCCGGCCAATATGAGTGTTATCCGGAATCGCCGCACTTCTGCGGCAAACATGTAGAAATGTGGTCAAATTTTTAATACAGGAGTCGATTTCCTGTGTAGAGGAAAAGCAGCTCCTAATTTTGTACCGAGCTGTATTTTCTTTGTAACGCTTCCAATCAACGGAAGAGGCAAGGCTGTGAGGCCCGCTTGACTGGTTGCTTGTCAGTATAACTGGACGATGAGCAGTATCAAAATAGTCTGAAATTGCACATTTAAAGTCCGCATGGAAGTCAGTTACAAAAAAGTCAATTAAAGAGGGTCTAGAGCAGCCAGATTGGTGAGTGAACTCATCAGAATGTATAATCTGGTATTGATGCTTTATGGAATGTTCGTACAGGATTCTTCCGGCTCTATTTTCCGCAAAATTTTTCCATAATTTATGTTTAGCGTTCCAGTCGACCCCAACAAGGAAGGGGGACCCCAAGCGGATCATGGCATCAAAGAGTCGGGTGTCCTTAATGGCCTCAGGAGGTGCGTAACTAACCCCAATAATGATTTTGGGGGCTAGGAGCTTGATAAAACACGCGTCGTGTGGTAAAGGAGTATTCAATAAAACATTTACATAGTGAATTGAGGAGTGTATACAAATTGCCACTCCTCCATTTTTAGTTGGACGATCAGCGCGAACCATTACGTAACCGGGCAGTGAGAAAACAACCTGGGGGGTAAGCCAGGTTTCCGTTATTAAAATAATGCCCGGCTGCAGTCCGGCGACCGCGCGGATCAGTTCATTACGCTTATGGTAAAGCGACGTGGCGTTCCAGAGCATTATCGTTGGCAAGGGCAGTACTCTATTCGATACAGCTAAGAACTGAACAAAATACTTGAAATTTTTCTGCTACTGTTCGACAAGGACGGAGTTTGTCGATTAAAGTTCTAGTAAGAGACAGCATATGGGTTAGATCAACTATCGAGTTCAGCTCTCTGATAGCTCCAAATAGGTCGAGCATTGTATTAACCCCTTTGGATTGCAGTTCCTGGGGCTCTTGTGTGAAAGAGGTCGCGTGGTTTGAAGGTAGAGTAGGAACGACTTTTGGACCACGAGAACCACCAGCAACGATTTCAGCGTATGGACGGGTAACTGTGGGAAGAGGAGGGGTAGAGCGAGACATTGAAGGTGGAATTGCACTAGAAGTATGATTTAAAATTGGAAAAGCACTAGCATTAAGGGCTACCCCGTTATTGGGTTTAAAATTGTTATTTCTTTTTTCCAAATATTTTTGGAGGGCAGAACACTGTCCATAATTGGCCGTGTGTTGCCCTCCACAGTTCACGCACTTTGGAGGCGTTTCTAACAACTTTTGACAGTCAGCAGAGCGATGTGAGCCAGCACATTTCACACATTTGGGAGGCAGCCCACAATTTGCTGCTGAGTGGCCATAAGCTTGACAGCAAAAACATTGGGTATAGTTTCTTTTTGAAAAGAATTTCTCCCAATATACTCTTGTGCTAAACAAGGCATTAATTTTTGAAAACTGTAGAGGGAGCGGTTCCCTGAGGAAAGTTTACCTTATAAGTAAAGAAAGGTGAGTGGGTATTACCCTTGCCAGCGAGGGGAACGCAGGAAATTGGGTTTAAGCCTTTTGCCTTTAGTTCTGAGAATTTCCTCGGATGCGGTTTCCGGGAGACCCTTGAGAGCCATGGTTAGTCCTCGTTCGGAGTTTAAAGTAAAAGTAAAATAAGGGATATTATCTTGGGCCAAGGCTTGTTTAAATTTTTTAAAAGATTCGACCTCATCGAATTGGAGCCTGATCTTGTTCCCCAAGTATTTAATTTGAAATGTTTTTCCGACCTCGGCCGCGAGTTCAGTTTCGAACTTGGCAATGTTATATTTGAAATTCAAAATATACAGAGGAGGGGGCTTGACCGAACGAGCAGGCACAACAGAGGGGATAGATCCCTGCGGGCAAGGCCTTTCGGCCTGTGGCATAACATTGCTAGGCTCCATATTTACTTCCGGCGAGGTTTTTTTCTCCCTATAAGAAGTTGACGATGGTATTTCACAGCACGGTTTAAAAGCAGCTAGAACCGAAAATCGGTTTGTAACCTTTATATTTGGTATAATTTCGACATCCTTTTGGGCAGGATTTACGTCCTCAGGAAAGTACATTAGCGGTAATGAGACGTTAATAGACGAGGTTTTAAACCGAGGCGGTGAGGGAGAAATCTTGCAGGAACTGGCATTAACTATCTTTCTATCGCTTTTGGCCGTTCTTTTTTGTTTTTTTTCCCAGGGTGTTTCTCTGAAGGAGCCTTGTCAGGAATTATAATCGAGTTAGACATGGGATCAGAATTTTTGGAAGAAATGGAACCAGTGGATTGGTCCAAAGTATTTTGGGCCCGTCTTTTGGACGAGGATGAAGAGGCAGAAGCAGAGCCAAGTATAGAATCAGTAAAGATTGAATTGCTTACCATTTTCCGTTGACTGAGGGCGTCCAGAGATGGCCCGTCATTTTTTGAGTAAGTCGAAGGGTCCCTGGGTAAAGCCCAGTTGACTTCAGGGTCGAGACCCTCCTTTAGGGTCTCCAGAATATTAATAGAGCTATAATGCTGTAGATTCTGTAAGTTGCACTCTGTAAAGAAAAACGATAGCGCACACGAGGAACACTAAGGCACTGTTTTTACTGAATACTCTGTACTTGATAATTTCAACACTGTCTGACGATGGGCGAGTGAAATCGCACCAGTCGCGGCAACGGTCAAGAGCGAACTGTCAAGAGAGATTTTGTATTCGAATGAGCGCGCCAGGTTTTTTTTTTTTTTTTTTTTTTATAATTTTGGATGAGTGGGGGGGAGTGGATGTCCCGCCCTGTGGGCCGTCCCTCTGAGCTGCAGCCCAGTTACCGGCCAACGGAAGTAGATGGTGCTACCGAGCTAGGGTATATGGTGCGTGAGCACAAGAAGTTATCGTTGCGGAAAATTTTCAAAAAACCGCAGGGCCTGATGAGGTCAAGGACCTACAAGAACAAAATTAGGGGACGATACAGGACAACACAAAATTAGACACAGAGGAGACACCGGGGTTGCGGAAGGCACGTATGAGAAAGACGAGGGATATGGTAGGTTAGGAAAGAAAGTTAGCAATTAGTGAGGGGGAGGTAGATAAGGTGCTGGCTAACACCATGATAGGGTGTTATCTAGACATTGGAAAAGGAACCTTTGTCCTATAAGGGATTCTGTTTATATCAAATAAGCCGGTAAGACGGACCAGTGGATTGGCGTGGTCGGTAACGTTATAGTTATCGACTAATCGGCGAATGAAATCCGAGACATACGGGACATCTGTGTCGGAGTGCAATGTACTAGTGGAATAAAGTGTTGGGGACCCAGTAATAATTTTAAGGATCTTGTTTTGAAAACGTTGTACTTTAACCCGGTTAGTTTGGGTGGTGCTCCACCAGGCTTGGGCGCCATATGTGAGGACTGGACGAATGCAAGTCTTGTAAATGGATAAGCGAAGTTGAAGGTTAAGAGGTGACTTGTGACAGATGTGCGGGTGCAGGACAGCAGCAACTTTTAAAGACTTATTAATACGATCCATAATGGCTGAGTTCCAGGACATTTTACGATGTAAGAGAACACCCAGGTAACGGACCTGTTGGGTCCAAGGGACGTCAGTGTTGGAAATGGTAACTTTATGTCTGTCCATAGAGGTTAGGATAGAGGTTCTGAGGGAGAATATAATAGCCTCAGTTTTTGATGAATTGATTTGTAATTTCCATGCGGAAAAGAATTTTAGGACGAGATCCAGATAATTCTGGAGACGGAGAACCATCGGAGAAAGGAGCCATGACGAAGTAAAAATTGCCGTGTCATCTGCATAGAGAGCGAGCTCACAATCGGGGCTCTTGGGTAAGTCATTTATATATAAATTAAAAAGCATAGGGCCGAGGATAGATCCCTGCGGCACTCCAGCCAGCACGTCATGAGTGCTGGAATTAACTCCTTTAAAGGAGACAAACATCCGACGGTGCGTCAGGTATGATGCAATAAGTTTAATAAGGCCCATTGGAAAGCCAATCCGGCCAAGTTTGTATAAAAGGGCATCATGCCAGACGGTGTCGAATGCCTTGGATAAATCGAGGAGAACCATGGCAGTGCTTCGATTGGTATTTAATTGGTGAGTGATATACTGTGAAATGCGTAGGATTTGCTGAATGGTAGAATGACCCTCGCGAAAGCCAAACTGTTGATCAATAATTATATTATTGTTTTTAAGGAATTGATTGAGGTAAGCGTGAATGCACTTCTCAAATAATTTTCCAAAAATGGGTAAAAGGCTAATAGGCCGATAGCTACTGGGAAGTGCACGCGGTTTGCCAGGTTTTGAGATAGGTATGACTTTAGATGTTTTAAAAGCAGCAGGGAAGTACCCCAAAGAGGTTGCCGATCTGTAGATGTAATATAGTTGGCAGGCGACTTTATGCGAGGAGTGTCGTAGCATAGGCACTGAGACGCCATCACCACCCGAGGCCTTTTTCAGGGCCATGCGCTTGATAAAACCACGAATCTGGTCGGGAGAGAGTGGAACGCCCGGGACACCCTCTGCGGATGCAGTGTTCAATGAGGAAATGAAGGTAGCGACAAGGGCACTGTTGGTTGAGGGTAGCAGAACCGCATCATCGTGGACCTTTGAGAAAGTGGAGACCAGTAGTTCCGCTTTACCAACATCGGTGAGTGCAGTGGTCGTACCAGTAGTAAGCGGAGGTAGTGTCCAAGAATTTTTGGTGCTGGTGATCTTCTTATACGTCGACCAAAATGTAGGGTCAGGTTTGGCGAAAGATCTCAGAGTGCGGACCCAGTGTTGTGAACGAAGCAATGAGATATGCTTACGTATAGTGTTCGTAATGTCACGAATCGCTGGAGCGATGATGTGTGTTCCATAGCGTTGAGCACTGCGACGTAGAGCTCTTCGGTGGCGGATTAGAGACTTCAGTGTGTCATCGGAGAGGAGGTGGGCCTCCTTGTTAGTAGTCGTAGAAGTAATAGTGGCTTTCCGGCGACAAGCATGCAAGAAGGATGTAAGTTCCTTGATAGTAGCGTCGATATCCATCGTGGATAAAAAAGTGTCTTTAATTAGAAGACGATGTGTATGTGTCTTGTAGCTCTCCCAGTCGGTAGTAGCATCGATCCCAGGACGGACTGAACTGTGCGTTGCAGTTAAGATGACAGGTCGATGTGTAGTGTCGAAGTCATCAGTGGTAATGCATTTGAGGTTAAGGTGGTAGTCCGTGATGAAAAAATCAATAGTGGACGGTCGCAGTGAGCCAGTGAAGTTGGTAAAAGAGTCCGGAGAGATGATGCGGTAAGAATTGACGCACAGGTGGTCATACAGTATCCTGCCAGCAACGTTACTGTCGTAATTATTCCAGAGACCATGTCTGGCGTTCCAGTCACCCCCGACCAGGTAAGGAGACCCCATTCTCGTAATAGAATCGAAGACAGATGAGTCTTTGATTGCGTTAGGGGGTGCGTATATGACACCAATGATGATTTTAGGGGTCGCAAGCCTGACGAAGCACGCCTCGCATGAGGGTAAGCCAGCTGACGGAAGGCTGGTATATTTGATAGTCTCGTGTATGAGTATGGCCACGCCACCACCCCGGGTGGGGCGATCCGCGCGAACTACAGAGTATCCCGGGAGGGAGAATGTGTCAGACGGCGAGAACCAGGTCTCGGTGATCAAGATTATGCCTGCCCGTAGGCGGGCCATCGCGAGGATCAATTCGTTTCGCTTCCGAGGAAGTGATCCAGCATTCCACAGCATAATTTTAGGGAGTGACATTGAAGGAGTCAAATTTACTCAAAAATGCGAAAAAGACCTGAAATTTATCAGCAAGAGAGCGGCAGGGTCTGAGATTCTCTATTAGCGTGCGAGTAAGTAGGAGCATTTGTTCTACGTTGGCAATAGAATTAAGTTCTTTGAATGCATCCATTAGCTCGAACATAGGTTGGACGCCAAGTGAGAGCCCGTTGTCGCAGCGTTGACCAGCTGACTCGCCGGAGGTAGCCGGGTGGGAGAGAAGAATAGGAGTGGTAACTCTACGAGCGCCTGTGACAGCGTCAGAGTAGGAAGGAAAGGGGGAAGGGAATGTAGAGTGATGGAAGGAGGTGTTAGGAGGAGGAATAGTGGAGAGAGGGGGGTCAGCAGTGGGTTTAATCGGGTTGGCGGTTGCTAGTCCATTTAATGGCAAAGGTTTGTTATTACGCTTGTCCAGATATTTCAACAGTGAGGGGCATTGACTGTAATTGGCTGTGTGAGCGCCCAGACAGTTAACGCAAGTGGGTGGAGAGTCCCTGGTTTTTTGGCAATCTGAAGAGTGATGGGCTCCAGCGCATTTAACACATTTAGCGGCCAAACGACAGTTAGATGCAGAATGGCCAAACGCCTGGCATCTGTAGCACTGCGTGTAGTTTTTTTTGGAGAGGAATTTGTCCCAGTAAATGCGCGTGCTGAAGATTGAATTAATCTTAGTGACACAATTGGGAGGGGTTCCCGCGGGGAAAGTTACCCTGTATAGGGCGTAGTTAGAGGGGCCGTTGCGACCTTTGCTACTCAGGGTTGAGCAGGATAAGGGGCTTAGCCCCTTCTCCTTAAGCTCCAACAAAATGTCGTCGACCGGAATCTCGGGAAGGCCCTTAAGGACCATAGTGAGAGTGCGCTCTGAGTTGAGCGAGAAAGTGAAGTAAGGGATTTTATTGTCGTTTAGGGCTTCTTTAAAGTTGGAGTACGAGTCAGGGTTCTCAAATTGAAGTCTAATTTTGTTTCCGAGGTATTTGATATTAAATGTTTTACCAAAATTTTTAACGAGCTCACGCTCGAACTGCGGAATGCTAGCGCAGAAATTTGAGATATATAACGGTGGGGGTTTGGTGGTTCTGTTTACAGAACCGCGAGGTGCCCTGTTAGCGGCCTCGGCCGAGCCGGTGGCATTGTTTGTTGACATGGTAGCAGGCAAGAGTACTTCCGGCGACGCTTTTTTGGGTATAGAAGTAGATGAAAGGTCAGCAATGTTTTCTGTGTTATCAGGTTTGAACGCGGCTAAAATGTTAAAATGGTTGCTAACGTTAATATTAGGAGTAACTTCCAGGTACTCAGATGAGTCCATTCGAGAATTTATTGAAAGTGAGACTGGGATTGAGGGTGGCGGGGGCGCACAGCTAACTGAGTGTGAAGAGGAGTTACGACCACCTGATGAACTCTTGTCCCTTCTTTTCTTAGGTTTCGTCTTGGTTGAGCGGATACCGGCCGCAAGATTCGGGATGTCAGTGGACGGGGAGCGATCCGAGGTTTCAGAGGAAGAATTAAGAAAGTGAGAGTCAATAGTACTTTCAGCAGGGCGCTTGCCAGAATGCATATTTGTAATAGATGGAACAATAAAAACAGGATTACTTACATACTCGGAAGTAGTTTTATCAGTTAGAATAAGACCTGATCCGTCTCCATTATTGTGAGCAGGGACATCGGAGGCCCCAGAGGCGTCCCGGCTGCCGGAGGCAGCAATTTTAGAAAGACTGATTAGCAGGCGGAAGAAGCAAGCTTAATCACACACAGGTAGCAGAGTATAATTATAATTCCAGCGTAGGAATTGACCACGGCTAGCTCGAGAATGAGTAAACAGTAGTATGGATTACTAAACACAGTGATCGTTGATGCACACACACGTCCGAGCGGAGCGGGAGCCCGAGAGACACTGAATTCGAATGAGCGCGCCAGGTGCTGCGTGAGCCTCCTTTTATACTCGAGATTTGGTGGGTTGGCGCATGCGCAGTGAGTTAGTTTTCAATGTTTCGCATTTTACTCGTATAATACATATTATTTTATCTTGTTATTTTGGTAATACTTATATTTAATTATTTCTAATGTTCCTGTACTATTCGCTTCCTTAATATTTGTTTAGTTCGTAATTTACGTATAAAAATATGTACAATGCTTGTGCGCGGTAACGCAGATTGAATTAATGGTACCGTCGATCGATCCTACTTTACCGACGGTCGGTAATTAACGGTTCGAGTCCCTGTGGGACGTTACACCTGCCAACACGTAATTATCGGCCTCTATTTGTAATGTTAAAGGAAATTCATTTAATAATACTCTTCTATTACGATCCTCGTAACTTATCTCAATAAAAATAAATAGTCCGTAAGAATATTTTATATGCACATACTTGTCACAACACCGTTCCTGAAATTTTGTATCATTGGTAATTAAACTTTGTAAGTCTTTCAAACCGCATGTTTGCATCGTGTTGTGATTAATTGGAAATAACACAGACTTTCGATCGGATAGTAGTAATACTATAAGAGTTCCAACGCAAATTTGAGTTTCAAGGCCACGATAAGGATTTTCCCCATGACCTTGAAACTCAAATTTGAGTTTCAAAGTCGGCGGAAAAAAATTCTCCGCGGGCGGCGCGTGACCGGGCGGCGCGTGGCCGGGGCGGCGGCGGATGACGTCATCGAGATCGGGCGGCAGCGGATGACATCATCGAGATGGCGGAATGGTGGGGGGTTATAGCGCGAGGACCGATATCAAATCAATCGATAACCGAAACGATACCGAAACCGCCGCATCGAGGAGGAGAGCCTGACTGTCGGTAAAGAAGGAAATATTAATTTAAGATATTAATATAAATGAAAAAACAGAATCTATGCGACGGGGCTCGAACCCAAGACCTCCGCGGTACGAGTCAGCCGCCTAACTAACTCCCCCAACGTCGGCTCTCTAACATCAGTCTTTAATGAATGGTACATATACTAAGCATCGTCAAGCATTCGTTTTTCATCGGATAACGTCGGGGAAGATCGGCTGTTTTTAAAACACCGCCTCTTCGGATGGATTGAAAAGAGAGAGCGTGCATTTTAAAGCTAAAATTCTGAGGGAGGGAAAGAGACAGCACTACATGGTGGTACAATCGCATGCATTAGGAGGGAAAGAGACAGAGCATTATTTTAAAGCTAAATTCTAGGTAGGGAAAGAGACAACACTACTTAGTGGTACAATCGCATGCATTCTATAGAATATTATCTATATATATATATTCTATAGAATATTCTATAGAATATTATCTATAGATAATAATTGTTTTCAAATGATTTTCAATCATGTAACTTGAGCCATGCCCTCAAGGATAAAAGTTTCGACACGCGCCGAATGTAATATAATACCTGTGGGAACGTTGAACCTTTGAATTATGCGATGTCAGCAGAAATTTCCTCGGATGATCTCGCGCACTAATTTGCCATACGTGTGAATCATAGAAAGAATTATGTTGTATCAGCAGAAATTGCATAGAATCATGTTTGGACCAATCGGCTTTTTGCATGCAATCTTTTGGGGGGAGGAGGTACACCAAAAGAGTTAGACATACGCGTCAATCATAGAAAGAATTATGCTGCATTAGCAGAAACTGCATAGAACCATGTTGGGACGAATCGGCTTTTTACATGCAATCTTTTGCGGGGAGGAGGTACGCCAAAAGAGCAAATCGTGGTGTGGGTATAAAAGCGAGCTCCAAACTGTACAAAGCCTCAAATCGTTGCAACGTGTTGCGTGGAAAAAAAAACATACTACATTTACATTCCATTTTTTACGATCATGGAAGAATTCGCGTAAGTAGAACGGCAATTGTTGGATCAATCTGCACGATTAATTTCGCGGGAAGAGTACCTCGCGTGGGAAGAACGGTACAACGAGTGCATAAAATCGTTGGAAGAACACAGCCGAGTGATACGTCCCCGATTATGGATCGGCGTTCGACAATCGTTGGTTACTCGAATCGCGCGGCTCGAAGGACTGAAACATTCGTTGCGCGGCCGCTTCGTGCGCGAAGGTACAGGACATTCTAGCAGAGGACTTTTGTGGCGCGAAATAGACACTGCGTTCGATAGCCGCGTATTAACTGGTGCCGTGCTAAATTCGAATTACATCGAGCCGCGCAACTTCCTCCAGGATGCGGAGACCATTGTGTTGGAGCATGTGCGGAGCGTTTTGTGGAAACATCGAAACCTCAAAGTGAACACGGTGTTCAACGGTGAATTTGTGGCGGGCGATAAACGTACTTACAAGAGCATCAACACCCGAAACTGCGAACTCTTCCGCACATCCGATCTGCAGGAGTGGTATCAGCGATGCGTCGTCGAACCTACCCTGGCATCGCTGGAAGAGTTCCAGGAACGTGACAGCGGATGGGCATTGACGAGAATTCTCAACCTGACCGTCAATGTCAACAAGTATAATCCGTTGCGCGCCGGGTGTCATCACAAGTTGCCGCGAGAATTGATGCTGAAGAACGCAACGATCAGTGTGCAATCCGAGGATAATGCATGTTGCGCGTGGGCAGTGGTTGCAGCTCTCCATCCTGCTGAACGAGACACCGCGCGCACAAGTTCATACCCGCCTTATACATTGGTGCTAAATCTCCAGGGCATTGAGTTCCCAATGTCTCTGGCACAGATTGCGAAGTTTGAACGGCTGAATGAAATCTCAATCAACGTCTACAGTTTTGAAATGGAGAAGAAGAAGAAGGGACCAACAGTCTTTCCGCTGCGTCTCACCAGCCAAAAGAGGGATCGACATGTTAATCTGCTCTACACATCGAATCAAGAGCATGGTGATGTAGGGCACTTTGTGCTGATCAAGAACTTGTCCCGACTGGTGAGCGCGCAGCTGAGTAGGTGCCATGGAAAGAAATTCATCTGCGATCGGTATGTATAGAAACTTATGAAATGCGTCACAAAAAAAAAATTAAATAAAAAATTAAATAAAAAAAATTTTATATTTTTGTTTTATTACAGATGCATGCATTACTTTGGATCCACCGCGAAGTTGGAGGCCCATGCAGTGGACCGTGGCAAGATGAACGACTGTGCCATTCTGCTGCCAAGCGAAGGAAAAAATCTCCTCCATTTTGTGAACCACTGCATGAAGGAGCGGCTCCCCTTCGCGGTGTATGCAGATTTAGAGTGTATCATTGAGAAAACGGAGGACAATCACCAAATGGGTGATAATAAATTACACGCGTATCAGCACCATAAAGTGCACAGCATAGCATATTATATGCATTGCTCGTACGATACATCGCTATCGATGTATCGATGTCGCCGCGACGCGGATTGTGTTTCATGGTTCGTCAACGAACTTAGCAATTTTCCAAACTTCGCTAAACCCATCTTGACCAGTAATGTTCCCATGCTGGATTTAACCACCGAACAGTGGACCACATTTCGCGATGCATCACATTGTCATATTTGCGAAGAACCATTCGAGGCTAGCGATGTACGAGTTCGCGATCACTGTCATCTCTCCGGACGGTTTAGAGGCCTAGCACATTCGGAGTGCAATTTAAATTATAAAAATGCGTTTTACATCCCCATAGTATTCCATAATTTATCAGGCTACGATTCGCATTTCATTATCGAGGAAATAGCAACCGCTTCCGAAGGTCACGTTGACGTGTTGCCCATAACTAACGAAAAGTATATTTCTTTCACAAAAAATGTCGAAGATACGGCTGATTCAGACTCGCGAAATTGTATTAAATTGCGATTCATCGATTCATACATATTTCTCAACACCAGTCTCGACAAATTAGCATCTTTTCTTAGCACAGATCAATTAAAAATTTTACGATCTCAATTTGAAACATTATCAGCCGAGGATTTTAATTTATTGAGGGAAATATACATTTCCCGCGGAGGCGCGTCATAGTGCACGGATACGACGATCTGTGGCAAGCTGACGTTGTAGAAATGCGGCCTTACTCGCGATTCAACCACGGTCACCACTACATACTCACCATCATCGATGTGCTGAGCAAGTATGCCTGGGCGATGCCGTTGAAGACTAAAAGTGGTGCTGAGGTGACTAAAGCGTTTGCAAAGATATTTAGAGATCGATATCCGAAAAATTTGCAAACCGATCAAGGAAAAGAATTTTACAACGCTGATGTGCAGAAACTATTGGCAAAGCATGACATTAATCATTATTCGACGTATTCGGTGATGAAGGCCTCCGTCGTGGAACGTTTCAATCGAACTGTGAAGAACAATATGTGGAAAATGTTTACGCTTAATGGAACCTACAGATGGATCGATTCGCTACCAAGTCTTCTCGCAGAGTATAACGCGCGAAAACATAGAACCATCAAAATGCGTCCATGCGATGTTACCCCTGCGATCGCTGACAAGCTGCTAGCCACCGTGTACAACAACGTAAAGATCGCCGCTCCAGCGAGATTCAAGTTGGGCGAGTTTGTGCGCGTGAGCAAATTCAAAACCATCTTCGATAAAGGCTATACGCCGAATTGGACAACGGAGGTGTTTAAGATAGCCAAAGTACAAGCAACTGATCCCGCGACGTATCTGCTCGTCGATTCCTGTGGAAAACCTGTTGCCGGAGGATTCTACGAACACGAGCTGCAACGCGTCACCGATCTTGATGTGTATCTAGTGGAAAAAGTCTTACGTAGGAAGGGGGATAAGGTGTACGTCAAGTGGTTGGGGTTTGATAAATCGCACAATTCTTGGATAAATAAAAATAATGTATTGTAAAAATAATAATACATGATTCAATAAATACAATGATACATATACATGTGCTAACATTTTTTTTATACAATAATTCCACCATTTATATATATATTACACAATAAATACAATAGTTTCTATTTCACAAGGGTATATTATAATGTCCCCAGGGCAGAGTGTCGGTGGAATCGGGTGCGATATATCGCTTATCGTCGTGCGGACTTAGAGCGATTTTGGATTCCGAAATGGTGTACACTTTGTGCAATTTATACCGTATGCATGATTGTCTGCGAACCATTTCGATCTCCCTTTCCAAGCACGGCGCGTAGTCGTCGAAAGTTATCGTTCTGGCTATGACGCTGGTCTTGACGCCTTTCGCTTTCTTCGTATCTTTTGTACCATCTACGCGAAGTACATACATTTTCGCTCTAAGACCTACGAATTCAGTCATTATCGCACCGTTATTTTCATCCTTCATCAGCCCTGGAACCTTCTTATTTAAGCGCGGCATATTATATACATTGTCGATGGGATAATCGCTGGTGTCGAATCTGTCGATATTGCGCTTCATAGATTCGTAGATATCGTCGCATCGAATGTGATAAATGAGGCTGTCTGTGTCTGTGTATAGAATTTTACAATTTGTTCCATGCTTGGGTGACATGTACTCGTGATGAAATTCGTACAAACAAATTTTTGATATGTCCAGAATGCACATACCCACGTATATCGGTTTGTTGAATTTCACCTCGAGCTTTCGCAATTCAACAGCTATTAAATTTTCAGAAAAAACACTTCTGCTGTGGAAATTTGGTTTCGCGATCATTGCCTCCGCGCCATATCGCCCATCCCAATGAGTCAACAGTTTTACATCCACATGATTTCGTACATTTTCCATAGTTTTACCAAATACCGCGTTGTTCATCAATTTGTACAAATTTTTTTCAAAGTCGTTTGTCGCGCTTGTTCTAAACCGTGTGTTGAGTTCGATGTAATCGCGGAGCCAGGGGGATTGAGCGAATTGAAGCACGCGGTGTATCTTTGTAATACGAAGACCGTGACGCATGCACGGCTGCAGGTTGCGATAATGAATAACGTAACGCTGCTTATCGTATACCGTCGCGAGTAACTTGTCCTGTCTGCTGCCCGGTGGTTTGGCACGCGTCGGACAGAACGGTAGATCGACATGAATGTTGTGCAGACGTTGCGGATATTCCAGATCTACCTCGAGAATGTATCCTGTGGGCGAATCGACACCGATTGAAGACACGTTAAAATTTGCGACATCTTCGACCCATTGAAATTTACCATATGGCAGAGGGTGACACAATGTCCATCCATACAAATTATTCACATCAAAGTACATCAAGTACGATGACTCTTCCGATGCGTCGTAAGATGACATGTACTTGTTATTGGCATGTGCGTATCTTCCGGAACATTGACTTAAACCCCCGCGTATACCGCGTTCGACAAACATGACCATATCGACGTCTGTGAGCAATTCGAACGTAATTTTGGTATGTTTTAACATAGCATCCCATGTGAAACCAGGTAAAGTGTAATAATGCGCTGAATCTAATCCGTAGCTCTTGATACAACTTTCGCGAAAATTTTCAAAAATATCTACCAATAACAAGACATCTGTCTTCAAATACAAATCGCTGTATTCGCCCAAGGTTCTAATCTCGAAACGCTGCCAGACAGTCTGGGCGTGCGCGTAATCGCTCTCGGATACAGTCTCACCCGTTAACGAACTGTAGAATGATTCGCGCGGCGGTAAGCATGGGTCCTGCAGCTTGTTCGCGCAATCAAGGTATTCGTACGGAAAGACACCCTTTCGCGTCAATAAATTAAAATCCTCGGCTGATAATGTTTCAAATTGAGATCGTAAAATTTTTAATTGATCTGTGCTAAGAAAAGATGCTAATTTGTCGAGACTGGTGTTGAGAAATATGTATGAATCGATGAATCGCAATTTAATACAATTTCGCGAGTCTGAATCAGCCGTATCTTCGACATTTTTTGTGAAAGAAATATACTTTTCGTTAGTTATGGGCAACACGTCAACGTGACCTTCGGAAGCGGTTGCTATTTCCTCGATAATGAAATGCGAATCGTAGCCTGATAAATTATGGAATACTATGGGGATGTAAAACGCATTTTTATAATTTAAATTGCACTCCGAATGTGCTAGGCCTCTAAACCGTCCGGAGAGATGACAGTGATCGCGAACTCGTACATCGCTAGCCTCGAATGGTTCTTCGCAAATATGACAATGTGATGCATCGCGAAATGTGGTCCACTGTTCGGTGGTTAAATCCAGCATGGGAACATTACTGGTCAAGATGGGTTTAGCGAAGTTTGGAAAATTGCTAAGTTCGTTGACGAACCATGAAACACAATCCGCGTCGCGGCGACATCGATACATCGATAGCGATGTATCGTACGAGCAATGCATATAATATGCTATGCTGTGCACTTTATGGTGCTGATACGCGTGTAATTTATTATCACCCATTTGGTGATTGTCCTCCGTTTTCTCAATGATACACTCTAAATCTGCATACACCGCGAAGGGGAGCCGCTCCTTCATGCAGTGGTTCACAAAATGGAGGAGATTTTTTCCTTCGCTTGGCAGCAGAATGGCACAGTCGTTCATCTTGCCACGGTCCACTGCATGGGCCTCCAACTTCGCGGTGGATCCAAAGTAATGCATGCATCTGTAATAAAACAAAAATATAAAATTTTTTTTATTTAATTTTTTATTTAATTTTTTTTTGTGACGCATTTCATAAGTTTCTATACATACCGATCGCAGATGAATTTCTTTCCATGGCACCTACTCAGCTGCGCGCTCACCAGTCGGGACAAGTTCTTGATCAGCACAAAGTGCCCTACATCACCATGCTCTTGATTCGATGTGTAGAGCAGATTAACATGTCGATCCCTCTTTTGGCTGGTGAGACGCAGCGGAAAGACTGTTGGTCCCTTCTTCTTCTTCTCCATTTCAAAACTGTAGACGTTGATTGAGATTTCATTCAGCCGTTCAAACTTCGCAATCTGTGCCAGAGACATTGGGAACTCAATGCCCTGGAGATTTAGCACCAATGTATAAGGCGGGTATGAACTTGTGCGCGCGGTGTCTCGTTCAGCAGGATGGAGAGCTGCAACCACTGCCCACGCGCAACATGCATTATCCTCGGATTGCACACTGATCGTTGCGTTCTTCAGCATCAATTCTCGCGGCAACTTGTGATGACACCCGGCGCGCAACGGATTATACTTGTTGACATTGACGGTCAGGTTGAGAATTCTCGTCAATGCCCATCCGCTGTCACGTTCCTGGAACTCTTCCAGCGATGCCAGGGTAGGTTCGACGACGCATCGCTGATACCACTCCTGCAGATCGGATGTGCGGAAGAGTTCGCAGTTTCGGGTGTTGATGCTCTTGTAAGTACGTTTATCGCCCGCCACAAATTCACCGTTGAACACCGTGTTCACTTTGAGGTTTCGATGTTTCCACAAAACGCTCCGCACATGCTCCAACACAATGGTCTCCGCATCCTGGAGGAAGTTGCGCGGCTCGATGTAATTCGAATTTAGCACGGCACCAGTTAATACGCGGGTATCGAACGCAGTGTCTATTTCGCGCCACAAAAGTCCTCTGCTAGAATGTCCTGCACCTTCGCGCACGAAACGTCCGCGCAACGAATGTTTCAGTCCTTCGAGTCGCGCGATTCGAGCAACCAATGATTGTCGAACACCGATCGATAATCGGGGACGTTTCACTCGGCTGTGTCCTTCCAACGATTCAATGCACTCGTTGCACCGTTCTTCCCACGCGAGGTACTCTTCCCGCGAAATCAATCGTGCAGATTGATCCAACAATTGGTGTTCTACTTGCGCGAATTCTCCCATGATTGTAAATGGAATGTATATGTAGTATATTTTTTCCACGCAGCACGTTGCAACGATTTGGGACTTTGTACAGTTTGGAGCTCACTTTTATACCCAAACCACGATTTGGTATCTCTGTCTAACTCTTTTGGCGTACCTCCTCCCCGCAAAAGATTGCATGTAAAAAGCCGATTCGTCCCAACATGGTTCTATGCAGTTTCTGCTAATGCAGCATAATTCTTTCTATGATTGACGCGTATGTCTAACTCTTTTGGTGTACCTCCTCCCCCCAAAAGATTGCATGCAAAAAGCCGATTGGTCCAAACATGATTCTATGCAATTTCTGCTGATACAACATAATTCTTTCTATGATTCACACGTATGGCAAATTAGTGCGCGAGATCATCCGAGGAAATTTCTGCTGACATCGCATAATTCAAAGGTTCAACGTTCCCACAGGTATTATATTACATTTGGCGCGTGTCGAAACTTTTATCCTTGAGGGCATGGCTCAAGTTACATGATTGAAAATCATTTGAAAACAATTATTATCTATAGAATGCATGCGATTGTACCACTAAGTAGTGTTGTCTCTTTCCCTACCTAGAATTTAGCTTTAAAATAATGCTCTGTCTCTTTCCCTCCCTCAGAATTTTAGCTTTAAAATGCACGCTCTCTCTTTTCAATCCATCCGAAGAGGCGGTGTTTTAAAAACAGCCGATCTTCCCCGACGTTATCCGATGAAAAACGAATGCTTGACGATGCTTAGTATATGTACCATTCATTAAAGACTGATGTTAGAGAGCCGACGTTGGGGGAGTTAGTTAGGCGGCTGACTCGTACCGCGGAGGTCTTGGGTTCGAGCCCCGTCGCATAGATTCTGTTTTTTCATTTATATTAATATCTTAAATTAATATTTCCTTCTTTACCGACAGTCAGGCTCTCCTCCTCGATGCGGCGGTTTCAGTATCGTTTCGGTTATCGATTGATTTGATATCGGTCCTCGCGCTATAACCCCTCAACATTCCGCCATCTCGATGGTGTCATCCGCTGCCGCCCGATCTCGATGACGTCATCCGCCGCCGCCCCGGCCACGCGCCGCCCGGTCACGCGCCGCCCGGTCACGCGCCGCCCGCGGAGAATGTTTTTCCCCCAACTTTGAAACTCAAATTTGAGTTTCAAGGTCATGGGGAAAATCCTTATCGTGGCCTTGAAACTCAAATTTGCGTTGGAACTCTTATAGTATTACTACTTCGGATGTTGGTCCGCATATATCACAGCGTGATGTTGTAATCACACTTGGAATATCGATGAAATTTTTTTCGCACAAATTCGCAATATTAGATGCAGCATCTATAATCTGTATATTATTTGCCAATGTTCGTTTAACAAAAAATTCTACAGTTTGTAATAATAATGCTCGCATTTTATAAATGCTGTTACACGGACCTTTCCGTAAAAATTCTCTTACAAATTGAAAACATTCTTTCTCGCTATTTTGTATATTGTTTTTTATATTATCATTATAACATGAATGAGCTAATATTTGCATTACACTATCAAAACCACATGTATTTTTAACTACCGTTTTTTTGCTGTTCATCGTTACAATTGAAGGCACGGATGCAATAAGGGGACTAGGGTAGATGTCCCAATTACTGTCAGTGTCCCAATTACTGCCACTTTATTTATTTTATGTAATAAAAACGTAACGTATAAAAAAATGTACAAAAAAAAGGTATTATTAAACGGAGGTTCTGATTTACATAAAAATAAAACAAATATATGTATTTATATGTATCTAGTGTTTAAAAAATAATATTGAAAAATGAAAGTGCCATTTGAGCGTCAAAAACGCGAAGACGTTAGTAGGAAGTGATGGCGAAATCATACTAAAGAAAGAGCCACAATTTTACTATTCAACCTCTATCTTTCGCATAAAATGAATTATTCCGGTCTAGAAGAATTACTTTAATGATGTAACGAATAAAATACATAATATTTATTGTTAAATTATAATAATTAACGGTGACATCATTAGGGACAAAATTTTTGGGCTTATCCCTATTACTGCTGGCAGTATTCGGGACAAAAGAACGTGGAGTACGTATAACTGTCAAATATCAAAGTTCCAATTCCTAACCCGAAAATCACGTGTAGCGTGTGATGCATGTAATGCCATTTTATAAAACTTTCACATATATTTTATGAACAATTACAGTATACGACAAATAAATTAATAATTCCAAAACTATGCGTTCTATAATTCTGGCAATTAATCGGTAAAAAGGACTGGCAGTACCTAATCGAGTCTTAGTAAAAAGGACTGACTGTAATCGGGTCACATTGTCAATAATAGGGACCATCAGTTATGTGGTCACAGTTATTAGGACCGACAGTTATTGGGTGGCAGTCATACGGACAAGACAATTTTTTAGGTGACAGTTATAGGTACAGTAGGATCGCTCGCGAATTTTAATTAATTATTAATAAATTCTTCATATTTAATTCCTAAAACTATTTTTTGTTAATGAAAGAGATGTAAAATAATATTATGTTTCAAACTGAGACGATTTTTAGGTTAAACAACACGTGAAATGATTAAATAAAGTTCAGTTATAATCTTAAGGTGGCAGTAATTGGGACATCTACCCTAGCGCTCGAAAATGGGAAAAAGTATTGCCCAAACGTTAAGAAAAATTGGAAAATTAAATGTTGTTAAACTGGATTTTAAAAAATATAGTGTTGTAAAGCTCGTCACGGCACACATTTTTTCTATTGACAGTTTTTTTATCGAATCATTAGTATTCGCGATAAAAATTATAAATAAAAAAAAATTCTCCAACCAAAGTCAATAACTTTTTAAACATAAATTGCGATAACTTGAGTAAATATTAACGGATTGTTATGAGACTTGAAACATAAAACTCAGAAAACTCTGGCGAAGCCGTAAAATGTATGCACAAAACCCTTATGTTAAGAAATGGAATAATATTTAATTAAAAATAATACTGGACATAACCACGGCCATCTCTAATACCTCCACCTTGTCTAAATGGCAACGCTGTTCATGAGTCCTATTTGAAGTTGTCTCAAGCCTTTCACGCGTTATGTCACTGCCAGTCACTGCCGTCGTGGTTATATATTACCGTATTATGTTATTTAGATTTAATGTTGGTGTAGTGTAGTTATAGAAGTGTAATTTGTATATAGACAAAAGTGTTGTAAATAATATATTAGCGCAGTATAAGAATTGCAAAAATAGGACAATACAGTGTGTTATAAACGATCATAACCTCCATTTCTGTATTTTTGTATTCGTATTTATAAATATGCTTGTTTTACAGATGCCAAGTAAATGTTGTATTCCAAATTGTAAGACTAATTATGCAAGTTGTTATGTTAATTATACCCCTGTTTTCCGATTTCCTCATGATGAAAATTTAAAGAAACAGTGGTTACAAAATATACCACGGAAAGATTGGGTACCCAGTAAATGGGCCGTTGTTTGTGCAAAACATTTTGCAAAAGATATGATTTTATCTGAAGAAATTGTAAAAAATATTAATGGTTTTGTGAAAAAAGAAGTTAAAAACAGCTGCTGTGCCTCATATATTTCCTGGGTTAACACCTGATTTAGAGGATACAGAAAGGGAAGAATGCAGGAATTCTGAACTATATGAAGCAAAGGGTTTAGATTTACAAGGACCAGAAATGAATGATTGTTTGCAAAATGATTTAATAACTGATTTCATAGAATTTTGTGAAAAGCTACCGGAGAAAGAACATATTCATATATCTTGGAATTTACATAGAGATATTAATTTTGTGCTATTTTATAGCTGTGATTTCAATGACATAAGACCAAAGATAGTTAGTAGTATAAAAATATTAAATGATATGACATGCAATGTAGTTGTAAACATGAACATATTGACAAAGTCACAGTTAAAGTGGATTCTACCACAGAATGTAAAAATTACTCGTTGGTCTCAAATAGAAAATATTTTGACCCGTAATAAGAAAGATAACAGTGAAAAATTGTCTGAAACAGTGGAAGATATGGTTTCATTGATTAAGAATAACTTTTTGTATTTACTTGATACCATAAACCATGATGTTAAATATTCAGCTACAAATACTTCAAATCAGCTAAATTTTTTATTGGAACAATTCAATTTGATTTTTTCAAAATCACATAGATATTCAGTACAAACAAAAATATGGTCATTTATGATATTGATGCAGTCCGTAAGTGCCTATCAGTCAATTAGAGAAACAAACTTAATTATTTTACCAAATTTAAAATACCTACAGAGACTAACTTCTGAATTTTGTATTTCACCCTCAGCAATTTCAGAAAATAAATTTTTTTTAAAAATTTGTTCAAAACAGTTATCTGATAGAGAGAAATATGTTATTCTTCAAATAGATGAAATTTATGTACATCCTCACATAGAGTTTAAAGGTGGGAAACTAGTTGGTTGTGCTGAAAATAATACAGAATCTCCAGCAAAAACAGTGCAAGCTTTTTTAATTTCTTCTGCGTTTGGGAAATTCAGAGAAGTTGTAACATTACATCCAGTAAAAAATATGAACAGTGAACTGTGAAAAATATTGAACTGTGCGCTATTCTTAAAGATGTATATAATCTACTACTTAATTGCAACTTTTATGTAATAGCCATTATTTCAGATAATAATAGAATTAATAAAAGTCTGTTTAATTGTTTGTTAAATAGTAATAGAGTGGAGACTGATGAGAGTTTTACATTACAATTTGAGCAGTCTACTACAAAAACTTTTTTAACTTACGACTTTGTTCATGTTTTCAAAAATATTAGGAATAATTGGATTAATGTAAAAACGTATGATCAATGTTTCGTTTTTCCAAGTTTCGAAGATTTAGAAGCTGCACCTTTAAAAGCATCATTCACCGATATTAGAAATTTTTATAAAGCAAAATGTGAAAATTATTTACTGAAAACGGGTTTTAAACTTAATTATAAAACAGTATACCCTAATAATATCGAAAGACAAAAAGTTAGTCTAGTATGCAATCTTTTTCATGAGTCAACTTGTAGTGCTATACAATGTGAATATGAAAGTGCATCAGAAATCATTAAATACAGCGGTACACACAAATTTTTGCAAATTATTTGGCGTTGGTGGTCCATTGTAAATACCAAATCTAAATATGAAGGTGTTAGAAAGAGAAATGATTTCTCAAAGCCATTTTACTCACTAGATGACTCAAGATTTATCTTTCTAAACCTATTTATAAAATGGTTAGAGAAGTGGAGAAGCTTTAATGAAGGGTGCTTGACTACTGACACATTTTCTGCTTTGTTTCAATGTACATCAGTTTTGATAAACTTCATTGAGTACAGTTTACGTGAATTAAAGATAGAATATGTATTGCCAGGTAAACTGCAAACAGATAACTTGGAACATCGGTTTAGTATGTATAGACAGTTATCTGGAGGAAATTATCAGGTGTCTGTAACACAAATCCTAGAGAGTGAAAAGAAGTTAAGAATAAAGAGCCTGTTAGGATTGAAATCTGCACGCTATGGTGTACTACCATTTTATCCTGAATTAATAATTCATGAAGAAATTGAATATACAGAAGAAATATCAAACTATGATCAGTTTGAAACAATTTCTGAAACTGACTATCTATCAGCTGAAATAGATGAGTCCAGTTTATTTTATATATCTGGTTATGTTGCTTTTAAAATGTCAACAAAAATTAGTTGTTCATCATGTTTGTCACTTCTATTATCCTCTGATTGCGACGTAACTGATAAATATTTCCAACAAATATCCAGGGGGAACTTAAAAGTCCCCTCAGAATTTCTTGTGTTAATAGGTCACCACGTATTTTGTTTAATGCAAAAAATAATTTCAGATAAGTTTGAAAAATTATTTATATCAATCACAAACCAAAGAAACTTATTAATAAGTTTAGGATATAGTAGCATTTTGCAACATTGTGATGTAACATATATTATTAAAGAATATTGTGGCTGTGGAATGCTAACTGAGAAAACACTAAAACGTATTTTGCTGCATTTCTCTAATATATTACTGAATAATTATGTAAAATTAAGAAATAATATAAATTATAGTTCCTCGTTGAAGCAAAGAAAACTTCGGACGTTACAAAACTAATTAGATTGTTTAAATATATGTTTACCTATGTGTATGTCAAATGTCATGTGTATGTGTATGTGTATGTCAAATTTATGAAACTGTTATATTTTAAACTACCAAATACAATACATAATTACAAAATATGTCTACTCAATGAATGTTGAATTGGTAAATATTGATCCGTTTGTATGCAGTATGTCTCATGCAGTAGTTTGATCGGACCACGGCAGTCTGTGTACGGCCGTCTGGTACCGGTCTGAACATAGTCATCGGCCTCACATGCGGTGTTGCAACATCGTAGGTAGAGGCCTGTATTAGAGACGGCCGTGACATAACCCATGTTTTCCAACGTTCGCCGTTAGAAAGTATCGAGGCAATTTTGAAGTACAGTATTGTCTCCATATGTACCCGATTTGGTGTATCCGATATAGCCCTGTCGCTATCCCCACCACTTCTGTCTCACTCTTGTCCGGCGAAGGCGAGAGCGAGAGGGAACGAGAGCGAGCGAGAGCCACTAAAACCGAGCGAGGACAGTACGAGACAGACGACAGCGTTTATGTTTTGTCTCCCTCCGTCTTTCGGGCGCCGTGACACTTCGTCCTTTGCGTGCGCGACGGGCGTGCGCGATGGTCGCAGGCACATACGGAAGCACGAGACCACAACGCAAAAACTTGACGCAGGCCCGGCTCAAGTTTTTTTTGCGCCCTAGGCCAACTTTTCAAATTGTTGCTATTGCTGAAAATAAACTTTAGAATTAAATATTACAAGTTGTACTATAAGTGAATTAAACTACGAATAAAAATTCAAAGTAAGGTTATTAATAATCTCAAATAAATGTATTATAATATAGGGCGTAATTTGGAAAGTTTGTCTAGGGCGCAAGAAAGACTTGTGCCGTGCCTGGCTATCTGACCGTCGCGCGCATGCGTTGGGCAGTCACGATGCCTTCTGAGTGCTCGCACGCCCGCGCGCAAGAAATCCGGTCCATCTCGCTCACTCCTTCGGCCAGAAAGAAGCGAGAAACGCACACTCGGAATTAGGGATCTGCGCTTTCTGAATACCCATCGCCGGTCCCGACCAGCGGGCACACACGGAGACAATACTGTACATATAACTTGCAGCGACAAAGTTTTTCCTTAATATACAAGGAAGATTTTCACCAATTTTAACACTGATTAATAAATAATTGTAAAAGATACGACGATATATTTAAATCTCGCGCGCCACCAAAAGTCAGCAGCTACGTACACTGCGCTACTTACCACTCGCGTTACACTGCAAAGACATGACTTTCTCATTATTGTATGATTATATATTACAAAAAAATATTGCGATATTATTTTCAAAATAGTAATCAACATTTTTATTATAATATTTACTCGCAATATTTACAATATTTACACGTTGTAAGGTATCTACATCATGTTTCGGTTCTGTTCTTTTATAACTTTTTCTTTTTCCACTTTTTTCTATCTTTCCTTTTTCATTTTCTTTTTGCTTAACTTTTCTTCTTTACACGCTTTATTTTTTACAGATGTCGTGCTTAAAAATTTTTTGCCGAAATCTTGTCCACTGGAGGTACAATACTGTAGCAAATTTTCAAGATCTTTACGTTTTTCAGCAGTCACACCTACTCCGCCTGCCAATGGCGCTTTTCGCAAATCTTCCACTCCAATAGATGTTTTAATTTTTATAGTAGTTGGTTCCCCATTATAATTATAATAAACATCTACCTGCCTATTGGGATAATAAACGATATGGACGATTTGACTGATTTTTATTTTCTATAAATCTTTGTTAGGTTTCAATAAACTTTCATAATCTTTGATTTCAATTTTGGTGGTATCTACCATCTGGAAGGGGGGATTTCGCGCCGTTCTAATTAGTTCCACGTATTCTCCTTCTGTTTCGATTCTTTCCCGCATCTTTTTTTTCTTTCCATACAATCCAAAATTCCTGTCACATTGACAATAGGAGTGACCTCTCACCGGAAAGAGATGCTGAATTTCTACTTGAAATTCAGTAGTTATCATTGGAAAAATTGTAGCATCGTATAATTACGATTTTGTCCTCCTGCCGCGTCAGAGTACAAAAAAAAATTTGTTGTAACAGTCCAAGTCAAATTCTTTCTTAATGGCATAATATACTAAATTATACACAGTATTAGCTCCTTTCTTTAAACTACCTTCCATGAAATGGAACATGTAGCTTCGATCACTTTTATGTACGTGTACATTAAATATATATAACCAGATCAATCGACGAAAAAACTGCGCATTCACAGGAAGTTTCGGTAGCGGAAGATTTTGGCCAAAATCAAAGTCACAATGCAGCACATGTGCGGTGGATAATTTTAATTTTTTTAACTTATTGTACTCTTCTACTTGAAGCTTATGTTCGTCGTACTTATCTTTTTGCTTTCCATTTGTTTCGTACGCGTAGCAAAGATCACAAACATCGGATCGTGGCAAATCGAACGAAAAATTTACGTGACGGTTAAAATATTTGCTGTACGCCGATTCATCGATAGGAATATAATTATTTTTTGTCACAGACTTGTAATAGTATAAAAAAGAATAATAAAGACCGTGCAACGTTAACGTCTTATCATTACAGTAATTTAACTGTGTAGCTTCCCGCGAATAATGCGACTCGGAATGTGGAATACTATTGCAATGTGCTTGTATTAAAATCTTTACTTCCTCAGTTAATTTTACGATCTGATTTCCGTGTTTTCCACGTTTATCATCCATAGTTTCTTCATTCATCTTTTTTTTTGTATTGTCTCAATCCTTTTTTTCCCCACACCGAAAACATTGCAAATAAATTTTTTACACACAACAATGTCATGGCCCTCAATACGGCAATAAAAATTCCATTGTATTCGTTTATAAATTGCAGAATCTAGAGACGCGGTAGCGTCTCGACGCCAAGTACATGAAAAAAAAAAAAAAAAACACCCTGTATATGTCGAACTGTCCCTATCGCTACCGTGTATCTTTACTCGTCGCGGAGGCATTCTGACACTTATTTCATTATTATCTTATTACGCCTGCAATATTTTCTAAATTTAAAGGCATTTTTCTTATGTAAACCGCATATCAGCTTTCGAATAAGACCAATTTCAATAAAATCGGTACACGCATGCTAGAGATATCGTAATATCGTCTCATGGAAATGTCAGAAATGGTAAGAAACATTTTTCTTCTCCAGTCGAAAATTTCGTCAACCAAATAAGTTTCGTCAACCAAATACGTATACTACGCGTTACACACACACACCTATCAGTTTCGCACACATGTTTCGTTCGTCGACTCTCGGGATCATTCCGCAGAGTATATACCCTTATATACCCCTATACTCTTATGTACCTACCCTTATACCCTTACACCCTTTACCCTTGCACCCTTTACCCTCGCACCCTTTACCCTCGCACCCTTTACCCACGCACCCTTTACCCTCGCACCCTTTACCCTCGCACCCTTTACCCTTGCACCCTTTACCTTTGCACCCCTTACCCTTGCACCCTTTACCCTTGCACCCTTTACCCTTGCACCCTTTACCCTTGCACCCCTTACCCTTGCACCCTTTACCCTTGCACCCTTTACCCTTGCACCCTTTACCCGTGCACCCCTTACCCTTGCACCTGTTATACCTTTTACCTTTTACCCTTATACCCTTATATATGTAGGATCACGGAAAAAAGGGAAGTCGCCTAACCGGGACTCGAACCCGCGATCTCTAGGTTTGCGCGCTGGCCAGCCGCCTTAGCCACCTCGGCTACCGCCGACTCCCCCAGATGTCGTTGTTCCGTGCCCTCTCTTATGGTGGGGGTTCCTGATTCCACATATATTTTTTTATTTCACTGTTGAGCAGGGCTTGAAACCGTTATTATAAAGATTTAGGTTCTTGAAAGAGTTATGAAGAACCTTTATTCTGAATAACCGTTATAAAGAACCTAAATATCAGACTATATAAGTATAAGTTACGGTTCCTATATAGCTCTATAACTTTTATTTTTTAGGTTCAATACAAGTTCCAACCGGTTATAGAACCGATTCAATAACTTTTATTTTTTAGGTTCAATATAAGTTCCAAAGCGGTTACAGAAACGATTCTTGTAACGATTGTACAGAATTTTATAGAAAATGAAATGACAACATATTACACCTATAGACTACCGTGTATAACCAAATTGTTTAAAAATTATTATAAATAAGTAAGTAAATATATATTATGTACGCATTTGTACATACGTATACAATTCTTTTGTAATATGAACCACAAGCGGGCACTTGAAAAATTATAATTTATAATATCTGTTCTGTATTATAACAAAAAGTGCAATAAATATTTAATACCATAGATCAAAACATTTATTTGTCAAGTTCAGCTTTTCAATTAGGGGCCACCTCACCATCAGGATCATGATTCTGACAACATATTAAAATATCATTCAAATCGGGGAGCTGGACCCTCATCGGTATAACAACCAAACATTTATATTAACGAACACTTCATATTACAAAAGAATTGTATACGTATGTACAAATGTGTACATAATATATATTTACTAACTTATTTATAATAATTTTTAAACAATTTGGTTATACACAGTCGGGATTGCGGAGTTGTTGCGAGTGCATTTGCTGTTTCGTTATTATTCATCAATAAATTACCAGACAAAGTAACGTACAATCATGCGTTAATGCATCAACATTTGATCCAAATGTTTCGATCTAATCGTCTGGAAGATTTTCCATGCATTCAGGATAAATAAACAATTAATACGTGTGTATGAATATGAATTTGCAAATAATAGTACAATTAATCTTTTACAATTAATTTGATTACAATTAATCAAAAAAGTAAAAAAATTACGCCAAGTACATGAAATCACAAAAAATAGAAGATACTAATAAATACAAAATTAAAAAAAGATGTGAAATCAAAATGAGCTGCCAGTACATAAAGATGCTTTCCAACTGCGCTTTAGATGACACAACTAAATATGCACAGCAAAAATTCCATTACTCATAATGGCAATTTATACAAAGGAAAAATGTATTAAATAATAATATGCAGATATATTTTTATACAAATAAATATTTTAATACGAATAAATATTTTATTCAAAATACTTGGCGCTGCGCCCCGAATTGGTGTTGCTAAACTCAATAAATATGTATAAATTGGATTACCTTTTCTTTCTTTCTTGTACGTGCACGCCTGTTTGCGTGCGTGCGTGCGTGCGTGTGTGCGCGTGCATATGCTACGTATGGTATTAGAATTACATATATGTAGAATAAATCTGACTACGTTTCTAATATGTCTATGTATATGTATTTTATATTGTAATGGAGTTGTTGTAAATTATTAATTACTACTAAGGCAATTAACATTTTTTCGGTTGCGCAGCGCCAAGTATTTTGAATAAAATATTTATTCGTATTAAAATATTTATTTGTATAAAAATATATCTGCATATTATTATTTAATACATTTTTTCTTTGTATAAATAGCTATTATGAGTAATGGAATTTTAGCTGTGCATATGTAGTTGTGTCATCTAAAGCGCCGTTCGAAAGCATCTTCATGTACTGGCAGCTCATTTCGATTTCACTTTTTTTTTTATTTTATTATTACTATCTTCAATTTTTGTGATTATTATTGTCTTCTATTTTTTGTGATTTATTTGATTTTTCATGTACTTGGCGTATTTTTTTACATTTTTTTACAAGTTTTTTATGGGGATCTCACTTCTTTTTACAAAGATAATTTGCATAGGGACTGACTTTAGATAATTTTTAATATTATAAATTACAAATTATCACGCGACAGAATTAAGTATAAATTCTATATTCTACGTAAGTTTAACAACTACGAACAGAAACCATGTGCACCCGATTGCCAATCTATATGTATTATATTATATGTAGGGTAGATGTCTCAATTACTGCCACCTTAAGATTATAACTGAACTTTATTTAATCATTTCACATGTTGTTTAACCTAAAAATCGTCTCAGTTTGAAACATAATATTATTTAACATCTCTTTCATTAACAAAAAATAGTTTTATGAATTAAATATGAAGAATTTATTAATAATTAATTAAAATTCGCGAGCGATCCTACTGTACCTATAACTGTCACCTAAAAAATTGTCTTGTCCGTATGACTGCCACCCAATAACTGTCGGTCCTAATAACTGTGACCACATAACTGACGGTCCCTATTATTGACAATGAGACCCGATTACAGTCAGTCCTTTTTACTAAGACTCGATTAGGTACTGCCAGTCCTTTTTACTGATTAATAGCCAGAATTATCGAACGCATAGTTTTGGAATTATTAATTTATTTGTCGTATACTGTAATTGTTCATAAAATATATGTGAAAGTTTTATAAAATGACATTACATGCATCACACGCTACACGTGATTTCCGGGTTAGGAATTGGAACTTTGATATATGACAGTTATACGTACTCCACGTTCTTTTGTCCCGAATACTGGCAGCAGTAATAGGGACAAGCCCAAAAATTTTGTCCCTAATGATGTCACCGTTAATTATTATAATTTAACAATAAATATTATGTATTTTATTCGTTACATCATTAAAGTAATTCTTCTAGACCGGAATAATTCATTTTATGCGAAAGATAGAGGTTGAATAGTAAAATTGTGGCTCTTTCTTTAGTATGATTTCGCCATCACTTCCTACTAACGTCTTCGCGTTTTTGACGCTCAAATGGCACTTTCATTTTTCAATATTATTTTTTAAACACTAGATACATATAAATACATATATTTGTTTTATTTTTATGTAAATCAGAACCTCCGTTTAATAATACCTTTTTTTTGTACATTTTTTTATACGTTACGTTTTTATTACATAAAATAAATAAAGTGGCAGTAATTGGGACACTGGCAGTAATTGGGACATCTACCCTATAGTACTTTGTGTACAATACATGGTGCGCGAAGCAGCATATGGCGCTGAAAGCAGCCTTTGGCGCTGGACGTATTCAACATTGAAGTGTATTAACAAACGCAATTAACACCTTTCGAAGAAAAATATGTATGCATTTTTAGCATTTCGTGGCCAAGCTTGTTTTTCTGCTCGTAAATCATCAATGGATACCCACGTTGTGCCCTTACCCCTTACCATACTCGTGTAATGACCATCGGCATTACTTTTACAATGGTGGAAAATCGCTGTCTTAAGTTTATAACAGTGATCTACCAATTGTATTTTAGTAGTAGGCATTGCTTTGACATAGAAATTTTCCACTTTCGTTGTTGTTCCGCTACTATCGTGATCGAACAAATGTAATATTGCAATAAGAATTCGTTTGGAAGCAGTTATATCGATTTTGAAAATGAATGAAAAGATTCAATATTTTTATTGGTGTTGGTTTAGTATAGTATAAAAAAAGGAGATGAGAGCATACGCTAGAAAGTCTTGTGGCAGAAATTTAAAAAATGTTAATGGTAATTTAGCGAAAGAATGAAGAGATTCAATATTTTTATTGGTGTTGGATTAGTATAGTATAAAAAATAATATTTATTGGTGAATTGAAATATTGTTAATGGAAAACTAGTAAAATTAATAATGAATAGCATAGCAACTATATAGAAATAGAGTGGCATTTTGTTAAAGTAAGTGTAGATTATAAAATGTGTCCAAACAAATGAGAGCGTATGGCAGAAAGTCTTGTTGCTGGAAATTTAAATGCTATGGTAATAATTCAACGAGAATGAACGAAGAGGTCCAATATTTTCAACACACAATTTATTGGTTTTGGAATAAAATTAGTTTAGTATGTTTATAATTTTGTCGATTTACATTATTTGACTTTCCAGAAGCATGTGCGAAGCAAGATGCTTTGTCTTTCTATTTATTTTTTAATCTTCTCCGGACAACTTCCACGCCTGTGCGTCCCCTTCATTTTTATCGAAGTCCTGTGCGTCCCCTTCATTTCTATAATATAATAAGCTTTACATAAAAACTCTAATTTGCTGGTATATACAAATACAAATATCAGGCAATTTAAATGCAATGCAATTTGTTGCAATATATATTATTATGCGAAAGGAGATGCTTCTCTGTCGAACCTTCTCCGGACAACTTCCAAGTCTGCGACTCTACATAAGAAATCTATTTAAAAAATTTTGGCGACTTACTTTATTAATTGAGGCAATAATTCAGTCTCCTATGTAGTGTAAATACTCGTGACATTTCAAATTCAGAAAACGCACTTTATTTGACAGTTATCACTTGGTAGGTTATAAAATTCAAAATACTATATGTACACTCGGCTCAAACGATTGTGGCCGATCGAGATTCGATTGCATTCGAGCTTACTAAGGCTGACTTTTTTGCATCGCTAACATTCTACAGTATTTCATGAATATGGTGAGAGCACTGCCAAGCTACAGGTTCCCGTCTCACCATATTCATGAAATACTGTAGAACAGGCCTGGGATTTAAGTGAACGCGGCGGCCGATTTTCAGAGGCAACGCCTCCTTTCTCCCGCCTCGCGTCTTGGCCCCCGCGGCGGCCCAGCTGCTGGAGCGCCTCAGGCCCGTAACACGTGGCGTATTAGGGTGACATTGTATCAATAGGCTTCCATATCGTCCCAGAGAGCACGATTCTCGGTGTGTTTTTGTTTTGTCAACGCGCCACGCGCGCTTCATATGGTACGGGCCTGAGGCACTGCTAGCTGCTGGGCCGCCGCACAGTGGGTCAAACTGCTCTTTTTTGTGTCAAAATCGTAGAACTCTTGATAGGAATAAGGTAGAGGGATGGGACTTTTTGGAGGTTAAAGCTAAGATGTTGCAGATTAAGGGAAAAATGTTTAGAATGCATAAAAAAAATTTTTGACCTTGAAAATCTAAGTCAAAGTTGGCATTTTCGACGAAAATTTCGGTTTTTCCGTTATAATTCGTGGTTGAAGTTTTTCCATTACTTGTTATACATCATTTCTTATAGATTTTGACGCGCTGAATTCAAATATGACCGCGAAATTGGTCTAGCCCTTCAGGATTCGAAGTTTTATATTTATATTTATTCAGGATTCGATTTGTTTTATATGTTATTTGATTCGATTGATTTGTACAAAATGAAAAAATGTAAAACAAATTTTACGTTAAACTGTTAAATGATTTTATTTAAAATGCACTAAAAACTAAAAAATAATTCTTTTCTTTATTTACTTTTTATTGTCTAGTTGAAATTTGTGGTTACATGCTGATTTCATTGCGATTAAATTTATATGATTTGTGGTTATAGGCTGATTTCGAGTCGTTTGGATTTGTGGTTATGGGTTATATTTATTGATGACTAGGTAATTTTTTAAACCCCGGGGGCAGTTTCTTTTTCATCATAATTTTGTATTGTCATCCAAATTAAGTATGCCTGCAAAGTTTCAAGTCTATTGGATAGTTGGAAGGGGGTTAAAATTGAGTTTCTAGATTTTAACTAAACTTGATTGAAGCTGAATAAAAATCGTTTAATAAGAAACTTTTTGTTAATCAGAGGTGTAAGTGGGACTGTTCAAGTCTATTCCGCCCAATTATATAATATTATTGTTTAATCATTAGTCAATTCCTGTTTATTTTGCCAATTTCTAAAATGTAGAACACTGGGGCTCCAGGAGCCCCAATTACATAAACCTACGGGTACGAGCCTACAAGCACACTACTAGAGTCTGCCCCATCCGTGATATGCCCGCAACGTCATTGGTTCCAAGCACCCCCTTCCACGCGAGCTTTGGAAAACGCGATGAATGCTCGAAATACCGGAATGCCCATCTGGACATGCCGGCCCTAAGGTGACAATTAATTTTAAATTCAATAAATTATGCTGATCCGAATTTACAGCCACTGCACTACACAAACGCTCAGCTGTTTTATTGAGTATATCTTGTAATGGCAAGATAACTTGTGTTTCCGATATTCTATAATTTTGTGGTTGACATTCAGTCATAGCTTCTCTGACAAATTGGTAGGCCGGATAAATTGCACAGTTTTTCGACCGAGAATCTTTTACTAATCCTACATATCTACTTTTACTGTAATCATGCTCTAAGTAGAATGCAACATTCATGTATTAAGCGGTTACAAAAGAGTTTTAAAAGATAGAAATATACACATGTATAACAGTTTTTAGATTTTTCTTATTTAATTATATAGTGATTGTTACGTTATCCACGAGTATATTCATTTTCCTTTCTTAACTATCTCCTACCAAGTTAATTTGGCGTGTGAGATGCGTATAGATCTCGGCAATCGAGTTGCGAGCATATAGTACGCAACAGGATACGACATGTAAACCCTTTATATAGCACAATTATTAGAATTCAAGTATTCTATTATCGTTTTATACTCCATATGAATAAATACAATAAATAAATCTAAAATATTGTCATCAAAGCACGCAAACCATAAAAAAACACGGTTTTTGTCGATTTTTCAACTTAAAACGCATTTTTCTTCGAATCCTGAAGGGCTAGACCAATTTCGCGGTCATATTTGAATTCAGCGCGTCAAAATCTATAAGAAATGATGTATAACAAGTAATGGAAAAACTTCAACCACGAATTATAACGGAAAAACCGAAATTTTCGTCGAAAATGCCAACTTTGACTTAGATTTTCAAGGTCAAAAATTTTTTTTTATGCATTCTAAACATTTTCCCCTTAATCTGCAACATCTTAGCTTTAGCCTCCAAAAAGTCCCATCCCTCTACCTTATTCCTATCAAGAGTTCTACGATTTTGACACAAAAAAGAGCAGTTTGACCCACTGTGCGCCGCGGGGGCCAAGACGCGAGGCGGGAGAAAGGAGGCGTTGCCTCTGAAAATCGGCCGCTGCGTTCACTTAAATCCCAGGCCTGCTGTAGAAGGTTAGCGATACAAAAAAGTCAGCCCTAGTAAGCTCGAATGCAATCGAAACTCGATCGGCCACAATCGTTTGAGCCGAGTGTACCGAGAGTCGACGAACGAAGAACGATACATGTGTTGGCTGAAGGTGTGTGTGTAACGCGCATATACGTATTATGTCGACGAAAAATTTCTTGGAGAATCAGAAGAAAAATCTACGGTTTTCGACTGATACATGATACGATATCTCTGTCATGCGTGGACCGATTTTATTGAAATTGGTCTTGTTCGAAAGCCGATATGCGGTTTATATAAGAAAAATGTCTTTAAATTTACAAAATATTGCAGGCGTGATGAGATATTAATGTATAAATGTCAGAATTAGGTTAGAGTGTCTCCGCGACGAGTAAAGGTACACGGTAGCGACATCGACAGTCGACATATACAGAGTGTTTTTCATGTACGTGGCGTCGAGACGCTACCGCGTCTCTAGATAAAGCACATTAAGGAATGTATATTTATATATATATATTATATTAATTTACGAAAATGTTTTAAATGGGATTCTTTTTGATGGGATATTAATTTACGAAAATGTTTTTAAATGGGATTCTTTTTGATGGGAAATTAATTTTCGAAAATGTTTTTAAATGGGATTTTTTTTGATGGGATTATATACTTGGCGCTCTTTTTGTACCTTTTTGTGAAAAGGTAATATTGTGGGTGTAGATATACGCGCAGCCCGAGAACGGAGTGTATCAAATTACGCTACGATCCAATGAACGACGTGCCTGAGAGACATTTCTTCTCCCTTTCATGTTCCCCTCTTGCCCACACTTTACCAGGACGATGCTGAATTTTAAGAACATGAAAATCGGCAAATCGCCACTTTACAACGAAATATCTTCAGCTCATAAGGCACGTAGGAACAAAACGAAGACACTTTTCTTATGTATATCAAACTCAGACTATCCATTAAGACCATTCAAAATCGAATCGGATCAGCCGTTATTGAGATCCCCATCAAAAACTTCAAAAAAGTAAAAAAATACGCCAAGTACATGATACAAATAAATCACAAAAAATAGAAGATAATAATATCACAAAAAATAGAAGATAATAATAATTACAAAATTAAAAAAAGGTGTGAAATCAAAATGAGCTGCCAGTACATAAAGATGCTTTCCAACTGCGCTTTAGATGACACAACTACATATGCACAGCTAAAATTCCATTACTCATAATGGCTATTTATACAAAGAAAAAATGTATTAAATAATAATATGCAGATATATTTTTATACAAATAAATATTTTAATACGAATAAATATTTTATTCAAAATACTTGGCGCTGCGCAACCAAAAAAATGTTAATTGCCATAGTATTAATAATGTACAACATCTCCATTACAATATAAAATACATATAGGTACACATATTAGAAACGCAGTCAGATTTATTCTACATATATTTCATTCTAATGCCATACGTAGCATATGCACACGCACGCACGCACACACACGCATGCACGTACAAGAAAGAAAGAAAAGGATTAATGCAATTTATACATATTTATTGAGTTTAGCAACACCAATTCGGGGCGCAGCGCCAAGTATTTTGAATAAAATATTTATTCGTATTAAAATATTTATTTGTATAAAAATATATGTGCATATTATTATTTAATACATTTTTTCTTTGTATAAATAGCCATTATGAGTAATGGAATTTTAGCTGTGCATATGTAGTTGTGAAAGCATCTTTATGTACTGGCAGCTCATTTTGATTTCACACCTTTTTTTAATTTTGTAATTATTATTATCTTCTATTTTTTATGATATTATTATCTTCTATTTTTTGTGATTTATTTGTATCATGTACTTGGCGTATTTTTTTACTTTTTTGAAGTTTTTGATGGGGATCTCACTTCTTTTTACAAAGATATAATTTATTATATTTTTTCTTTTGTTTGTGATGTACTTGCACCTCATTTTGATTTCACATCTTTTTTTTATATTGTGATTATATATTATTATCTTCTATTTTTTGTGATTTATTTGTATCATGTACTTGGCGTATTTTTTTACTTTTTTGAAGTTTTTGATGGGGTTATAATATAGGGTGAAGCCACGAGTAGTCGACCATATATCAGTAGTCGACCGCTTTCAGAAAAACATGAAAACTATGGTTTTTAGAAGTAACGATCTTTTGAGCAAAGTGCAGTTCTCTGACTGCACTCTATCTACACTCTGTTCAAAAGATTGTCACTTCTAAAAACCTTAGTTTTCATGTTGTTTTTTTTTAAAGTGGTCGACTACTGGTGGGCTTCACCCTATGTATTAATTATGTATGTTCATCTTACTGTATTATATGTAAAATAAAAAAAAATGTTTATATATTTTGGAGCGAAAATGCTAGTATATTTTATTATATTGTATTCTCTTATCATACCATTGTGCCTTAATAGGCGCATAATAAAAATCTTTAAAAAATCATACCATTGTGCCTTAATATACGCATAATAAAATTAATATTTTATAGTGTAATTGTAAATGATTTAATTAATACCAAAATGTTGTAAATTTTGTTAAGATAAAAAGATACTTTTCTGTATCTATACCAGTTTTTAGACTAGATTCTTGAGTACTGTGTACTCTTGCTCGAATTGTACACATAGTATGCTATACGATAAATTAACAAATTAAAATAAGCATAGTAATTGTTAAGTTAATAAATCATTTTATAAAGGTAAAAGGAAATTCAAAATTATTTGTAACAAGGTTGAAAACAAAATATTACTAATGGGAAGAATAGTGATTAAAGTAAATTAAAGTAAATAGACTAAGAATATTTAAAATATGTATTCGTAGGAAGTGTAAAATTCTTCAAAGTTCTGCAACGAAAGTGAAAAATACACGCATTTATTTACATTTTTTTGTGAATGCCAATGAGAGTGTAGAAATTAATAAATTGCGGATTTGAAAGTATTGCGTAAGGATTAAGAAAAATTCATACATACACTTCTAGAATTGCATTCGGAAGTATAGATCTTGAGCAAACCGGCTTAACTTTTCACGTTTATTTTATGTAAAAGTTTATGATTTATGGAAAGAAAATGAAATGAAATAATCGTTTGATATTACTGAATTCTTGTTGGTAATCTTTTTATTTAAAAGCACGAGAGCATTCTTATCACACACATCTAATCGTTACACAAATTAATATTCTGTCACATTATTGTTTGCTTTTTAATGAATACACGTATAGGTCAAAACGTGGCCTTTTCCTACGGACCGCTGTACCATCATCTTCGGAATCACCATTGGAAGATAATAAATCTGGTTTTCTCTGGGTGTTCTGAAACAATAATTATTAAACGATACATTTTGAAATGTGTAGCAACTCATAGAAGACATATATTATTAAACGATACATTGGGATACTAAAGGGAGAAGAAGAAGGAGCGGAGTGGATGCGAATGGTTCTAGAAAAAAGGAGAAGAAAAGAAGAACAAGATGAAGGAAGAAGTCAAAACGAAAGCACAATTTTGAATTAACAGTCCCAGAAACACTTACACACATAACACATGTAACCCCATTTTGAGGCCGAAAGGCGAAAAATAAACCTATTTACTACTATTAAACGATACATTTTTAAATGTGTAGCAACTCGTAGAAGACACATATATATTATTAAACGATACATTTTGAAATGTGTAGCAACTCGTAGAAGACATCTTATGCAAACATACAATTTCAAACTTTTTATCCCATATCCCATAACCTTTACATAACAACTCTAAATTGCTGGTATAAAAATAAATCAATTTAAAAATATCTGTCAATTTAAATGCAATGCAATTTGTTACAATAATATATTAAATGTAATTTGTTACAATAATATATTATTTTGTACATGCATGGTATACAAATTTCCAGAAATTTATGAGAAAGATGCTTTTCTGTCGAACCTTCTTCGAACAACTTCCAAGTCTGTGATTTTACATAAAAAGTCTATTAAAAAATTTTGGCGACTTACCTTATTAATTGAGACAATAATTCAGTCTCCTATGTAGTGTATAAAAACTCGTGACATTTCAAATGACATTTCAAATCGGACAACTTACTTTTTGACACTTAGCACTTGGTAGGTTATAAAATAAATATGTATACAAAGATGGACGACGATCCCGAGAGTCGACGAACGAAACATGTGTTAGTAGTGAAGGTGTGCGTGTAACGCGTATACGTATTATGTCGACAAAAATTTCGACTGGAAAATCAGAAGAACAAGAAGAATTTATTTCTTACCGTTTCCGACTGATCCATGACATGATATTACGATATCTCTGTCATGCGTGGACCGATTTTATTGAAATTGGTCTTGTTCGAAAGCCTATATGCGGTTTACATAAGAAAAATGTCTTTAAATTTACAAAATATTGCAGGCGTGATGAGATATTAATGTATAAATATCAGAATTAGGTTAGAGAGGCTCTGCGACGAGTAAAGGTACACGGTAGCGACATCGACATCGACATATATAGGGTGTTCTTTTTTCATGTACTTGGCGTCGAGACGCTACCGCGTCTCTAGATTCGGAAATCTCAGGGTTCAGAATAGCGAGTCGTGGCGTAATAGATACACTCTGTGTCTCTTGATGTTAGAAAAATAGAGTTTGTCCCTCATGTTACAGTGGGTCACCTCATATCTTAGAGCATATATACATGGACGTATCATTGCCTTAGAGTGACTACCTCGAAACTGTCGGGCAACATCACGCGAGAGAGAAAAAGAGAAGTATATGTCCTTGTTACGCTATCGCTTGAACGTGGCCGCGAAAATGTATATAATCGATATGTAGAGTGCGTAAGAGCGTGATTTGAAACGGAGGACGAGGAAGAATTTATGGGAGAGCGCGTTGTGCTTTTCGAGGGGTTTTTCCCTGGTATTTTTAAACGAGTCCTTACAATGTTAGCAGCTGATGCTTGAACTCAGAAGGCGTACGAAAACATGCGGGCGCATTCATTAGCTTTTAAGTTACCGTTAGACCAGGCGAGGATAGTAAATAGCTTAACTTTTTCCTTTGCACATCTGCGTGCCAAATTTCGTCGAGCGGGCAGCGGCTCGCCTCGTAAAAGCACTTAAAATTCAGTCCTCCCTTTCAATAACTGTCGATGTCCTGTTAGGGTAAAAACTCCGGTCGACGAAGGCTGAAAGTCATAAAGCCATAAACTTTCTCCGAGTGACGTCGTCTTGACCCCGAGGGTTGCGCTTACTTACCTGCGAGATATGTATGTACTCTACGTAGCCTATGTACCACTATATGTAAAACGGGGAGCGTGCCTCGATCACCAGACGAGAGTGGGAGGAAGCGTGAAGGAAGGGCGAAGGACAACCCACTGTCGAAGCTTGAGGGATGCAATCGTGCTGATTGGACAACAAGGATCTAGGGGAGGATCAACAGGATCTTGGCAGCGACTTCGCCGATGAGCTCGGCGCGTTTTCTTGTACACTGATTCATTCTGTCGACAGCCAGCTTCTTGAATAGACAAAATACAGTTTGAAGTTCAAATCAAAAATAGTTTTGTGTACTTGTTTTATTTAAAATACCCGCGCACTCCGAGCAGAGCGGTTCAGCGCTCCACGGGCACCAACCCGCGTTCCTGATCTTAAAATCACCGCTAAATACGTAACAGAAATTTGGTGACAGCGGTGGGATATTTTAAATAAATTGTGGGAAATTTATAAGTGAACTTAGTGCTAAAGTTCGACTTTACAAACGTTTGAACACTTTTGCGAGTGATTTTGCCGGCTCGTGGGTGTGTACTTAATTAGTCTAACGGGAACTGTTATATTTAATTAATTTGTTGATCGTGCAAATGGACACAAGGATCGAACATTGTTAAGTGCAGCCTCTCTCTCTCGGGTTTTGCGCGGTTTTCCTGAGAGCAAGGGTGAATGCCGGAGAAGGGTGATTTCGGTGGCCGTGCGAACAATTCCCTGAAATCACGTGCACTCGGTCGTTATCTGGATCATTTGCTGAGCTACTTCGGAGACTTCACGGACTGTTAAGAGGAGGACTCGCAGGACTTGGACGTTCAAACGATTCTTCACGGGGTTGAAGCCAATTACATCATCGACGCACATCGGATCGACAAAGTCAGCGTTGGATATAGCTGGGACATCCATACAAGGGCTGAAGTACTGGACGGAGTAACTACTTATAAGTCACTTTATTATCGAATTGCTCATTATTCCTCGTATTAATTGTAAGTCTCGTCTATAAGCACCTAGCTTTAATATAAAGTGTTATCAGTTAGGGGTATTCGTTATTATCAGTAATAATGCCTCCGTTTAAAAAGAAATACAGGGTAGTTGAGGAAGGGAGTAACGCTGGTCTGAGTGGTGGTAATATCTATGGGATGGAAGAGTTATTAGTAGGAACAAGTGGTGTGTCAGCACCTACTTCTGAGTTTCAACCCGACGAGTTACACTTGGTGCCGGCACAATCTATTCCTCTTCCGAGATTTGATATGTCCCTTCCGGATAATAGATCCATTCCATCCAGTAGCACGATGGTGACAGCAGATGCGTCGGGGTCATCTTCTGGGGCTCCTAGAGCAGCATTGCGCATGTCCTTTGATTTAATTGCGAATTTTATTCCACATTTTGATGGTAAACCGAGTTCCATAACCAATTTTATTAGTCAGTGTAGACTTGCAGATTCATTAGTTAGATTTGAAGATAAAGTTTATTTATTGGCCATAATCCGTAATAGAATGCAGAAGCGCGATTATAGTAGAATAGTTGATGGGAATGAACCCAAGACCGTGGAGGAATTTATTAACTTAATAAAAGCTGCGTATGAGCAAAGTTTTGATATAAAAAATGCGCAAGATAAATTAAAAGTTATACGGCGGACAGAACATGAAACCATTGAGGAGTTCGGCACTCGAGTGCATGAAATTTTAGATCAGGGATTAGAAGCTGCGCAGGAAAAATTTAATGTCGAACAACTTGTAGGAATTAAGGTTTTACTGACGGAGGAAGCAATAGCTGGGTTTCTAAGGGGAATACGTAACGATATGATTATGTTATTAATTGCTAAGGATAATATAAGTAGTTTAACGACTGTTATTAAGCTAGCCTCTAAAATGGAACATCAATTGCAACATAAGAACGAACCTATAGATTCAAAAATTTCCGCAAGCAAGTTAGGGGTATTTACCGTAAATGCAGATGAGCGTAAGTGCTTTAATTGCAATGGATTTGGCCATTTCCGTATAAATTGTCCCACACGAAACAACTTTAATCAAACAAATCGTGATAGAGTTAGATGTAAACATTGTAGGAAAACAGGTCATACAGAATCTCAATGTTATGCGACAAATGCTCGTACTACCTGGAGGAGGTCGCAACCTCAGGTTAATGCAACTTCCGGCAATCAAAGGAATTTAAACTCCAAGGGGGTTCCGCAGCCCGGTCCAATGCAGAACGAGCCCCTGATCGCACCCGCCGGATCCATCGTGTCTGCTACAACCTCAAAGTAACGAATTCCGTACAACCTCTGGTTATTCCTCTTGAACATGATTATTTCCATCAAGAAACAGCTAGTTTTCTTATAGACACTGGTTCTCAACTAAATTTAGTAAAACGAGAAGGGTTAATTCCAGATCTTCCAATCAATACTAATATAGTTTATGACCTTACCGGAATTGGTTCAGGAATGATTCGTACCCAGGGTGATGTTACGGTTTTAATTCATGATACTCCTATTCACTTCCAAGTAGTAGATAATGATTTTCCTATTAAAGAAACTGGAATTTTAGGATTGTCATTTTTAAAAAAACAGGAAATAACTTTAAAATTTAAGGATACTTTACCGGATATCTTACAATTTGGGAAAAGAGAAACCCTTTCTTGTGCGTCATCATCTCATGATTTACCTCCTCGAACTAAAGTCTTGATTACGGTACCAACTAATAGTACTAATGCATCAGGTTATGTTGGGAGAATTGATGCGGGTCCTGGTATTTTTGTGGGTGAAGCTCTGGTGAGTCAGAGAAATGGTTTGGCAAAATTATATGCCATAAACACTACTGCCGATCATGTTGTTCTTACCATACCTTCGATTGAGTTGGAAGAATTTGAAGTTGGGCCTCCAGCTTCTCGATCATGTCGGACAGGAAATTCTGACGTAGAGTCATCTAGGGATCGTGCTTTGAGGCTTGCTCAATTAATTAAGGCGCTAGATTTGAGCCATTTGAATGAGGGTGAAAGGACTAGCATTCTGGAAATCGTTAATGAGTTTTCGTACCAATTTCACCTCTCGGCAGATAGGTTAGGTTCATCAAATGTCACTCAACACACAATTATTACTACTGATGAAATCCCAATAAATACTAAGCAGTATCGGTTCCCTCAGATCCACAAAAAAGAAATAGAAACTCAAGTAAATTCGTTACTCAATAGCAATATAATTCAGCCATCTGCATCTCCGTATAATTCCCCTGTATGGATTGTCCCTAAGAAGTCAGATTCTTCTGGAGAGCCACGATGGCGAATGGTCATTGACTACAGAAAGTTAAATGAGAAGACTGTAGGGGATGCTTATCCTCTTCCTAATAGTACTGAAATACTAGACCAATTAGGAGGAGCCAAGTATTTTAGTACTTTAGATTTGGCTTCCGGATTTCATCAGATACCGGTAGATGCTGCATTCAAAGCTAAAACTGCTTTCTCTACTCCCCACGGCCATTATGAATTTAATCGAATGCCCTTTGGTCTTAAGAACGCCCCCGCAACGTTTCAGAGAGTGATGGATTTAGTATTATCTGGATTGCAGGGAATAGAGTTGTTTGTGTACATGGACGATATTGTCATTTATTCAGATTCACTTGAGGAACATGGCCGTAAACTAAAGACCCTTTTGGCGCGTTTGCAAAATTCGGGTTTAACCCTTCAGCCCGAGAAGTGCCGTTTTTTACAGAAGGAAATATCGTATTTGGGGCACATTATCACAAAAGAAGGAGTAAAACCCGATCCCAATAAAATTCGAGCTGTAAAACAGTTTCCAGTTCCAAAAACAAAAAAAAATATAAAACAATTTTTAGGACTTGTAGGTTACTACAGGAGGTTTATTCCAAACATGGCAAAAATCGCGAAACCTTTGACAAAACTTTTAAAACAGGACATTCCTTTTTGCTGGACTCCAGGAACTCAGGTTGCTTTTGAAACTTTAAGGGACATTATTTGTTTAGAGCCTTTATTACAATTTCCAAATTTTTCACAACCATTTGTTGTTACCACTGACGCCTCCAATTTTGCTGTGGGAGCTATTTTGAGCCAAAGGTCGATTGGGAAGGATTTGCCTATAGCATATGCTTCTAGGACCCTGAATGACGCCGAGATTAATTATTCCACCATTGAGAAGGAATTGTTGGCCGTTTTATATGCTGTTGAGCACTTCCGGCCTTATTTATACGGACAACAGTTCACCTTAGTTACCGATCACCGTCCATCCATTAGTCTGGTTGCATAACGCCAAGAATCCTACATCTAAAATAATGAGATGGCGAATTAGATTGAATGAATATGATTATAATATAGTGTACAAACCTGGCAAAATCAATGCTAACGCTGATGCACTTTCTCGAAATCCCGTTGACTCAAGTCTGAACCCTGATTCCCAGTCAAAACCTGTGTTGATGGACACGGATTCCAATCCTGATTCGAGGGGCCTGGAAAGGGTGCTTATCTGCGCAGATAAGACATCAATTGTAGGCTCCGAGGTGGACAGGGTAGATGATGAAGTTATATGTTTTGAAAATGAGAGAAATGTGGCATCTGTTTTCCTAGCGCGCGGGAAAGCAGCAGCCGAGAGTAATGAGGTCATAAATGGTTTAAGAATAAGTTCAAATGTATTATTATCATCCTTGCCTGTGGGAAATGAAAATTTTGGAGGATCGCCTCAGTCGGGCACGATACATCGACTCGGTCGCCTGTTGACATACGGTAATTCTCAGCCCCGAGAACCCGCTTCAGGAACCGTGAGAAGTAGTCTGTGCTCGGCAAGGGTGCCTGCGCTCTGTTCGGCCCTTGAGGGAACATCGCAGGGCTCGCAGTATCTTGGTTCGTGGCAGAGGGGTGGGGACCCTAGTGGATTAGCGACTGTTGTCGTGGCAGAGGCCGATGAGCCTGAAGTTGTTGCGCCTGGTATTGTGGCGGAGGCCGTGGAGCCTGATGGTTTTGCGATCAAGACTGCACGAGGGATCCTCAATAAAGTGACCTCATTAGAATCTGAAAAAGATCAATTATGTTCAACAGGTTACAAAGTTAATGAAAGTAGAGTCCTCGTTAACAAAGTAAATACAAACAGGGGAATGACTTATCCTTCTCCACTTCCCACCATCCTTAGTGTAAAAGACCATCTTTTTATGTGCAAAGATAATCTTGTTCACTTTATGCCACTTAATGATGATATTATATCACAAACCAGTAAGGACCTTTTGGATCGAAGTAAACTTTCATTGGAACGAATAAGGCAATATCAAGTTAATGTTGGTGATGCTATGGCATTCCCAAACGATAAATATTATATCTTCTTATTATTTTGCAAGGGTAATTCTCAAGAAAATTTGAATTTCGTTCATGTCGAATCCTCGTTAAAATCTCTAAAGGCTCTTACCGATTCTTTAAGTCTTAAGGCTTTTAGCATTTCAAAGGATCTAGATAGCTTTAATACTTCTGAGTGGAATCGTGTAGAAGATTTGCTTAAGCAGATTTTTAGTGACTCCCAGTATATAATTACAGTGTGTATCGGTGAAATTGTAACTCCATTAAAACCAAGACGTCTTCAAATTATCCAGGAATGTCATGAATACGCTATTGGGGGTCATAGGGGCATATCTAAACTCTATAAGCATATCAGAGAACATTTTTATTGGCCTAGGATGGGAAAGGACATTACTGAATTTGTTAGATCTTGTTTGACTTGCCAGAGAAATAAAATTCATTCCACAAGGACCCGGCAACCAATGCGCATCACTGATACCCCACAACATGCCTTTGAAAAAGTTCAAATGGACATTGTTGGGCCCTTGCCTGTAACAAAGAAGGGTAATAAGTATTTGTTAACATTACAAGATAATTTAACAAAATATTCCGATGCAATTCCGATACCCACCATAGATTCAGTAACCGTAGCTCTTGCTTTAGCAGAACAATTTATTAGCAGATTTGGTTGCCCACGAACCATTCATACTGACCAGGGAAGGAACTTCATTAGTCAAGTAATGAAGAATTTTTGTAGAATTTTTAAAATCCAAAGAATAACCTCCACTGCTTTTCACCCACAGTCTTTGGGGTCACTGGAAAGGGCACATCGTGTATTTGTGGATTATTTAAAACATTATTGCACAAAGGCTGATTGGGATGATTGGATTAGATTTGGCATGTTCTTATATAATACATCTGTACACTCGGCTCAAACGATTGTGGCCGATCGAGATTCGATTGCATTCGAGCTTACTAAGGCTGACTTTTTTGCATCGCTAACCTTCTACAGTATTTCATGAATATGGTGAGAGCACTGCCAAGCTACAGGTTCCCGTCTCACCATATTCATGAAATACTGTAGAAGTTTAGCGATGCAAAAAAGTCAGCCCTAGTAAGCTCGAATGCAATGGAACCTCGATCGGCCACAATCGTTTGAGCCGAGTGTACATGAGGCTACGGGGTTTACACCACATGAATTGGTTTTTGGCATTAAGGCGGTCATACCTTCTGAATTTGAAAAAGAGCAGATATCGCGAACTTTTGTCCAATATTTAGATGAATTATTTACTAAAATTACCACCACACAGGCTAAAGCGGCAGAAAATCTTGATAAGGCTAAAGAAAAAAGCAAAATATATTATGATAGAAATCGTAATCCTCGTGAATTTAAGATAGATGATGATGTTTATCTACTTAAGGAGCCGAAAACTTCGAAGTTTGATTGCAACTGGTTAGGCCCTTATAAAGTTAGTCGAATATTTGACAATTTAAATGTAGAATTAATAATAGGTATTAACAAATATAAAATAGTACATTCTAATAAGTTAAAATTAGCGTGTATAAGACATGATATTTCTGTTTAAGTTAGTTAATACAAATATAATATTGTATTTATATTATGTTTGAAAAAAAAAAAAAAAAAAAACACATTTTTATAAGAAAAAAAATGTGATATAACTATAATTCTTCAACTCGTGCTTCCTGCGGGATAATGGGTGGACCGAGTAGCTCATTTACCGTGGGGCTGGTGCGGGAAGAAGAGGCGTAGTTATAATTATAATTATTAATTATGTACTGAAAAGCTGTTTCATGAAAACACCTTTTGTATAAGGGGGAAGGTGTTACGCTATCGCTTGAACGTGGCCGCGAAAATGTATATAATCGATATGTAGAGTGCGTAAGAGCGTGATTTGAAACGGAGGACGAGGAAGAATTTATGGGAGAGCGCGTTGTGCTTTTCGAGGGGTTTTTCCCTGGTATTTTTAAACGAGTCCTTACAATGTTAGCAGCTGATGCTTGAACTCAGAAGGCGTACGAAAACATGCGGGCGCATTCATTAGCTTTTAAGTTACCGTTAGACCAGGCGAGGATAGTAAATAGCTTAACTTTTTCCTTTGCACATCTGCGTGCCAAATTTCGTCGAGCGGGCAGCGGCTCGCCTCGTAAAAGCACTTAAAATTCAGTCCTCCCTTTCAATAACTGTCGATGTCCTGTTAGGGTAAAAACTCCGGTCGACGAAGGCTGAAAGTCATAAAGCCATAAACTTTCTCCGAGTGACGTCGTCTTGACCCCGAGGGTTGCGCTTACTTACCTGCGAGATATGTATGTACTCTACGTAGCCTATGTACCACTATATGTAAAACGGGGAGCGTGCCTCGATCACCAGACGAGAGTGGGAGGAAGCGTGAAGGAAGGGCGAAGGACAACCCACTGTCGAAGCTTGAGGGATGCAATCGTGCTGATTGGACAACAAGGATCTAGGGGAGGATCAACAGGATCTTGGCAGCGACTTCGCCGATGAGCTCGGCGCGTTTTCTTGTACACTGATTCATTCTGTCGACAGCCAGCTTCTTGAATAGACAAAATACAGTTTGAAGTTCAAATCAAAAATAGTTTTGTGTACTTGTTTTATTTAAAATACCCGCGCACTCCGAGCAGAGCGGTTCAGCGCTCCACGGGCACCAACCCGCGTTCCTGATCTTAAAATCACCGCTAAATACGTAACATCCTATTCGACCGATATGCGCATGCGCCGATATCGTGCGAGAGAGAAAGACATGTGCGAGCGAGAGAAGTATAGAGGAACAGTCGGCCGTAATATACAGGGTTATCCACTGAAGACTGGCGGCGTTGGCGCGAGTAGAAATGAGAACGGCAACAACGTCACACGCATAATTACTACTACAATCATATGTTGATACATCCGCCGTCTATGGGCTGTTGCTAAAAGTATAGGTTCGTGTAGATGCCAGTAGAGAGCACAAGGCGCTTTTGGTTGTCTCCCCAGATAACTTTACATTTGACGTAACCGACGGAGAAGAAAACGACAGTCGTTTTACCAGTGTTTCGTCGTGGTAAACCTCACTGACGGTGCGCGCGGATTTTATCGTAGCGCACCATTACTGTTGTAACTTGAATCGTAGGTTTTCTCTCAGGAACTGATTGAGAATGTTAGAATGTTATCTGGGGAGACAGCCAAAAGCGCCTTGTGCTCTCTACTGGCATCTACACGAACCTATACTTTTAGCAACAGCCCATAGATGGCGGATGTATCGACATATGATTGGAGTAGTAATTATGCGTGTGACGTTGTTGCCGTTCTCATTTCTACTCGCGCGAGCGCCGCCAGTCTTCAGTGGATAACCCTGTACTTCTCTCGCTCGCAAGATGTGTTTCTCTCTCGCACGATATCGGCGTTTGCGCATTACGGTCGAATAGGACACATCTTCTCTCGCTCGCACGTTTTTCTCTCTCACACCATGTTGGAGACAGTTTCAAGCTTTCAATGAGACCTCCATAGTATATGCTCTAAGCCTCATATATATTTATCTCTTTCTACCTCCGTCTAGAGACACTATAATAAGAGTCTGGACACGAGTGACAGTCCGCCATGTTTGATAGAAATCCCACGAGAGAGAAAGAGATATACGCCATTTCATTCTTAACCACTCTTAACAACTCACGTTTATGGTAGCAAATCTATGGCAATGCATTGCGCATTTAAATAAGTATAATAAAAAAAACATATCAAATCGAACACAAGATTTAGTTTTTTTACTTTATATCTTCATTATCTTGGTATAATGGACAGATTTAAAAATCAGCGGGGATAGATGAAAAATGACGGGCTAATCAAAAACCCAAATGCACATTTTCAGAGTAATAGATAGTAAAATACCGCCACAAACGTAAGAGTTGTTAAGAGTGAAATGGCGTATATTTCTTTCTCTGTCGTGGGATTTCGATCAAACATGGCGGACAAATCATAAAGTGGCCTTCTCGTGTCCAGACTCTTATTATAGTGTCTCTACCTCCGTCTAGTGATCCTCTAGCTAGTGATCGGCAAATATGTCCACCATTTTGGCCTAAAGCGGAAGTCACAAATCGGAGGGCACTTCAGTATTAAATGAACTTTGCTGCTGATCCCAGTTTTCGCTCAATGTTGTGGAATCCAATTGGGAGATGTTATTGCTTCGCCCAATAGGAAAAATTACTTGCTCTCTCTACTTCCGGTTTAGGTCAGTAATGGTGTGGACCAATAGAAAACGCGAAACACATTTGCTGATTACTACCTAGTAATACCTAGAGACACTATAATAAGAGTCTGGACACGAGAAGGCCACTTTTTGATTGGTCCGCCATGTTTGATCGAAATCACACGAGAGAGAAAGAGATATACGCCATTTCACTCTTAACAACTCTTACGTTTATGGCGGTATTTTACTATCTATTAATCTGAAAATGTGCATCGTGGTTTTTGATTGGCCCGTCATTTTTCATCTATTCCCGCTGATTTTTAAATCTGTCCATTATACCAAGATAATGAAGATATAAAGTAAAAAACTAAATCTTGTGTTCGATTTGATATATATTTTTTTATTATACTTATTTAAATGTGCAATGCATTTCCGCCATAAACGTAAGAGTTGTTAAGAGTAGTCAAGAGTGAAATGGTGTATATCTCTTTCTCTCTCGTGGGATTTCGATCAAACATGGCGGACTGTCACTCGTGTCCAGACTCTTATTATAGTGTCTCTAGTAATACTTAGAGGATCACTACCGCCGTCTACATTTTCGCCTCCTCCATGTTTATCGGCCGATTTCTTCATCTCCGGTAATCTTCGGATTAGAGTTATGTTCCACATAACTGACACATGCCTGTTTCTTTGTCCTGATTAAGAGTGATCTGCCAGTTAATCTCCAAGTTAACTTTACCGGAGGTTCGTGCACCGATTAACTGCCAGAAGTGGCAGTTAATCGCGATTTTTGTGATCTGATTTGTGGAAAGTATAATTGCTCTTTGTACGCGCCACATAACCCCAATTTCTAATTTCTCTCGAAATATTCTCAAATCCTCACTGTGCTTATAGAATGTCACTTGTATACTTAGAGCATATAAACATGGAGGAAGCATGCAATAGGAAAAAATGTAGACGGCGATAGAAAGAGAAAGATATACAGGAGGGCAGTGATGGGTAAATCACTAGAAAACCACGTAATTTACGTTACGTGTAAATTACACGTAAATTACACGTAAATTACGTTCATAACGTAATTTTAATATAACCAAAGTCATAAAATAAATTTATTTTATCACAGCCTAAACAAAGTACCCAGATACCATACAGATGTGAATCCTATTTATATGGGAATACCCTGTACCCACATAGCATAGAAAATCATCAACATAGCATCATAAAAAAATTTAAATTGAAATTTTTGGTAGTTTTGAGGTGTCTTTTGCTGTTAGGCGTTAAAATTTTACTATTATTATTGCATTTTTACGTTGAAACTATAATAACAAATAATGGAAGGTATAAATTTCAATTTACTAATCATATTGTTGACAAGGAGTATAAAAATTTCATGGAACCTATAATGATATAAAGATTTTTTATATTTTGTGTACAAAACATGAAAAATATAATTATTTTATTGTTTTTAGAAAATCTAGAACAAGGTGGATTTAATCCTGAAGAGATTGACAAATTATTAAGCAAGTTTTTTTTTGGTTGCAACATACCATTTACTACTGTGGAGTCGGTACATTTTAAAAATTTTGTTAACAAAGTGAATCCAGCATATAAAATTCCTACCAGAAAAACTCTTTCAACAACCATACTTGATGATCGCTACAAAGAATTTGAACAATCTATTGCTAGCATTGAATCCAGGGATGCCATTCTTTTATTAGATGGATGGAAGAATTCAGCAGCAAACACTAAGAATGTTGTAGCAATGTTAAGCATAGATAATCAAAGATATGTTTATCTAAAATCTTGGAACTTCAGTAGTCTCAGGGAAACAGCTTGTGCATTAACTGATGTAGTAAATGAATGTATTATTATCTCAAGAGAAAAATATAATTTACATATTTATGCACTAATTACGGATAATGCTGCTAATATGATTTGTATGGGGAGATTAGTAGACATATGGCATGTGACTTGCAACAGCCATAGTGCAAATTTATTATGCAAATCAGTGGTTAACCATTCGTTGGCAAATTCTGTAAACAAACTCCTAAAAGAGTTTAAATCTCCAGCTTTGGAAAGCCAACTTGTATTAGAACATGGTAATCGAATGGTGCTAATTGGAGATACTCGTTGGAGTAGTCATCGTGATGCATTTAGGAGATGTTTAAGAAATTTAAATTTAATGCGTCAAATAGCGACAAATCAAGATCGTAATCGAATATCAGAGGAAAATTACACTTTATTACTAAATCCTGTGTTTGAAATGCAGTTATTAGATCAAATATTAATTCTTGATCCAATTTGTGAATTGATAAATAATTGTCAAAAATCAGATTGTAGTATAGCCACAGCTACTGAACTTTGGTTAAAATTAGATACTCCAGACACTAATGATGAAAATAAGCGATTGATTTCAGAACGAATAAAAAAAGTAATCAATCCTTTTGGTCTTGCTGCAAATTTCCTGCATCCAATCTATCGGGGTAAATGTTTTTCAAGTAATGAGGAATATATTAATATTATGAATAATTTTTTTATTGAAATGCTTGGAGAAGAAAATTTAATAGAACTTCAGCAATATAAAGATATGTCTGGTTCTTTTCAAAAGTTATTTCAGAAAAATTATCAATCTAGCAAGACTTTTTGGAAAGTAGCTAGATTATATTATCCGAACCTTAGTGCTATAGCTATAAAATTAAATAATTTATGTGCATCAACTGGACAGTTGGAGAGATTATTCTCTGAATGGGCACATATACACTCTCTTAAAAGAAATCGGTTAACACCAACAAGGTCTGAAAAATTAGTGGCTTTATATTATGAATTGAGATTACACGATAATCAATTATTGGAAGAATTATACGATGATCTTGGAGAATGAAGGAAATAATTATTATTATTTACGGGAAAACCCTTTGGAATACAACATTTAATCAGATATGCGCAGTAATTACTATAAAATAATATAACATAAAATAAAATAAATAACAGTAAAATAAAATAAAATAAAAAGACAAACAGAAGAACACTAGACTAAACAGTCTACAAGCACCGACAGGAAATTCGGAGCTTCAATGTACATAAATAGTTATAACTTAAGTTAGGATACGCGATGACAGTAGTCTACGGAACGAACCGAGCGCAGTTGAGAACAGATCAACATCAGCTATATAACTGTTAACCTCATCCATTGTACGATTTAACGGATCAACAGTGCAGTGTCTATACTCCGGGACCCTTAATTCAAATAGGGGCCTCTGACGCAGTGACCGTTGCGGGGCATGAAAGCATATCCGAGACACTAGCTCATGACAGTTAGTCTGACCGTGAATTAATTTGTACAGAAACAAGAGATCAGAAAAGATTCGACGGTCGCTAAGGGTGGTGAGCCCCAACTTCTGTAAGGCCGGACCGTAGTCATGGTCAGAGAACCGCATAGGGCTACCCGTAATGAATTTAATTCAGAGACAGAAGACAGAAGAAAAGATTCAGACATAGTGTACTATATCAATTTTACATCTCCTTTAATATATAACCTTGCGAAAAGAAATATAATTTTATTTTACAAAGTTTAGATAAAAAAACTTAAATTAGATTACATTTGTTTTTTACAAAAACTTTTTTAACTACTTTAATCTAGATCTAAATACTTTTAGGCATTATTCGTTTATCACATTAATTATGTTTAAACATTTGGTAGTTTTAGTCATTGGTAATATCTTAATTACTTTAGAAATACTTATGTAGAATATTTTTTTAATAAAAATAAAATGTAAATATGAATAAGTACTAATATAAAACGTTGTAACTCACAATCAGAAGTGTGCATTGCATACAAAACAATCTTGAAATAATTTTTCAAACGAATAAACGAAATTTGTATATAAAATTATCTTTCATTCATTTTAAATAAAGAAAACTTATATTAAGAACTTTCATTTATCTTTAATAGATAATATAGTTCGCAAAGTTTATTTTGTTGATCACTATTTAAATGTTCATCTTGACAAAACTGAAATTTATTTTGGTTGGTGAAAGCTGGTATCGTACAAATTTTGAGACAAAAATTCGCTAAACCTGGGTGATATCTCGCAATAGTTCTCCAAAATGTTTGTGGTGATTTAATGTTTTTCTCAAGTATTTTAGAAAATATTCCACTCTTATCTTGGTATTGTAAAAAATCAGTCATATCTCTTTCATTTAATTCATCGACTAAAAAGTCATTTACTAACAATTCATATTCATGTAAATGCATAAATTTTTTTCCTTGATACACAGGATGAAAATAATTGCTTGTCAGAGCTACTGGAGTAAGGATACCTTTCAAATTATCGGCAATTAAAGTTTTGAATAAATCATTTTGTATGATAATTCCTATATCAAAGTAATTTTCTATAGCATCTGCCAGTGTGTACTCAAATCCAATTTTATCGTTAATTTTACATATATACTGTATAACTTTTGCCACGTCATTTAACAGAACTTCGAAATCATTATCAAACAGTATTAAACAAATGTTCTGCTTAACTTTACTTGGTTCATCAACAGCAAGTTGACGCATATTTTTCATATTATTTAAGCAATGTTCCAAAAAATTGTAACAATCATTATAGTGATTAATGTCAATATCACTTATAGTTATAATTTCACTTGTTGTCTTTCTCAAAATTTGTATTTCAATTTCTTTATGTAATTCCTTTATCTTTTCTAAAAATATTGAATCAAAGATTGATTTAGTTAACTTTTTTAATGTTAATGACATACATTCAAAATACCAGTATTTAATGCAATTATCTGAAACAATAGAAGTCAACGGAAATTCTGAATCACAAATTACTGTATGTATGTCCTGATTAAATTTTGATTTCACTATCACAATAGAATCAAAAATAAACTGTTTCAACTGTTCACAGTATTTACTCATTTTAATGAAAAAGTAATGACCTTGCTTATTAAAAACCATGCTGACTAAATCTTTATGTGCCTGAGCACTAACTAATAAAACGCCATAGCAATCTAATGATGTGCTCTTTTTAACATAATTATAGTGAAATTCATCCAGCATATTATTTAGTAACATTTCAGCAGTGGGTGGTTTATAACTAGGCTTTAAATATTGAACAAATTTAAGAAAATAATTTGAGTGAACTGTTTCAAAGTTTAAATTGTTAGTTATTAAATAACTAATCAAATTTTCATTAATTTTTGAATATTCATATGGATTAGTACAATCAATATAGGATTTCATCTGTACGCCTTGTTTATTTACTGCTTTTTCTGTGGTACTGGTTTTTGTGCTAGTTGTACAGACTTCAAAAGACATCTGCTAATTGAAATTAAATACAAGTTTAAAAAGTTAAATAACATCATACCACTGGATATACAATCCCACACAGCACAACGTCCGGCAAAGTCCCAAAGACGTCTACAGACGTCCCCGGGACGTCTTTGGGACTTTGCCGGACGTTGTGCTGTGTGGGAATAGACTGAATACTGATTACAAAATATGCAAAGGAATAGATTATTACCTTTGAAATATTTATACTCTTTTCTGTTTCAGCAATTTCAACTTCTTCACTAACATTGTAATTGGATTCCATATCAGTCCCATCTTTACTTCGGATTCTTTCATTATCTAAAACTGGCATTAAATTAGCTTCTGTAACTTCGTTATTGTTTGAAAAATGTTCAGTAGTCTGACTATTATCAGTGCTTGACATTGATTCCTCTTCTATATCAAACTTACACAAGTTTCTAAAATACAATATGATATAAAAAATATAATATAATAAAATTAAATGTATCTACCAATAATCAAAAAGGAGTTTGTACAAAATAGTATATATGTAAAACCTGTGCATTTTCAAACGGTTGCTGGCAGTATTTGATAAATATTTATCACACTGAAGGCAGTATGCTACAAATTTTCCCTTATTATTTAAATCTTTAATATATTTTCGTATGAAACCTTTATTCCAATAACTGTGTTTAGGCCTTGGCATTTTTATTTTTAATAAATAAAGCTTCTAAAATATGTGGGATACAGTGGGGTACTTCCCTACTATTTGGGCTCTATATTGCCGAGGCAGGTCCACAAAGGAAGCTCTTGGGGTAGGTAACAATGGTAACAATATAAGTCTCTTTATATAACAAAGGAAAGTTTCGAATCTTAACCTTTACCAATCCTTTAAGCTTAAATCTCGCGCGACGTTAGCTAGCGTGGTGTCGCTGTTCTCCCCACTGATTGGTTCGTGGGTCTGCTACGTAAATTATAGTAATTTACGTGTATAATACATAGTGTATAATACGTACGTGTTATACGTGTATTATACGTTGCGTATTTTACGTACCCATCACTGCAGGAGGGACAGACCCTCTCTTTCTAGCGCCAGGGACTAGAAAGAGAGGGTCTGTCCCTCCTGTTGCGTGGCCGGCTGGTTCTCCTGGATCCCTCGTAGGGAATTCGGCGAGGTGTCGATGCCCGTGGAGTGCTAAGGCACTCTGCTCCTAGGACGAGGATTGTTCGAGAAATAAATGTAATTAGAACGGATAATAAATAAAAGGATAATACAATAAAAGAACAAAAGGAACTCAAAACTTGTAACTTTAATGAATGAAATAAACGTTTGTAACACAATATCGACTCTAAAGAACTGTTTATGCGACTGCTCGTTACAGCTTTTGGGGCTCGAGTGACGATTCCGAAAAACCCTTCGCTTTTCCTCTTGTTAATTTCAAAATGGCTTGGTTACCGAGAGCCAATCGCAAATTTACTATTTAACTAGCTAAATTCTTATTCGTTGATCCGATTCCTTTCGGTTATCAACTTTTACGAAATCAAGCGTTTAACAACGTTGCGCTGGAATCGCACACCTAGGAGAAAGGAGGAAGGAGAAGTTCATTTATTCAAACACCCGTATCCAAGTGGGTATCGATTAGTATCGACTAGTATCGATTAGTTTATAATCTTGAGGTTCCCTTATTAAAAGAATATTTAACTATTTTCAAACCCCTCGGCCTTGTGCGAACTTCACCTAATCTCCCTTTCCTATTACATTAGTGTGATCCGATTTGAACTTCGCGCATCTAAAGCTTAAACTACACGCCGCTAGACGGGAGTCGCAACACTTCCCTCCTTATACAAAAGATGTTTTCCAATGGAAACAGCTTTTTCAATAATACATTTATCAAATTTAATTTTAATTCTTAATTGAAACTATAAATAAACTTCTTACAGTGAAGATTCCTGAGCCTCCCCTCCTCGCCTCCCCCACGGTAGCCGAGCTACTCGGTCCACCCGGGTTCCCGCGAAGAATGCGATTCGAAAAACGCTACAGAATATTCACTGTGTTACTATTTGTTACAATTTTGTCTACTAGACACGACGTCTCCAGATTGATTCTGGGTAATACATGAAATTTTAATTATAAACTAACGCGGCATCGAATTCACAAACAAATGGAATAAAGTTGATCTTAACTTATGCCAAGGTAATGTAGCACATTCCAACAATAAAGGAATATAACAACGGTACCACGATAAAGGTAAGTATTCATAAAGTGTCTAATCTTATGCAGGCTAATTTTAATTAGTTCACATAAACTACTTTGAATTTATTAACTCTTATGCTTATTCCTGCATTCAAATTATCAAATATTCTAACAATTTTGTAAAGTGCTAACCAGCTAGAATCGAGTTAGATGTTATTGGTTCTTTCAATACATATATATCACCATCTACTAAGAATTTATAAGAATTGACCCTTCTGTCGAAATCTAATTTGCTTTTCTGCTTTATTCTTTCCAGATTTGCCACTGCTACAGCCTGGGTTGTGCTTATTTTTGAAAATAAGTCATCCAAATGATTAACAAACATTCATAGAATTGTTTAATGAACTCCGGGGGAATATAGCCTTTTGCACCAGATACAAATTCACGTGGAAGAATATACGAATACTTGATGACTACCGATGGTGAATTCATAAAATTCTTTATGGAGGAATTAGAACCTATTGTAAGTGCAGCTATAACTTGATTGGTAGGGACCTTAATTGCTTATTCTAACCCATTTAATTCCTGTTTTAGAATACATTCAATGAAATCCCAACTAACAGGCTCGATATTATTATCATATTCAGAGATACTGACTGCTTCGATGACCAAAGTATTTATAAGGTGTTTGAAGGAAATTACCAAAAATTTAAGATGGTTCTGACTTACTGATTCTGCTAGACGTGACAATACAAAAGATGAAGGTAAGAGATGTTATGTTGAGAAAGTCCATTGTTCCTCTGACATTGGTGTTATATTATGTAATCTATCCGAATGAAAAATCATTATAGAATAACAAATCTTTAATGGCTTGAGAGGATTTCATAATCGAGGGGAAGGAGGGAACAAAAATGAATAAAATTATCCTTGTACAGATAGAGGTAACCTTTAGAGTAAATAACTTTAATAAGAAAAGACCGATGAATGATTGGCATTAATGAAGTAGTCTTTGTCATTAAAACTACTATTACTTTGTTCAACTAGGTCACTGTTTCCTGAGGCCACATCAACGGAGGATCGTGTCTCATCAACTGCGCGCTTGGTCACAAATAAAGTCCGGCATCTTTCAGCCTCTAAGTTTGGCTCGTCAGCCCCTAACCAGACACAAGCCGCGGACCGCAGGTCGCGTACCTGGACGGGGTGCTTAAAGCCTATCCGATGTTCCAGGTCAGACGAGCCTGAGCCCTGAGGTACGTGGGCAGCCCCTAGCGACTTCTGTGGCGGGGTGCCTTCAAAGTCGGCCTTTCCGATATCCAACAGACAGCCGGGTCGGAGCACCTCCTCACGATCCCTCGAGAGCGATCCTCCAACTACTACATTTTTAAAAGGAGATTCACTCTCTCAGTTATTCCCGTCGTAAGGTGAGTGTCACAAATATTAGAACCATCATCAGACTGATCAATCCCGACTAAGACCTCAGGTTGACCGTTGCTTTCTTTAGCATGGGCAAGAAAAATTGTAGCAATTATCTTTTCACTATTTTCCCATGATCTGTCATAGTCTATACCCTTTTCCTTTTCAGAATCTGCAAGTGATGCGTCGTTGGCGCCTACGACTACCCTTTGCAGACGCTTAGAGGGAGGGGTGTCAGTATAGTCTGTCTTAGTACAGTTAGATGTGCGATTTATGAATTTCAAAAGATTTTGAAAATGGAGGGGCCTTGAATAATCAACCAATTCTAAGTTTAACTATCTTCTTGGCAACAGTTTCGAGATCGAGTAAATTGTTAGCGTCCTTTAATCTATTCAGATAGAATCGCGCGGTTTCGTTCTATAAGCCCTTAATGAAGGAAATTATTGCCGTATTTTTTTTTTTACAAATCATTAACACCCACTACTTGTCCAGGGTTATAAGTGTCCCTGGCAGTTTCTAAACCTCCATTTAAGGTTTCGTTAACTCGGGCTCCAAAAACCTCAACCGGTTCGTTTCTGTCTTGACACAGAGTCATTAACTCGGCATTCAAACTACGTACATTAAATGATTGCGCGATTTTTTTTTTAGAAGACTAATCAATTTCTTATAATGTTTCAGGTTCTCGACGATTTAACAAGAGTATATGGGCGTATCCCTCGATCCTACCCCGAATGAGGAAATGAAGACTCTTCCGATCGTCAGGCCTTACCTTGCACGTTAGTTAAGTTAAGTCGGACTTTAACCAGTCGTAAGATTTAGGAAACAAGATTTACTAATTCCGACGATTTTTATTTAGAAACTACACTCGAACAAAGCGACTCACTATTTAGTTCGGGCAAATTAATTATCCAATCGTGTCGGCAAAAGTTTAGTTCGCGCAACTGTGACTCATCACCGGGAATTTATAAATTAGCAGCAACAACCGTGGCTGGGCAGGGCAAAATACTTCGTGTTTGAGATTGTGAGAACGTAATAGGACGCTCTATTTGCATCATTTCAGCAAATACATCCTCGACTTCGAAACCCTAACGTTCATAAGCAACCCTAACGTGGTTGTCGTCTCGGTTTACGTTTCAATAACTTTTTGCTTTTACGCAACATTTTCGTAGTGTAAGTACGGAACTCTATCTTATCAAGTAATAACTAACTCAACGTAACGATAAATTACAACACCCTAATTTAACAATTGAACCGTAAATTGGATAATTTAAATAAACTTCGATCTCTCACGCAATTACAGACGAGTGTTCGATGTCGTATCGATTATCGATTAGTATCGACTAGTATCGATTAGTTTATAATCTTGAGGTTCCCTTATTAAAAGAATATTTAACTATTTTCAAACCCCTCGGCCTTGTGCGAACTTCACCTAATCTCCCTTTCCTATTACATTAGTGTGATCGGATTTGAACTTCGCGCATCTAAAGCTTAAACTACACGCCGCTAGACGAGAGTCGCAACACAGCTCACTATTAATCAGAGGTGAGGAAACAGGCATGTGTCAGTTATGTGGAACATAAGTCTAATCCGAAGATTATCGGAGGTGAAGAAATCGGCCGTTAATCATAGGATCCAATAACGCAAAGATACACGTGCGACAGTTAACTACCACCTAGTATCAAACTGGCGATTGACTGATCGGGACTTTAGTCGGAGGTGAAGAAATCGGCCGTATATGCTTTAAGCTTAGAGCATATAAACATGGAAGAAGCATGCAATAGGAAAAAATGTAGACGGCGATAGAAAGAGAAAGATATACAGGAGGGACAGACCCTCTCTTTCTAGCGCCAGGGACTAGAAAGAGAGGGTCTGTTCCTCTTGTATATCTTTCTCTTTCTATCGCCGTCTACATTATTTCCTATTGCATGCTTCCTCCATGTTTATATGCTCTAAGGCCGGTATTCATAGTCGCTACTTATTCTTAAGCAAATGCTTAAGCATTCGGCATCCTTTACTAGCTACTACGTTAGTAGAGGATGCCGCATACTTAAGCATTTGCTTAAGAATAAGTAGCGACTATGAATACCGGCCTAAGGCTTTAAGCATGAACCACAGAATCGAAACGAAACGATATGAATATATGAACTGTGAACTCAATACGTGAATCGGAACACACATCCTGTTCCTTGGCAACACTATTTATAACCCTCCTATAGTGAATTTGAAATAATTATGTCTCGCTAATGTGGTTGAGATGTATTGGCTTTATGTAATTCGTTAATAAGAACAATAGGAAGTATAATAACTAAGTACATTGTACCAAAACTATAGAAAAAATTGTTATAGTGCTGACTCTGCATTTAAGGTATTAATTTCTATATAGATAAGATATTATACTATAAAATAGCGCAGTGCAAGGCAGACACCGCGGGTACTCTGAAGGTGGCCGTTCCAATAAGCGGCTACAGCCGCCAACGACTGCGACCGGCGGCTACAGCCGCCAGCAACTCCAACTGGCGTCGTCGCAAATGGTATTTCCTATATCTAAGCGTCGACGCCATGGCCCCCACCAGTGCAACGACGCGCCGCACAGGCCCTTTTCGAGCACTTGAAAAGAGGGTCTATTGTTGTATGAGGTCTCGAGGACCGTCGAAGATAGTGAAAGACTAACCATTTTTCTTATATGTACATCGTATTCTGTTTATCTATCGGATTGAAGAAGTCAATGACATTTGGGGGCTTTTTTTAAAATATCGGAATTCAAATTGTGGCAAAAAATAGGATAAACCTATTCCTTTCTAGTGATGTATAAGTTAAAAAATATTTTTACATCTATTAATTTGTTTTTTCTATTTTTTAACTCAATCGTGATAAAAAATTGGAAACTGTTTTTTGGTACTTTATTAGTGGTTTAAGTCACACGCTGGGGAAACGTTCGGTTTTCAAGTTATTATTTCTGCACTTTCCATAGTATGTATTTATCAATTTTTTTAGTTTTATTGAAATTGTTGACGTTATTTTTTTAAATAACCTCAGACTTTGTTATGAGTTGTATATTAACTCAATTTTTTATGAACTTACTTAACAATATTCAGCATTTTCAACGCGAAAAATGGAATGTTGCATTTTCCCCTATTTCTTTGGATTCAGGCCCACTGTACGATATAGAATACAAGTGATTACTCCATTATTAGCAACTATTGTCAAATCTTGTTTTCGCAGTTGCAAGGACAAATATATATTGTTTATACAAGTTCATGGAAGGTAACTAAAAAGTCGAAAAATACTGATATTTTTTCAATGGGTTTCTTATAGAAAAATAAATGTATATAACGAATTATTTGCTATTATTTTGCAGAATCGATACTATTTCTGACCCCTTTAACTTTACTTTAACAAACTTTGAAAGAAATCACTTAAAATTTTGCATAAAACAACAAATTTGACATGTGTTTACACGCAGATCAGATGTAGCCGTCATGATATTTTTACATTTTTTTACAAGAGCTCATATTATTAGTTTACAAGAAATATATATATATAAAAAAACAATTCCATAAGTTATGAATTCTGACTGATTTCCTTATTTCTGGATAATCTGTCCGAATGTGAGATGGATCGCAGAGCGGCTAGAGTCGCTAGACTGCTTCTGGAGCAGTAGAGCGGCAGCCGCTGCGCGACTTGGCGATTCTGCTGTTACGGCGGAACACAGACACTCGTGGCATTGTGTAGTGTCTCGAGTAGCCTAGGCTGCTCTTGAACCAAACGCGCATAGGCTATAGCAATCCTGGCGCGGCTGCAGCAGTCGCAGCCGCCCATAGGAGTTGGGATGAATGCTTTTCCATTGTACCAGTCATCGCGACAGCGGCTGTAGCCGCCGGTCGCAGTCGCTGGCGGCTGTAGCCGCTTATTGGAACGGCCACCTTGAGGTTGTCCAATTCTTGGTCGCGTTGTCAGGGATACGCGCGAACCGTGCGCCATTTAATAATAAGGCTCGATTCAGACTATCAGTCCGGTCCCGGCCCGGTTTCGATCAAAATAGCATCCGTGAGCGCCCATACTATCAAGCCGGGCGAGTGTGGACGCTCAGGGGTGTGAATTTGATCGAGATCGGACCGTAACCGAACCGATAGTCTGAATCGAGCATAAAGGAAAGAGTTTCTCTTAACAGGTTAATCTTTGAAGTAAGAGGTGAGAGGTAGTTAGTGATAATGCCATTTACCATTAAAGAGAAAATATACAGTACCATGGTGATAAATAAGTGGAGTAAGTTTAAGCTCTACATGGTAAAGAGTGACCCAAGAAATAGCCCCTTTTTGGACCCACGATTTTGGAACTGAATTTTGTGCCAAATGAGAGCTTATTATAAGACATTAGTTGCAATAAACGAGTGATATCGGCGCACCAATTCGGTCAATTAAAATTTTAATTTAACTATTCTATAAATACGGTCGAAATTCTAATTATATTACTTATGACGAGACATCAATCACGACAAATTTTCAAGTGGAGGTGACAATTAGGTTCTGAGATATAGGAGGTGAAAGAAGTGAAAATTCATTAAAACGTGTCAGCTCATACGCTTCGATGTATGCACTTTTATGTCAGTCCCATAATTTAAAGAATTGTTCCCACTGGTTTTGCTGACTGCTAATAACGAATTTGAACTTAGATTTTCAAAATTCACGAAAAAACATCGAATGGCCGATTCAACATTGTGGACGATATATTAAAAAAGCACCTACTACAAAGACATTTATATTTCTTGATTTTTATTTTTTTTCGTGAATTTTAAAAATTTAAGTTCAAATTTGTTGTTAACAGTGGGCAGAACCCCTGGAAATAATTGTTTAAATTATCGGAATGACATAAAAGTCTATACATCGAAGCGTATGGCTGACGCGTTAATGAATTTTCACTTCTTTCACCTCCCATATCTCAGAAACTAATTGTCACCTCAACTTGAAAATTTCGTGTGACTGATGTCTCATCATAATGTATCGTTTCGCATGAAATTCAGTTCCAAAATCGTGAGCCCAAAAAAAGCTAAAAACTCTTTGTTGTGCGTTTACCACCAATGCACGCACCTTGGCCGGCCTGTCTCGCGCCGAGTGCCTCCCGCTGTCCGAGGAGTTGCCGTGATTCAGGCGCTCCGGACGCCAATCATTAATCGTTAATTAATAAATGGAGCATTTACCACAATTTCGTTAGTCTTGATTTTCGTCTTATATTCGCCTGTAGAATCACCCCCAGAGTATTGACTATAAGTAGAGCAACAGCTTATAGATGTGCCTGAATTACATTGTTTCTCTTTTCGTAGATCAGACGTTATGAGTAAACGACACTAACCGGACTTGAAATTTACTACGAATATTGATAAAGATATTCGGTAAATTATTGTTCAAACATACGCTTCCTACACATCGTTGAACTCGTCTTAAAATGCGTAATCAAGTGGCAATAATAAAAATATATAGTTCTATTTATAAAAAATTACATTGATATTGAAGTCTCTGCAAATAATAGCTTAAACGCAGAGCCTAATAATCTATTATGTTTCCTCCATATAATCAAACAACTTTCATACGAAACATTTTTTGCTCTTTGAATAGTTACAAAAATAATGGCGTCTGAACCAGATGTATACAAAGAGCCGCAAGGAGACATCTTTGCGATACTGGACGCCGGGTCAGAGCCAAGCGTGGAGATGTTACCTTGAGACTCTACGCTCGGGTCTGACGACGACGCCCAGAGTCGCAAAAAGGACTTCGACACCAAACAGCTCTTTGTACACCTCTGGTACAGACGCTACATCAGGCCCGGAAAGTCGGAAGTCCAATACCTCTTTATCATCTGGGACCCCGGTAACAATCGAACGCGAAACTGTTTCCTTGGTAACTGTTGCGTGGGTTGTGGGAAAACTGCAAGACTATGTGTGCATCCATTCAGGTTCGTAGCATGATGCATCGGTGTCCGCATGTCGGATCCCGACTGCCCAGGCTTGATTTACACATTACGTGTCCATTAGTGACACCGCGCCAATGCGAGCTAATGCTACGTATCCATGCGACACATACTTTTTTAGGAAGGACCGGTTAGAAAGCGCTGTTTTATAATGTCTTTCTAATGAAAACATATTGAAGACTATTTTTGAAAGTATAACAAACTATAAACAATCTTAAAAACAGTTGTACGTATATTTCAGATGGCATTTGCAGGAAAAGTTGTTTTAGTAACAGGAGCTAGTATTGGCATTGGAGCAGCAACAGCTATAAATTTTGCTCAACTGGGAGCCACGTTGGCATTAACAGACCGTCCTGGACAAAATTTCGATGCAGTTATCGAAAAATGTAAATCTGGCAAAACATTTGTTGTGAGCGCAGATATAACTAAGCCAGCTGATGTAAAAAATATTGTTGAGTCCACTATTAAACAGTACAGTAGATTAGATGTTTTGGTTAATAATGCTGGAATATTCGAAACTGGAACCATCGAAAACACTTCCTTAGAGCAATACGATAGGTATGAATTGTCTGTTTTTAAAACTTGAATTTTGTGAAAGAGCTTATCAACATATTTAAATATTACAGAATATTCAATCTGAATGTACGTGGAGTGTACAATATGACAATGTTGGCTTGTCCACATATAGTGAAGGCTAAAGGTAACATTGTAAATGTGTCGAGCGTTGTTGGACTGCGATCATTCCCAAATATCCTAGCATACTGTATGAGTAAATCTGCGGTTGACCAATTTACACGCTGCACGTGCCTCGAACTTGCACCCAAACAAGTATGTTTTATATACAAAAGTGGTAGAGACAATACTACGGGTTACTAACTGCACTAACAGACTGGGCGCAAATTTTCTCATTCTTGTTTTTCATCTTATAGGTACGAGTAAATGCTGTAAACCCTGGTGTAATAGTAACCGACCTTTTTAAGAGTGGTGGAATGACAGACGAAGAAGTAGAGGCGTTTTTTGAGAACGCTAAACAGACTCATGCACTCGGTAGACCAGGAGACCCTTCAGAGATTGCAAAAGCAATTGCATTCTTGGCAAGTGACGACGCTAGTTTTATTACAGGTGTCACTCTATCAGTAGATGGTGGTAAACACGCTATATGCCCCCGTTAGTTTGCATTCCATATATGTAGTTTTTACAATGTTATTTTTTTAAATATGTAGTTGTTATATACAGGGTGTTCCAAAAATGCTGCGGGTCCTTAAAGGGGGTGATTCGGGGGGTGATTGCAAACAACTTTTTCCTTTGCGAAAATGCACTCCGAGGTTTCGTTGACGAGATATTAATAAAAAGCACCGACTAATCAGAGCGCGAGTCTGGCGGCCGAGCTCCCGCGCTAGCGTGGCTACGAACCGCGTTGCGACTACGAACGCGAACAAGCAACTCGGCATGCATCGAAGAAAATTGCGTAGAATGGCAAATCAAAAAGACGTAACAAATAAAATCGAACATGTTGTCATGGTTTGTTCGTCATTTAAAGTGAATAATGAATAAAGGATAAATGGATGAAAATCACGTGTAACGTAAAAAGACGAATACGCAGTTTTTTTTTAGAAGATTCGAAAATAATAATTATATGAAGTGGGAGGATAGGGAATTCGTAAATTTCCTTGTGTTAATAACGTAACCATGAAAACGTAATGTAACAGGAAATTAACGAAAAGTGATAGTAGTTTGTTATTGTGATAAAAATCCGTGTGATAAAACTCACCCTTGTTGGAAATTCACCTGCAGCTTGAAAACCTGTATCACTGGGTCACTGAACCGATCCTGGTAATCGATGGACGAGCTCCGTGCACAGCTGGTCCCAGGTATCCTTACATGGAAATTACGTGGATTTTTGCTTGGAAAAAATCCTGCCAGTCAGCTAGCAATCGCGTTGCAGAATTGTTCACGGCCCAAGAATATTACAGAATGTTCTGGGTGTACGCCCGGAACAACGGGGACGCAAGTGCTGCTGTGCGCGCATTTGCGCTAGAATATCCTAACATCGAAACGCCAAGCGAGGATACATTTCGACGGGATCCATGATGCCGCGAGGCAGCGAATTGGGCAGACCCGCAACAGCGTGAAATCTGGGCACCATCCAGAGAATCCTCGACGCCGTTGAAGCTGACCCGACGATTAGTGTGCGCATCGTGAGCCGTCGTCTAAAGTAAGTCACAGTTCAAGATAACTGCAGCAATTATTAACTAAGAAAAAAATGTTATCTAATAGTGGATGTTTTTGTATTTTGTTCTAGTGTCAGCTGCACGACGGTGCACCGAATCCTCAGGGACCGCTTGTTGCATCCGTACAAATATGTACGGGTGCAACATTTGCAGGCCAGAGATTACATCCAACGGATTGAATATTTCAGGTGGCTGTTGGGACAAGTGCAAAGGAATCCGTCGTTCACCAAATACATATTGTGGACGGATGAAGCACTTTTCGACAGGGAAGGATGCTACAATTCCCACAATATGCATTGTGGAGCGACGAAAATCCCCTAGCGCTTCGTCCACGTGCAGCACAAGTCCGTTGGTCGATCAACTTATGGGCCGGCATTTGTGGCGAATTTATCGCTGGGCCGTATATTTTGCCAGACAGGCTGGACGGCCCAGCGTATAAATGTTTTTTAGAACATGCTCTGCCGGATCTTATAGACGATATTCCATATGAGATCCGACAGAACATGTACTACCAGCACGACAGAGCTGGGCCACATTACGCCGCAAATGTCCGCGCTTATTTAGGTCAAACCTTTCCGGACACGTGGATCGGCCGCGGCGGGCGAGAGGTCCACGTTGCGTGGTCCCCACGGTCACCGGATATGAATCCGCTGGATTTTTTCTTCTGGGGCTACCTGAAGGTAATTTGATTATTGCTGTTACTCTTTACTTATTCTTGTTGTAGGGATTCTTTTTTTTACTTACGTTTTGTATTTGTTGTACAACAATCATTTCAGAATGAAGTGTATCGTCTGCCGGTGGATACCCCTGAAGAAGACGTCGACGAAATTGAAAACGACCGGCCCATTTCGGGGCCACCAATTTTTAAAACGTAGGAATAACGCGCTCTTGAAAAGCAAATAAAGTGATCAGTGTTAGTAACCGTACAGTGAAGTGAATATTCGGTACGTTGACCTGGACGCACCGACATTGCGACACTTAACTTTGGGTAGTGGGAATGTAAGGATACCTGGGACCAGCTATGTACGGAGCTCGTCCATCGATTACCAGGATCGGTTCAATGATTCAGTGACACAGGTTTTCAAGCTGCAGGTGAATTTCCAACAAGGGTGAGTTTTATCACACGGATTTTTATCACAATAACGAACTACTATCACTTTTCGTTAATTTCCTGTTACATTATCTTTTCGTGGTTACGTTATTAACACAAGGAAATTTACGTATTCCTTATCCTCCCACTTCAAATAATTATTATTTTCGAATGTTCTAAAAAAAACTGCGTATTCGTCTTTTTACGTTACACGTGATATTCATCCATTTATCCTTTATTCATTATTCACTTTAAATGACGAACAAACCATGACAGCATGTTCGATTTTATTTGTTACGTCTTTTTCATTTGCCATTCTACGCAATTTTCTTCGATGCATGCCGAGTTGCTTGTTCGCGTTCGCAGTCGCAGCGCGGCTCGTAGCCACGCTAGCGCGGGAGCTCCGCCGTCAGATTGGCGCTCTGACTGGTCGGTGCTTTTTATTAATACCTCGTTAACGAAACCTCGGAGAGCATTTTCGCAAAGGAAAAAGTTGTTTGCAATCACCCCCCGAATCACCCCCTTTAAGGACCCGCAGCATTTTTGGAACACCCTGTATACATAGAAGACTATAATCAATAAAGGGTCTAGTTAAGTATGCATAGTGAAAAGTTCCCCCAAACCGAATTAAACTTGGTTAACAGCAATCGATAGGATCCTCAAAGAAGACTATTTCTGCCAAGTATCAATCCGATATTCCTACTGCTATGAAGGTATGCCCGGATTAAAGCGGGGGTGGGCAAGAGGGTGTAGCTCCGGACCCCACTTTCCGGGGGGGGGGGGGGGGGGCTCGTTCCAAGCGATTAGCTCCCCTCACCCCCTCCACGCTGTTCAACCACGGGGGCCCTCGAAGGTTCGATAGCCCCGGGCCCCAAGAAATCTTAATCCGGGCCTATATATAGGGTAGTTAAACTCCATTACTTTTGTTCTGGTGAATAGAAATTTATAAAGTAAATCAGAGATATTCTACCCATCGTTGTACATATCTGTGATTTTTTCAGAATTGTCTGCTGCAAAACCGATCTTTAAAAAATTCATACATTAAAAATGCCGATTTCATATTCAAATTATAAACGCACCACATTTATATTTGTACAGCTTTAGGAGAGGGTGGAACGCAGTTACAAAAAAGAACTGATATTTCCTACCTTCCCGTACGCAAAGCAATGGCACAGGTATACTGCGCGTGCAATAAATAATATATATAAAAAAGGTAATCAGAAATAAAAAAATAAAAAAGAAAATATTCAAGAATCTACCAAGAAATGTCGAAGTGACACCCATTATGTATTGATGGTAGTCAGCACATATATACGAAATTAGTTAAGAATTCACACTTATCAACGGTAAAATGTTTTCAGATTAATTACATTGACTCAGTTAACACATGTGAAAGTATTTAAAATTACATATAATACCCATTTAATGAACTAAACATATTTGTCGCATGAGTACATATGTCACTTCTTTGCGGACGGGAAGGTAGGAAACATCATTTTTTAATTTTTGTAACTGCGTTTCACCCTTTCGAAAATCTGAAAAATAACACACTAATAACCATACAAAGGCGCTAAAACTGTAAAAATATCAACGTGGTATCTTGACAATTCGTATATAAACTCAGCATTTGTAACATTTTTGAATTTCTTAAAATTCTGTTTTGCTGCTGAAAATTCTGAAAAAAATTACAGACATGTACAGTAGAGGGTAAAAAGTCTCTGATTTATTTCATAAGGTTCTATTCACTAGAACAAAAGTAATGGAGCTTAAACTGCAAATTACGTTTGACCCCATAAAAGTATCCTAATAGTACGGGTATCGGATTGATACTTGGCGGAAATAGTTTTCTTTGAGGTTTGGGGGTACTTTTCATTACGCTTACCTGGCTGAACCCTTTACAAAAATTACTAAATCAATTTCTATTTTTTAATTCTTCCACTGTATTTTTATAGTTTGAGTTTCGAGAGTTGAAACCTGGAACGGAGCTAACTTATTTGCGATGTTGCCGCTTATCCAGGCTCGTTAACGGTGTTACGCCTGTGTGGGGTTTACCCTACTCCAGTGCCAGTGGAAGATATGGGGGAAGCGGGCCACTACCCGGGCCACCAAATTGCGAGGGCGATTTAATACAAAAATTGGTGTTTAATTTTGATATCTTTCTGCTTGTTTTTTTAATATTTCTGTTATTATTTAAATAAACATCGTTTTTGAAAGAATATTAGCTACAGTAAATTGTCGTTCTACAATGTTGCGACGCACAGTGGGGCATTACGGGTCGAAACGCGGCACAAAACATTTTCTGACTGAAATCATATATTTATCGTTAATTTTTTTATTTCATTCAGTTAGGGCGTATATTTGTGGTCCTATTCATACAGAAAAATTAATGAAATTTGTTTATTTAAGGGGGCATAATACTTTTTTGGCCTGAAAATTGAGCAGTCCTTATGAATTTTTTTCTATCTGAAACTGAAAAGCTAGAATCATGGGGTTTGTTGCGAATGAAAGAACGCTGTTTGAAAGTATTAAAAGAATTTTTATTTAAAAAAGGCACCCTGTCACCCTACCCTATAATCGCTCAAAGTTGGCCCCTTGCGATGCCATAAATTCCGCCTTCAATGCTTATCTGAAACATAAAAACAAATCAAGACATTAATGTGTATTACATGTTCTTTTGTTGACCAAGCCGATTTTTAAATTTCGCATTTAAAACAAAATGGCGGCCTGTCACAACTGTAGGTATCGATTTTCGACACTGAAAGTAGGGTGAAGCCACTAGTAATCGACCATGTATTAGTAGTCGACCACTTTCAGAAAAACATGAAAAATAAGGTTTTTAGAAGTGACAATCTATTGAACAGAGTGTAGATAGAGTGCAGTTGGAGAACTGCACTTTGTTTAAAAGGTCGTTACTTCTAAAAACCTTATTTTTCCTGTTTTTTTCTGAAAGTGGTCGACTACTGATACATGGTCGACTACTGGTAGCTTCACCCTATAGGTTTGACAGTTCGCAATGGCGCGCCATTTTATTTGAAATGCGAAATTTAAGAATCGACTCGGTCAACAAAACAAAATTTAATAAAGTTTAATGTCTTGATTTGTTTTTATGTTTCAAGTAAGCATAGAAGGAGGAATTTATGGCACCGTAATTTTACTTATTCCGCGAGCAACCTTTGAGAGCTTATAGCGAGGGGAGGAATGGTGTCTAGTTTTAATACTTTCAATCAGTGATCTTTCATTTGCAACAAACACTATCTTTCTAGCTTTTCAATTTCATATAAAAACAAATTCACAAAGATTGGTTAATTTTCGGGCAAAAAAGTACTATGCCCCCTTAACTGTATTTGTAAATAAACTTTTGGGGAACATTTAAATCGTATAATATTGAATAGTTATAAAATCTTTATTTACGTAACTTCAAAACTATTTAACAAACATATTTTATTAATGTAAACAGTGAAAGATATTTATCACAGATTTAAGGAATAAGCGGGATGTCAGTCTTGCTCGGTAATGAAGTGCTTATCTCACTTTGCTGAATTACTTCAGCATTCTTGATCTTCCTCTTCATCCTCGTCTTCCTCTTCGTCCTCGTCTTCCTCTTCGTCCTCGTCTTCCTCTTCGTCCTCGTCTTCCTCTTCGTCCTCGTCTTCATCTTCGTCCTCGTCTTCATCTTCGAGGATTTTATTCGACAGTCGTCGAATAAAAATAACTTTGAGTTGCTTTTATTCGAAGCGCCTCAAATAACTATTTTATTCGACGGTCACGCATGATTTATTTATTCGACGGGAATTCATTTTAAGCTTCAAATCATTTTCTATTTCATTCGTATTTTTATTCGAAAGTTATTCGAAGCTCGAGCCGAGCGACATTGTATCGTTCGTCCGTATAACCTGCAGCGCGGAGTTCCTTGGTGAAGTGTCATAAATTACAAAGAAAGGCTTTATTTTTCGTCGTATCAATATGAAAGTGACACCAATGGATTCCTTGCATTCTCCCGATTAAATTGACAACAAATTATTTAATTCGGACTACTTTTAACGAAATGTGTTTTCAATCTTGCACATTAATTTTATGCCTAATATCGTTAATTGTAGTTCAAATTGTGTCATGTTTGGTATCATTTTTTATGAAAGAATATTAAACAGTGGGCAGCAGTGAAAAGTGAAATAGCTTTGGTTCATTTGAATATAAGAAAATATGAGTGGACCACTTCAACTATAATAATATAATAATACTGAACGAATATAATATAATATATATATATATATATATATATATATATATATAATGGAAGTAAAAAACGTAATGTACACGTGTCGCCTAAAGCGACCGTTACGCGAACACATTGCACGTAAAGCCGCGTCCAGATTTGAACCGAACGCCGAAACGAACGTCACTTGAGACTCCCTAATGCCCCGTTGCTACGTGTGGAACGTATATTTCTAGCGATCTTCGCCAGTTTAGACAGAGTCTCGTGGCTCGCGACAGCTAAAGATTGAAGGACAGAGAGTGTTTAGAGTAGTACAGACCAAAGGTTTGCCTGCTACACTCAGCTCAAACGATTGTGGCCGTTCGAGATTCGATTGCATTCGAGCTTACCAGGGTCCGCTTTTTCACATCGCTAACATTCTACAGTATTTCATGAACATGGTGAAGGCACTGCCAAGCCACAGGTTCCCGTGTAGAACACTTTTAATTCATGATGAAACACCACTGTGGCACCATCTGCCTATGATTGTCATAATTATATAAATCTGCGCGATCGGCTCTGTTCACGATGCTGTAGCGTAAATGACGCCAAAAATAAATGTCAAATGACTTTTATTACAATGAACCTAAAAAAAAATCATAATAATTTTGAGACTGTAAACGATAAATTTGTAATGTCCAAAATAAATAAATCAATGGATTTATAATGGAAGACACAAATAAATAGAGGGGGGTGGTGGGGTAATAAAGAATAGAATGGAAACGAATGTTATATATCTTTAGAAATCAAAATGAACTGCCAGTACATAAAGGTGCTTTCCAAGTGCGCTTAAGATGACACAACTACATACACACAGCTCAAATGCTGTGTTCATACATTCCATTACAATGTATTACATAATATTAATCAGATATATTTTTATACAAATAAATATTTTAACACGAATAAATATTTTATTCCAAATACTTGGCGCTGCGCCCCGAATTGGTGTTGATAAACTCAATAAATATGTATAAATTGCATTAATCCTTTTCTTTCTTTCTTGTACGTGCGTGCGTGCGTGCGTGCGTGTGCATATGCTACGTATGATATTAGAATTAAACATATGTAGAATAAATCTGACTGCGTTTCTAATATATGTATGTATTGTCACGTCCCGGGTGAAGGTCTTAGGGGACAATGACATAGGGGAATTATTGGGGCCCAGGCGCGAATCTTAAATCCAGCACACTGAGGGAAAAAGGGGTTCAGGCGTGAATGTTAAATCCAACACACTAATCGTATAAGGAGGTTTAGGCGTGAATGTTAAATCCAACACACTGATCGGATAAGGAGGTTTAGGCGTGAATGTTAAATCCAACACACTGATCGTATAAGGACGTTTAGGCGTGAATGTTAAATCCAACACACTGATGGTAAAAGGAAGTTTAGGCGTGAATGTTAAATCCAACACACTGATCGTATAAGGAGGTTTAGGCGTGAATGTTAAATCCAACACACTGATGGTAAAAGGAAGTTTAGGCGTGAATGTTAAATCCAACACACTGATCGTATAAGGAGGTTTAGGCGTGAATGTTAAATCCAACACACTGATCGTATAAGGAGGTTAGGCATGAATGTTAAATCCAACACACTGATCGACCAGGGGAGGTTTAATAAGCGAATATACGCCGGGGAGACACCCGTTAGAGCACTTGTTTTGGTTTGTCGCGGTAATAGGATTTACCGTTGCTTTACGATAAAAGACACACGTAATAACTCTGTGAAATTCGACTAGTCATACGGTCATGCGAAACCTATACGAAAGTAAGTTTGTAAATACCCCGATGCTTTCCGCGATCGTTGCCCGTAATCAGCTGTTCCGGCAGCCTGTTTGGATTTCGGGATCTTCGTAGCCGAAGGATCGACACAATAATATGAAACGTGATTGAAAGTAAAACTGTTTATTCAGTTAAAGTACTGATAATATGTGACACGTTGGTCAATAGCACATCATGGTTATATCAATGGTTATTACAATGAAATACATAAGAGTATGAATATGAGGTACAAGTATATAAGCCAAGCATAGAACTGAGTAAAGCATAAAGATTCGCTCGCTAGCAATATGAGCAATGAACGTTAGCAATAGTAATATAATAAAGTAACGAGAATTAATGATTCACAGTAATATAAGCGATGAGCGTTAGCAATAATATGAATAAGAAAAGTAACCAGAATAGCAATACACAATATATAATGATGGTGATGTACAATGGTATTAAAGATAATTATAATTTCTTACAATGCTTGATGGTTGAAGATGATTGATTCTATTTTAAATAATACTTTGTCGAAGGATATTTCGTCGAAAGAGCTTCCTTTCGTCGAAGGGTATTTCGTCGAAAGAGTGAGTGTCCTTTCGATCCTGGTATTTCGGCGAAAGAGGACCTCTGTCTCCGGGCCCTTGTATTTATATGATTTTGCAAGGGGTTGTGGGGTGTACGCGCGGTATGGACTTTGCCTTGCTTATATAATATTTTACAGTATGAAGGGGGGTGCGCAGTATGCACCTTGGGCTAATTATAAACATGTGTCTTGTAGCTTTTGGGGTTTTTGCAGGGATCAAAGGTTGGTCTATATTGGGACTCGCAGTTTTTCTTCTAGGGTTTTTATACACGTGATTTTGAATTGCTCAACTCCTCGAATGGATTTTGGGTGTTTTAATAGGAAAGGGACGTCGGTGGGTTTGACTGCTTTGGTCATTTAGAGGGTGTGAGACGTGGTCTCGATTTAAGATATTTGTGGGGCGAGGGACTTGTTTAGATTCGATGTAAGAGAGGAATTTGTGCCGCGTTGGGCGAATAAGGGAAGGAGAATTAATGATTGACCGTCTTGAGATGGGGACCGCTAAGGTACATCGCCAAGGCGGCCGGGAGAATTGGTAAAGGGGTAAGAATTGAGGTTTGTGGAAGATTTGAGTGGAGTTGTAGGTTGATTTATAAAAGAGAGTTGAAATAACCGCGCGCGAAAAATCGTGGGGCGTCACAGTATATGTATTTTATATTGTAATGGAGTTGTTGTAAATTATTAATTAATACTAAGCCAATTAATATTTTTTCGGTTGCGCAGCGCCAAGTATTTTGAATAAAATATTTATTCGTATTAAAATATTTATTTGTATAAAAATATATCTGCTTAATATTATGTAATACATTGTAATGGAATGTATGAACACAACATTTGAGCTGTGTGTATGTAGTTGTGTCATCTTAAGCGCAGTTGGAAAGCACCTTTATGTACTGGCAGCTCATTTTGATTTCACATCTTTTTTTGTATTGTATACTTTTTCTATTTTTTTTGTGATTATTATTGTCTTCTATTTTTTGTGATTTATTTGATTTTTCATGTACTTGGCGTATTTCTTTATTTTTTGTCATCATCTACTAAGAATTTATAAGAATTGACCCTTCTGTCGAAATCTAATTTGCTTTTCTGCTTTATTCTTTCCAGATTTGCCACTGCTACAGCCTGGGTTGTGCTTATTTTTGAAAATAAGTCATCCAAATGATTAACAAACATTCATAGAATTGTTTAATGAGCACCGGGGAATATAGCCTTTTGCACCAGATACAAATTCACGTGGAAGAATATACGAATACTTGATGACTACCGATGGTGAATTCATAAAATTCTTTATGGAGGCCTATTAATACCTATAATTAGAGCCTATTGTAAGTGCAGCTATAACTTGATTGGTAGGGACCTTAATTGCTTATTCTAACCTATTTAATTCCTGTTTTAGAATACATTCAATGAAATCCGAACTAACAGGCTCGATATTATTATCATATTCAGAGATACTGACTGCTTCGATGACCAAAGTATTTATAAGGTATTTGAAGAAAATTACCAAAAATTTAAGATGGTTCTGACTTACTGATTCTGCTAGACGTGACTCTACAAAAGATGAAGGTAAGAGATGTTATGTTGAGAAAGTCCATAGTTCCTCTGACATTGGTGTTATATTATTTAATCTATCCGAATGAAAAATCATTATTGAATAACAAATCTTTAATGGCTTGAGTGGATGTCATAATCGAGGGGAAGGAGGGAACAAAAATGAATAAAATTATTCTTGTACAGATAGAGGTAATCTCTAGAGTAAATAACACCCCATCAAAAACTTCAAAAAAGTAAAAAAATACGCCAAGTACATGAAAATCACAAAAAATAGAGGATAATAATAATTACAAAATTAAAAAAAGATGTGAAATCAAAATGAGCTGCCAGTACATAAAGATGCTTTCCAACTGCACTTTAGATGACACAATTACATATGCACAGCTAAAATTCCATTACTCATAATGGCAATTTATATAAAGAAAAAATGTATTAAATAATAATATGCAGATATACACTCCTGGAAAAAATTAAAGGAACACTATAATTTCCCGAAAATTTTGGTCATTTTCAAATGGCTGTATAACCGCGAAAAATGGTCGCAAAAATATTTTAAAAAAGAATTTTAAAGCTTTTTGAAGTCTCTAGTTTTTGAAACAATGACTCAATTTTTTTTCTTCGTCCATTATGATACTGCTTTATCAAAATGAAGCGTAGGAAACGAAGTTTCCGAATTTTTTGCCTAATTTGGACGTATGCACGGGCCAAAAAAATTTTTTTCAAATAAATCCAATGGAGGGCTCTTATAGAGCAAACATTTCTCTTTAATTTTGTTTTTTTGGTTTTGTTGTATGATTTTTATTGACCGAGTTATTCGCTATCAAAGCAAAATGGGAACTTTTCACTTTGAACGCATATAACTTGCGAACGCATGATCATAGAAAATTTTTCACGAGTGTTTTGGAAAGCTAAGAAATTATCCTTTCAAATCCTTTAGTTGCCAATTTAGTGAGATTTTTTTTGCATCCTATAAAATCCATTTTAAAATGATCCCAAAAATGACATATTTACCATTTTTTGGTAAGCATGATGCCACTTCAAGAAAAATCAGGGAATCATTCAAGTGTCCACGTTTTTTGTGAGTTAAGACTACCCGTAAACGCTGTGCAAAAGGCCGGACCAATCAGATTTTTTTTTCCGTATGTCCTCGATGGTCAAACATGCGATATGGTCTGAAAAATTGAAGGATCACCTGTTTTACGTTATGTTTCTCTGTCAGAAATCTTTCTTTTGTTCTCGCGGCTTTTGAACGATTGTTGAACATTTTTTTGTTAGTTCAACGTCATTTTAGTAAAAAGGAAAGATTTCAAAAATTTAAGAAAAACATTTTTATCCAATCTGTTCGCAATGACAAAAAATATACTTCAGTAACTGGCATTAGCACCACCCAAAGCGCGCCACGAGTTGGCGCATGCGCGGTTGGACCTACGACTCACTGCGCATGCGCCAACATAGCAAGACAAGACGCTGCGCCGCAGCCTGCCACTCACGCAGCAACCTGTGACTCTAAACTCAAATTTTAGCTCACTTCTTTTTGCATCAAATTATGCCCTGGCGTCATCTATCTGACTACGAAGTTGCTCGACTTGTGACTTTGTTGGAGGAGGGCCACAGTCAGCGACAAGTTGCTAATTCTTTTGGTGTAAGTCCCTCGGTTGTCAATCGTCTTTATGCTCGATTTCGAAATAGTGGGCAGTATTCTCGCAGATCAGGGCAAGGACGCAGACGTGCGACAAGTTCGCGAGACGATAGGATGATTGCCAGACATGCTCTTCGGGAGCCAACCATCACTTCACGCGTTATTGCGGGACAGTTTATGAACAACAGACAAAACACTCGCGAGAAAATTAATCGTGGTGCGTGTGTGTAATTAAGTGAACAATCGCGGACGGGACAATCGCGGTGCTTTGGATGGCCGTGTGGGTGATTTTTGAGGGCAATATTTTCAAAGTCAATGGCATTCACCCTCTCTACTTGAGAATCCCGTTGGGCGGGTTTTGATATGCCCTTGTGGATTTTTACGAGTAGGCAGGTTTAATGCCGAACAACGTTTGCGTCTTTTCATAAATTATTGCAAGTATCGTATGTCACAGTTTCGGCGAGGTAGGTAAGTAAGTATGCGCTCTACATGGCAAATCCGTCACGCATCCGCCGCCACTGCACGCCTCTTGGCTGGCCTGCCTCGCGCGGCCCGCTGTGCGTCGAGTTGCCGTCATTCAGGCTGATTCAGGCGATCCAGACGTCAATCTTTAACCATCGATAATTAATAAACGAAGCATTTACCGCAATTTCGTCACTCTTGATTTTCGACTTATATATGCCTGTAGAATCACCCCCCAAAATATTGACTATAGGTAGAGTAACACCCTGTATATGTACGTACAATGGCGGACGACGAACGAAGAACGATACATGTGTTGTCTGAAGGTGTGTGTGTAACGCGTGTATACGTATTATGTGGACGAAAATTTGGCTTGGAGAATCAGGAGAAGAATCATAAGAAAAATCTTAAACCTATCAGATCTGACCGATCCATGAAACGATATTACGATATCTCTGTCATGCGTGGACCGATTTTATTGAAATTGGTCTTATTCGAAAGCCGATATGCGGTTTACATAAGAAAAATGACTTTAAATTTACAAAATATTGCAGGCGTGATGAGATATTAATGTATAAATATCAGAATTAGGTTAGAGTGTCTCCGCGACGAGTAAAGGTACACGGTAGCAACATCGACATATACCGGGTGTTTTTCATGTACTTGGCGTCGAGACGCTACCGCGTCTCTAGATTAATAAGAAAAGACCGATGAATGATTGGCATTAATGAAGTAGTCTTTGTCATTAAAACTACTATTACTTTGTTCAACTAGGTCACTGTTTCCTGAGGCCACATCAACGGAGGATCGTGTCTCATCATCTACGAACTTGGTCTCATGATCTACGAACTTCTAAATTTGGCTCCTCAGCCCCCTAACCAGACACAAGCCGCGGGTGCCAGGCCGTGGACCTGGGCGGGGTGCTTAAAGCCTATCCGATATCCCAGGTCAGACGTATCCTGCTCACCCTGAGGTACGTGGGCTGCCCCTAGCGGGTTCTGTGGCGGGGTGCCTTTAAAATCAGCCTATCCGATGTCCAACAGACAGCCGGGTCGAAGCTCATCCACACGACCTCTCAAGAACGATCCTCCAACCACTACATTTTTAGTTGGGACTCAGCCTCTTTTAGATATTTCTGTCGTAAGAGAAGGTGACATCTCTTCGTCTGCAGTAAAGTAAGCGTCGCTGTCAATTGAACTATCGTCTGAATGTCCAGTTTCAATAGAGACCTCAGGTGGACCATCAAAAATTGTTTCATGGGTGAGAAAAATAGTAGCTATTAACTTCTCATTATTTTCCCATAATCTGTCATAGTCTATACCCTTTTACTTTTCAGAATCTGCAAGTGATGCGTCGTTGGCGCCTACGACTACCCTTTGCAGACGCTTAGAGGGAGGGGTGTCAGTATAGTCTGTCTTAGTACAGTTAGATGTGCGATTTATGGATTTCAAAAGATTTTGAAAATGGAGGGGCCTTGAATAATCAACCAATTCTAAGTTTAACTATCTTTCTGGCAACAGTTTCGAGATCGAGTAAATTGTTAGCGTCCTTTAATCTATTCAGATAGAATCGCGCGGTTTCGTTCTATAAGCCCTTAATGAAGGAAATTATTGCCATATATTTTTTTTACAAATCATTAACACCCACTATTTGTTCAGGGTTATAAGTGTCCCTAGCAGTTTCTAAACCTCCATTTAAGATTTCGTTAACTCGGGCCCCAAAAACCTCAACCGGTTCGTTTCTGTCTTGACGCAGAGTCATTAACTCGGCATTCAAACTACGTACATTAAATGATTGCGCGAATTTTTTTTTTTTTTTTTTTTGAAGACTAATCAATTTCTTCTAATGTTTCAGGTTCTCGACGATTTAACAAGAGTAAATGGGCGTACTTACCTTGCACGTTAGTTAAGTTAAGTCGGACTTTAACCAGTCGTAAGATTTAAGAAACAAGATTTACTAATTCCGACGATTTTTATTTGGAAACTACACTCGAACAAAGCGACTCACTATTTAGTTCGGACAAATTAAGGACAGGAGGATCCAATCGCGTCGGCAAAAGTTTAGTTCGCGCAACTGTCACTCATCACCGGGAATTTATAAATTAGCAGCAACAACCGTGGCTGGGCAGGGCAAAATACTTCATGTTTGAGATTGTGAGAACGTAATAGGACGCTCTATTTGCATCATTTCAGCAAATACATCCTCGACTTCGAAACCCTAACGTTCATAAGCAACCCTAACGTGGTTGTCGTCTTGGTTTACGTTTCAATAACTTTTTGCTTTTACGCAACATTTTCGTAGTGTAAGTACGGAACTCTATCTTATCAAGTAATAACTAACTCAACGTAACGATAAATTACAACACCCTAATTTAACAATTGAACCGTAAATTGGATAATTTAAATAAACTTCGATCTCTCACGCAATTACAGACGAGTGTTCGATGTCGCCCCGTTGTCCTGGTTGATCTCAGCGAAGGTCCTTTGGTCGAGTGCATGTGGCTTCAGGAAAAACTGGTACGGTCGTCCGAAGTCACTTCCCTCTGGTATTCACCCGTGTTCCGGGGGAAACCGTCCAAAAACCCAGGAAAGAGGGACTGCACGAATTGGCCGATGGCTGCTCTTTGAATCCTGCGTCCACGAGCCGGCGAATTTGAAGAATCCCACCGCTGTCACCAAATTGTTGCGTGGCCGGCTGGTTCTCCCGGATTCTTCGTAGGGAATTCGGCGAGGTGTCGATGCCCGTGGAGTGCTAAGGCACTCTGCTCCTAGGACGAGGATTATTCGGGAAATAAATGTAATGAGAACGAATAATAAATAAGAGAATAACACAATAAAGAACAATTATAACTGAAAACTTGGAACTTTAATTAATAAAATAGCTATTGCTATATAAATTTCAAGAGACTTCCTCAATACAACTGCTCGCTACTGCTTTATGGGCTCGAGTGACGCTTCCAAAAGGTCCTTCGCTTTTCCCCTTGTTAATTACAAAATGGCTTAGTTACCGAGAGCCAATCGCAAATTTACTAATTAACTACCTAAATTCCTATTCGTCTATTTGATTTCTTTTCGGTTCTCAATTTTTACAGAACAAGCGTTTAACTACGCGGCGCTGGAATTACACACCTAGGAGAAGGAAAGAAGGAGAAGTTCATTTATTCAATTACCCGTTTCCAAGTGGGTATCGATTAGTTTATAATCTTGAAGTCCTCTTATTAAAAGGATATTTAACTATTTTCAAACCCCTCGGCCTTGTGCGAACTTCACCTAGTCTCCCTTTCCTATTACATTCGTGTGATCCGATTTGAACTTCGCGCATCTAAAGCTTAAACTAAACGCCGCTAGACGGGAGTCGCAACAGAGATACATCATTTCACTCTTAATCACTCTTACCAACTGTTGCGTTTGCGGCGATATTTTAAAATTTATTTTAAAATGTATTTTAAAGTATAATTAACTAACATATATCAAATAGAACACAAGATTTGGTTTTTTACTTTATATCTTTATTATCTTGGTACAATTGACAGATTTAAAAATCAGCGAGAATGGATGAAAAATGACGGGCCAATCAAAAACCCAAAACAGAAGTAAAGTACGAAAATACCGCCGTAAACGTAAGAGTTGTTAAGAGTGGTTAAGAGTGAAATGGTGTATATATGTTTCTCTCTCGCAGGATTTCGATAAAAAATGGCGGACCAATCCAAAAGTAGTGATCCTCTAGGTCACTATCCAAAAGTGGCCTTCTCGTGTCCAGACTCTTATTATAGTGTCTCTACATTTTACGTTTCGATCCTGCCTAAAACCTTCTAGGGATGTGCTGTTCGCTTCGAAATTGAGTCCGCTGCGTTGGTTGCGATTCATGCAGCGAGTGCAAAGACGGCATAACCTGATTCGTAGAATTCCCTCGAATCTTCTAACTTCTAGTTCATAATGCGTGCAGCATATGCAGAAAATCAAAGTATGGACAGTCAATGCGCATATTACGCGCATGCGTATTTGTCGCATCACGTGAGCTTCTGTATCTCGGATTCGAATACTGCAAACAGGGGAAAGTAGGGAAATTCTGGCTACATAAGCATGAAACGCTATAAAATTTGAGCAATTTACACATTTGCTAGTTTTTTTATATGAATTGATAGTTTCAAGTGTCTAGTTTTTTTTAGTATGACCGAGAAAGCATAAATTTACGTTGCAACAAAGTTGGAAGCATTAACACAAAAATGTCCATTTAACTTGAATTACGGAAGTAACGTGAGGGTAATTCCGACCATGATTTTTCTTTATAAAAGAAGTGGGAAAACTGTTAAAATAAAAAAATATTATTTTTGTTTTAAAACTAATTACTACATGAATCACAAATGTATTCTTCAGGCGTATTCCCGTCATGAAAATTCTTCATATATTCATAGACCACATACATGGTCATCGGTTAAAACTGCAACCTACGCGCGCGCGAACAGGTAAAATGGCAACAGCGCCTCACGGATGCATTCCACTACAACCATGCACCGGCCAAGCGGAGAGCTGCCAGCGACCACTGGATAGCAGTGATGCCCGAGCTTCGAAAATTTTAGGATGGTCTCCTTCAAATTAACGTCGTAAAGTTTTTATGATCGGTTGACCTACCGCATCCCAGATTATTGTAATGAGGTTTGAAAGTAATGTCGACTGATCTTGTACCCGTCTCAATTTAAAAAATTTTAGCAACGACAGGGTTGACCGCGGCGCTATACCTTTGTACGCAGAGATTTTTCGCCACTTGCGTGTAAGTAGTAATACTAAGACAGTTCTAACCTGGGTCCTCTGAGGGGAGCGCGGGAGGGGGGAGGGGGGGAAGTGAGGGCGCGCGATGGTGCGCGGTGGAGGGAAACATGGGCGCGGGGCCTGCAGGGAGAGGGAGCCCGGTTGCGCGCGCACGAGCCGCGGAGTGGGGGAAGCCGCGATGATGGTGGGGATCAGTCCGGGCCGAGCCGCCGCGGAGGCTTCTCCAGACCGGACCCACCGTCGGAAATTTTTCAGAGGGAGGCATTGACTCCCGAAAAAAATCTCTTTCAGAACTTGGCCCACCCCGAAAATTTTTCCAGACCTAACCGCGAGAGTGGACGATCACCAAAATTTTTTTTCAGAGATCTACCGAACCGTTATGTAGCAGGAATAATAATAATTTGTTTGAAGAAAATTGTTTCGAATGACGTCGGGGAAGATCGGTTTTTTATACACCGCGTCTTCGGATGGATTCGAAAGAGAGAGCGTGCATTTTAAAGCTAAAATTTAGGGAGAGGGAAAGAGACAGCAATACTTGGTGGTACAATCGAATGCATTCCATAGATAAAAATTTTTAAAGCGTCGCAGTGCATCACGCGATCATGTAACTTGAGCCATGCTCTCAAGGATAAAAGTTTCGACACGCGCCGAATGTAATATAATACCTGTGGGAACGCTGAACCTTTGAATTATGCGATATTAGCAGAAATTTCCTCGGATGACTTTGCGCGCTAATTTGCCACACGTGTGAATCGTAGATAGAATTATGTTGTATTAGCAGAAATTGCATAGAACCATGTTGGAACGAATCGTCGTTTTTGCATGCAATGCATTCCAGAGAGAGGGAACATCGAAAGAGTTAGACGGAGATACCAAATCGTGGTGTGGGTATAAAAGCGAGCTCCAAACTATACAAAGCCCTAAATCGTTACAAGGTTTTGCGCGGAAAAAAACACTACATTTACATTCCATTTTACGATCATGGAAGAATTCGCGCAAGTAGGACGCCAATTGTTGGATCAATCTGCACGATTGATTTCGCGGGAAGGGTACCTCGCCTGGGAAGAACGGTGCAACGAGTGCATCGAATCGTTGGAAGAACACAGCCGAGTGAAACGTCTCCGATTATCGATCGGCGTTCGACAATCGTTGGTTGCTCGAATCGCGCGACTCGAAGGACTGAAACATTCGCTGCACGGACGATTCGTGCGCGAAGGTGCCGGACATTCGAGCACAGAACTTTTGTGGCGCGAAATAGACACTGCGTTCGATACCCGCGTATTAACTGGTTCCGTGCTAAATTCGAATTACATCGAGCCGCGCAACTTCCTCCAGGATGCGGAGACCATTGTGTTGGAGCATGTGCGGAGCGTTTTGTGGAAACATCGAAACCTCAAAGTGAACACGGTGTTCAACGGAGAATTTGTGGCGGGCGATAAACGTACTTACAAGAGCATCAACACCCGAAACTGCGAACTCTTCCGCACATCCGATCTGCAGGAGTGGTATCAGCGATGCGTCGTCGAACCTACCCTGGCATCGCTGGAAGAGTTCCAGGAACGTGACAGCGGATGGGCATTGACGAGAATTTTCAACCTGACCGTCAATGTCAACAAGTATAATCCGTTGCGCGCCGGGTGTCATCACAAGTTGCTGAAAAACGCAACGATCAGTGTGCAATCCGAGGATAATGCATGTTTCGCGTGGGCAATGGTTGCAGCTCTCAATACTGCTGAACGAGACACCGCGCGCACAAGTTCATACCCGCCTTATACATTGGTGCTAAATCTCCAGGGCATTGAGTTCCCAATGTCTCTGGCACAGATTGCGAAGTTTGAACGGCTGAATGAAATCTCAATCAACGTCTACAGCTTTGAAATGGAGAAGAAGAAGAAGGGACCAACAGTCTTTCCGCTGCGTCTCACCAATCAAAAGAGGGATCGTCACGTGAATCTGCTCTACACGTCGAATCATGAGCACGGCGATGTGGGTCACTTTGTGCTGATCAACAATTTGCATTTTTCTTATATTTTTGTTGTTATGTTCATGATTATGGTCGCGGTCCGTTCAATTAGTGTCTAATTCCCTGATCAATAAAATAATATAATATAACATAATATAACAATAGTATAACATAACAACAAAAATATAACAAAAATGCAATGTAATGCAATGCAATGCAATATAATATAATATATTATAATGTAATAAAGCATAATAACAGCTGTACACTACAGCTAGCTTATGGCAATATTTTTACGTTCATTTTTTTAAATCAGCCATTAATCGGACGCACTGCGACCACAATCGAATGAGGACGGTGTTCGTTGATAAAAGAATGGCGAATCCAACCTGTGGATTCAGAATACGTATCGTAAGCCAATACCACACATCTATTCCATTGACAAAATATTATAAACTATCCGGATGTAGAAAAATACATAGGCAGAAAACAGGCGCGGCGGTGCATTTAAATTATTTTTATGCAAGCCTTATGATAAAATATTTTTAAAATATTCTAGAAACATTTTTAAATGAATATCGTGTATTGTCATGTAATCAACTATGAAAAAATGTTATACAGGGTGTTACTCTACCTATAGTCAATACTTTGGGGGGGGGGGGGGGTGATTCTACAGGCATATATAAGTCGAAAATCAAGAGTGACGAAATTGCGGTAAATGCTTCGTTTATTAATTATCGATGGTTAAAGATTGGCGTCTGGATCGCCTGAATCGCCTGAAGGGATTTGGCCAAGGTCTCCTCAGTTTGACGACTGTCGTCAACGCGAGCACAGACTGCAATCGCGGTGCGTGAAGACATGGACATTCACGAGAAAACTAATCGTGGTGCGGGTGTGTAATTAAGTGAACAATCGCGGTGCGTGAAGACATGTACACTCGCGAGAAAATTAATCGTGGTGCGTGTGTGTAATTAAGTGAACAATCGCGGACGGGACAATCGCAGTGCGCGAACACATGTACACTCGCGAGAAAATTAATCGTGGTGCGTGTGTGTAATTAAGTGAACAATCGCGGACGGGACAATCGCGGTGCGTGAAGACATGGACATTCGCGAGAAAACTAATCGTGGTGCGTGTGTGTAATTAAGTGAACAATCGCGGATGGGACAATCGCGGTGCTTTGGATGGCCGTGTGGGTGATTTTTGAGGGCAATATTTTCAAAGTCAATGGCATTTACCCCCTCTACTTGAGAATCCCGTTGGGCGGGTTTTGATATGCCCTTGTGGATTTTTACGAGTAGGCAGGTTTAATGCCGAACAACGTTTGCGTCTTTTCATATATTATCGCAAGTATCGTATGTCACAGTTTCGGCGAGGTAGGTAAGTAACTATGCGCTCTGCATGGCAAATCCGTCACGCATCCGGCGCCACTGCACGCCCCTTGGCTGGCCTGCTTCGCACGGCCCGTTGTCCGTCGAGTTGCCGTCATTCAGGCTGATTCAGGCGATCCAGACGCCAATCTTTAACCATCGATAATTAATAAACGAAGCATTTACCGCAATTTCGTCACTCTTGATTTTCGACTTATATATGCCTGTAGAATCACCCCCCAAAGTATTGACTATAGGTGGAGTAACACCCTGTATGTATCATTGTATTTATTGAATCATGTATTATTATTATTTTTTTACAATACATTATTTTTATTTATCCCCGAATTGTGTGATTTATCAAACCCCAACCACTTGACGTACACCTTATCCCCCTTCCTACGTAACATTTTTTTCACTAGATACACATCAGGATCGGTGACGCGTTGCAACTCGTGTTCGTAGAATCCTCCAGCAACGGGTTTTCCACAGGAATGGACGAGCAGATACTCCGCGGGATTAGTTGCTTGTACTTTGGCCATCTCGAACACCTCCGTTGTCCAATTCGGCGTATAACCTTTATCGAAGATGGTTTTGAATTTGCTCACGCGCACAAACTCGCCCAACTTGAATCTCGCTGGAGCGGCGATCTTTGCGTTGTTGTACACGGTGGTTAGCAGCTTGTCGGCGATCGCAGGGGTAACATCGCAAGGACGCATTTTGATGGTTCTATGTTTTCGCGCGTTATACTCTGCGAGAAGACTTGATAGCGCATCGATCCATCTGTAGGTTCCATTGAGCGTAAACATTTTCGACATATTGTTCTTCAAAGTTCGATTGAAACGTTCCACGACGGAGGCCTTTATCACCGAATACGTCGAATAATGATTAATGTCATGCTTTGCCAATAGTTTCTGCACATCGGCGTTGTAAAATTCTTATCCCTGATCGGTTTGCAAATTTTTCGGATATTGCTCTCTAAATATCTTTGCAAACGCTTTAGTCACCTCAGCGCCACTTTTAGTCTTCAACGGCATCGCCCAGGCATACTTGCTCAGCACATCGATGACGGTGAGTATGTAGTGGTGACCTTGGTTGAATCGCGAGTAAGGACGCATTTCTACAACGTCAGCGTGCCACAGATCGTCGTATCTGTGCACTATGACGCGTCTAAGCGGGAAATGTCTTCGAGCTGGAGCGTGCAATTCCTCAACGAGTTGTCGCTTCTTGCGACCATGGTTTTCTTTAATCTTGGATGTTGATAATGGTGGCATGTTTGATCGCAGAGGTGTCTTTGACACGACTGATGCGATAATTATCGTGTACATGCATTATGTGCTCCTCATCGGTGCGGGGGCAAGTTCAACCGTCTCGCACGATTCTCCTTCGTAGCGCTGCTGCGGGATAGAATTCGACGCCTGCGATAGGCTGTTGAACGCTGTTTTGTAACGTCAGCATATCTATCTGAAACAGGAGCAGCTTCTTCTCTAATTCTTCCTGTTGCTCTCTCAAAAGTTTAATGCTCTTTTCCATATACAGTTTATTGACAGCATCGGTGTCAGCCGTGGGTTGCGTTACCCGTCGTATTTTGCGTGATTTTGCATCAAAGTCGACACCGGTCATGCAAAGGGCGTTATCTCGCATGTAATTTCGAAGCAAACGGTTCCATTTGTAGTAGTCCATTCCAGCTGTTCCACTCTTCTCGAGCGACACCCCAAATTTGTTGATCGGCATCTCGATGCATACAGTGCGCGTCATCGGCGTGCGGTTTAATTTATACAATATGACCCGCCTCGCGAAGTTCTTCCTCGATGGATGTGATTTCGTTATCAAGACCCGTGTGACCTGCCGCGCGCGATGCAATGAGCAATCTAAGTCTATCGACCAGCTCGTTGGGATCGTCCCAGTGCACGTAATCGATCTTGTTATCGTTTACCGTCATGAGTCGTGGTGTCCTGAGACCTTTCCCTGCCCTTTTAGCCGATGAACTGGGGACTAGCGGCGCAATTACATATTTGTACTTGTATCCCTTGTTGCTCAACATGCGATTTCTAGCACCATGATCGTGTCTGTGGGTGCTCGTCGCAAGCAGTATACGTTTGTATTTTAGTTTATCGGGCTCGGTGTATACAGCATCGTCTGGAATGCTCTCGAAAATCAGTTCGTAAAGGCCGGGCGTTCCCTTGTATCTTACACCATCGATGAGTATATTATCATCCTTTTCCATATCGAAAGCCTTATTCCCAAGTATCATTTTATTATTGGCAAAGTATACACCGTACACATAGTCTATGGTCTTACCGTCATCCCTACTTAGGATTGCATCCATGTATTTTTGCCCCAGCGGACCGAAATGACTGCGAAACATTTCTTGTCCCTCGGATGTTTGAAGTTGTTGTCTAATAGATGTCAGAAATGACTCATTGGGAGAAGTTTCGAAAACGTCATCATCATAATCATCATCATTGGTTGAGAGCAATTGTACACGAGGAATTGTATTTATTGGCGTGATAGGGACCGGAGGCTCGTTTAACGTAGTATTCTGTCGTTTCCGCTTCGATTGAACGGGTGTGGAGGTTACGAGTGAATAATCCGATGACGCGCGCCATATCCTGTTTCTCTTCAACGTCGATGTGTTCCATTTCGGGCGGATTTTTGTTTTAGGCGTTAATGTTTCACTCCATTCAACTTCGATATTCGTCTGTGGTAATGTGTCAGCCTCTGTGGTATTTTCCACTATATGTTTCAAGGGCTCGACGATAGGTTTAAAGCAGCGCTGTTCAAGGTCGCTCCCGCGGGAGATTGGGGTTCCCCCACTCTCGTCCGCGTTGTCAGGGATACCGCGCGACGCTAAAGAGGCGACCATGATAGACCAGCGTGGCCGCCGCCGAGCGAGCTCGGATGCCCGATACGACATGTGTATTAGTGACACGCGCCGTCGCAGCCAGCCAATGCTACTACTTCCCGCGAATTTCGGATTATTCGTCTTTTGTTTAACGTCTGAGGAGATCAACATGACACAAAGCAATCTCATTCAGTTAAAAACCACGAGACGAGGGCGATTTCGCGGAGTCCTGAAATATTGTGTCACGCAAGCACTGCATTTAATTTTTTATATTTTTCTCTTCTCTCTAATTTCAATTTCATCTTTAACTTTCAATATTCTATTTCTGCTTATTCTTCTATTGCATATTTCAGGTCTCCTTATTCCTTTTCCTTCAATCATTTCCAGTAGTAAGTTGAATCGTAATTTTAAGTACGATGCCGAAAGTAACCACGTCAATTGTAGATTATTTCTGCTCTGATGCAGAGAAAGAAATAAAATTTTTATTGATTCGAACTTCGGAAAAGACCGCAGAATGTATCATCTGCGGTAAAATATTGCATTGTGCATTTAATCCGTATTATCTTTCGCGGCATTATACATCCTTGCATAAGGGAAAATATGAGAACATTTTACCAGATGAAAGACGTGCGTTACTTACGGAATATCGGAAAAAAAGAGAAACTGTAAGCGAGCCTAATCCTGCTACAGCAAGTACCTCAGCGTCTGATGATAGCAATAGGCAAAGCCTTGCCGCATCATACGCAGTTACTTTACAAATTGGGCGCGCGAAAAAAAGTTTTAGTGATGGTTTATTCATAAAAGAGTGTGCAATTGCCATGGCACACGCTTTTAAGAATGATGTTTTGGCCAAACAATTTCAAACCGTTCCTCTGTCCCGTCAAACTGTCTCCAGACGGATTGTAGATATTGAACATTGTTTAGTAGAGAAATTACGTACTTTGATCCAAAACTGTGTTTACTTTTCACTGTGTTTGGATGAAAGTACGGATATAACCGACATTAGCCAACTGGCTATTTTTATTCGTACGGTGCAAAGTGACTTTTCTATTAATGAAGAGTTGCTTGCACTCGTACCATTGCATAACACCACGAAGGGGGTGGATATATTTACCGCTTTCCGCGCGGAAGTATCAAAATTTACAACTTTTGACAGATGCACGTGTATAGTAACCGATGGAGCACCGTCAATGACTGGGACAGTAAATGGTTTATTTGGACTCCTGAAACAAAATTCTATAAATTGTTATACGTTTCATTGCATAATACATCAGGAGGTATTATGCGCCAAAATTTTAAGACTTTCAAAAACAATGAAGCTTGTAACTAAAGTTACAAATCTTGTTAGAGGAGGAAATCGCTCGCTTACTCACCGTAAGCTGCAAGCACTTCTGAAAGAACATAATGCAGATTTTGACGATTTACTTTTATATACAGAAGTTCGTTGGCTAAGTGCTGCGAAATGCCTGCAACGTTTTTTCGCGCTCCGGAAATTATTAGTAGATTTTGTTCACAAGGAAGTACCATCGGTTTCGCCAGATATACGACAAGAGTTGCAGAGCCCCGAATTTCTGTCTGCATTGGCGTTCTTAACAGATATAGCTTCACACCTGCAACACTTAAATTTAAGTTTGCAGGGCAAAGAACGAAACATTGTTCACTTGTTCGGAAATATAAGTAGTTTCCGAAAACTATTGGAAGTATTTGCAGCACAACTTCAGGAAGAAACGCTGTCTCATTTTCCTTATTGCTTAAAAATTCGGGAAGAACATCCCAATATTAAATTTTCCGTTTTTCGCAAAGATGTTCTTCAAATCATGCATGAATTTAATACGCGATTTAGTGATTTTGATCATTTAAGTAAAAGTATACATTTGTTTGCAAGTCCCTTGACAGCAGAGGTAACGGATCAGGATGTAACGTTACAAAGGGAATTGTGCACGTTACAAACTGATCCGTTTTTGAATTCAAGGAAGGAGACAGGCGAAGATTTTTTTAAGTTGTTGCCTATTCAAAAGTATCCGATGTTACATAATTTTGGCCTAAAAATTTGTTCCATGTTCGGATCTACTTACGTATGTGAAACTGCTTTTTCCACAATGTCAAATATTAAAACAGATGCTCGAAATTCCCTTACCGATATTTCTCTTTCAAGCGCGTTACGTGTTGCTATTTCGGAAATAGATGTGGATGTACAATATCTCATTGACACGAAAAAGGAGTGATCCATAGTTTCTAATGACAGTAGAACTTCGATTATTTATCGTAACTAATCTTGGTGCCAGGTCCAGTACGACCATCGGATTATCGAATTATGTTCATTTTCTTATTTTGTTTCGTTTCCTTTGAACATTTTTTTCTTTTTTAATCGATGTGTCGATAATATTTATATTTTTGTTCCTTTTTAATCGATGTGTGAATAATTATTCTTTTTTATTTGTTTAATCGATAATGAATTCTTTTTATTTTTTTGATCGATGTATCGATAATTGATCTTTCAGTTAATCAAAGTTCTACTGTATTGGGTTACCCAAAAAGTTCATAGTTTCGTCATACATCAATTTTAATAACAAGTCTTTTTATAAAAATAGCACAGACGAGGTATGGAATAGACTACTCACCTTATGGGACTTCGTGTCACCGCCCAAACTGCGTTACCGACCCATAATTTGAGGACTGAATTTAGCGACCTCTGTTCATGAACAGCGTCCAATTCAAGAACTACTCTGAAATGTGTTGAAATACTGAAAGGTGTGTGCGTGCTTGTATACGTGTGACTTGTTTAAAGAGAGAATATGCTTTAGCTTGGTTTGTCAACGACTCACGTCGGATTTCTCTCTGAAAATCTATTTCGGGAATCAGGACCCTATATGGCACTAAAATATGGTACTTCTTGAGAGCTTCTACAAGCTATAAATTGCAAGACGAAATTAATTGTTAGTATTTTACATGTAGTGGAACATTCGACTAATATTTTCACGTGTTGTACGCCGAAAAATATTAAAAAATGGCGGTATTACTGACATTCCCGCAAATCTCTGCCCTTCGCGCGTGTCTAAATAGACGGTGCCCATCCTACGATACGTAAAAATCATTGTAAATAATGAATTGAAACGTTTTCGTAAAATTTATATTCGTTGCTTTTGGGACCCGAGGCCCCTAAATCCTTACGTTTCATTACAAATTGATTGGGTCTGTCCTTATTAACTATTGAATAGATTTAAAAATTATAAAAAACATCTACGATGTAAGTACACGAGCATAGGATCGCTTACGTTAAGATCTGGGCACACATATCAGTTCCGTGTCAGCTCACGTAGAATTCAAGTGCTCTTCATTACTTTCCTCAATTACTTTACTCCAAGTACTTTCCATTAGTCAGTAAAAATAATCGGAATTATATCATATTTGGTGTCATTTTCGTTAGCAAAACACCTTAGTATTCCATTTGTGATACTTCTATGATAGAAATTGACATACCCATTACAATGGCATATTGCTGACTTTGTCTTTATGCCACTACTGTAGCGTTGACCCCCCAAGCTGTGTCGTTCGAGAGCTTTTACCTAAGAACCCATCAGGGTCGTAAAAAAAGGTACGCGTTACCGTTCAACCGATTTCAACAGAGCGTGCAGTGAAAAGGCCAGAATGTCGTGGCCATCGAATTTTAATATTCTGAGTACGAATACAGATCCGACGCTGAAGGAGAAAGATGAATGAGTATAATGGTCTTGAAACGCTGCGGATTACTACATACATCTGAAGTATTTACGAGTTATATTTCTTTGGAAGGAGCTGGATGAGGTGTATTTTGCGAACAATCAAATCGATTGAAAATTGTTTCTCAATTTATTAATTTTATTAACAAGAACAGCAATAAACAGAAGAGGGATAAACATTTCTAACATAATCATTATCGATTCACTGCTCTATCATTTCGTTGTTTGGGATGAAATGCCTTGCATCTGTTGTATTTCATTGGTATAAGGATGGAAAATTTAGAAAATTAACAATAGTAGAAGAAATGTAGAGGATCATCATTTAATCTTGCAACCCGCGCTCGCGCGAACAGGTACGCATTCCACTGCAACGGAGATAGGCAAAAAATTATTTGAAATAAAAATTTCGCACACAAATTCTTATTTAAAATAACTTTTTGCCCATCTCTGCACTACAATCATGCGCCGTCCCGGCGTTCGGAAAGGTGCCAGCGGCCGGTGGACAGCAGTGATCCCCAAGCTTTGAAAATTATAGGATGGTCTCTTTCAAATTCACGTGGCAAAGAGCTGTTGGGAATTTCCCGGCCCGGGTAAGCGAGTCGCCCGCTCCGCTTTTATGGTCGGTTTACAACTCGCACCCCAGATTACTGTAATGAGGTTTGAAAACAATGTCGACTGGTCTCGTACCCATCTCAATTTCAGAATTTTTAGCTACGACAGGGTTGACCACTGCGATATACTCCTATAGGGAGAGATTTTTCGCCACCCACGTGTAAAAGCCACAATAATGGCGCATTGTTTAAAAAAATGGCATTAACGGATGCCGGTATAAGCGTGGCGTTGAGTAGCTAAAGCAGGGCTGTCGAACTTCCCCACTCCGCGAGCCACACGTCTTGGGCAGTGATGCCAGATCGAGGACAGGTGCCCTCGAGAATTTCCCCGACCTCGCGCACACTACGCCGGAGCAGCGCGTCCGTGAGTTGGACTCCGAAGCGCCGAGCTCACGGACACGCTGCTCCGGCGTAGTATCCGCGAGGTGGGGGAAATTCTCGAGGGCACCCGTCCCCGATCTGGTATCACTGGTCTTGGGCGCCCGGTCAGTGAGTTCCCCCACTTATCTTTCTCCAGGAGTAGCTCGAGACCAACGCTCATTGACAGCTCATTGTCTATCTCTGCACTACAACCATGCGCCGTCCCGGCGTTCGGAGAGCTGCCAGCAATCTCATTGCTGGACAGCAGTGATCCCCGAGCTTTGGAAATTATAGGATGGTCTCTTTCAAATTCACGTGGCAAAGAGCTGTTGGGAATTTCCCGGCCCGTGTAAGCGAGCCGCCCGCTCCACTTTTATGATCGGTTTACAACTCACACCCCAGATTACTGTAAACAGGTTTGAAAACAATGTCGACTCAATTTCAAAACTTTTAGCTACGACAGGGTTGACCGCGGCGATATATTCCTATACGGAGAGATTTTTCGCCACCCGCGTGTAAAAGCCACAATAATGGCGCATCGGTCCAAAAAATTGAAAATCATAATTAAAACCGACTTCATAATATTAAAAATTTGGTTCCTTATTTAATCTACGACACTCATTTTTTTATATCGACACCTCATTATTTGCACTGTGTAAATCTGGCGCCGACTTAAAAAAAATGAGTGTCGTAGATTAAATAGGTAACAAAATTATTTTGTACTTTTTAGCGGATTTTTATTATTTTGAAGTCGGGAAAACCAGAACAATAGATTCTAAGGTTTGCAAACGCATTGTTGGACGTGGCCGAAACTGTGACGTCGAGCCCGTCGACATCGACAAAAGAACGAGACGATCGGCGGCGGACGAAGACAATCTCCTTAGCAGATGGGCAAAAACTTATTTGAAATAAAAATGTCGTACACAAATTTTTATTTCAAATAATTGTTTGCCCATCTCTGACTGTCTCCTGCAGTCGCTCGCATAGGACGGTCGTATCGAGCACTTTATGTATTCCAAACCTTAAATATATTTACTTCTTGCATTCTAAATACCATACTCCCCCACCCCCTATACTATTCAGTTTCCTCCATCAAATACAAAAACTTTCATATGAAACATTTCTTTGATTTTTCAATAGCTATAAAAATAATAGCGTGTGAAAAATAATATAAGAACAAATCGGATATACTGTATAAACTTATTGAAATATCCGAACATCAGTTAATATTAGTCAGTTAACGTCAGTTAGTACATAGTTTAAACAAATGAATTTTTCTAATAGTTGTGGAATAGAATGAATTATTTTTTCAAAAAATATGTATCGATTATTTTTGGTTACTCCGCAGACTTGCAAAATTGCACCAAAATCGGTGTGTACGGGTTCGATATGTTCTTATTAAATAATAATATAGTACAGTAGAAGGATATTATTATTATTATTGTTATTATTATATGTCTGTATTATATCGTATAGACCAACATTAATGTATGCGTAAACACATGATGAATGGGTGGGGTTCAGCAACACGTGCTCTTAAAAAACATTAAAGCACTCTTTTTACATATTACGTTATTGCAAGCGAATGAAATTTGTTTTGCTTTAAATAAACCGGAATAGGACAGCAAGGTTAAAAAGCAAATGTGATATCGTTTTATTTTCATCCGCCTTTCTCTTCTGTTGAACGGAATATGTTTATATTACGATTTTTAAATCGTTACCCTAACAGAAACATTTGTAAATCGCGGGCTTCGGCTCTCAAAAAATAACCTAGTTTTACCCGTGCTGAATTGTAATTCCTACCACGCGTAGCGTTACAATCTGTTTCGAGACTTCACCGGTAACGTTGCATGCGACACTAAAATGGTAAGGGGGTCCTAGGACCCCCCAAACCGGTGACACAAAAATACATTGGGTGAGTAGTCTATTCCATACCTCGTCTGTGAAAATAGTATTTATACTGCAGTACCTATATTGGTATTTTATTGATTAGAGTTAAAATAAGTCAAACAACTATGTTATGGTGAATATCATTTTGCAAAATCCTATGAGCTTTTCGGACGAACTAACGTTTACATTCATCCGAACAAGTGAACTTCTAGTCTTCATTTATCTTTATAATTAATTTTATTACATTTTTAAATAATTTTTTTTCTTGTTTCAGAATTGTTCGAAATACACTGGCCCTCAAAGTTGACAACTCCTACCGGTTTCTAGGAAAACTGCGTCCACACATTAATTTTTATTTTCAACACTATTAAATATCATGATTTCATTCCTTTTTTTTATTTTAATTTCAACGAATAGTTTTTCCTTTTGACAAAAAACTACAATAGTTTTGTGTTTTCTTCATATTATTTTTTAGTCGAACGTTTTATTTATTAAAGTTTATTAATTGTGCGGTAAGAGCCCTTATGATGAGGTACTTATTGTGAAATTTCACATATCTGTAGTAATAGATTTTACCGATTTCTACCTGAGGGGTTCTTAAATATCGCATAAAAGTCATAAAACAACAATACGTCCAATTAACGAGAAATTGCAGTTCACAAGGTTTTCTATTTTAATAATGAAAATTACTTTCGAAGTACCAAACCAATTTAATCAGGAGGATTGCCCATTGCGATTAAAATAAAAAAGATCAAAGTCTATGCATTTGATAGGTTCGAAGACAAAAAATTGATCTGTGGAAGCAGGCCGCGAAAAACCGGTATAAGTTGTCAGTCTTGGTGACCTGTACTTTTCAAACAGTTCTGAAACTAGAAATATCATAAGCAAGCGTGACATATAGGTACGAAAGTCAACGAATTAACCTGAAATGACCCATAGCCAAGTGACAGGCGGCTCGCCGCACGCGTCACTAACACATAAGTACGTCGTGTGTAGCGCTCGAGCCCCCCTTTACCGCGAAGACGCTAGCCCGGCTAGCCCATCATGGCAGCCTTCGTAGCGTCGCGCGGTCTCCCTGACGACGGAAGGCACGCTATGCGAGAGAAAGATTGGAAGGGGAAGCAGGCGCATGAGGGGCCCCTGAGCTGGCCAGCGCTGGTTTAAAGTATCTCTCCAACGCAATATCTTCCTCCATCTTGCCAGTCTTCAAAGCCAAGTGTTTCTTGCGAATGGCTGCACTGGTTTTTGCAATTTCCTTCGCTATCCTCTCGCGATCCTTAATCTCCAGACTATCGATATCAATCATCATCGTTGTACCGCAGACGTTGCTTTCTCATCGAAGTGTTGGCAGCGATTGACCATCTCACGCTATGGCAAACTCGTTAAATCCCTTTCTATAATGTCCATTGGACATCGCGCTATCCTTGTCTATTACCGGGAAATCATACTCCCGTTGCCAACAATTACGACACAACGCGCAGAAATCCTCGTATGACATATCGGTGTTTACATGATCGTTGTACACATGTTTCAAGTTGGTACCATCCTGCTTAAACAGAATCAACAGATTCGCATTGTCGCGTATAAAATGTTTGGGAATCTTGGCATACGTCTGACAGAGATAGAAGCAGTCAACGTTTGAGTGACCCCCCTTTGCAAAGTACTCTCGTATCGTATTTTGCTTGTCACCTGCCACTTCATCAAAGATAAAACTAGAATTCGGAAGCGATTAGCTCGGTGGGATGACGTCACTGTTACTCGAAAAAGCAAAGTAGCCAATTTCATCTATCGGAGTGAATAAATTCTCGAAATATTGATATTTCGGCTGTTGCAGCGACTTGGAATACACGTACACGTTGTCGAAGCGGACGCCGTGTGGGCTTTTCAACAAGCTCACCAGCACGTTGGTTTTTCCACAATTCGATGGGCCGCAAATAAGGCAGCGGATAATGTTTGGCAACATCGTACCGTGTCTACGCTTCGTATTCGGTGACATCATTTCCGATTTATCGTCAAAATTTGTCACGCGTATCGTCACAGGTTGTCGCACGAATCGCATCCTCACTGTGAACTGTGAAAACTTATTTTGATACGTCGAAGCGACGACGCGTCCTATTTATAGGTCCGCGCCGAAGCGAAAACACCTCAGTATTCAAAATGCTTCTGATCCTGTCGGATAATTGCGATATTCGAGACCTAACCTCTGAGCAGTTGAAATATATACCTAAGATTATTCTACTCCGAGAGTTTGAAAGACACATAGATCAGTTGTGGGACAGGCTCTCCGAGCATATAAAAGCCGATTCTGAGGTTCAACAGTATCGTCGGTGCTTGGAACATTATAATCGCTCTTGACAGCGAACGCATATCGACGGTCCAGAACCATTGATTAAAAGCTGTGGTGAATGTCGCCAACGAGAGTGAAGAAAGGTCGTGGTGTGTTAAATCGGGCGATAAACACGGTACCTTTTGAATTACATATTCCGGGATATCAGTTTTGTGGTCCAGGAACTCATCTGACAAAACAATTGCCTAGAGGGGATCAAGGTATCAATCCGTTGGACGCCGCGTGTCGCGCACACGATATTGCGTATTCGCATAGCAACGAACTCGACGAAATGCACGCGGCAGATAACGTACTCGCTGACAAAGCGCGATAAAACATCGTTGCGCGAGACACGAGCCTGGGTGAAAGAGGTGCTACGACAGCTGTTTGGGCAGCTATGAAGGCCGAGACGAAAATCGGAATGGGGGTGAAAACAAAATCCCGCAAAAGTACTACAAAGAGAGCATCGCGGATTCTTCCGGTGACAAAACGGGGTGGTATACAGGGTGTCCCAGAATTGATGTACATCCCGGAGCATACAATATCCTCATGGAAAAAGACATCGAAAAGTCCTTAACCGTTTTGGGATCCGGGGTTTCGTTTTCGAAATATTAAGAAAAAACCCCGACCAATCAGAGCGCGAGCTTTCCGCTGGAGCTCCCGCGCTAGCGTGGCCACGCGCCGGGCCGCGTTGCGACTACGAACAAGGCGGCATATATCGCAGGAAATTGCGTAGAATGGCAAATGAAAAAGACGTAACAAAAAAATCTAACCTTTTGCCATTGTTTGTTGGCCATTTAAAGTGAATAATGAATGAAGGATGAATGGATGAAAATCATATGTAATGTAAAAGGACGAATACACAGTTGTTTTTTTTTTTTAGAAGAATCGAAAATACTAATTATTTGGAGTGAGAGGATAAAGAACATGTAAATTTCCTTTTCTAATAACGTATAAACGAAAAGGTAATGCATCAGGGAACGAGTGAAAAGTGATCGTAGTTCGTTATTGTGACAAAAATCCGTAGTTCAATAACGACAAACACTGGTTGTTGTTAATGAATAAGTCCGTTTAAAAACTGGGAAGAAAAATTTGCGTACGGAAATATGGAGAGTTATCGCCGGAAATTAACCATAGCCTGCGTTAAATTTAAAAAATATTAGTCGCCAATAATGTAATTAAAACTCACCCTTTCGGAAATTCACCTGCAGCTTGAAAACCTGTGTCATTAGGTCACTGAACCGATCCTGATCATCGACAGACGCGCCGAGTGTACAGCTGATTTCAGGTACACGACACCATCCAAAGTTAAGGGTCGAAACGTCAAGTGCGTCCGGGCCGCACATGTACCGAAGTCACTTCACTGTACGCCTACTAACACTGATCACTTAATGTATTATTCATAGAACGCACAGTGGTCTGGATGGTGGCCAAAATTCAATTTCTCAATTTCAACTTTACAATGTCATTTTTTTTTACGATTTGACAACCCTCCAGAGCTTCTAAATCCGTATAGCTTTCCCTTTTCAGATGATTCTTTGATTAGATATAATATTACAAAGACAGAATCATCAAATTTTATGGGAATCTAATTGTTTTAATTACTCGTTATAGAACATCAAAATACGTGTTTATATCATACAGTTATATAGGTAAGGAAGTATATTTCAGTTATTTATATGTGTCATAGGCATTTTTTAGTCTATGAACAAATAGTGCATTGTTTATATGAATTTAAACTTTGAGAAGGCTTATAAGAAAAGGATTAAGCGAGATTAACATCGGACTTTTTTACATGAAAGCTTACACAATTGTTAACAAGAGCATGTAAATTTCAAGTGCAATCTCCTGCAAGTTTCAATTTTATACAGACTTTTAGAAATGACGCTCAAGGTATATGGGCTTCCCGGACGCGTGTATTTTTAATATTTTATTTTTTTAAGTAAAATATAATGTTAGAACTGATACTATTCCTTATTTTTTTCTCTAGTACGGCTATGATTTTTAATTTTGGCTATAAAATACCGCTCTCCAGACCACAATGCGCGCCACATTGATCCGCCATTTTGAATTTTAAATTTTTAATGCCAAATTCGTTATCAGCGACCTCAAAAACCCTTAATCACCAAGTTTCAGACAGATCAGAATTTTGGCCGCTAAATGTAGATATCCCCAGACCACTGTGGAACCTGTTCTTTCTACGTTATAAAAATTGATGGAAATGAATTTTTACTTGGCGTTCGGAGCCGTGGGTATTCCCGCGCAAATTCTCACGCTGCAGCACTTGCGTCCCCGTTGTTCGGGAGGTACACCCAGAACAACGCGTAATACTCTCGAGCAGTGAACATTTCTGCGACGTGATTGCTTTCTGACTGACAAAATTTTTTCCAAGCGACTTCTTCTACCCCCAAATAGTTTTTCTCGTTCCATTATGAGATGAAAGAAGCCAACACATTGTCGAAACACATGTGCTGGGCAGATGTGCGACGAACGGGCTATCGTACTCTTTTACAAAGGTCCGCGTTCCGTCCTTTTACTGCCAATGTGCCCATTGCTTCGAGGTAGGCAGTAGACACCACGTGTTTTGGTTCGAAAGGGTCCGAAGAGAAGAGAAACAGAAAGTCTTCGAGTTGCTATAAAGAAGAAAATCCTGTTTCCTGTTTCCTTTTTCCGATACCCTGAGTTCACGTCTGCTACGAGGCGGAACCAACTAAGCCACAAATTACCCAAAACTGTAGGAAACCGTTGTCTACCGCGACTCTACCGAAATGCTTTGGCCGAACAGCCTGCTTAATTTTTGGGAACTAGCAATTGAAAAGTATTATTTAACATCAATACGGCTCGCGAAGAGACACAGGAAGAAAGAGAGCATGTAGTTCGCTGACTGCACGTAGTCCGGCGTGCTTCGTCCTACCTTCCAATTAAAGACGGATCCCTTATCTTTCGAGTATAAACACGCGCTCGAGTTTCAAAACAAAAGCACGCGTCGACGTATTCCGTGCGAGAGATGGTGGGCCTTGAGGTCCGATTGGCCCCAAACTAACCAATCGGGCCTGCTTATCTCTCGTGCCTAAACACGCGCTCGAATTTCAAAACAAAAGCACGCGTCGACGTATTCCGTGCGAGAGACGGTGGGCAAAGCCTGAAGGGGACGCCTGACCATCGCGAAAGTATTGACCATCTCGCCCGTGTTTGCGGAGCGTGCGTTTGGACTAAACCTTTGCAGCTGTACTGAAAGTCGACCGCGCGGAGTTTTAAATCTTTGACGGTGAATTTTACCCCTTTAAACCGAATATCCGCAGAAATGAAAAAACACGTGTCTCTTAGTTTTTTTAGTACTACAACATATCTGAACGAGAAAAATATCGGAGGGGGACACTTACCTAGTGTTCCTTGTCAGTTTCATGATAGAAGGGGGTTTAACATGCGTGAGCCAGGAGATGTAGCGGGACCAGTTGCATTCAAAGCTTGGTAGGCATCAGTCTTGTTAACATTAAGTTTTTGTGACACTTTTTTTGTGTAATAATGGGAATACGACGCATTGCATCAGAATGCCGAGAAAACTCTGAGGTATGTACTACATATAAATATTTTTAACATTTATTGCGTTTAACGATTGATATCGAGTAAGATTAAAATCAAGGGTTCATGCAAATATTATATTACTTATTATGTTGTAGAACTCGCCACCACCGTCGCCCACCTGGTCAGATGATTGGAATGACGTGCCGTCGCCACCTTCGCCACCTTTACCGCCACGTTGGTCGCCGCCGCCGCCATCGCAGGTATGCAATAGTTTACATTGTTTTATGTGTTTCATGTTTGTATGTTTAATGTGCCAATATTATATTGATATTTGCATGTTCTAGGCCTTGCCAAACCCTGCACCGCCGCTGCTTCGTGCGCCGCGGCGTGAAAATAGGTATGGGGCGGCGCGGCCGCGCCCATATAATATACCGGGGGGCCTGCGACGAATGCGGCGGCCAATGGTGCAAGTACTTGCACCGCCACAGCTGCCACCATCGCCGCCATCACCACCGTGCCCCCATCGCCTCCCTCACCCCCCCCCCCTTTAGAATAGTGTTTATATATTCCTATTTTTAATATTTTATATTATTTTTCTTTTATTATTATATTTATATTCCTTTCTTTAAATTCTTTTTCTTTTATTATATTTATATTTCTTATTTTATTATTATATTTATTTTCTTTTAATCTTAAAATAAATTTCTTAAACTTATACCATTCCTCCATTTTATTCACCCGTCATCCTCCTCGCCGCTTTTTTTTTTTTTTTTTACTTGGTGGAAATCCCCACTGATACCCCCGGCCCGCGGGGGCGGGCGGGGGGTTATGTGGGACTCGAACCCACTAAAACCACCAAGATGACCTCCTCGGGAGCGGCGTCGCGCGCCTGAGGGGGAGGACTTGTGCGAGATCAAACTAGCGATGCTTTCGCTTGCCTCCCCCTCATGCGCTTGAGGTACGACACCGCCCACGCCCCCGACGCAATTTGTCGCGTCGGGGTCTTCCCTGGGGGAGAGGTTTACCTCCCCCAGCTGCTTCTCGGCGACGCGCGACGGGTCATACGCCCGCGCCGCCATTTGGGGGCCGCTGCTGCTAGGGTGAGGGTAGTGTCCCCCGACACCCCCACCCCACGGCCCCGCGATCGAAAAGCCCCCTGCTCGGTCCTGGAACCAAGAACTGGCCAGAGCGGTTGGGGCCGAAGGCGTGACTGGCCACAATGAGTGACCCGCCCGCCCCGGGGCTGCTCGATCGCAGAGGGGGCGACAACTGGTAGTCGACCCCCCCTGGAGGGTCCATTCCTCGCCGGGACCCTCCGATGTCCGCCCTGTCGCTGCCGCCGCGGACCGACGCGCTGCCACCGCGCCGCCGCGGCGACACTTACGGACCATGAGGTGGCCGAACCCTAAGGGGACCACCTTCCTCCCCTCCCAAAATCCCCTCTCACTCTCACTGAGGAGGGCCACTGCCGGGGGTTTACGAACCCCGGACTACCCTCCCTTCCCCCCCAACACTGTCGTGGGGGGAGTCGACGACGACGGCGCGTGGCCGGGGCCGATACCGGGGGAGCGGGCGACCTACAATGTCGCTGGACCGCGTCCCCCGGCCCCGGGTCATCTACGCCTCGCTCGTCGTCTGCCGGGAGGCCGTGGGATACGGTTCGGGTGACCCGACCGTTCCCTGTCCCCCTCCGCCTCCTCCTTCTCGAGCATTATTTGCTCCGCGAAGAGGGGGACGGCCTCCCAGCAGCCCCGATCTTCAGCCATCCGACGCACGACTGTCGGGAAACTGAGATCGGGGCCCAGCTGCGCCTCCAGGACTCGGCGGTCGTCCACCCACTCCCGGCATCGCGCCAGGGTGTGATCCGCCGAGTCCAGGTCGCCCGAGTCGCAGCTGTGGCACTGCGACGTTGCCTCCCGCCCTATGCGACACAGATAATCCCCGAAACAACCATGTCCGGTGACCATCTGCGTCAGGCGGAAGGTCAGCCAACCATACCTGCGCCCCGCCCACTCCCCAAGGATGGGCAGTAGCGCCCCGACGACGCGTCCCTCTCGATGTTCGGGGAGGGACAACCACTCGACCCACTTGTCGCCGGTGCGTCGCCGGGCCTGGCCTCGAACCTCCACTTCACGTCCCATGGCCGCAGGGTCCCCCGCCTCGCGGAGAGCGCGGACGGCGGAATAAACCTCCGCCTCCATCTCCGCGAGAAGATGGAATGGCCTCCTCGCCGCCTAATTTCACCACCACCACCACCCGCCGTCGCGATAGTTTTAATTTTCTATTATTTCTATTTTTGTCTATTTCTTATTTTATTATTATATTTATATCCTTTTTATATTTTTTATATTTATATTTATATATATTCTTTTAACTTTAAAATTAATTTCTTAAACCTATATCGTTTCCCCATTTTATTCATCCGTCATCCTCCTCGCCACCTAATTTTAAGATTCAACGTTTATTACATTCGGCGCGTGTCGAAACTTTTATCCTTGTGGGCATGGCTCAAGTTACATGATCGCGCGATCCATTGCGACGCTTTAAAAATTTTTATCTATGGAATGCATGCGATTGTACCAGCAAGTATTGCTGTCTCTTTCCCTCTCCCTAAATTTTAGCTTTAACCCTAGTTCGACTGACGAGGCACCCGGGTGACTATTTGAACTTTACCGCCGAAAAAAGATTGTTTCTAAGTATTTTTTTTCTGAGCTTCTATGACATCTCAAACAAATGATTTTTGAGTAGAAAAAACATGCGTAAATGGTTTTTAATTTTTTCTTCGTCTTACTTTTACCTGTTGAAATGTTTTATTCTCATTTCGGCCAACGCAGTCACCCGGGTGACTCTTAGAAAATGTATAGAAAATAAGAATGTACGTAAAATTTTTTTATTGATAATTAGTTATACAAAAATTACAAGGGCATAAGAGACGCAGTAGATCGCGGCAAGACGATGTTTTTTCGATCGACGATCGACGTTGCCACGCGTTGCCACGTTCCGAAAAGTGGCCGGGCGACGCGTCACTCGTCGCAGAAGAAATCGGGAGTCGCCAGCGCGAACATATTCTTTACTTACTGTCATTTAATAAACCTATCCACTACTCCTAGCAAAGTGATTCCCCTTCCTCCTACACGTGTTCTGAGCAATGCCACTTGTATATATTAACATTGCTTACATACGTTACTCGTTCAGATATACATATAAAATTAGTCACCCGGGTGACTGCGTCAGCCTAAATGAGTTCTAAAATTCGTCAGTCGAACTAGGGTTAACATGCACGCTCTCTCTTTCCAATCCATCCGAAGACGCGGTGTGTAAAAAACCGATCTTCCCCAACGTCATTCGAAACAATTTCTTTCAAACAAATTATTATTATTTCTGCTACATAACGGTTCGCTAGATCTGTGAAAAAAAAATTTTCGGGGTGGGCCAAGTTCTGAAAGAGATTTTTTTTCGGCGGTCAATGCCGCCCTCTGAAAAATATCCGACGGTGGGTCCGGTCTGCAGGGGCCTCCGCGGCGGCTCGGCCCAGACTGATCCCCACCATCATCGCAGCTTCCCCCACTCCGCGGCTCGTGCGCGCGCAACCGGTCTTCGTCTCCCCGCAGGCCCCGCGCCCAGGTTTCCCTCCGCCGCGCTACACCGCGCGCCCTCACTCCCCCCCCCCCCCGCCGCCGCGCTCCCCTCAGAGGTCCCGGGTTACAACTGTCTTAGTATTACTATATCGTGTAAAAGCCACTATAATATGGCGCATCGTTTCAAGAAATGACATTAACGGAAGCCAGTACGGGCGTGGCGTTAAGTAGCTAAAAGGATGAAACATTCAGACACAAAAAATCTAGTAAAAAATCAAACACCGCTACAATCAAAGACACGTCCGCTTAGTTATCCGTTACGTCCGATCTATGCATGCACTTCATTAAGCCACGGTTAAACGTGTGCAATGCGCGCTGCGAACATCATTGCAAGGGTCGACTTTTATGGTTCGGCGCGCAACCAGGTGCCTCGTGCAACGTGAAGCCGTGCACGCGAATAGGGCTCTTTACACGGACGTTCCGGTGCGTCACACGCCGCGCGGCACGCAAAAGGACGTGAACGCTGGAGCGACGCTCCTTCGTGCACGCCCGAAGGTTATACTCGCCACTACTTAGAGACAGCGAGTTCGGCCTTATATTTCTACGTCGACTCCATCCACATGTTTTTTCCACGATCCACCGCAGTGGTATCTAGAGACGCGGTAGCGTCTCGACGCCAAGTACATGAAAAATACCCGGTATATGTCGATGTCGCTACCGTGTACCTTTTACTCGTCGCGGAGACACTCTAACCTAATTCTGACATTTATACATTAATATCTCATCACGCCTGCAATAATTTGTAAATTTAAAGACATTTTTCTTATATAAACCGCATATCGGCTTTCGAACAAGACCAATTTCAATAAAATCGGTCCACGCATGACAGAGATATCATAATATCGTCTCATGGATCGGTCAAATCCGATAGGTTTAAGATTCGTCTTATGATTCTTCTCCTGATTCTCCAAGCCAAATTTTCGTCCACATAATACGTATACACGCGTTACACACACACCTTCAGACAACACATGTATCGTTCTTCGTTCGTCGTCCGCCATTGTACGTACATATATATATACTATTTTGAATTTTATAACCTAAGTGCTAAGTGTCAAATAAAGTAAATTGTCCCAATTTGAAATGACACGAGTTTTTACACTACGTAGGAGACTGAATTATTGTCTCAATTAATAAGGTAAGTCGCCAAAATTTTTTAAATAGATTTCTTATGTAGAGTCGCAGACTTGGAAGTTGTCCGGAGATGGTTCGACTGAGAAGCATCTCCTTTCGCATAAGTTTCTGGAAATTTGTACCATGCATGTATAAAATAATATATATATATTGTAACAAATTGTATTGCTTTTAAATTGCTAGATATTTTTATACCAGCAATTTAGAGTTTTTATGTAACGTTTATATTATGTATTATAGAAATGAAGGGGACGCACAGGACTTGGATAAAAATGAAAGTAACGCACAGGCTTGGATAAAAATGAAGGGGACGTACAGGCTTGGATGGATAGAAATGAAGGGGATGCACAGGCCTGGAGGTTGTCCGGAGAAGATTAGATAGATAGTCTCAATTAACAAGGTAAGTCGCCAAAATTTTTTAAATAGATTTCTTATGTAGAGTCGCAGACATGGAAGTTGTCCGGAGATGGTTCGACTGAGAAGCATCTCCTTTCGCATAAGTTTCTGGAAATTTGTACCATGCATGTACAAAATAATACATATATATTGTAACAAATTGCATTGCTTTTAAATTGCTAGATATTTTTATACCAGCAATTTAGAGTTTTTATGTATATTATATATTTTAGAAATGAAGGGGACGCACAGGACTTGGATACAAATGAAGGTGACGCTTGGATAGATATGAAGGGGACGCACAGGCTTGGATGGATAGAAATGAAGGGGATGCACAGGCCTGGAGGTGGTCCGGAGAAGATTAGATAGATAGTCTCAATTAACAAGGTAAGTCGCCAAAATTTTTTAAATAGATTTCTTATGTAGAGTCGCAGACTTGGAAGTTGTCCGGAGATGGTTCGACTGAGAAGCATCTCCTTTCGCATAAGTTTCTGGAAATTTGTACCATGCATGTACAAAATAATATATATATATTGTAACAAATTGCATTGCTTTTAAATTGCTAGATATTTTTATACCAGCAATTTAGAGTTTTTATGTATATTATATATTTTAGAAATGAAGGGGACGCGCAGGACTTGGATACAAATGAAGGTGACGCTTGGATAGATATGAAGGGGACGCACAGGGTTGGATGGATAGAAATGAAGGGGATGCACAGGCTTGGAGGTTGTCCGGAGAAGTTTAGATAGAGAGATAGATAGAGAGATAGACAAAAATTGTCAAAAGAATACATGAAGAATCAAATAAATCACAAAAAATAGAAGACAATAATAAATACAAAAAATAGAATCTAGAATTTATCCTTAATTCTGTCGCGTGATAATTCGTAATTTATAATATTAAAAATTATCTAAAGTCAGTCCCTACGCAAATTATCTTTGTAAAAAGAAGTGAGATCCTCATAAAAAACTTCAAAAAAGTAAAAAAATACGCCAAGTACATGAAAAATCAAATAAATCACAAAAAATAGAAGACAATAATAATCACAAAAAAAAAATAGAAAAGTATACAATACAAAAAAAGATGTGAAATCAAAATGAGCTGCCAGTACATAAAGGTGCTTTCCAACTGCGCTTAAGATGACACAACTACATACACACAGCTCAAATGCTGTGTTCATACATTCCATTACAATGTATTACATAATATTAAGCAGATATATTTTTATACAAATAAATATTTTAATACGAATAAATATTTTATTCAAAATACTCTTAAATAATATTGCAACGCTTATTGCGCTTATATTATTGTGTATTGCTATTTGCATTGCTTATTAACGCCTATTGCGTAAATCATCCTAGCTTATTAATATATATATATATATATATCTTGTATTTCATGTTCATATTCATAACTTATAACCATTATATACATGCTATGTTCATCGCTAATCCATTATTATAAACCGTAACGATCTGCACAACAATAGTGCATTACATATTATCAAAAGCTATAAAGTGAATAAACAGTTTTACTTTAAATCAGTTACTGTTGGGGTTTTAATTGTGTGGTGGAACCACGTGCTAAAGAAGTAGGTTTTGGATATGTATTTGCACACTTGACACAGGTTTTGTTATATATCTTAGCGTAATATTTATTATGTCTATTGTACACTTTAGTGTGTTTGTACTTTCGTGGTTAGAGATCGTAAAGTTATAATACTGATTTTTACGTTTTAACAATGTATATATTCTTATATCAACCGGCTCGGCGGACATTACCTTTCTACCTCTCTCTATCCTTTTTCCTAGTAACTACTCTTCGGCTGGCGTGTTGCCAACCTGCTCTGAATTAAACTGGACATACTTGCCAACAGTTACGAATTATTGTGTCAATCCTTCGGCTACGAAGATCCCTAAATCCAAACAGGCTGCCGGAACAGCTGATTACGGGCAACGACCGCAGAAAGCGTCACGGTGTTTACTAACTTACTTTCGTATAGGTTTCGCTTAACCGTATGACTAGTCGAATTTCGCGATGTATTACATGTGTCTTTTACAATAATGCAGCGGTAAATCCGATTACCTAAGCAAACCAAAACAAGTGCTCTAACGGGTGTCTGCCCAATACAAACCAGTTCATTAAACCTTCCCTGGTCGATTAGTGTGCAGAATTAAACATTACTCGCCTGACGTTCAAAAAACGGTTAGTGTGCAGAATTAAACATTTCTCGCCTGTCAGTCCCCAAATCCGTTAGTGCGTAGAATTTCGCATTTCTCTCCCGCCTTCTACCTAAATCCTCAGTGTGCAGAATTAAACATTACTCGTCTGCCGTTCGAAACGATTAGTGTGCGGAATTTCACATTTCTCGCCTGACGTTCGAAATGGTTAGTGTGCAGAATTGAACATTGCTCGCCTGACTTTCCCTAAATCCTCAGTGTGCAGAATTAAACATTACTCGCCTGCCATTCGAAACGATTAGTGTGCAGAATTTCACATTTCTCGCCTGACGTTCGAAATGGTTAGTGTGCAGAATTGAACATTGCTCGCCTGACCTTCCCTAAATCTTCAATCCCCTGAATCTAACATTCTCCCGGCCGTTCGAGACGATTAGCGTGCAGAATTTCACATTTCTCGCCTGACAATCGAAAAGGCTGGTGTACGGAATTACGTCGTCAAATACCTGATTTCCTCGCCTCCCGGTGCGCTGAACTATAGATTCGCGCCTGGATTTTATGTAAAAACCCCTTTGTTATTTGTCCCATTAAATCCTTAACCCGGGACGTGACAAAATTTTGGTGACAGCGGTGGGATCTTCGTCAACCGTTGTTAAAAAGAAATTCTTTAATACGGTGCCCACAAGGTCCCTCTATTTAGCATTCATGTGCATTGAGCACCCAAATCGGTGGGAACCATCTTACCGAAGCCGCAGACTGCAAAGTCTAACGGCTTACTTGAATTCACTGACCTGCGTTTCTGGAGGGATCGCTACCACACAAGACGGAAGCGAAATTTATCTAAGGTGTTCTAGCGTAGCGCCCGCAGACACCATAGAAATATATTGGACGCATTATTATTACACTTATAGGACTCCTGTTAATTGCCCGCGGTGTAGGGAATCACTATTACCAAACCGCCCCATAAGAGATTGCACCGAGTGCACGGCAAGCTATCTTCTCACGGGTAAAAGTTACATAAGGTTCGATAACCGCAATTTATAAAAGCCCTAGACTTACAATCTCAAATTTATAATAAATTCTCAAGTACTAAGTTTCATTAAAACTACTTATGTATATCACGCGTTCACAAACGATCATAGTAGGTCAACGACGCCAATGGTTACAAGGCACCATTGCGTGCATGCAGAGCTTAGTTTGTCTTAGAGGCCGTTTAGCTAGAACTTACAACAAGGAAGATATTTGCTTGCCGTGCTCCTGGTTGTACCCAGAAAAAGTAGAAAAGGAGCGGCTCCTTCATTATTATGAAACGCCTTCTACGCTTGCCCCTTGCGAATGGTGTGGCAATCTTCTATACCATACTCGCCCCATGCGTAGTTGCCCCATATGCGTAGAATTCTATCTCCTTTCTGGAGAAACCTACGACGGATTTGATGAACCAGAAAATCTAGATTTTTAAACGGCGCGACGTATCCTTAGTAGCCCAAGGTGGAACGTCTGTTATTTCAGACAGGCAAAGACCTGTCGAGTACTCAACACCAATAATATTTTCCGATTAGCATGTGTGATAAACACCCAAGTATAGACAATTTGTATTATCCAAGCCGTAGATTTCGAGGCGTATTATCTGACTCAAACGCATTGGTTTGTGTTTCTGGGACCGTAGTAACGACCACGGAAGGCGTCAATATTTGTCAAAATTGTTTCAATTTGGATCCGGTAGAGGTGGACGAGATCTATCAAACACACCACTACCGACCAAACGACATACTCCCCGAATGTCCCCGTTGTAGAGACCATCTACTCAGAGCACGCCCCATTAGCGAATGTGCCGCGTGCACCAAAAAAGATCGCCTCTCCAATAAGAGACAAAACGGTTTTAACGCGCACCAAGGTCTAGAGCACCGCAGGGTTTAAACAAAGGCCGGACGCCTAAACGTAGGGAAATCCCCATAAATTCCGAACACACCAGAATCAATCCAATTAATCATGTCCGTGTACGGGGACACCAATGAATCTCGCGTAATAGACCAAGGCGCGGACCCTTCTACTAACAGAATCGACACCGCGACCGTCGAATTAATGGATCGGATACAACTATTACGGGAAAAACAAACTGAAATCGAACGCTTGCACGCGAAATATGTCGTAAATCCGCAATCCAAAACGCGTTCGGACGTAGCCGCCGGTTCAGACGGCCCCGCGTCGGAAGATGTCTCTAGTCAAATACAAGCTATCCGCGAAATAATGGAAAAGCTTCTTGTACCCTCGCCACTGGTAAACAATTTTGGCACCCCCGGTTCCTCGCGATTTGATAGGAAACCAAACTTAAACTATGACCGCGATACCGACCACAGTCCATCGCCCCAAATCCGCTTAAAGGACGCCATAGAGACAGTCCCTAATTTTAACGGAAATAACATACCCGTGGTGCAATTCGCGAGAGCCTGTAATAGGGCTAAGGCTCTGGTTCCTCCGCAAGCCGAACCCCAGTTGGCTAGATTATTACGTAATAAATTACAAGACCATGCCAGCTTGGCCGTTGAGGATCGGGTCTTCGACACCGTGAAAGACTTAATCAAACAACTTAAATTAACCTTCTCCCCTGCAAAAACGGCTGACCATTATCGCGGTGAACTCGCGAACGTTATGAAAGGAGCCAACGAGCACGTTTTAGAATATATCTCCCGCGTTAAGGACCTCCGGTTCGCAATTCTAGAAGAGGATAGGGAATACTACCGCGATTTCGCGAGGAATCACCCCGAGGACCTAGATCGCCTGACATTGGACTCATTCGTCGATGGACTTCCACCTCATGTAAGGACGAATCTACTACAGCACCAGTTCGAAACGCTCGACGAAGCGTTCAACCTGGCCATTCGAGTGGACAAGAAGATGGAAAGGGACCGCATCAGGTTCTCAGAACCGAAGACCCCCAAACTGACGTGCCAACTCTGCAACAAGACCGGTCACGACGCCCGGGTCTGTCGCAGCAACCCAGGTCCGCCAGCTCAATCCTCCGAGAGGCAGCCCACAACCCTTCCTGCGGAATATGGGGATAGAACATCGAGCCAACTACTCCCATACTGGGACAAGACTCCACCTCCACCCCCCAGGCCTACGGAGCTGCGAATCTGCGGATATTGGAAGAAGCCCGGACACCTGATTTCAGAATGTAGGAAACGTATATATAATTATAATGCAAGGAACCCTGGAACCTTTCAGGAGACGAACTCGGGAAACGCCCCGCCTCCACGGGTACCTATGGACGCGTACCGTGGGACAGGCCAAGCGGGAGCGCGTCCGATAAACGTACAGAGGGAATAGAGGGTAACAAGCATAAAATCGCCACCGCGCGGGTAAATCCGGTAAATGAAGCCCCGTCTGTAATAGTCAACTCCCCAGATTTCGAAGAAGACGCCGAATTAATGATCGACTCCGGATCAGAGGTGAACTTACTAAAAGTTCAGGTCCTAAAGAGAATCCAAGACGTCAACGTAGGGAATAAACTATTACTTAAAGGGATTTCTACAGACCCTGTCCCTACCCTCGGGACAATCAAAATAACTCTTTTGGGCGAAGATGCCACGTTCCACGTAGTCCCAAAGGATTTCCCAATTAGACCACAAGGTATACTAGGAGCCGAATTTCTAACAGGAAGGAATGCCACTATAGACTACCTTAAGAAACAGCTACACTTTCACGGAAACTCCATCCCTTTCATTAATAGGGATCAAGTGACGCTACCCGCAAGATTGAGAACAGGTACCTTCGTGTACGTATCGAATTTAAATCTCGAAGAAGGATAATTGCCCCGATTAAATCTGGGCACGGGAATTCACGCTGGTAACGCTCTTGTCCGTAATCAAGACGGTAAAGCATACTTGCAAATGGTAAACTCAAACGAAGAGGACTCCATAATTACAATACCCACTGTTGAACTGGAGGAATTCGACAGGATAATCGCGGAACCTAAACAAAAACGACGAAGAGAGACAACACCGCCTTCTGGCATCAACCCCATCCCCAACCTAATGAAAATCAAGTCCCTGTTAGCCCTGGACCTATCAATCCACCAACCCGAGGCATCTGCGAAAGTGCACTCACTCCCACCCCCTATGCATCCCACGAAATTTTCTCTTCCCCCAAAATCCCTCACGTCTCTCGCGAAAACGTTTACTACGGAACCATTGGAAATTCCTGAAGAATCTCCTTCAAGGGCGGAACAAGTGCTAAAATCGATCTCCATGGAACACATGAATCCGGAAGAACAGCGCCACGTTCAAGAAATAATAAAGCGAAACCATGACCTCTTCCATCTCCCAGACGAGAAGTTAGGTCATACAAACGCTATTCAACACGGATCCCAACAACGGACCCGGCACCGGTTAATACGAAGCAATATCGCTTCCCTCAAGTCCACAAGAAAGAAATCACCAAACAAGTACAAAAGATGTTGGAAAGCGAAATTATCAAGCCGTCATTATCGCCCTACAATTCACCCATCTGGATCGTCTCCAAGAAACCAGGACCCAATGGAAAACTCCTGTGGCGGATGGTAATCGATTTCAGGGACGTAAACAAAATAACCGTTCCTGACGCCTATCCACTCCCGAACATCAACGAAATATTGGACCAACTAGGAGGAGCAAAATACTTCTCCGTATTCGACCTCGCTTCAGGATTTCACCAAATACCCATGAAGCCGGGAGACTCACCAAAAACAGCATTCTCTACGCCTCATGGACATTACGAGTTTGTTAGGATGCCGTTTGGGCTTTGTAACGCACCAGCTACGTTCCAACGTCTGATGGACCACACTCTTACGGGACTCCAGGGCACGGAAATGTTCGTGTATTTGGACGACATCGTCCTTTACGCGAGCTCCCTCACTGAACATTTAATAAAATTTAAGAAACTCGCCTATCGTCTCCGCGAAGCGAACTTTAAACTGCAACCTTCCAAGTGCAAATTTTTACATAAGGAAGTTGCATACTTGGGTCACGTGAGTAGTAATACTAGGAGAGTTCTAATTCACTTTGAAGGCCATTTTCCCCTCCCCGACTCCCAACCGGCGCGGGGCGGTGGGGAAAGTGAGGGCGCGCGGGGAAGCGGGGCGGAGGGAAACCGTGGCGCGGGGCCTGCGGGGGAGGAAGACCGGTTGCGCGCGCACGCGCCGCGGAGTGGGGGAAGCCGCGACGATAGAGGGGGGATCAGTCCGGGCCGAGCCGCCGCGGAGGCCTCTCCAGACCGGACCCACCGTCGGAAATTTTTCAGAGGGAGGCATTGACCCCCGAAAAAAAATCTTTTTCAGAACTTGGCCCACCCGAAAAATTTTTCAGACCTAACCCAGGGTGGAGACTGTCCTGGAACTTTTTTTTCCAAACCAATAATTTTTCAGAAATTGTTTCGGACAATGTCGGGAAAGAGACGGAGCATTACTTTAAAGATAAAATTTTAGGAGGGAAAGAGACGCCACTGCATAAGAGACGGAGCATTACTTTAAAGTTAAAATTCTAGGAGGGAAAGAGAGAGTAATACATAGGGGATAGAATCGCATGCATTCTAAAGTTAACAGTATTTCAAAGCGTTCCGATTTAACGTCGCCGCGTATCGCGCGATAGCATGCGTAATTCGACTCCTCTGGAACAGCCGCGTGGGATGATATCATTTGATGGCGCGAAGAACGCTCGAACAAAACAGAATTAGCGCGAATCATAGAAAGAATTATGCAGCGTGAGCAAATATTAAAGTTAGGTGGCAAGGAGGAGGACGGGTAAATAAAATTGAGAAATTATATACGTTTATGATATATATATATATTGTTACAAATCATAAAATTAAAAGAATATAATTTACCATTTTCTACTACGAGCATCATCCACAATATGATTGAGAGTACAATCACATTTTATTCTAAAGCTAACAGTATTCTAAAGCGTTCCGATTTAACGTCGCAGCGTCTCACGTAATCGTATGTAACTTGAGTCCCCTGGAGCAGCCGTGCAGGGTGACGACATTTGACAGCGCGAAGAACGCTCGAATCATAGAAAGAATTATGTGGTGTCAGCAGAAATTTTTTTCCATTCCAATATGTGATGGAAATTTTTTCCCCAACACAGAGAAATAATAATTTTTTAATCACCGATATATAACGAACTATTATGTAGCAAACAGATATATTTTTTCCGAACCATTATGTAGCCAGCATTCTAAAGCTAACAAGTTTTTAAAACGTTCTGATTTAACGTTGCAGCGTATCGCACGATCGTGTGTAATTTGACTCCTCTGGAGCAGCCGCGCGGGATGATATCATTTGGTAGCGAGATGAAGGCACGAACAAAATATAATACTTTTTTCGGAAACGTCGAATCTCAGAATTAGGTGGCAAAGAGAGAAGGAGAATGATGGGTGAATAAAATTGAGAAACAATATAGAATAATACAAGCACAAATATAAAAATATAAAATACAATACAATACAATATGAAAAACAATATAAGTATAAAATGAAATAAAATAATAAAATAAAAGAAAATAAATTAATAAAATAAAAAAGAAAAATATAAAAACATAATATAAAAATAGAATATGAATAGAATATAAAAATAAAAAATAAAAATATAAAAATTCAATATAAAAATACATTATAAAAAGAAAAAATATAGGAATAATAATAATAATAATTTAATTTATTATCCACTTTTGTGTTACAATTTAACGATCCTATACTCTTTCCATTTCATTCCCGTGATTGTGTCAATGTAAGTCCTACCGTTCTAATGTATCCTGCTGAGTCACAACAATTTTTTCTATTTTACAAGTGTTTCCTAATCTATTTTATGTTGCATAATCTTCTTTTATCATTTTCCTGTTCTTCCCATCTTTTCCTTCTCCCTATTATCTCCCGTAGAATAGCCAAGTTTTTCCCTTCTCCTCTAATTACCTCTTTCCAATTCCTCCCACTCTCTCCACTTACTTCACATGCTTCAATCACATGTTTCACTGTTTCTTCCTCTTTCTTACAAAGCCTACATATCCTTTCTTCGTTCATTAGCCAATATTTGCATACCCTTGTTTCACTATCCTTTATGAATCTTCCTACCCTTTCTAATTCTCCTCTCCTTTTTTTCACCCATAAGTATTTCGGCCTATTTCCTGGTTTCCTTGTCACCTCCCTTAATTCTCTTAGGAACTTTGACTCTTCTATTTTCATCTCTCTTTCTTGTTCTTGAATGTATTTACTTATCTGCTCTATTTTGGTTCACACGTCTTCACCAATAAAAATATAAAAATATATAAATATAATTGAATATAAAAATATAAAAGTACAATTAAAATAAAAAATAAAACACAATACAATATAAAAACATATAAATATAAAAGAACATAAAATAAAATAATAAAAGAAAATACTATTAAATAATAAATATAATATGAAAAGAAAAAAGAAAATAGAATATAATTTTTTTTTTTTCCTGGGCGGTTTCCGGGCACTCAGTCCTATGGGACCATTGTGCCCGAGCCCGTACGGGCAGTGCTAGTTGGGAGGGCTTGCCACTAGGCCGGCCTCTCGTGCGAACTCGAGAAGCCCGCTTAGGGTTGTGTCCTCCAGGTTCGACGTGCGGTGGAAGGCAGCTCCCAGCAGTAACTGCCTTTGGGCCGCCATACCCTCGCACTGCGTCATTAGGTGGAGCGGCGTTTCGTCGTCCTCCCCGCACCGCGGGCACCTAGGTCCCTCACCGATCCCTACGCGCGCCAGGTGTTTTCTCGTGTGCCAGTGTCCTGTGACCATCCCCACGAGTAGTCGCAGCTGCGACCTATCCAGGCGGCTGAGCGCCGCCCCTATCTTCTTTGAAGGCCGCTTCAGCAGAGCCTTCGCGTGTCTCATCTGTTGGGTCCGTTCCCAGAGTTGTTCGAGTTGCTGTCTGATCCAGCGACTCGTCCACTCCTTCACAGTCCCCATGGAGACACCTACGGTGCACGACGGGTCACGATCCAGATTACGCGCACCTTCTCGAGCCCTGACGTTTGCCCCTTCGTTTCCCTCGATTCCGGCATGCCCCGGAACCCATAGTAGACTGACGCGATTGCTGTTAGCCAATTGCGTCAGCGCGTCCACGCAGTCTAGCACCAGACTGGATCTCACCACCGTGTTGCGGAGGGATCCCAGTGCGGCCCGACTGTCGCTACAGATATAGATGTGCTTGCCCTCATAGCCCCTGTCCAGATTCAATCTGGCACAGGTCCTGATAGCCTGCACCTCCGCCTGAAAGACCGATACGTGTGGGCCCAGGGCGATGGATCTTTCCACCCTGGGCCTCTCCCCACATATCCCGGCTCCGGTTCCGGTTTTGGTTTTGGAACCATCTGTATACCAGATAAGTCCCCCCGGAGAGAGTAACTCCTTCTCGTTTTCTTCCCAGTCCTTCCTGCTTGGAAAGCGAACGACGAAGTTATGTTGGAAGCGGTAGGCTGGGTCACATTGGTCTCCTCCGCAGTCCAGTGCCTCGTACGAGTCCCTTACGTGCTGCAGGATCGCCGCGTGCCCATTCCCCGTGCATTTCCATCTTCCCGCAAAGTGTATCCTCAGGGCAGCCTTCCTAGCCCCGGCCTCCGCAGCCAAATGCGGCGGCGGCAGGTCCAGCAAGGCCCCCATCGCCAGGGTGGGCGTGGTGGGAAACGCACCCGTTATCCCCAGCAGTGCCAGGCGATACACCTTGCCCAATGTCCTCCTGTGGGTGTCCCTCCTCATGGAGGTCCACCATACCACTGAGGCGTATATTAGTTGGGGCTCCAGGATGGCTGTATAGATCCATTTAACCACCCATGGTTTTAATCCCCATGTGCTGCCGAACATCCTTCTGCAGGCCCAGTAGGTGACAAGCGCCTTCTGGGTCTGCTTCGTGATGTGGCTTTTCCACGTGAGCTTCTTATCCAGGGTTACTCCCAGATATTTTACCTCCGAGGAGGTGTGAAGCTCCGCTCCGAATATTGAGGGGGCCTTAAACTTTAAGTTCCGCTTCCTCCTGAACAGTACCATCTCCGTCTTGGACGGATTTACCCTTAGGTTTTGGTTGTGGCACCATTCCTGAACCACTGTGAGTGCCTTCTGCATTCTCCTGGCCATGCATGTCGGGCTCGTGCCTCTGACAGCGATCGCTATGTCGTCGGCATAGCCCTGTACTATTACGCCTTTTTCTCCGAGCCCACGCAGTAACTCGTCTACCACCAGGGTCCACAGCAGTGGGGAGAGAACTCCCCCCTGCGGGCAGCCCCTGTTGGCCCGAGCCCTTATCGTGGTCCCTTCCCAGCTGGCCGTCACGGCTCTAGTCCGCAACATGTTGCGGATCCACCTTCCGATCGACTTCCGATCGACCTTGAAGTTGTCTAGAGCCCTGCTTATGGCATCCAAGGATGTGTTATCGAACGCTCCTTCGATGTCTAGGAATACGCTCAGGACCGACTGTTTCCGCTCCAGGGCCCCTTCTACCACCCCTACCAGGTGGTGGAGCGCCGTCTCCACGGATCTGCCGGCCTGATACGCGTGTTGGGAGTTTTGAACTGGTCTTTCCACCAGCGCATGTTCCCTGATGTGCCTATCCACCAGTCTTTCCAGCGTCTTCAGAAGGAAGGACGTTAGGCTGATAGGCCTGAAGGATTTGGCAGAATCGTAGTCCTTCTTCCCTGGTTTGGGTATGAACACGACTCTAGCCGTTCTCCATGTTTTGGGTATATACCCCAAGGCAAGACAGGATTTGAAGATAAGGTCCAGTCGTTTTATCAGGTCCTCCCCTCCTTCCTGTAAAAGGGCGGGGAAGATCCCGTCTACTCCCGGACTCTTAAATCTCTTAAATGAGTTTATGGCCCATCTGATCCTGTCTCGGTTTACCACTCTGGAGGCCATCCCCCAGTCCTTCGGTCCGTCGCTTTGAGGTTCCAGCTCTACTGTTGGCTGCCCCTGCTGACAGAATCCCGAGCTTGGGAAGTGGACCTCTATCAGGTGTTCTTGGATTTGTTGTCGGTCCTCTAAGTACCTCCCGTCCGGGAGTCTGAGTCCGTTCAGTTTTTCCGGAGGTCCGGTTGCAAAAACCTTTCGAAGCCTAGCCACTAGTGGTAGGGCCTCGGATTCATGGCAGAATCCCCTCCAGCTTTTTCTTTTTGATGCTCTGATGAGCTTTTTGTATGATCTATGGGCTTCCTTGTAGTTTTCCCATTCGACCCTCGTGCCAAGCCTCATGGCTCTGTTTAGCAGCTTCCGGGTTCTGGTCCTGTGCCTGGTCAGCTCCTGGTTCCACCAGGGTACCCGTCTGCTGCTTTTCCTTTGTTTGGCCGGGCATGATGCCTCATACGATTGGGTGATCGCAGCCTGCAGTTTCTCAACCGCCTGCTCGATCCCCCCACCCGTTCTCGGGGGTCCGAAGTTCCCCCCGAGCCTTCCTTCTAGCTCCTCTTTGTAGAGTTGCCAGTCGGTGGCCCTGGGGTTCCTGTAGACTCCCGTGGGTTCGTGTGCCGCGTCTCCCGCCAGTTTAAATTCGATTAGCCTGTGGTCGGAGAGTGTTACCTCCTCCGCCACATGCCAATCCTTTATTGCTTGAGCCACCTTTCTGGAGCCCAGCGTGATGTCAATTACCTCCTGCCTTCTGGAGGTAACGAACGTGGGCTTGGAACCTCGATTGAGGATCTCCAGTTCCGTTGTCGAGAGGTATTCGAGTAAGCTCGTCCCTCTCTTGTTGATATCGGTGCTGCCCCATACAATGTGGTGGGCATTGACGTCGCATCCCAGCACCAGTTGCAGCCCCCTATTTTTACATGCCTCCACCAGTGCTCTGAGTTCCCTCGTTGGGGGGGACTCCTCAGAGTCGTATGGTAGGTATGCTGAGCAGACCACGACCTTTTCCGTGTTCCCGCCCATTTTTGGCTCTATTAGGACAGCTGTTAGGTCCCTAGTGCAGAATTCTCCCAGCCTCAAGGCGTGCAGTCTTTTACTCGCGTAGACGCACGCTCTTGGTCCGGGGTCACCGGGCCCGTGTATTATCGTGCCCTGTCTCTCGTTCAGTCCTCCTACTCGACCCTTGATCAGCCAAGGTTCTTGTATGAGTACTATGTCTGTTTGCAGCACCACTGTGCGGCGGTCAAGTAGATCCGTCGCTGCTTTGCAGTGCTGCAGATTTATCTGCGAGATGCTGATGCATCCTGCAGCCATGATGGCTGCAGTATTGCTCGCTCTCGCACGTGCTCCGGGGGAAGTAGTGTGTCCCGTGTTACGGTCCACTTCTATTTCCCCCTTCGCTTTACCGTGGCGGCCTTGCTCTCCACCCCGGCGATTTTGAGGAACTGGTCCCTCAGTGACCCCGAGTTGGTAGTCCTTTGGACTCCTCCTCGGGTCCCCGAGGGCCCAGCCCTACCCCACCCCACGGCCTTTAGGGGTCTCCCCCTTTTTCCGCGGGTGGGTAAATTCACCTCCTTCGTCATGGGGAGTCGGTCCCCCCCCCCCCCCCCCGTGGGTGTGCCGGAGGTCTCCCCCGCGGTCGCCACCACCGAGGGTTCCTTCCCTCCCCCCGCTGCTCCGCTCTGGGCTTGGTCCTGAGGGGCCGGGTCGGCTCCGGTGCTGGGTATCGCCCCCGCGCCCGAGGCCTCCCCCACTCCCCCCGGCCCAATCCCTGCACTGGCCTGGGGTGCCGCTGCCGCCGCCCCCCGCGCCGCTCCCGGTTCCCCGCCACCCCCGCCGGTCCGAGCCTGGAACTCCCTAAGGAGCGCCCTGCCCAGCCCCACGTGGATGACGAAGCCCCGCTTGCTTAGCGCCTCGTGCGACTCCGCGTCCACCCCCAGGATCAAGTGCACGGATCGTTCCGCCTCCCTTCTGCCCCACACCCTCCATAATTGGGTGCGGAGGCCCGGGTTTTGCCGGCCGATCCGTTGTAGGATGACTTCCGTCTTCTCCGGAGGTCCGGGGATGACGGTCGCCATCTTTCGAAGCCTGGGTAGGCACTCTCTCTCCATTACCTGGAGAGATGCGCCCTCCCAGGGCTTCAGGTTTGTTGCCGCTTCTTTTAGCCATTGCTTGGCTGCGGCGTCCGTGCAGGTTACCCAGAGGATGCCCTGCACGAACCTACACTCTTCGAAGCGGGGGGCCGCCATTTCCTTGGGAATGGCGTCCATCGCTTCTCCGAGCTTCCTCATCACCAGACCCCCCTGCTCCGGTGTTAGCGTGGTTTCGGGGTAGTCAGATGGCGCTATCGCCACCTTCCTACCCCCCACCAGCGCTTCCTTGAAGTTGGAGGGCTCTGGGAAGATTAGCCCTTTTCTTTTTGCAGGGTGTTCGGGGGTCGAGCCATCGGTCTGTCGGGCCCTTTTCAGGCCCTTGCCCGTGGTCTCTCCTCCCTTCCCACCCTGCTTTGCGGAGGGGTCTGTTTGCCCGTCATGCGGGCCCACCTCCCCCTCCGTTGCCTTTCCGGAGGTCGGCGCTCCCGCTTGGGTCGCCTCCAAGGTGGTCCCGAGTGAAGCCAATTTGGCTTTTCGGGCCCTCCTCTTTGCCGCCCCGCTGCGGGTCGCCTTCCTCCGCTTAGTCGGAGTGTCGGGCGCTGCTTCGGCTTTGTCACCGTCGCCCGCGCCCGTCCTCCGTGTGGTAGCTTCCGCCCCCGAGAGCCCGGTTTCAACCGCCGCGGCTAGCGCCGCGTCAGTCTCTGCCGGTCCCTGTACGGTGACTTCCGCCGTATGTACGGGAGATGTTCCCTCTTTCGAGGGCCCTTCTCCCGCTGGTTTTTCTCTAATTAGAGTTAGATCGCTTTCCATACGATTCCCACGAGTGTGCAGGAAGTATGCGGTCCACCCCCACAGAGCCTGCTATGTGGGGGTAAGGCTAAATAAAATGGGGGGTCGCCTGGTACCCCAAGGGCATCGTTCGAGGCACCGTACCCCGGTACCATTCATCCCTCGGCACGATAGCTTCCACCTTGGATTGGGGAGTTGGTCCACGACAGGGCCTTCGCTTGCCACGCGGGGTTGTTAGGCCCCGGGGTTCGCTTATAGCACCCGCTAACCGTCACGTTCCCCGACACCCCCTTTCGCTACGGCCCGGTCACCGTGTGGTGATCCAGTCCGCGGCGATCAGAGGAGCCGCTTCACGCTCTGGCCGTTCTCCTATCCGTCACCTGGAGACGCGTTCGGTTGGTGCTCAACCTAGATCGACACGGGCCGATCTAGTCCCCCGCTCCCCTTTACGGGGGTAGGGGGACCGCCGAGAAATAATAAATATAATATGAAAAGAAAAAAGAAAATAGAATATAAATGAATAAAATATAAAAATATAAAATAAAAAAAATAAAAAAATATAAAATAAACATTATGAAATAAAAGGAATAGAATAAAATAATAAATATAATATGAACAGAAAAAAAAATATAAAAATTCGTTATAAAAGAATATAATATAAAAAGAAAAAATATAAAAAAACAATATAAAATTAAACGAATAGAATAAAAAAATTCAGTATAAAAATAAAAATATAAAAATATAATATAAAAAGAAAAATATAATAATAATAATAATAATTTAATTTTTTGCCCACTTTTGTGTTACAATTTAACGATCATATACTCTTTCCATTTAAATCCCGTGATCATGTCAGTGTAAGTCCTACCCTTCTAATGTATCCGACTGTGTGCTAACAATTTTTTTCTATTTTACAAGTGTTTCCTAATCTATTTTATGTTGCATAATCTTCTTTTATCACTTTCCTGTTCTTCCCATCTTTTCCTTCTCCCTATTATCTCCCGTAGAATAGCCAAGTTTTTCCCTTCTCCTCTAATTACCTCTTTCCAATTCCTCCCACTCTCTCCACTTACTTCACATGCTTCAATCACATGTTTCACTGTTTCTTCCTCTTTCTTACAAAGCCTACATATCCTTTCTTCGTTCATTAGCCAATATTTGCATACCCTTGTTTCACTATCCTTTATGAATCTTCCTATCCTTTCTAATTCTCCTTTCCCTTTTTTCTTTTGTTCACCCATAAGTATTTCAGCTTATTTCCTGGTTTCCTTGCCACCTCCCTTAATTCTCTTAGGAACTTTGACTCTTTTATTTTCATCTCTCTCTTTCTTGTTCTTGATTGTATTTACTTATCTGCTCTATTTTGGTCCACACATCTTCCCCATTTAATCTTCTTCTTCTTTTCCATTCTTCATTTGACCATCCTCTCCATTCCAAGAATTTGATTCTTATTCTTTCCCTTTTCGTTACTTCATTTCCTCTCATTAATATTCTCCCACGTTCTTCCTATCCTTCTTCCGAGTTTATTAACCTCTCTTCACAGCTCATTTCCCTTACTCACATTTTTAATTTCTTTCTCTTCATGTTTCTTTTAACAGCCAGTATGTTGGTGTTGATCTCTCCAATTTCATTATCCACCGTATGTATTCCGCCTGCAATTTTTCTATTTCGTCATACCTTCTCCATCCCCATATCTCTGTTCCATACGCCACGGTGCTTCTAACTAGCGCATGATACAGTTTCGTTCTTCTTTCAAAGTCATCTCTGAATAATCTTTCTCCAATCCCCCACATACTTTTCCTAGTGTCATATCCGCTTTCCTAACTACCTTCTTAATATGGTCTGTATCCTTGTTGTTCTCTCTCTCTCTCTCTCTCTCGCTCTCTCTCTCGCTCTCTCTCTCCCACTGTATAACCTAAATATTCCAGTTCTCTTACTCTTTCTATTTCTTCTTCATTTCAACGAAATCTTTCCACATTTCTTCTTCCTCCGGCTTTCCTGCATCTAGAGACGCGGTAGCGTCTCGACGCCAAGTACATGAAAGAAAGGACACCCTGTATATACCGACTGTCGCTACCGTGTACCTTTACGCGTCGCGCGGCTAACCTGACATTTATTTCATTAATATCTCATCACGCCTGCAATATTTTGTAAATTTAAAGACATTTTTCTCATGTAAACCGCATATCAGCTTTCGAATAAGACCAATTTCAATAAAATCAGTCCACGCATGACAGAGATATCGTAATATCGTCTCATGAATCTGTCGAAAATGGTGAGATTCTTCTTCTGATTCCTCAAGGAATTTTTCGTCAACCATAGTACTATATATATTTTCGTCAACCACAATATACGTATATACGCGTTACACAAACACCTTCAGACAATACATGTATCGTTCTTCGTTCGTCGTCCGCCATTGTACGTACATATATATACTATTTTGAATTTTATAACCTAAGTGCTAAGTCAATGATATCGGCGCACTGATTCGGTCACACACAACAAATAATCAATCAAAAGCTATTTTTGCAATAAAACAAGAATATTCGACGTTTCGGTCCCTGATTTGGACCTTCTTCAGGAAAGAATATATATTGTATTTGCACTTGCTAATGAACCGTCGCAGCAGTTTAAATCTGTGCAAGCGACACGCGAGCCTGTTGGAAGATGACTAAGGTAAACAACGAACAAAGCAATAGACACCAGAAGGTGAGGCAAACTGTGGCTAAAGAAGCCGTTGACCAATACATACATACGAACTCCCAAAATTCAAATTTAAAATTGTTGAAGAAGGTCCAAATCAGGGACCGAAACGTCGAATATTCTTGTTTTATTGCAAAAATAGCTTTTGATTGATTATTTGTTGTGTGTGACCGAATCAGTGCGCCGATATCATTGTGTTAAATTGTGCGGTCGAAATATAATATTTAATTTTACTAAGTGCTAAGTGTCAAATAAAGTAAATTGTCTCAATTTGAAATGTCACGAGTTTTTACACTACGTAGGAGACTGAATTATTGTCTCAATTAATAAGGTAAGTCGCCAAAATTTTTAATAGGTTTCTTATGTAGAGTCGCAGACTTGGAAGTTGTCCGGAGATGGTTCGACTGAGAAGCATCTCCTTTCACACAAGTTTCTGGATATTTGTACCATGCATGTACAAAATAATATATATATATTATAACAAATTGCATTGCTTTTAAATTGCTAGATATTTTTATACCAGCAAATTAGAGTTTTTATGTAACGTTTATATTATATATTATAGAAATGAAGGGGACGCACAAGACTCCGATAAAAATGACGCACAGGCTTGGATGAATAGAAATGAAGGGAATGCACAGGCGTGGAAGTTGTCCGGAGAAGATTAAAAAATAAATAGAAAGACAAAGCATCTTGCTTCGCACATGCTTCTGGAAAGTCAAATAAGGTAAATCGACAAAATTATAAATATACCAGCAATTTAGAGTTTTTATAATATATATTGCAACAAATTGCATTGCATTTAAATTGCCTGATATTTGTACTTGTATATACCAGCAATTTAGAGTTTTTATGTAAAGCTTATTATATTATAGAAATGAAGGGGACGCACAGGACTTCGATAAAAATGAAAGGGACGCACAGGCTTGGAAGTTGTCCGGAGAAGATTAAATAAATCGGAAGACAAAGCATCTTGCTTCGCAGATGCTTCTGGAAAGTCAAATAAGGTAAATCGACAAAATTATAAACATACTATATATTGTAACAAATTGCATTGCATTTAAATTGCCTGATATTTGTATTTTTTATATACCAGCAATTTAGAGTTTTTACGTAAAGCTTATTATATTATAGAAATGAAGGGGACGCACAGGCTTGGATAGTAGAATTGATGATGGGGACGCACAGGCTTGGGTGAACAGAAATAAAGGGAATGCACAGGCGTGAAAGTTGTCCGGAGAAGATTAAATAAATAGAAAGACAAAGCATCTTGCTTCGCACATGCTTCTGGAAAGTCAAATAAGGTAAATCGACAAAATTATAAACATACTAAACTAACTTTATTCCAAAACCAATAAATTGTGTCTTGAAAATATTGGACCTCTTCGTTCATCCTCGTTGAATTATTACCACAGCATTTAAATTTCCAGCAACAAGACTTTCTGCCATACGCTCTCATTTCCTTTGAACACATTTTATAATCTACACTTACTTTAACAAAATGTCACTCTATTTCTATATAGTTGCTACGCTATTCATTATTAATTTTACTAGTTTTCCATTAACAATATTTCAATTCACCAATAAATATTATTTTTTATACTATACTAAACCAACACCAATAAAAATATTGAATCTCTTTATTCATTTTCGCTAAATTACCATTAACATTTTTTAAATTTCTGCCACAAGACTTTCTATCGCAGATCATCCCAAGTAGGGGAAATCTGCTTCTGAAACACATGTTTCGGTTCTCCTTCCAACGCTGTGCCTGCGGATAAGGTGGGACGATTTCTACTGTCCTCTCTCTCTGCTTCCTAGCGGCGTTACTGTCTCCTCTGAGAGAGGGAGTGTTGGAGGGAGAACCGAAACATGTGTTTCAGAAGCAGATTTCCCCTACTTGGGAAGGCCTGGATTCTATCGTATGCTCTCATCTCCTTTGTACACATTATGTAGTCTCTATCTACACTTACTATAGCAAAAGGCCACTATTTCTATATAATTTCTATAAAAGTAAGTTCTACGTTAAGTTGTATACAGGGTGTCCCAGAATTGATGTACATCCCGGAACATGCAATATCCTGATGGAAAAAGACATCGAAAAGTCCTTAACCGTTTTGGGATCCGGGGTTTCGTTTTCGAGATATTAAGAAAAAACCCCGACCAATCAGAGCGCGAGCTTTCCGCTGGAGCTACTACATGCTTTTTAATTCCTAGTTCCCAAAAATTAATCAGGCTGTTCGGCCAGAGCATTTCGCTAGGGTCGCGGTAGACAACGGTTTCCTCCCCAGGGAAGACCCCGACGCGACGAAGTGCGTCGGGGGCGTGGGCGGCGTCGTACCGCAAGCGCAGGAGGGGGAGGCAAGCGAAAGTATCGCTAGTTTGATCTCGCACAAGTCCTCCCCCTCAGGCGCGCGACGCCGCTCCCGAGGAGGTCATCTTGGTGGTTTTAGTGGGTTCGAGTCCCACATAACCCCCCGCCCGCCCCCGCGGGCCGGGGGTATCCGTGGGGATTTCCACCAAGTAAAAAAAAAAAAAAAAAAAAAAAAAAAAAGACAACGGTTTCCTACAGTTTCGGGTAATTTATGGCTTAGTTGGTTCCGCCTCGTAGCAGACGTGAACTCAGGGTATCGGAAAAGGGAAACAGGAAACAGGATTTTCTTCTTTATAGCAACTCGAAGACTTTCTGTTTCTCTTCTTTTCGGACCCTTTCGAACCAAAACACGTGGTGTCTACTGCCTACTTCGAAGCAATGGGCACATTGGCAGTAAAAGGACGGAATGCGGACCTTTGTAAAAGAGCACGATAGCCAGTTCGTCGCACTTCTGCCCAGCACATGTGTTTCGAAAATGTGCTGGCTTCTTTCTACCTGAAGCCTCTTGGCCTGGTGGGGTTCAACTCATAATGGAACGAGAGAAACTATTTGGGGGTAGAATAAGTCGCTTGGAAAAAATCTTGTCAGTCAGAAAGCAATCACGTCGCAGAAATGTTCACTGCTCGAGAGTATTACGCGATGTTCTGGGTGTACTCCCCGAACAACGGGGACGCAAGTGCTGCAGCGTGAGAATGTGCGCGGGAATACTCACGGCTCCGAACGCCAAGTAAAAATTCATTTCCATCAATTTTTATAACGTAGAAAGAACACGTTCTAATAATACATTAAGTGATCAGTGTTAGTAGGCGTACAGTGAAGTGACTTCGGTACATGTGCGGCCCGGACGCACTTGACGTTTCGACCCTTAACTTTGGATGGTGTCGTGTACCTGAAATCAGCTGTACACTCGGCGCGTCTGTCGATGACCAGGATCGGTTCAGTGACCTAATGACACAGGTTTTCAAGCTGCAGGTGAATTTCCGAACGGGTGAGTTTTAATTACGTTATTGGCGACTAATATTTTTTCAATTTAACGCAGGCTATGGTTTATTTCCGGCGATAACTCTCCAAATTTTTGTACGCAAATTTTTCTTCCCAGTTTTTAAACGGACTTATTCATTATCAACAACCAGTGTTGGCCGTTATTGAACTACGGATTTTTGTCACAATAACGAACTACGATCACTTTTCACTCGTTCCCTGTTGCCTTACCTTTTCGTGTGTACTTTATTAGAAAAGGAAATTTACATGTTCTTTATCCTCTCACTCCAAATAATTAGTATTTTCGATTCTTCTAAAAAAAAAAACAACTGTGTATTTGTCCTTTTACGTTACATATGATTTTCATCCATTCATCCTTCATTCATTATTCACTTTAAATGGCAAACAAACCATGGCAAAAGGTTAGATTTTTTTGTTACGTCTTTTTCATTTGCCATTCTACGCAATTTCCTGCGATGCATGCCGCCTTGCTTGTTCGTAGTCGCAGCGCGGCCCGGCGCGCGGCCACGCTAGCGCGGGAGCTCCAGCGGAAAGCTCGCGCTCTGATTGGTCGGGGTTTTTTCTTAATATCTCGAAAACGAAACCCCGGATCCCAAAACGGTTAAGGACTTTTCGATGTCTTTTTCCATCAGGATATTGCATGTTCCGGGATGTACATCAATTCTGGGACACCCTGTATACCCATAAAAAACTTCAAAGAAGTAAAAAAATACGCCAAGTACATGAAAAATCAAATAAATCACAAAAAATAGAAGACAATAATAATCACAAAAAGTAGAATCTAGAATTTATCCTTAATTCTGTCGCGTGATAATTCGTAATTTATAATATTAAAAATTATCTAAAGTCAGTCCCTACGCAAATTATCTTTGTAAAAAGAAGTGAGATCCCCATAAAAAACTTCAAAAAAGTAAAAAATACGCCAAGTACATGAAAAATCAAATAAATCACAAAAAATAGAAGACAATAATAATCACAAAAAAAAATAGAAAAAGTATAAAATACAAAAAAAGATGTGAAATCAAAATGAGCTGCCAGTACATAAAGGTGCTTTCCAACTGCGCTTCAGATGACACAACTACATACACACAGCTGAAATGCTGTGTTCATACATTCCATTACAATGTATTACATAATATTAAGCAGATATATTTTTATACAAATAAATATTTTAATACGAATAAATATTTTATTCAAAATACTTGGCGCTGCGCCCCGAATTGGTGTTGCTAAACTCAATAAATATGTATAAATTGCATTAATCCTTTTCTTTCTTTCTTGTACGTGCGTGCGTGCGTGTGTGTGCGTGCGTGCGTGTGCATATGCTACGTATGATATTAGAATTAAATATATGTAGAATAAATCTGACTGCGTTTCTAATATGTGTATGTATATGTTATATGTATTTTATATTTTAATGGAGTTGTTGTAAATTATTAATTAATACTAAGGCAATTAATATTTTTTCGGTTACGCAGCGCCAAGTATTTTGAATAAAATATTTATTCGTATTAAAATATTTATTTGTATAAAAATATATCTGCTTAATATTATGTAATACATTGTAATGGAATGTATGAACACAGCATTTCAGCTGTGTGTATGTAGTTGTGTCATCTTAAGCGCAGTTGGAAAGCACCTTTATGTACTGGCAGCTCATTTTGATTTCACATCTTTTTTTGTATTGTATACTTTTTCTATTTTTTTTGTGATTATTATTGTCTTCTATTTTTTGTGATTTATTTGATTTTTCATGTACTTGGCGTATTTTTTACTTTTTTGAAGTTTTTTATGGGGATATCATTTTCTTAGACTTTTGCACATTTAACTCCAAGCATTTCTTATTTATGTATCTCTCGAATCTCTTTATCATATTCTTCAGCCGCTGTGCATTATTTACCATTAACACAACATCATCCGCGTATGAAATTGTCCAAATTTTCCTTCTACCTATTAGGACTCCTCCTTCCTGTTCTTTGCTCATTTCTTTTTTCCAGGTCTGCAAATGCGACATTGAAAAGTGTCGCGCTTAACGGGCACCCATGTCGAACACACTTTCCTGTTAAAAACTTTCCTATCAGTTCCCTCTTCACTCTTAAATTGCGTATAGTTCTGTCGTACATTTCCTATATCCTTATTCTTAGATGTTCGCCTACTCCTTCTTCTTAAAGCTTTTTCCAAATTTCTTCCCTTTCTATCTATCAAATGCTCCCTTCATATCCGTGAAAAACAGGTATAGCTTCCCTCATTTTTTTTTTGAGGTTTCTATATCTATAGCCGTTTTAACTGCCACTATTGCGTCTACTGTTCCTCTCCTTGTCCTGAATCCCATCTGCGTATCGTTTAATATCCCATTTTTCCATTTGTTCTTCTAATCTTCTCCTTAGAATTTCCGCATATATCTTATAACTTGTATCCATCAAAGTTATGCCCCTATAGTTTTAAATCATAACCCTTTCTCCTCTTTTTGAACATCGGACTTATTATTCCTTCTTTCCATTCTTCCAGAAAGTTCCCCTTTCTTCCATGTTCTGTTTATCACATTTGTTAGATTACCTATAGTTATGAAGATGATTGCGTCCTCGATGTTGAATTAAGATATAATTTAAATGCAGGAGTTTAAATTTTAAGTCAGTCAGACTTATAATATCTTATATGATTTGAGTTCAGATCGACGTGAACCAGATCGGTTTTCAATCTATATTTATCTAATAAGTTTTTTGTACGAAAGGACCTAATTTATAAATAATTTTTTCATATATATTCAATAAAAATTGGGTTTTCGTATTTATTAAGAATAGGTGTTTACCCTATGATAATTGTTGGTTGGACTTAAAATTCTAATTATTCAATATTAGAAGCGATTGGGTCAATTTCACTGTCAGATTCTTATGAAGTAATTTTATTTTTAACAATATTTTTGTAATATACGTTTAAGATATATATACATATACAAAAAATAATATAGAATAATACAAATAAAAACATAATAATACAATTGAAATATAAAATACAATAGAATATAAAAAAATAATATGGAATAATACAAATAAAAATATAAAAATACAATACAATATAAATACAAATAAAATATAAAATACAATACAACATAAACAACAATATAAATACAAAAGAAAATAATACATATAAAAATATAAAAATACAATACAATATAAAAAAATATAACATAAATGAATATAAAAATATAAAAATACAATTAAAATAGAAAAGAAAATACAATACAATATAAACAACAATATAAATGTAAAAGAAAATAAAATAATAAAATAAAAGAAAATACAATTATATAATAAATATAATATAAAAAAAGAAAAAATATAAAATTGAATACAAATAGAATACAAAAATATAAAATAAATATTAAGAATATAAAAATTCAATATAAAAATACATTATAAAAAGAAAAAATATAATAATAATAATAATAATAATAATGATAATTTAATTTATTGCCCACTTTTGTATTACAATTCAACGATCCCATTTCTTTTCTATGATTTTGCCAATGTAAGTCCTACCCTTCTAATGTATCCTGCTGTGTCTTAACAATTTTTTTCTATTTTTACAAGTGTTTCCCAATCTGTTTCATATTGCATAGTCTTCGTTTATCACTTTCCTGTTCATCCCATCTTTTCCTTCTCCCTATTATTTCCTGTAGAAAGGCCAAGTTTGTCCCTGCTCCTCTAATTACCTCTTTCCAATTCCTGCCACTCTCTCCACTTACTTCACATGCTTTAATCATGTATTTCACTGTTTCTTCCTCTTTCTTACAAAGCCTACATGTCCTTTCTTCTTTCGATAGCCAATATTTGTATGCTCTTGTTTCACTATCCTGTATGAATTTTCCTATCCTTTCTAATTCTCCTTTCCTTTTTTCTTTTTTCCCATAAGTATTTCGGCTTATCTCCTGGTTTCCTTGCCACCTCTCTTAATTCTCTTAGGAGCATTGACTCTTTTATTTTCATCTCTCTTTCTTGTTCTTGGACGTCTTTACTTATCTGCTCTATTTTGGTTCTCACTTCTCCCCAATAAAAATATAAAAATACAATAAAAATATAAAATAAAACACAATACAATATAAAAATCAATATAAATATGAAAGAAAATAAAATAGAAGTAAGTAATAAATATAATATAATATAAAAAGAATATAATATAAAATAAGAAAAAATATAAAAAAATCAATATAAAAATACAATATAATAAAAATAAAATGTAATAATAATAATAATAATTTCATTTATTATCCACTATTGGCTTACAAATTAACAATCATATAGGGTAAACGATACAGTAGTTGACCACCTAAGAGCTTCAATTTAGGTAAACGCTATGGAATAAGTAACTTGAATTTTATAAATGAAGTTTCGTTATACCAGGCGAAAAGAGAAGTATCGAAGATGATTATAACAGCAAAGAAACTTTGAAGAAATCAGTAGTTTCGATGTTATGCTATTATAAAGAAACATAATTCAAAATTATAGTTATTAACCGGTCGTGGCATAGTTGTTGACCGGTCCAGGTACAGTTGTTGACCACTTACTGAATATAAAAGAAAATGGCATATTTTTACTTTAAAATCATTTTTATTAAAACCATCTGCCAATATACCAAAATTAAAGACATATTGTCTTGGGGCAGGGTGAGTTTTATGTGCACCCTTCACGACGTGTGCCGTGCACTTCGCCGCGGTCTCATTGGCTCCTTATTCACTTTTTTTGGCTTCTTAGACTTGGAATCTCTGATCTGCACTTTCTTTTCTTCTCTTTGCCTTTTTCTTTCTTTCTTCGCTTCTTCTTCCTCCTTCTTTTTCGTTTTCTTTGCCTCTGCAATATCCTGCCACGTCTGTGATGAGACTACATAAGGCATACGCTCTATATTTCGTTTCCCTTTTCTTTTTGGGCTTTCAGGCCACGACAAAAATGATTGCATGCCTCTAGACGTGTCATCAGAATCAGGCTCTTCTGCTTGTACTGACAAACTTGGTCCTGCTGTCATATTATTCAAAGACGTCTGTTGCGCTGGTTGCTCCTGGAATTCCTTCCACACACGGAAAAGGAGCTGTGTAGGACTCGGTTCTTCTGTGTCCTGTTGATTTGCCGACTTTTCCTCTTCCATCTTCATTGTTTTAAAAATGTTTGTCATTTCTTTGCCCACTATTTCGTAAAATTTGGCGTAAGAAATCTTTCTTTCCGCAGGAGACGTAGCTTCGTTGCGCAAATCAGTATTAGTTAGCTCGTCACGTGTAATTTTTCCCAGGCATTTGCTGTAATCTAGTGCATTTGGGTCCCACGGACACAATCCTGTTGTTTTAAAACCGTTTTTCAGGATCTGTGACAATGTTTTTTTAGCTAGAACCTTCTCCAGCAAAGGTGCAACAAGCGCCCGCGTGATGTTTTCGTGTAGGTGTGTTTGCCGCCAAAGTCTTACTTCTTCTGACCACCCTGCCTTAATTGGTCTAAATGCAGCGACATCGTTCGGTTGCAAAATACGAGTGGCGTTTGGGTATAGTGCTATCAGGACGATATCTAGCTCTGAACACAGCTTACTGACATGGTGGGTCAAATGTGTTTTGTGGCCATCGACAAAAAGTATGACTGGCAATGGTACGTTGTTCATTGTGAGATAGGGGCTAAAAACGTTTGCGATATATTCGTAAAAGACTTCCGCCGTCATCCACCCACTATCACTTCTACCTATGCCCCATCGCTTTGGGACAGTAGCGACGATATCAGCAGGTATCCTTTTGTACGGAAAGATCAGCATCGGCGGAACAAGGTCACCGGCAGCGGAAAAGGTAAACATAGCCGTTACAGCTGCTTTATTAGTTCCAGAATCCACTTCATACACATTTTTAGAGCCCTTTTCTGCCAAGACGGTACCAGATTTAGGGCAAAGCAGAAAATTTGTCTCATCTCCATTAAAAATACGTTTTGGATCTGACAGAGCCGTGAATGTTCCTTCTTCTTTTAATAATTCCTCGACGCGTTTGAACCAACCCCTGATGTCGTTTTCCGATACGCAAGCACTAGCGCGTGTGACGGACTCCGGAGTGCGCTTAGAAATGGTTGGATGTCTTCGTAGGAAGGTTTTATACCATCCACAACCTGGTCGATTATTTATGAAAGGATTAGGACGTGGATTTTCCTGCAAAAACTCGGTAACGCTGTCAAGGATATCATCTTTGCGCTTAGGGAACCCTTTATTCTGACAAGCAATTATCCATTTCACAAGAATGCCTTCTTCCTCTCCAGTAAGCACCGGACTGGGGCCATGTGAGTATTTTTCGCGGCCGGTTTTCTTCCGAAAGTGTAAAGTCCCCTTAGGTACCTTGTAAAAGCGAGCGGCAGCATTGAGTCCCATTCCATTCTCCACGGCTTTCACGGCGTTTTCTATAGCTTGCGGAGAATAGGTACGACTGCTTCTTGGATTTGGCATTATTCAAATATGTGCACAATTATTGCACTTGAATTTTTAACCTAAATGTTTGAATTTATCTTCACTCGAGGAAGTCTGGGCAACAGCTGTTTTGTGTAGGCCGGGAAAAGCGACACGATGTGTGTATCGCCATGACATTCTTTGCCGCGTGCTTTTGTTCGGCACGCGATACACCAAGATTCGAGCAATACCGCAAGGCAGCAAGCGGCCTTGATCACCGAATTACCGTAGCGACTTCCGAACTGATGAAAGATCAGAAGTCATCAGAGGTCCATACCCGAAACCGTATAAAAGCCCGTATAAGTGCCTGTAAAGATCTAAATAAGGAAATAAAAGAGACGACTCTCTCACTCGTCCTAATTTTTGTTTCCCTACATTTGAGACAACAAGAGTACAGCAAAGGACCGTAGTCAACCACGTATTTGACAAAAAATAAACAAAGTTTTATTATGTGCATTACAAGTACGCAAATTAATTATCATCGCGGTCTTTCAGCACGAAAAATATGAGTGGTCAATAACTGTATTACTGTGCATTCACCGAACTAGTTATTGAACACCCCCAAAACACAACATAATCACATTCCACAGGACTGTAGATATGCCGAATGTTAATATTGGGCCCTTGTCACCTATTATGATCAATGGCATTCACGGCAAACAAAATTGAACAATGATTATATAGCTATTAAAGAAGTCGCCGCTCTAAAGATGCCCGCTAAGCCCTTACCTTCTTTGAGAGTTGAAATTGCGAGTTTTCCTTTCCGACGATCTCACGACGGAACGCGTGTACTGAAATCATCGGTTGTTGGTTGAAACGAAAGCTAAAACTATCTTTTCTGATCAAAGTGCATCATTGATGTGGAAACGCGCAGGTTCATTAGACTATGGCGGCAGAAATTTGAAGTGGTCAATTTCTGTACCCTGGTCAATAACTGTATCGTTTACCCTACTCTTTCCATTTCATTCCCGTGATTGTGTCAATACAAAATTGGCTCGACCATATCAATCGGATCATGTATCAAACATCTTTCGCACCACTCGGAACGTGCACCGAACGTGAATCGAACGTGCATCGAACGTGAATCGAACGGCATCGAACGTGCACCGAACGTGAATCGAACGGCTTGGAACGTGAATTGAACGACTTGCGTTCAATACCCGCTCGGTGCACGTTCGATGCACGTTCGATGCACGTTCGATTCACGTTCGATGCACGTTCGATTCACGTTCGATGCACGTTCGATTCACGTTCGATGCACGTTCCGAGTGGTGCGATTCACGTTGGATACACGTTCCGATAGTGTATCCAACGTTTTTCATACCACATTGATCGTGCACCGAACGTGAATCGAACGTGAATCGAACGGCATCGAACGTGCAACGAACGTGAATCGAACGGCTTGGAACGTGAATTGAACGACTTGCGTTCAATACCCGCTCGGTGCACGTTCGATGCACGTTCGGTGCACGTTCGATTCACATTCGGTGCACGTTCGATTCACGTTCGGTGCACGTTCGATTCACGTTCGATGCACGTTCGATTCGCGTTCGATGCACGTTCCGAGTGGTGCGATTCACGTTGGATACACGTTCCGATAGTGTATCCAACGTTTTTCATACCACATTGATCGTGCACCGAACGTGAATCGAACGTGAATCGAACGGCATCGAACGTGCAACGAACGTGAATCGAACGGCTTGGAACGTGAATTGAACGACTTGCGTTCAATACCCGCTCGGTGCACGTTCGATGCACGTTCGGTGCACGTTCGATTCACATTCGGTGCACGTTCGATTCACGTTCGGTGCACGTTCCGAGTGGTGCGAAAGATGTTTGATACATGATCCGATTGATATGGTCGAGCCAATTTTGTATTGACACAATCACGGGAATGAAATGGAAAGAGTATATGATTGTTAATTTGTAAGCCAATAGTGGATAATAAATGAAATTATTATTATTATTATTACATTTTATTTTTATTATATTGTATTTTTATATTGATTTTTTTATATTTTTTCTTATTTTATATTATATTATATTTATTACTTACTTCTATTTTATTTTCTTTCATATTTATATTGATTTTTATATTGTATTGTGTTTTATTTTATATTTTTATTGTATTTTTATATTTTTATTGGGGAGAAGTGAGAACCAAAATAGAGCAGATAAGTAAAGACGTCCAAGGACAAGAAAGAGAGATGAAAATAAAAGAGTCAATGCTCCTAAGAGAATTAAGAGAGGTGGCAAGGAAACCAGGAGATAAGCCGAAATACTTATGGGAAAAAAGAAAAAAGGAGAGGAGAATTAGAAAGGATAGGAAAATTCATACAGGATAGTGAAACAAGAGCATACAAATATTGGCTATCGAAAGAAGAAAGGACATGTAGGCTTTGTAAGAAAGAGGAAGAAACAGTGAAATACATGATTAAAGCATGTGAAGTAAGTGGAGAGAGTGGCAGGAATTGGAAAGAGGTAATTAGAGGAGCAGGGACAAACTTGGCCTTTCTACAGGAAATAATAGGGAGAAGGAAAAGATGGGATGAACAGGAAAGTGATAAACGAAGACTATGCAATATGAAACAGATTGGGAAACACTTGTAAAAATAGAAAAAAATTGTTAAGACACAGCAGGATACATTAGAAGGGTAGGACTTACATTGGCAAAATCATAGAAAAGAAATGGGATCGTTGAATTGTAATACAAAAGTGGGCAATAAATTAAGTTATCATCATTATTATTATTATTATTATTATTATATTTTTTCTTTTTTTATATTATATTTATTATTTAATTGTATTTTCTTTTATTTTATTATTTTATTTTCTTTTACATTTATATTGTTGTTTATATTGTATTGTATTTTCTTTTCTATTTTAATTGTATTTTTATATTTTTATATTGATTTATGTTATATTTTTTATATTGTATTGTATTTTATATTTTATTTGTATTTATATTGTATTGTATTTTTATATTTTTATTTGTATTATTCCATATTATTTTTTTATATTGTATTGTATTTTTATATTTTTATTTGTATTATTCCATATTATTTTTTTATATTGTATTGTATTTTATATTTCAATTGTATTATTATGTTTTTATTTGTATTATTCTATATTATTTTTTGTATATATATATATATCTTAAACGTATATTACAAAAATATTGTTAAAAATAAAATTACTTCATAAGAATCTGACAGTGAAATTGACCCAATCGCTTCTAATATTGAATAATTAGAATTTTAAGTCCAACCAACAATTATCATAGGGTAAACACCTATTCTTAAGGGGGCCGTCTCAGTTTTGTTATTGTCCGTCTCACCGGGCCTTGAATGTGTGCGGACAGGTCACACAAGCTAAGTTAAGCGTGTACGTATACGCGTGTTGTAAACAAACCGGTTCAACCGATTTTCGTCCTGGAATCGGCCAGATGGAAGTTTTTGCGGGTACAGTTGCATTCAGTAAACATCTGTGGGGGGTGGGACGGTGCGTTTGAACGCTAATAAGCACTGTATATTGAAGTAATAATGAATTTATACGTCACGCTGGTGCTACGTAGCTACAGTGCACCATTAGCGCCACCAACGGAGAAGCCTTGAAGCTTCATTCTGTTGTCACGTCCCGGGTGGAGGTCTTTGGGGACAATGACATGGGGAATAAAATCAGGCGCGAATCTATAATCCAACACTCTGAGGGTTTTGAAGGGAGAGTCAGGCACGAATCTAAAATCCAGCACACTGAGGATTTTGAGAGAATGTCAGGCGCGAATCTGTAATCCAGCACACTGAGGATTTTGAAGGGAGTGTCAGGCGCGAATCTGTAATCCAGCACACTGAGGATTTCGAAGGGAATGTCAGGCGCGAATCTGTAATCCAGCACACTGAGGATTTCGAGGGAATGTCAGGCGCGAATCTGTAATCCAGCACACTGAGGATTTTGAAGGAATGTCAGGCGCGAATCTGTAATCCAGCACACTGAGGATTTTGAGGGAATGTCAGGCGCGAATCTGTAATCCAGCACACTGAGGATTTTGAAGGGAATGTCAGGCGCGAATCTGTAATCCAGCACACTGAGGATTTTGAGGGAGAGTCAGGCACGAATCTAAAATCCTGCACACTGATCGTTTTGAGGGAATGTCAGGCGCGAATCTATAATCCTGCACACTGATCGACCAGGGAAGGTTTAATGACTTATACCTTTTGTGGATACACCCGTTAGAGCACTTATTATGGTTTGTTTTTGGTAATCGGATTTACAGCTGCATCGAGGTAAAAGACACTCGTAATGATTCAGCAAAATCAGCTATTCATACAGTTAAGCGAAACCTATACGAAAGTAAGTTTGTAAACACGGCAATGCTTTCCGCGGTCGTTGCCCGTAATCAGCTGTTCCGGCAGCCTGTTTGGTTTTCGGGATCTTCGTAGCAGAAGGATTAACACAATGACTCGAAACGTTAGTTAAGCAAAGCGGTTTATTAATAAGTTAGGCGAAAGTATAGGCACTGTTTGTGATAGTGCTTTGTTAAACATAGAATGCGTTTAAACATTAATAATTGGCACAGGAAATTTATATAAATGGCAATATATATATATATATAGAGTGATTATGAGCGTGACATACAGTATATGTTTTACGATGGAATAATATAAGCAATAAACGTAGTTAAGAACATGGAATATGGTCGCAATGAGCGTTAATAACACAATATAATATGAAAAGCACTTAAGCGTAATGAGACAAAATAATATGAAAAGCAATAAGAATAGCAAGACAAAATAATGTGAATAGCTATAAGAATAGTAATGCAAAATAATATGAAAAGCAATAAGAATAGTAATGCAAAATAATATGAAAAGCAATTAGAATAGCAGTACAAAATAATATGTATGGAGGTGATATGCAATAGTTAAATGGTAATATAAATTCTTACGGTTGTTGCCGTTGAACACTGAATTTAGTTTAAGATAATTATATAGATTTGCGATAGATTTCTGCAGTACGAATCGTTGATTGATGTCTGTAGAACGAGCTTCGATGATAACTTTCCGTAGAAAAGAGCTTCCGTAGAAGAGAGAGCGAGCTCTCGCGGTTCCTCGTATTTATACTAATTACAATCTTTTCGGCTTGAAGGGGGGTGCGCAGTACGCACCTTGACATAGTTACGCATATGCGTCGCAGTAACATTTCCGGGGTTTTTATAAGGACCAAAGGTTGGTCTATATTTGGACTCGCATTTTCGGCACGTACGCCAAATAATCCTCGCGATTATCCTTCTGGGGTTCTTATACATGTGATTCAGTAATGCTCAACTCCTCGAATGGGTTTTGGGTGTTTTTATAGGAAAGGGGTGATAATGGATTTGACTTCTTTGGTCATTTAGTGGGCTTGACACTTGGTCTCGATTTAAGATATAGAAGGGGCGAGGGACTTGTTTATATTTGATAGGAGGGAAAAGTTTGTGCCGCGTTGGGCGAATAGGTGGAGGAGGTTCATTAATTGACCGTCTTGAGATGGGGACCGCTAAGGTACATCGCCAAGGCGGTCGAGGTCATGGAGAAGGGGTATTTTGGTGTTTGGGGTGATTTGAGAAGAGTTGTATAATGGTTTATAAAGAAATATTATTTTATCTGCGAGCGAAATTTTGGGGGACGTCACACTGTCAGTTTTCGATTCATAAATTCATTATTATTTCAATGTACAATGCTTATTAGCGTTCAAACGCACCGTCCCACCCCCCACAGATATTTACTGAAGGCAACTGTACCCGCAAAAACTTCCTTCTGGCCGATTCCAGGACGAAAATCGGTTGAACCGGTTTGTTTACAACACGCGTATACGTACACGCTTAACTTAGCTTGTGTGACCTGTCCGCACACATTCAAGGCCCGGTGAGACGGACAATAACAAAACTGAGACGGCCCCCTTAATAAATACGAAAACCCAATTTTTATTGAATATATATGAAAAAATTATTTATAAATTAGGTTCTTTCGTACAAAAAACTTATTAGATAAATATAGATTGAAAACCGATCTGGTTCACGTCGATCTGAACTCAAATCATATAAGATATTATAAGTCTGACTGACTTAAAATTTAAACTCCTGCATTTAAATTATATCTTAATTCAACATCGAGGACGCAATCATCTTCATAACTATAGGTAATCTAACAAATGTGATAAACAGAACATGGAAGAAAGGGGAACTTTCTGGAAGAATGGAAAGAAGGAATAATAAGTCCGATGTTCAAAAAGAGGAGAAAGGGTTATGATTTAAAACTATAGGGGCATAACTTTGATGGATACAAGTTATAAGATATATGCGGAAATTCTAAGGAGAAGATTAGAAGAACAAATGGAAAAATGGGATATCTAGAGACGCGGTAGCGTCTCGACGCCAAGTACATGAAAAAAGAACACCCTATATGTCGATGTCGCTACCGTGTACCTTTACTCGTCGCGGAGACACTCTAACCTAATTCTGACATTTATACATTAATATCTCATCACGCCTGCAATATTTTGTAAATTTAAAGGCATTTTTCTGATATAAACCGCATATCGGCTTTCGAACAAGACCAATTTCAATAAAATCGGTCCACGCATGACAGAGATATCGTAATATCGTCTAATGGATCTGTCGAAAATGGTACGATTTGTCTTCTTCTGATTCTCCTAGAAATTTTTCGTCATCTTTAAACAAACATTACGTATATATATCGTCAATATATATATATACGCGTTACGCGCACACCTTCAGCCAACACATGTATCGTTCTTCGTTCGTCATCCGCCATTGTACGTATATACATATATATATTATATACTATTTTGAATTTTGTAACCTAAGTGCTAAGTGTCAAATAAAGTAAGTTGTCCGAATTTGAAATGTCACGAGTTTTTACACTAAATAGGAGACTGAATTATTGTCTCAATTAATAAGGTAAGTCGCCAAAATTTTTTAATAAGTTTCTTATGTAGAGTCGCAGACTTGGAAGTTGTCCGGAGATGGTTCGACTGATTGTGAGAAGCATCTCCTTTCACATAAATATCTGGAAATTTGTACAATGAATCGAACCTTCTCCGGATAACTTGTAAGCCTGCAATTCCACATAAGAATTTAAATGCAATTTGTTACAATAACAAATTGCATTTAAAATCTTATGTGGAATTGCAGGCTTGCAAGTTATCTGGAGAAGGTTCGATTCGACCGAGAAGCATCTTCTTTTGCATAAGTTTCTGAAAATTTGAACCATATGTACAAAGTAATGTATTGTAACAAATTGCATTTATTTAAATTGTCAGATATTTATTTTTATAACATTTTAATTTACAGTTTTTATGTAAAGCCTACGTATATAAACGAAAGGGACGCAGAGGCTTGGATAAAAATGAAAGGGACGCAGAGACTTGGATAAAAGTGAAGGGGACGCAGAGGCTTCGATAGAAGCATCTTCTTTCTCACAATTTTGAAAACTTCCCAAATAAGGTAAATCGACAAACTTTGTATAAAGACATAGCATTAATAATTATTATCTCCCTTGATGCTTTTCAATCTTTTGTGATAGACATTCCTAATACTTTAATTAATAAAATCCACAGTAGTTGTTACGCTATTCATTAATTCTTTAGATTTCCATTATTTTTGTAACAAATTGCATTTATTTATTTAAATTGTCAGATATTTGTTTTTATAGCAAAACTATTTTTTTTTTAATTTACAGTTTTTATGTATATAAATGAAGGGGGCGGAGAGGCTTGGATAAAAATGAAAGGGACGCAGAGGCTTGGATAAAAGTGAAGGGGATGCAGAGGCTTCGATAGAAGCATCTTCTTTCTCACAATTTTGAAAACTTCCCAAATAAGGTATGTTGTGCTAAGGCGCCTGAGACCGAGATTCTGGTAGCGAATCTCAGGGGTGCTCCGGGCGTCCTTCGCTGTTGCTGTCCACGGGCTCCGAAGGGTCGGTTAGAGGTGCCGTGGCAGAAAGATTCAGAGGAAATCCGAAGGGTATGGGGATCGTAGCAGGTTGAAGAATAGGAATTCACCGCGAGGTTTTAAACAAGGGTTTATTCTGTCCCGATCTGGGTGACAGGTACCGCGTACTATAACGTCAATCTTTTGGTTACAAGAGAGCCACTCGTGGCTTGTACATGGTTCTTATACTCTAATCGGGGTGAAGTGGGGACCAACGGGGTCTCCATCTTTGACCCGCTTTGGGTGTTTCGCCATATGCTGATGATCCTCGATGCGCTTCCGAGAGTCCTGACACAGCTGTGGCGGTTTTCGGCTGCTCGGTTGCGGCAATCGGAATGTACGCGGTGTCATTGCCCTTAGGCGTTGGTTGGGTCACAACATCCCTCCCCCCTTAAAGAAAGGGTGCTTAGGGGAATTTTATTTATACAATTTCTCGGTACCCTAGATTGTCCTAATCTCGGTGTAGTCGCTGTTTGCAGCGGATTCACGAGTGTTTTCTACGTTAGGGTTAGATGCCGAACGTTTCGCCTTTCGTCTTTTCACAGGTTTCGGTATTTGCATTTTTCGGCGTAGTTGGTAGTCGCGTCTTAACAAATATATGACGAGTACAATAAGTATTATTAGCGCCGTAGTTGTCGTTGTCGGATGTACAATTTGCCAGGTCGTTAATCCTGGTTGGTAATTGCTATTATTTAGATCGCTTTCTACTTGGTTGAGTTGAGTATACAGCGCTGAGAACTCGGCTGGGTTCTTTAAGAGTTTGTCTAATTGGAAACGTGTGAGGGGTTGCGTATGTTCGCCCTTTTTTGTTTTATTTATTCCCGTTGTAATATCGTATCGCGGTGCTGTTGGCATTTCGAAGTCCTGACTATATGCTGTTTTCTGTTTTTTTATTACAACGTTCTTACTCCGGATGTCACAATTTCCCGTAATCCTGAGGATTCCTGTCTTATCTATATCGGTGTGTTCGGGATGTCGCTCGTTACATTGAATAGTTAGTGTCTCGGGTTGGTGCGCCGCGAATATCCACGTGTCCGCGCGCGAGGTACCTATCCACATCGTGTGGTTTGCCGCTATGTTTTTTATTTCGCAATTTTTTGGGAATTGGTCCGAGGGTTGCAGCCACAGGCTTGCTTCGCACTCGAGGTCGTCATTCACACTGTGCGCGATCATTGGTCGTTCGCAATAATATTCTGCGGCTATTTGTTTACATCCCTTCAATTCTTCCTGATTTGTAAGTACATATTGGTTGTTGCTCGCATCGATGACGAGTATTGGTGTTCTTATGACTAATAATGCGTATGTGCTGTCGTACAAGTGGATCGGGGCCGGATTTGCCTCGATCACTGTGAATGTTTGTGAAGAAATTAAGGGAACGGTTATTACTGCTACCAAGGTGGTCTTGTCGAAATACGCTGTAACCGATGACAATTTTTCGATCACATTGGCGTTCTCTAATTTCGGCGCTATAGGAAACGTGAGTCCGTCTGGGAGGTGTTGTACGGCGATTTGTAGTAATTTTGTAATTTGCGCGCTCGATAGTACGTTTGTGCTGATCACACCTCCTTTTAAGCCGGTATAGTATTGCAACACGTCGTCTACGTCTTGAGTCAGGTCAGTCAGTAGGTCGTTTAACGTGTTGAAATGATCTCCTACGTCAGCTCTTTGTGTTTGTTGTATCAATGCTGTTTCTATTCGCGTCTGTAGCAGTCTCGTTTGTCTTGCTAGTATTTCTTCGTTATGTTTTATCGTTTTTTCCGCGTTGTGTAAATGGTGTAGTGTATTGTTTGTTATTTGTATTTGTGTTTTCATAGCGGACATTAGTGTCTTTTGTGTTCCGTCTAATTGTGATAAATGATTGTTAATCCGTTCGGCGTCGTCGGCGTCCATAGTTCCGAATATGGTTTTTGCCAAGGACCCTATTCCGTTGATTAATCCCCGACGCTTATCTGGCACATACGTAGGCATTTCTACTACCTGCTCTATTCTTTTACATAATTTCCCTGCTCTTCTAAGTAATGCGCTTAACCGGTATCCGCATGTTGGTTGTATCACGATTTCTCTTTCGCATCGCCGTTGTATTTCGTTTACATAGGAAGTTATTTGCTGGTTTCTTTCAAGGAGAGTGTCCGTTTTCAGGTGGGTCACGATCTTCCACGAATTCGTTACCATGTGAAGTTTCCCAAGGTGCATAAAGTGGATACCTGCTTTATGCTTGATCGGTGATATCGTATACAAGGCCTGGCCGCCAGTCGGCGCCGCTTCGATTAGGTTCCCCACCATTACGGTACTCCTGAAACAATAAAGTCGGGTTCTATCCCCTCCTACTTTGCCTAGTTCACGCTTGCTATATATTCTGGCCCTGTCGCGAATTTTTACCTTAATCGTTTTTTGATCTTGTTTTGTGCTCGATCCATCATGTACTCAGAGGGTCTTCGTGCCGTAAGTACTTCTGCTCTTATTTGAAGATTTTTTCACTATTTTTCTCTCTTTTTTATTTTTCTTTTGGGTATCATCGTTGTATTGTTACTGTTAGATGTATGCCGAGCGTCGTATTCGGGGCTATGTCTCCATAGACGAGATGCGTTCAATTCGATTGGAGCGGGCTCTGCACCGCGGTTTCTTGGACACCCTGTGGGAGGAAGGGTATCCCTCGTGGTCCCTTTCTTGGGACATCTTTAGTTTGAGTAGGCTGTTCGGCCTATTACGCGTACAAGATGATGTATGTATTTATTTTTATTATTTGTAGCCCCTTGTTGCTCCTTTTGTCTTTCATTTGTAATCTCATGTCTTCTCTTTTTTTTTTTCTTTTTTAGGAAGAAGATTGGGGTCACTATGATACGTGAGGCGTCTTCCCTTCGGTGTATTTGCCTCTTCTTTTTTCTTTATTTCTAAATATACTATTATTTTACCTATTTGACGTGTTTCCCTAATTAATTCCTTCCCTGTATCCACGTCTTTATAGTTTTTAGTGATTATTACATATATATATATTTTTTTTTGAGGCAGTTTCTATTGCCTATTCTATGAAATGTTTTATTCTATTCGTATGCGTGTGTAAGGTTTTCTTTCCCTTTTTTATTGTTACGTTTACTTTGGAATTTTTTTCTATTATTGTGTAGGGACCTATCCATTTATTATCTAATTTTTTCGATCTTCCCCTGCGTACGGATTCGTCATAAAGCCACACTTTGTCGCCTACTCTATATTTCACTTCGCGCGTCTTTGTGTCGTATGCTCCTTTTGATTTTATTTTTGCGTCCTGGAGTTTTTCCCTCGCCGTTTCGTTTGTTATTCTTATGCGTGCTCTTGCTTTCTGCGCATAGTCTTCGTAGTTATATGTCTGTCTAGGCAAGGTTTTTAACGCGGTTGGTAGTAACGCCGTTCTTCCGTACATTAATTCGTAAGGCGTAAAACCTGTCGCTGTATGGGGGGTTGTATTATATGTAAACATTGCATAAGGTAACCATTTGTCCCAGTCCGCTTGGTCTTTGTTTATGTAGTGTCGTAAGTATTCTACTAAGGTTCTATGCGATCTTTCTAATGCTCCATTGGATTGTGGGTGATACGCGGTTGTTTGTAATTTCGTTATACGGAATAACTTACATATATTTTTAAACATTTCGCTGAGGAAGTTTGCCCCCTGGTCCGTTAGTATTTTTTCGGGTATACCATATTCGCAAATGATTTTTTCAACTACTGCTTCTGCTATTGTCACTGCTTCCTGGTTTGGCAGAGGAATCGCCTTGCTAAATTTCGTCAGCAGATCCTGGAAGGTTAATATGTAGACGTTTCCTTGGTTACTTTCCGGCAGGGGCCCTACTATATCTAATGCTACCTTTTCCAAGGGGTTTCGTGGTGTGTCGGTGATCTCCATTGGTGCCCTATTTTTCCGCCCTATTTTGTTTTTCTGACAGAGACTACATTTTGTTATGTAATTCTGGATGTCTTTATTCATCCCTGGCCATCTGTATTTTTGCTTTATTCTTTTCGTTGTTCTCTGAACGCCTTGATGTCCTCCTAGGGGTGTGCAATGGTATTCATGAAGGATTTGCTGTTTCGTTTCCTCGTCGGGAACCTCGATTGGCTGTGTCTCTTTCCTGCCGTTCTGTAGTGCATGTACGTTCCTGCTTAGTGCGTCCGCATTGGTATTTTTCTTTCCTGACTTATGTATGATTTCGTAGTCATATTCGGCTAATAGAATTTTCCATCTTATTAGTCTGGATCCTGGGTCCTGTACCCTAAATAGCCATACCAGTGCCTTATGGTCTGTTACTACCTTAAATGGGGTACCGTAAACGTACGGCCGGAAGTGTTTAACTGCCCAGACTACAGCTAGTAATTCTTTTTCCGTTGTACTATAATTTCTTTCGGCTTTATTTAGTACCCTGCTTGCGTATGCAATTGGTTTATCTTCGCCTATCTTTCCTTGTGATAGTATTGCGCCTAGTGCTACGTCGGAGGCGTCGGTTGTTACTATAAATTTTTTTGTGAAATCCGGGTAGATTAACAAGGGTGCCGTGGTCAGGGCCTCCTTCAGTGTCTCAAAAGCATTTTGTTGTTCGGCTGTCCAGATGAATTCGACCTTACTGCTCGTAATACTCGACAAGGGTTTAGCTATTTTTGAATATTCTGGAATAAATCTACGGTAATATCCTGCTAACCCTAAGAATGCTTGCAATTCTTTTAGTTTTGTTGGAACGGGGAATTCTCTTACAGCCTTGGTTTTCTCGGGGTTTGGTTTGATCCCTTCAGGAGTAATTATATGGCCTAGGAATCCTACCTCTTTGCGTAAAAATGCACATTTTTCCGGTTGTAGTTTTAAGTTATTTTCGCGAAGGGTGTCAAGAATTTTCCTCAGACGTATATTGTGTTCCTTTAAGCTGGCTCCGTGGATAACTATATCATCGAGGTAGACGAAACAGTCTATTCCTTGTAGTCCGATGAGGGCAGCGTTCATTGCTCGCTGGAACGTCGCGGGTGCGTTTTTTAATCCGAAGGGCATGCGGTTGAATTCGAAATGACCCTGTGGGGTTGAAAACGCTGTCTTGCCTTTATCGCGTTCATCCATAGGAATCTGATGGTATCCGGACGCCAAATCGAGTGTTGTGAAGTATTGCGCTTTCCCTAGTTGGTCTAAAATGTCTGTAATGTTGGGTAGTGGGAATGAATCGCCTATGGTGATTTCGTTAAGTTTTCTATAGTCGATTACTACGCGATATCTCTTTTTACCCTCATTATCAGTTTTTTTTGGTACCACCAATAATGGTGCGTTCCATGGACTGGCACTGTGACGGATAATACCGTCGTGTAACATCTGTTCTACTTGTTTTTGCACTTCCCGCTTATGGACTTCAGGTAATCTGTATGGCTTGACGTTGCAGGGTGCCGTGTCGCGTTTTATACGAATCCGGTGGCCGGTTACGGTGGCCTGTGTTAGTTGATCACCCGGTAGATGAAACGTATCGTGGTATTCTTTGCATATTTCATTAATCGCTTTTTTTTTTCTTCTTTATTCATGTGCTTGCGATCTACCTGATCTAAAACTCGAGCGATGCGCGCTGTCAGCGATTCTCTTGCGGTCAACGCCCGAACGGCTGCGGCGCTATCGCTGTATTGAATTATTTCGTTCTTCGGTATCTCGCTTAGCTGGATTCGCGGCACGATTATTGTTTTTGCTTTCGTAGTTGTATTTATAATACAAGCTACGCATTTCCCGTTTTTGGGTCTTGTTAGCCCTTCCCCTAAATATACACCTTCCGCTAACTGTTGTTTTTCTATTATTCCGTCTTGAACGCTATCCGTAGGAATCATTACTAACTGTTGTGCACGTGCAGGTATAGTTATTTTTGTGCTTCTGTTTAAGATTTTCCATGGTTTTTCATCTATTAATACGCTGTGTTTAGGGTAGCTTATGGTTATCCTATTTTCTTTAAGAAAGTCTACTCCCAGTAACCCGTCTGCGTCTCTCAAGGTATTTCCTTCTATTACGTACAAGGGATGTATTACCCCTTTTCCGTTTATCTTGAATACGGCCTCTATTTTCCCTAATGTTTCTGTCTTTTCCCCTGAAAATGTAATAAGATGGACATCGCTCTGTGCCATTTTTACATTGTCGGGGAGAGCTCGTTTAGCGATTAGAGATACTTCTGCCCCGCTATCTATTAACATTAATGTATGTTTATTTTTGGTGTCCTCTATTTCTACTTCTATGCTATCTGATGTGTGTCCACCTTTGGAGAGGGATCCTATTTTGATCATACGATAGGTTTTTGCGGAATCTTGGGTGGGTGAATCACGTTCCGGTGACCACGAGCTATCGCGGCTGCCTTGCGAGGAATGTGCGCTGTCGGCGCTTCTAGGCCGTGACTGTCGTCCTCCGCCTGAGGTCGGTTTCTGGTTCTCTATTTTATTTCCTGTTGATTTTTCGCTTTTCCCCTTGGCTGTTACCGCCTGTACTCGCCGGTTGTTCTCCGAAAAAAAAATTTTTTTTCCATTTGGCTTATCCTTATCTTTGTTTTTCCAACATTCTTTAGTGTCGTGTCCCGCGCGTTTACAATCATTGCAGTAACGAGATGATTTCTTAGTTTTATCCTGCGAAAAGGAGTTCGCCCCCCGTGACGTTGATCGTTTCGTGATTGACCGTTCTTGATCTATTGCTATCGCGATTGCTTCCTGTAGGTCGGCGGGTCTATGTGATTTCACTAAAATTTTTAAGTCGTCGCGGAGTCCGTCCTCAAATATCGTCAATGTTTGTCTTTTGAATATTTTTACATTTGCCTGTTTTTCAAGCAGACTGTCTTTATCATCGATCCCGGTCGCGATCAGTTCTCTTAGCAATTTTGATACACGGTTACCGTATTGGTGTGCGGTTTCATTGGGGCCCTGTTTGCTGTGTAGCAGTTCCCTTTGTACAGTTGAGGCTATACGAGGGGGTTTATAAACCGAAGTTAACGCGTCCTCTAAGTTTTGCATTGTCAGAATGTGGCGCGTTTGTACTTCCTCTAAGGCGTCACCTCCAACCCGCATAGAGATTATTCCTTGTAACATTTGGGCTTTTTCTTCCGCTGTCCGACATGAGTGGTACACATATTTGCAAGCGGTCAGGAACCCCGGTAACTCCGAGGGGTCCTTCCCGTTGAACAGGGGTAAGGCCTTTACTACGTGGAATATTTCTCGGGTGACCGTTCTTTCTGGTATGGAGTTGGGGTCTTCTAACTCGAAGTTAGGGGGAACGAATAAACTAGCGCGTCTCGGTTCCTCTCTAGTCTCGTGGATGGTACTGAAGTGGACCGTGTTCCTGTTTGCGGGCCCGGGAGTGGCGTGCGTAGAATTCATCGTTTCCCTTAGCCTTCCTATTTCGCGATCTATCGAGTCCTGTAGGGGACCTTCCCTTGCCTCCATGGCTCCCATCCTATCATTCAGTGCTAGTACTCCGTTAGTAACGCTAGCTAAAGAGGTGGTCACCCCCTCGAATAGTCGTTCTAGGTTTGCTAATCGGTCTTCTAGGCCTACGGAACCCTGTTCGGTGTTCCTGGTTGTGGTTGCCGAAGGGGTGTTCGACATAATGTTATTGGTAGCTTGTTCTCCGCTCGAAATTAAACTATAATCTAACTCGTTGTATGGATATAGTCTCCTGGCGGTTAGGTGTCCAGCGTGACTTGACGCGATTGGTCCTACGGTCGGAACGCTGTGTTCTTCGCTAGTTTCTACGTCTAAAACAAGTCGCGTACGGTCTCCGATTTCCCGGAAGGTCTCGAATGTTGCGTCGAAAAGTGGTTCGGTGGAGGGTTTCGTACGGACTTTAATGAATCTACGCGGTAACACTTCGGCGGATTGCTCCAGGCGAAAGGGTTTCTTTTCGCTCGGTTAATTCTAAATTACGCTCGATATCTACATCTAAGGAATGTGCGCGGCGCATGAGAACGGTGGCGTGCGGCCCGGATTCGCTGATAGTGGTATTTCGCACTTACAGCACTAGAAGCAGGTGATGCATCGCTCGTCTCGGTGTCACTAGCAGGTTTTTTTTTCCGGCGGCGTCCTCTGTGGGTGTCCGTCCGTACTGCGTAGTGGATTGCTCTGTTGTTGATTTGATCGTTGTCTCCGCTAGGTCCTGTTGATCTCGTCGGGCAGACTTGTTCCTCACGTTAGCAGGATCCCACCGCTGCCACCAAGTTTGTTGTGCTAAGGCGCCTGAGACCGAGATTCTGGTAGCGAATCTCAGGGGTGCTCCGGGCGTCCTTCGCTGTTGCTGTCCACGGGCTCCGAAGGGTCGGTTAGAGGTGCCGTGGCAGAAAGATTCAGAGGGAATCCGAAGGGTATGGGGATCGTAGCAGGTTGAAGAATAGGAATTCACCGCGAGGTTTTAAACAAGGGTTTATTCTGTCCCGATCTGGGTGACAGGTACCGCGTACTATAACGTCAATCTTTTGGTTACAAGAGAGCCACTCGTGGCTTGTACATGGTTCTTATACTCTAATCGGGGTGAAGTGGGGACCAACGGGGTCTCCATCTTTGACCCGCTTTGGGTGTTTCGCCATATGCTGATGATCCTCGATGCGCTTCCGAGAGTCCTGACACAGCTGTGGCGGTTTTCGGCTGCTCGGTTGCGGCAATCGGAATGTACGCGGTGTCATTGCCCTTAGGCGTTGGTTGGGTCACAACAGGTAAATCGACAAACTTTGTATAAAGACATAGCATTAAGAATTATTATCTCTCTTGATGCTTTTCAATCTTTTGTGATAGACATTCCTAATACTTTAATTAATAAAATCCACAGTAGTTGCTACGCTATTCATTAATTCATTAATTTTTTAGATTGCCATTATTTCAATTCACCAATAAACATACTAAATTTTATTCAAACACCAATAAATTGTGCGTTAAAAATATTGAATCTCGTTTATTTTCGCTGATTCGCTGAATTATTACCATTAGCATTCAAATTTCCTGCAACATTTTCTGATACATTATGTAGTCTCTACAATCACTATAGCAAAAGGCCACTCTATTTCTATAAATAATAAGTTCTATGTCAAGTTGTATATAACTAAAATGTGGCTTTTATATTTATTTATTTACAGATAATCGAAGCAGAAGATGATGCAGTGCAATCTACGTCAGAAAAAAAAATTATTGAAACATGGCATTATTATTATTATAAATCACAAAAAATAGAAGACAATAATAATCACAAAAATTGAAGATACTAATAATAAAATAAAATATAATTTTTAATTTTGATAATTTTTAAGTTATAAAAAATAATATTAAAATTTATCTGATGTCAATCCCTATGTAAATTATCTTTGTAAAAAGAAGTGAGATCTCCACAAAAAAACTTCAAAAAAGTAAAAAAATACGCCAAGTACATGAAAATCACAAAAAATAGAAGATAATAATAATTACAAAATTAAAAAAAGATGTGAAATCAAAATGAGCTGCCAGTACATAAAGATGCTTTCCAACTGCGCTTTAGATGACCCAACTACATATGCACAGCTAAAATTCCATTACTCATAATGGCTATTTATACAAAGAAAAAATGTATTAAATAATAATATGCAGATATATTTTTATACAAATAAATATTTTAATACGAATAAATATTTGATTCAAAATACTTGGCGCTGCGCCCCGAATTGGTGTTGCTAAACTCAATAAATATGTAATAAATTGCATTAATCCTTTTCTTTCTTTCTTGTACGTGTGTGTGTGTGTGCGTGCGCGTGCATATGTTACGCATGGTATTACAATTAAATATACGTAGAATAAATCTGACTGCGATTCTAATATGTGTATGTATATGTATTTTATATTGTAATGGAGTTGTTGTAAATTATTAATATAATACTAAGGCATTTAACATTTTTTCGGTTGCGCAGCGCCAAGTATTTTGAATAAAATATTTATTCGTATTAAAATATTTATTTGTATAAAAATATATCTGCATATTATTATTTAATACATTTTTTCTTTGTATAAATAGCCATTATGAGTAATGGAATTTTAGCTGTGCATATGTAGTTGGGTCATCTAAAGCGCAGTTGGAAAGCATCTTTATGTACTGGCAGCTCATTTTGATTTCACATCTTTTTTTAATTTTGTAATTATTATTATCTTCTATTTTTTGTGATTTTCATGTACTTGGCGTATTTTTTTACTTTTTTGAAGTTTTTTTGTGGAGATTAAACGATACGCAGATGGGATTCAGGACAAGGAGAGGAACAGTAGACGCAATAGTGGCAGTTAAAACGGCTATAGATATAGAAACCTCAAAAAAAAAAAATGAGGGAAGCTATACCTGTTTTTCACGGATATGAAGGGAGCATTTGATAGATAGAAAGGGAAGAAATTTGGAAAAAGCTTTAAGAAGAAGGAGTAGGCGAACATTTAAGAATAAGGATATAGGAAATGTACGACAGAACTATACGCAATTTAAGAGTGAAGAGGGAACTGATAGGAAAGTTTTTAACAGGAAAGTGTGTTCGACATGGGTGCCCGTTAAGCCCGACACTTTTCAATGTCGCATTTGCAGACCTGGAAAAAAGAAATGAGCAAAGAACAGGAAGGAGGAGTCCTAATAGGTAGAAGGAAAATTTGGACAATTTCATACGCGGATGATGTTGTGTTAATGGTAAATAATGCACAGCGGCTGAAGAATATGGTAAAGAGATTCGAGAGATACATAAATAAGAAATGCTTGGAGTTAAATGTGCAAAAGTCTAAGAAAATGATATGCAGGAAAGCCGGAGGAAGAAGAAATGTGGAAAGATTTCGTTGAAATGAGGAAGAAATAGAAAGAGTAAGAGAACTGGAATATTTAGGTTATACAGTGGGAGAGAGAGAGCGAGAGAGAGAGAGCGAGAGAGCGAGAGAGAGAGAGAGAGAGAGAGAGAGAGAGAGAGAACAACAAGGATACAGACCATATTAAGAAGGTAGTTAGGAAAGCGGATATGACACTAGGAAAAGTATGTGGGGGATTGGAGAAAGATTATTCAGAGATGACTTTGAAAGAAGAACGAAACTGTATCATGCGCTAGTTAGAAGCACCGTGGCGTATGGAACAGAGATATGGGGATGGAGAAGGTATGACGAAATAGAAAAATTGCAGGCGGAATACATACGGTGGATAATGAAATTGGAGAGATCAACACCAACATACTGGCTGTTAAAAGAAACATGAAGAGAAAGAAATTAAAAATGTGAGTAAGGGAAATGAGCTGTGAAGAGAGGTTAATAAACTCGGAAGAAGGATAGGAAGAACGTGGGAGAATATTAATGAGAGGAAATGAAGTAACGAAAAGGGAAAGAATAAGAATCAAATTCTTGGAATGGAGAGGATGGTCAAATGAAGAATGGAAAAGAAGAAGAAGATTAAATGGGGAAGATGTGTGGACCAAAATAGAGCAGATAAGTAAATACAATCAAGAACAAGAAAGAGAGAGATGAAAATAAAAGAGTCAAAGTTCCTAAGAGAATTAAGGGAGGTGGCAAGGAAACCAGGAAATAAGCTGAAATACTTATGGGTGAACAAAAGAAAAAAGGGAGAGGAGAATTAGAAAGGATAGGAAGATTCATAAAGGATAGTGAAACAAGGGTATGCAAATATTGGCTAATGAACGAAGAAAGGATATGTAGGCTTTGTAAGATAGAGGAAGAAACAGTGAAACATGTGATTGAAGCATGTGAAGTAAGTGGAGAGAGTGGGAGGAATTGGAAAGAGGTAATTAGAGGAGAAGGGAAAAACTTGGCTATTCTACGGGAGATAATAGGGAGAAGGAAAAGATGGGAAGAACAGGAAAGTGATAAAAGAAGATTATGCAACATAAAATAGATTAGGAAACACTTGTAAAATAGAAAAAAATTGTTAGCACACAGTCGGATACATTAGAAGGGTAGGACTTACACTGACACGATCACGGGATTTAAATGGAAAGAGTATATGATCGTTAAATTGTAACACAAAAGTGGGCAAAAAATTAAATTATTATTATTATTATTTTTTTTTTCATTTTATATTATATTTTTATATTTTTATTTTTATACTGAATTTTTTTATTCTATTCGTTTAATTTTATATTGTTTTTTTATATTTTTTCTTTTTATATTATATTCTTTTATAACGAATTTTTGTATTTTTTTTTCTTTTCATATTATATTTATTATTTTATTCTATTCCTTTTATTTCATAATGTTTATTTTATATTTTTTTATTTTTTTTTATTTTATATTTTTATATTTTATTCATTTATATTCTATTTTCTTTTTTCTTTTCATATTATATTTATTATTTCTCGGCGGTCCCCCTACCCCCGTAAAGGGGAGCGGGGGACTAGATCGGCCCGTGTCGATCTAGGTTGAACACCAACCGAGCGCGTCTCCAGGTGGCGGATAGGAGAACGGCCAGAGCGTGAAGCGGCTCCTCTGATCGCCGCGGACTGGATCACCACACGGTGACCGGGCCGTAGCGAAAGGGGGTGTCGGGGAACGTGACGGTTAGCGGGTGCTATAAGCGAACCCCGGGGCCTAACAACCCCGCGTGGCAAGCGAAGGCCCTGTCGTGGACCAACTCCCCAATCCAAGGTGGAAGCTATCGTGCCGAAGGATGAATGGTACCGGTGTACGGTGCCTCGAACGATGCCCTTGGGGTACCAGGCGACCCCCCATTGTATTTAGCCTTACCCCCACATAGCAGGCGCTGTGGGGGTGGACCGCATACTTCCTGCACACTCGTGGGAATCGTATGGAAAGCGATCTAACTCTAATTAGAGAAAAACCAGCGGGAGAAGGGCCCTCGAAAGAGGGAACATCTCCCGTACATACGGCGGAAGTCACCGTACAGGGACCGGCAGAGACTGACGCGGCGCTAGCCGCGGCGGTTGAAACCGGGCTCTCGGGGGCGGAAGCTACCACACGGAGGACGGGCGCGGGCGACGGTGACAAAGCCGAAGCAGCGCCCGACACTCCGACTAAGCGGAGGAAGGCGACCCGCAGCGGGGCGGCAAAGAGGAGGGCCCGAAAAGCCAAATTGGCTTCACTCGGGACCACCTTGGAGGCGACCCAAGCGGGAGCGCCGACCTCCGGAAAGGCAACGGAGGGGGAGGTGGGCCCGCATGACGGGCAAACAGACCCCTCCGCAAAGCAGGGTGGGAAGGGAGGAGAGACCACGGGCAAGGGCCTGAAAAGGGCCCGACAGACCGATGGCTCGACCCCCGAACACCCTGCAAAAAGAAAAGGGCTAATCTTCCCAGAGCCCTCCAACTTCAAGGAAGCGCTGGTGGGGGGTAGGAAGGTGGCGATAGCGCCATCTGACTACCCCGAAACCACGCTAACACCGGAGCAGGGGGGTCTGGTGATGAGGAAGCTCGGAGAAGCGATGGACGCCATTCCCAAGGAAATGGCGGCCCCCCCGCTTCGAAGAGTGTAGGTTCGTGCAGGGCATCCTCTGGGTAACCTGCACGGACGCCGCAGCCAAGCAATGGCTAAAAGAAGCGGCAACAAACCTGAAGCCCTGGGAGGGCGCATCTCTCCAGGTAATGGAGAGAGAGTGCCTACCCAGGCTTCGAAAGATGGCGACCGTCATCCCCGGACCTCCGGAGAAGACGGAAGTCATCCTACAACGGATCGGCCGGCAAAACCCGGGCCTCCGCACCCAATTATGGAGGGTGTGGGGCAGAAGGGAGGCGGAACGATCCGTGCACTTGATCCTGGGGGTGGACGCGGAGTCGCACGAGGCGCTAAGCAAGCGGGGCTTCGTCATCCACGTGGGGCTGGGCAGGGCGCTCCTTAGGGAGTTCCAGGCTCGGACCGGCGGGGGTGGCGGGGAACCGGGAGCGGCGCGGGGGGCGGCGGCAGCGGCACCCCAGGCCAGTGCAGGGATTGGGCCGGGGGGAGTGGGGGAGGCCTCGGGCGCGGGGGCGATACCCAGCACCGGAGCCGACCCGGCCCCTCAGGACCAAGCCCAGAGCGGAGCAGCGGGGGGAGGGAAGGAACCCTCGGTGGTGGCGACCGCGGGGGAGACCTCCGGCACACCCACGGGGGGGGGGGGGGGGGGACCGACTCCCCATGACGAAGGAGGTGAATTTACCCACCCGCGGAAAAAGGGGGAGACCCCTAAAGGCCGTGGGGTGGGGTAGGGCTGGGCCCTCGGGGACCCGAGGAGGAGTCCAAAGGACTACCAACTCGGGGTCACTGAGGGACCAGTTCCTCAAAATCGCCGGGGTGGAGAGCAAGGCCGCCACGGTAAAGCGAAGCGGGAAATAGAAGTGGACCGTAACACGGGACACACTACTTCCCCCGGAGCACGTGCGAGAGCGAGCAATACTGCAGCCATCATGGCTGCAGGATGCATCAGCATCTCGCAGATAAATCTGCAGCACTGCAAAGCAGCGACGGATCTACTTGACCGCCGCACAGTGGTGCTGCAAACAGACATAGTACTCATACAAGAACCTTGGCTGATCAAGGGTCGAGTAGGAGGACTGAACGAGAGACAGGGCACGATAATACACGGGCCCGGTGACCCCGGACCAAGAGCGTGCGTCTACGCGAGTAAAAGACTGCACGCCTTGAGGCTGGGAGAATTCTGCACTAGGGACCTAACAGCTGTCCTAATAGAGCCAAAAATGGGCGGGAACACGGAAAAGGTCGTGGTCTGCTCAGCATACCTACCATACGACTCTGAGGAGTCCCCCCCAACGAGGGAACTCAGAGCACTGGTGGAGGCATGTAAAAATAGGGGGCTGCAACTGGTGGTGGGATGCGACGTCAATGCCCACCACATTGTATGGGGCAGCACCGATATCAACAAGAGAGGGACGAGCTTACTCGAATACCTCTCGACAACGGAACTGGAGATCCTCAATCGAGGTTCCAAGCCCACGTTCGTTACCTCCAGAAGGCAGGAGGTAATTGACATCACGCTGGGCTCCAGAAAGGTGGCTCAAGCAATAAAGGATTGGCATGTGGCGGAGGAGGTAACACTCTCCGACCACAGGCTAATCGAATTTAAACTGGCGGGAGACGCGGCACACGAACCCACGGGAGTCTACAGGAACCCCAGGGCCACCGACTGGCAACTCTACAAAGAGGAGCTAGAAGGAAGGCTCGGGGGGAACTTCGGACCCCCGAGAACGGGTGGGGGGATCGAGCAGGCGGTTGAGAAACTGCAGGCTGCGATCACCCAATCGTATGAGGCATCATGCCCGGCCAAACAAAGGAAAAGCAGCAGACGGGTACCCTGGTGGAACCAGGAGCTGATCAGGCACAGGACCAGAACCCGGAAGCTGCTAAACAGAGCCATGAGGCTTGGCACGAGAGTCGAATGGGAAAACTACAAGGAAGCCCATAGATCATACAAAAAGCTCATCAGAGCATCAAAAAGAAAAAGCTGGAGGGGATTCTGCCATGAATCCGAGGCCCTACCACTAGTGGCTAGGCTTCGAAAGGTTTTTGCAACCGGACCTCCGGAAAAACTGAACGGACTCAGACTCCCGGACGGGAGGTACTTAGAGGACCGACAACAAATCCTAGAACACCTGATAGAGGTCCACTTCCCAAGCTCGGGATTCTGTCAGCAGGGGCAGCCAACAGTAGAGCTGGAACCTCAAAGCGACGGACCGAAGGACTGGGGGATGGCCTCCAGAGTGGTAAACCGAGACAGGATCAGATGGGCCATAAACTCATTTAAGAGATTTAAGAGTCCGGGAGTAGACGGGATCTTCCCCGCCCTTTTACAGGAAGGAGGGGAGGACCTGATAAAACGACTGGACCTTATCTTCAAATCCTGTCTTGCCTTGGGGTATATACCCAAAACATGGAGAACGGCTAGAGTCGTGTTCATACCCAAACCAGGGAAGAAGGACTACGATTCTGCCAAATCCTTCAGGCCTATCAGCCTAACGTCCTTCCTTCTGAAGACGCTGGAAAGACTGGTGGATAGGCACATCAGGGAACATGCGCTGGTGGAAAGACCAGTTCAAAACTCCCAACACGCGTATCAGGCCGGCAGATCCGTGGAGACGGCGCTCCACCACCTGGTAGGGGTGGTAGAAGGGGCCCTGGAGCGGAAACAGTCGGTCCTGAGCGTATTCCTAGACATCGAAGGAGCGTTCGATAACACATCCTTGGATGCCATAAGCAGGGCTCTAGACAACTTCAAGGTCGAAGAGTCGATCGGAAGGTGGATCCGCAACATGTTGCGGACTAGAGCCGTGACGGCCAGCTGGGAAGGGACCACGATAAGGGCTCGGGCCAACAGGGGCTGCCCGCAGCGGGGAGTTCTCTCCCCACTGCTGTGGACCCTGGTGGTAGACGAGTTACTGCGTGGGCTCGGAGAAGAAGGCGTAATAGTACAGGGCTATGCCGACGACATAGCGATCGCTGTCAGAGGCACGAGCCCGACATGCATGGCCAGGAGAATGCAGAAGGCACTCACAGTGGTTCAGGAATGGTGCCACAACCAAAACCTAAGGGTAAATCCGTCCAAGACGGAGATGGTACTGTTCACGAGGAAGCGGAACTTAAAGTTTAAGACCCCCTCAATATTCGGAGCGGAGCTTCACACCTCCTCGGAGGTAAAATATCTGGGAGTGACCCTGGATAAGAAGCTCACGTGGAAAAGCCACATCACGAAGCAGACCTAGAAGGCGCTTGTCACCTACTGGGCCTGCAGAAGGATGTTCGGCAGCACATGGGGATTAAAACCATGGGTGGTTAAATGGATCTATACAGCCATCCTGGAGCCCCAACTAATATACGCCTCAGTGGTATGGTGGACCTCCATGAGGAGGGACACCCACAGGAGGACATTGGGCAAGGTGTATCGCCTGGCACTGCTGGGGATAACGGGTGCGTTTCCCACCACGCCCACCCTGGCGATGGGGGCCTTGCTGGACCTGCGGCCGCCGCATTTGGCTGCGGAGGCCGGGGCTAGGAAGGCTGCCCTGAGGATACACTTTGCGGGAAGATGGAAAGGCACGGGGAATGGGCACGCGGCGATCCTGCAGCACGTAAGGGACTCGTACGAGGCTCTGGACTGCGGAGGAGACCAATGTGACCCAGCCTACCGCTTCCAACATAACTTGGTCGTTCGCTTTCCAAGCAGGAAGGACTGGGAAGAAAACGAGAAGGAGTTACTCTCTCCGGGGGGACTTATCTGGTATACAGATGGTTCCAAAACCAAAACCGGAACCGGAGCCGGGATATGTGGGGAGAGGCCCAGGGTGGAAAGATCCATCGCCCTGGGCCCACACGTATCGGTCTTTCAGGCGGAGGTGCAGGCTATCAGGACCTGTGCCAGATTGAATCTGGACAGGGGCTATGAGGGCAAGCACATCTATATCTGTAGCGACAGTCGGGCCGCACTGGGATCCCTCCGCAACACGGTGGCGAGATCCAGTCTGGTGCTAGACTGCGTGGACGCGCTGACGCAATTGGCTAACAGCAATCGCGTCAGTCTACTATGGGTTCCGGGGCATGCCGGAATCGAGGGAAACGAAGGGGCAAACGTCAGGGCTCGAGAAGGTGCGCGTAATCTGGATCGTGACCCGTCGTGCACCGTAGGTGTCTCCATGGGGACTGTGAAGGAGTGGACGAGTCGCTGGATCAGACAGCAACTCGAACAACTCTGGGAACGGACCCAACAGATGAGACACGCGAAGGCTCTGCTGAAGCGGCCTTCAAAGAAGACAGGGGCGGCGCTCAGCCGCCTGGATAGGTCGCAGCTGCGTCTACTCGTGGGGATGGTCACAGGACACTGGCACACGAGAAAACACCTGGCGCGCCTAGGGATCGGTGAGGGACCTAGGTGCCCGCGGTGCGGGGAGGACGACGAAACGCCGCTCCACCTAATGACGCAGTGCGAGGGTATGGCGGCCCAAAGGCAGTTACTGCTGGGTGCTGCCTTCCACCGCACGTCGAACCTGGAGGACACAACCCTAAGCGGGCTTCTCGAGTTCGCACGAGAGGCCGGCCTAGTAGCAAGCCCTCCCAACTAGGACTGCCCGTACGGGCTCGGGCACAATGGTCCCATAGGACTGAGTGCCCGGAAACCGCCCAGGAAAAAAAAAAATTTATTATTTAATAGTATTTTCTTTTATTATTTTATTTTATGTTCTTTTATATTTATATGTTTTTATATTGTATTGTGTTTTATTTTTTATTTTAATTGTACTTTTATATTTTTATATTCAATTATATTTATATATTTTTATATTTTTATTGGTGAAGACGTGTGAACCAAAATAGAGCAGATAAGTAAATACATTCAAGAACAAGAAAGAGAGATGAAAATAGAAGAGTCAAAGTTCCTAAGAGAATTAAGGGAGGTGGCAAGGAAACCAGGAAATAGGCCGAAATACTTATGGGTGAAAAAAAGGAGAGGAGAATTAGAAAGGGTAGGAAGATTCATAAAGGATAGTGAAACAAGGGTATGCAAATATTGGCTAATGAACGAAGAAAGGATATGTAGGCTTTGTAAGAAAGAGGAAGAAACAGTGAAACATGTGATTGAAGCATGTGAAGTAAGTGGAGAGAGTGGGAGGAATTGGAAAGAGGTAATTAGAGGAGAAGGGAAAAACTTGGCTATTCTACGGGAGATAATAGGGAGAAGGAAAAGATGGGAAGAACAGGAAAATGATAAAAGAAGATTATGCAACATAAAATAGATTAGGAAACACTTGTAAAATAGAAAAAATTGTTGTGACTCAGCAGGATACATTAGAACGGTAGGACTTACATTGACACAATCACGGGAATGAAATGGAAAGAGTATAGGATCGTTAAATTGTAACACAAAAGTGGATAATAAATTAAATTATTATTATTATTATTATTCCTATATTTTTTCTTTTTATAATGTATTTTTATATTGAATTTTTATATTTTTATTTTTTATTTTTATATTCTATTCATATTCTATTTTTATACTATGTTTTTATATTTTTCTTTTTTATTTTATTAATTTATTTTCTTTTATTTTATTATTTTATTTCATTTTATACTTATATTGTTTTTCATATTGTATTGTATTGTATTTTATATTTTTATATTTGTGCTTGTATTATTCTATATTGTTTCTCAATTTTATTCACCCATCATTCTCCTTCTCTCTTTGCCACCTAATTCTGAGATTCGACGTTTCCGAAAAAAGTATTATATTTTGTTCGTGCCTTCATCTCGCTGCCAAATGATATCATCCCGCGCGGCTGCTCCAGAGGAGTCAAATTACACACGATCGTGCGATACGCTGCAACGTTAAATCAGAACGTTTTAAAAACTTGTTAGCTTTAGAATGCTGGCTACATAATGGTTCGGAAAAAATATATCTGTTTGCTACATAATAGTTCGTTATATATCGGTGATTAAAAAATTATTATTTCTCTGTGTTGGGGAAAAAATTTCCATCACATATTGGAATGGAAAAAAATTTCTGCTGACACCACATAATTCTTTCTATGATTCGAGCGTTCTTCGCGCTGTCAAATGTCGTCACCCTGCACGGCTGCTCCAGGGGACTCAAGTTACATACGATTACGTGAGACGCTGCGACGTTAAATCGGAACGCTTTAGAATACTGTTAGCTTTAGAATAAAATGTGATTGTACTCTCAATCATATTGTGGATGATGCTCGTAGTAGAAAATGGTAAACTATATTCTTTTAATTTTATGATTTGTAACAATATATATCATAAACGTATATAATTTCTCAATTTTATTTACCCGTCCTCCTCCTTGCCACCTAACTTTAAGATTTGCTGACGCTGCATAATTCTTTCTATGATTCGCGCTAATTCTGTTTCGTTCGAGCGTTCTTCGCGCCATCAAATGATATCATCCCACGCGGCTGTTCCAGAGGAGTCGAATTACGCATGCTATCGCGCGATACGCGGCGACGTTAAATCGGAACGCTTTGAAATACTGTTAGCTTTAGAATGCATGCGATTCTATCCCCTATGTATTACTCTCTCTTTCCCTCCTAGAATTTTAACTTTAAAGTAATGCTCCGTCTCTTATGTAGTGGCGTCTCTTTCCCTCCTAAAATTTTATCTTTAAAGTAATGCTCCGTCTCTTTCCCGACATTGTCCGAAACAATTTCTGAAAAATTATTGGTTTGGAAAAAAAAGTTCCAGGACAGTCTCCACCCTGGGTTAGGTCTGAAAAATTTTTCGGGTGGGCCAAGTTCTGAAAAAGATTTTTTTTCGGGGGTCAATGCCTCCCTCTGAAAAATTTCCGACGGTGGGTCCGGTCTGGAGAGGCCTCCGCGGCGGCTCGGCCCGGACTGATCCCCCCTCTATCGTCGCGGCTTCCCCCACTCCGCGGCGCGTGCGCGCGCAACCGGTCTTCCTCCCCCGCAGGCCCCGCGCCACGGTTTCCCTCCGCCCCGCTCCCCTGCGCGCCCTCACTTTCCCCACCGCCCCGCGCCGGTTGGGAGTCGGGGAGGGGAAAATGGCCTTCAAAGTGAATTAGAACCCTCCTAGTATTACTACTCACGTTATCACCGAGGAAGGTGTAAAACCGGATCAACAGAAAATTCAAGCCGTCCGTAACTACCCAGCACCTCGCACACCCAAAGGAATTAAAGAATTCCTTGGATTAACCGGTTATTACCGAAGATTTATCCCAGACTTTTCTAAGGTTGCTCGCCCGTTGACCCAACTTTTGAAGAAAGACACAACATTTAATTGGGGACCATCCCAGCAAACTGCTTTCGACCACTTAAGGTCAGCCTTGCAAACAGAACCTATCCTGCAATATTCGAATTTTGACCTGGAATTCCACGTCACTACTGATGCCTCCGAATACGCCATCGGAGGAATATTAAGTCAGGCTATTGACGAAAAGGAGCTACCAATTGCTTACGCGTCCCGTCTTTTAAACAAAGCGGAAATCAATTACGCGACTATAGAAAAGGAACTCCTAGCAATAGTTTATTGTGTCAGATACTTCCGTCCTTACCTTTATGGAAGGAAATTTATTTTATATACCGACCACCAACCTTTAGTTTGGTTACACAGGGTAAAGGACCCGACGTCGCGACTCGTTAGGTGGCGCCTAAAATTAGCGGAATACGACTATGACATTCGATATCAACCGGGAAAAAGCAACAAACTTGCCGACGCCTTATCCCGTAATCCACCTACGGCAGAGACGTGCCCCATACGACCGCGAGAGGAAGCTGACGATGACTGGGAAGATCTGCCCCCGCCTAAACGAGGCCCAGGGAGGACTCGGGGCTCCCAAGCATCCACCTCCACACAAAAATCTACAAGTAAATTACGCCACAGAACGGCGCCTACGAGGACACAACTACGTCGAAAGGTACGCAAGGACCTGACGCCGATAATAGCGCCACCGGATTCCCCGTCGCTAAATCTACCAGAAACAGGAAATACTACAGAAGAAGAAACCCAGGTAGCAGAAGAAGAACCTGCAGAGGAGCCGTATTCGGTTATTTCGCTTCCGGAATCGCCAGCACCGCCGGAACAAGATGACTCAGATTCCGATGTGGCATCAAACGCTTCGCACGAATCAACATCAGACTCGGAATCATCGATAATCGAGACAAACGATCCTCCGGAAACAGCCTACGAAGCAGTCCCTGATAAGGACCTCAGGATAACGCCAATAATCAGTCGCGACCCGTTGTCCCTACGAAAGGAAACGCTCGTATTCTTTTTGAGCGCCGATGGGAAAACTTGCGACGATGGCGCGAAACAGCTGCAGGAAGCGGGAATCCTGCCAATAACAAATAACCTCACACTAGGCAGGGCACACGTAACATTCAACAAGGGACAAATTCTCATCGGGTTAGTTATTCAGGAAACGCAAAGTACACCTTTAACCACTACCACATGGGGCGAAACTCTTTCTTCCCTTAGAAACGTAGTCCGCGAGCTCATAATATATTCCTTCAGTATAGCTAAAACTACAAATATCGATCAGTTAGGCTGGCAACATATTATTACGGATATTCTCGAAGCCCTCGACGAGGAAGACATTAGTGTCACAATATGTTTACAAATAGTCCGCATCCCGAAGGATGCGGAACGACGAAACATTATTGTGGTGAATCATGCATCCGCATTAGCCGGCCATAAAGGAGTAACCAAAACATATAACCGTATTCGTCACTACTATTTTTGGAAAGGTATGAAGAAAGCCGTGGAAGATTTCGTCCGAAACTGCGAGGACTGCCAACGAAAGAAACTAGTGCGTGTAAAAACCAGGCAACCAATGATCTTTACCGATACACCTGGACGCGCCTTCGATAAAGTTGCGTTGGATATAGTAGGGCCGTTACCTACTACAAGAACGGGGAATACCTACATCCTAACGATGCAGGATTTATTAACAAAATACTTCGTGTGCGAGCCCCTTAAACAATCCACAGCGATAAAAATTGCAGACGCATTTATAAAACGATTTATTTGTCAATTCGGAGCTCCTAGAGCCATCCTCACTGACCAAGGAGCAAATCTCACCGGTAATTTCATGAAAGCTATCGCGCAAAAATTTAAAATCGAACAATTTCGAACCACAGCCTTTCACCCACAAACAAACGGCTCTCTAGAACGATCGCACCTCGTGTTAACCGAATATTTAAAGGTGTTTATAAGTAGGTACAGCGACTGGGACGAATGGACTGAAATGGCCGCTTTCTCTTATAATACCAGCGTCCACGAGGGCACTGGTTACACTCCACACGAGCTAGTATTCGGGAAAATAGCCCGGGTACCCAGTCAGAAACGGGTGCCCGAAGATTTTGAAAATGAAACTTACAACCACTACCTTTCCAAATTAAGTACGAGGGTACAAGAACTGCAAATCGCTGCAGCTGAAAAGTTAAATCAGTCCAAGCTTCGTTACAAAAAATATTATGATAGACATATAAACGAGGAGACCTTCAAACCGGGTGACCCTGTCTTTGTATTAATAGAACCGAGAAAAGGGAAATTTGGCGACCAATACTCTGGTCCCCACACTATATTAGAGGTGATTCCCTCTCAGAATCTCAGAATATCGTGGAAGGGAAAAACTAAAATCATTCATGCGAACAAAGCGCGTCTTGGTCACTTGCGCGAGAATCCCAGTTAACCCCCTTTATCAAACCAACATACTAATCACAATTTATCATAGATCGTTAAACGTAACGCACAGGAAGCATGCCCCATAGGCGGACCGCAATAGCGGGCCAACCCCATCATTTCGGGGGGGGGGGGGGGGGGGGGGGCAGAAAAGGAGGCTCTCCCGCATGCGGCGGCGGCGCCGGAGGAACACCCTGGAGGGAAGGAGCAATTCCCCTCTCCTCCCGAGGGTCATCGCCGACACCCTCGTCAGGGAAGCTGAGCCCCACAGGGAAAACCCCATCAGGGAGGCAGACCCCACAGGGAAAACCCCATCAGGGAGGCAGACCCCGTAGTAGAGGCCATCCTCAGGGAGGCAGACCCCCAAATAGAGGCCATCCTCAGGGAAGCGGATACCCCCATAGAGGTCGTCGACATCTCCGACTCCCCTGCCCCTATACCCATCGACTGGGTGGCCCTTATGGAGGCGATCACGCCTCCACCGGCGCAACGCGCCCTTCCTCCTCAATCCCCGAAAGCCATAATCCCTTCCGCCATCCCTCCGAATCCAGGTGTAGTGGAGATCCTGGACACGGCGTCAGCCATCAGAGTCCCTGACCCCATGGAACTGACGCCGGAGTTCCTAAGGTGGTTCAATGACCAATACCAAGACGGTTATAACCTCACGTACATCCTGGAGGATGTCACCTTTTCCACCCTCTCCTATTCCTATCCCCCTTAAACTTCTTGTATATAGATATGTAAATAGTCCCTTGTAAATACATCCCTTAAACGTTTTTTTCTTTTTTATGTATATATATTTACCATAGGCCCTTTTGGCCAAAAGATTTTGTTTCTTTCTTTGTTTTATATTTTTCTCTTTTTCCTTTAACGCTGCAATGAGCAGGATCAATAACTTCAAAGTCCACCTTTGCTCCTTACGGTGAAGAAATGCAGGCATTTCTTCATATAAGGGGGGAGGTGTGACGCTCCAAGATTTTTCGCGCGCGGTTACTTCAACTCATTTATAAATCTATCTACAAATCCGCTCAAATCTTCCCCAAACCTCAATTCTTACCCCTTTACCAACGACCTCGGCCGCCTTGGGGATGTACCTTAGCGGTCCCCATCTCAAGACGGTCAATCATTAAATCTCCTTCCCTTATTCGCCCAACGCGGCACAAATTCCTCTCTTACGTCAAATCTAAACAAGTCCCTCGCCCCACAAATATCTTAAATCGAGACCACGTCTCACACCCTCTCAATGACCAAAGCAGTCAAACCCACCGACGTCCCTTTCCTATTAAAACACCCAAAATCCATTCGAGGAGTTGAGCAATTCAAAATCACATGTATAAAAACCCTAGTAGAAAAACTGCGAGTCCCAATATAGATCAACCTTTGCTCCCTGCAAAAACCCCAAAAGTTATCATGATACATGTTTATAATTAGCCCAAGGTGCATACTGCGCACCCCCCTTCATACCGTAAAATAGTATATAAGCAGGGCAAAGTCCATACCGCGCGTACACCCCACAACCCCTTGCAAAATCATATAAATACAAGGGCCCGGAGACAGAAGTCCTCTTTCGACGAATATCCTTCTTCGAAAGGAAACTATCTTTCAACGAAAACCATTTAAGGTCTCGTCAAACCAAGTGTTATTTAAACTAAATTCAATCATCATCAACCATCAAGCATCGTAAGAGATTATAATTACTATTAATACCACGGTATATCACCATCATCCATACCAATTATTCACATTCTTATTGTTTCATATTGCAACGCTTATTGCGCTTATATTATTGTGTATTGCTATTTGCATTGCTTATTAACGCCTATTGCGTAAATCATCCTAGCTTATTAATATATATATATATCTTGTATTTCATGTTCATATTCATAACTTATAACCATTATATACATGCTATGTTCATCGCTAATCCATTATTATAAACCGTAACGATCTGCACAACAATAGTGCATTACATATTATCAAAAGCTATAAAGTGAATAAACAGTTTTACTTTAAATCAGTTACGAATTATTGTGTCAATCCTTCGGCTACGAAGATCCCTAAATCCAAACAGGCTGCCGGAACAGCTGATTACGGGCAACGACCGCAGAAAGCGTCACGGTGTTTACTAACTTACTTTCGTATAGGTTTCGCTTAACCGTATGACTAGTCGAATTTCGCGAAGTATTACATGTGTCTTTTACAATAATGCAGCGGTAAATCCGATTACCTAAGCAAACCAAAACAAGTGCTCTAACGGGTGTCTCCCCAATACAAACCAGTTCATTAAACCTTCCCTGGTCGATTAGTGTGCAGAATTAAACATTACTCGCCTGACGTTCAAAAAACGGTTAGTGTGCAGAATTAAACATTTCTCGCCTGTCAGTCCCCAAATCCGTTAGTGCGTAGAATTTCGCATTTCTCTCCCGCCTTCTACCTAAATCCTCAGTGTGCAGAATTAAACATTACTCGTCTGCCGTTCGAAACGATTAGTGTGCGGAATTTCACATTTCTCGCCTGACGTTCGAAATGGTTAGTGTGCAGAATTGAACATTGCTCGCCTGACCTTCCCTAAATCTTCAATCCCCTGAATCTAACATTCTCCCGGCCGTTCGAGACGATTAGCGTGCAGAATTTCACATTTCTCGCTTGACAATCGAAAAGGCTGGTGTACGGAATTACGTCGTCAAATACCTGATTTCCTCGCCTCCCGGTGCGCTGAACTATAGATTCGCGCCTGGATTTTATGTAAAAACCCCTTTGTCATTTGTCCCATTAAATCCTTAACCCGGGACGTGACACTGTATTTAATGCTCTTTTTAAAACTCATGGTGTTGATAAACAATAGGCTAGTTTTTTCAGTATCATCACTTTCATAAATTGAGAAATTAAATTTATATTCAATTATGTGTTAGTTCTGCAAACTTTAGAATCTATGGTTCTGGTTTTCATTTTTATAATTTTATCCTTAATGCAGTGCATGCATAGATCGGACGTAAGGGATAACTAATCGGATGTGTCTTTGATCGTAACGGTGTTTGAATTTTTTTCTAGACTTTTTGTGTCTGAATATTTTATCCTTTTAGCTACTCAACGCCACGCCTATACTGGCTTCTTTGCGAAAAATCTCTGCGTACAAAGGTATAGCGCCGCGGTCAACCCTGTCGTAGTTAAATTTTTTTAAATTAAGACGGACAGGTACGAGATCAGTCGACATTATTTTCAAACCTCAGTACAGTAATCCGGGGTGCTAGTGGTAAACCGATCATAAAAACGGAGCGTGTGGCTCGATTAACTGGGCCAGAAAGTTCCCAATACCTAACTCTTTGCGACGACAATTTTTAGGAGACCATCCTAAAATTTTCGAAGCTCGGGCATCACTGCTATCCAGCGGTCGCTGGGAGCCAGGGGTGTTCGGGTACCCGACTTTTCGGGCTCGGGACGGACCGGAAACTTTCGGGCGAGATCGGGCGGGATCCCGATACTTTCGTATTGCTCGAGATCTCGACAGTCTCGGGACCCCGAGACTCGATTCGGGCTACAAGCATAGCCTCCTTTCCGTCTCGGTCCCCTCGTAATAGCTGGCTTTCGAGTCGATCGCGTTCGAGTTTTGCCGAGCCGACCTGAAATCAAATTGCCCGCTCACGGCGGTCCTGCTTGTATCCCGAAACGAGTCTCGGGATCCCGAGAACTTCGGGATCTCGAGCAATACGAAAGTATCGAGATCCCGCCCGCAATTTTCCGACCTGTCCCGAGGGCCGGGAACCCGAGCCTCGGGCAGATCCGCACACCCCTACTGGCAGCTCTCCGCTAGGCCGGTGCATGGTTGTAGTGGAATGCGTCCGTCAGGCGCTGTTGCCGTTTTACCTGTTCGCGCGCGCGTAGGTTACAGTTTTAACGCATGACCCTGTATATCTTGGATCTGCGAAACGATCGGCAAGACGCGATCGCGATATACGTTCGAGAAAAGTATACAAATTCCTCGATATGCCTGGCTTATAGAGGATATCCTAAATGCTGTTACTGTAGGGTACACTGAAACATCTGTTTTTAGGAAGCTACATTTGGTTGACCTGAAGGTGCTATAAATTCTGAAAATGGTTTATGACTCAGTTATAACGACTGTACAATTTTACAACGGTACTTTAAAAAATTTCTAAATGTTTCCTCGACAATGCGATGGCAAATGAAATTGCAGTTAACACATTCCCTGTTGTAACGATCATAATTATTACTATCATCGGCAATAATTACCATGTCACTGCTTGTTTTAATATAAAAACTAATATTAATAGACAATAAATATATATCGGTATGCAAGTGATGTTATATCTAAGATAAATGATGAAGAGATGTAATGTGCAAGATGTTTTGAAGAAGGGGGTGGTCTTCTGATTGCTCGTGATGCAGGTCAAATTTTTCACCCACGCTCTTGCCTGGCGCGCAAGAAAGCACCACAGTCCTGCCCTCGCGGCAGAAAGCACCACAGTCCTGCCCTCGCGGCAGAAAGCACAACGCTCCTGCCCGCGCTCCAACCTCGACTCCAGAGGAGTTTACATAAGAGACAGAAAAGGTAGTTAAAACGGAAAAAACGGCACTTCAAACCAGGCTCGTCGCGCGCCAACCCTGACTCTTATGTAAACTCTTCTGGAGTCGAGGTTGGAGCGCGGGCAGGGCTGTGGTGCTCTCTTGCGCGCCACGCAAGAGCTTGGATGAAAAATTTGACCTGTATCACGATCAATCAGAAGACTACCCCTTTCTTCAAAAGATCGTGCACATTACATCTCTTTATCATTTATCTTAGATATAACATCACTTGCATACCGATATATATTTATTGTCTATTAATATTAGTTTTTATATTAAAACAAGCAGTGACATGGTAATTATTGCCGATGATAGTAATAATTATGATCGTTACAACAGGGAATGTGTTAACTGCAATTTCATTTGCCATCGCATTGTCGAGGAAACATTTAGAAATTTTTTAAAGTACCGTTGTAAAATTTTACAGTCGTTATAACTGAGTCATAAACCATTTCCAGAATTTATAGCACCTTCAGGTCAACCAAATGTAGCTTCCTAAAAACAGATGTTTTGAGTGTACCCTACAGTAACAGCATTTAGGATATCCTCTATAAGCCAGGCATATCGAGGAATTTATATACTTTTCGCGAACGTATATCGCGATCGTGTCTTGCCGATCGTTTCGCAGATCGATGATATACATCGAACAGGTAGTACACAATATACCACTGCGGTGGATCGTGGAAAAAAGATGTGGATGGAATCGACGTAGAAATATGCGGCCGAACTCGCTGTCTCTACGTAGTGGCGAGTATAACCTTCTGGCGTGCACGAAGGAGCGTCGTTCCAGCGTTCACGAAACTTTTTATTGGTAACATTTGGTAACATTTGTCTATAGCTTTTGAACTATAAAAGATATCGAACGAAATTTGCACCAAAAAACAGGGAAAATTTATCCTCTCGTAATTATGTATACCATAACTTTAGGCCGGTAACAAAATTTAGGCCGGTAACAGAATTATTTTTCCTTTTTTAGTACATTTTAATAAAAGCTTGTTTTTAAAATTTTTTTATGCTTTTTAGTGTTCCAAAATTTTGATTACACAAGCATTTTGTATTCCTTATGTAAAAGTAGTTCGATCTACATGACATTTGGTATGATTTTAATCGAGAGCACACCAGGAATCCATTGGTGTCATTTTCATATCAACACACGATGAAGAATGAAGAATAACGAAATTCTTAATACGCTGAAATAAATATTTCACCCTCGACCGCGGGGACCCACCCTCGAATCGCTGCGGTCAACCGAGGGTTTATACCTGTTTCAGAAATAAAATAATTCTTTATACTTTATCGTATCGATATGAAAGTGACACCAAAGGATTCCTTATGTTTATCCGACGAGAAACTTATCAAATTTCATGTAAATGGGGCTACTTTAAAGGAAGTTAAATGGAGATGATGAAATTAGATTCTTCATCGAATTTCCTTCATTATGCTCCGAATTGCGTCATTCTTGATGTCAGTTTTATCAGCGAAAAATAAAGAATCGATTTCGCAGAGATCTGATGAGAAATGTGGAACTTGTATTTTTCCTACTTCTAATGGTATTCCAAATCCTTCGAGGGCCGAAAGCTATAAAAGTCGGTGCGGCCTGACTGCGCCATGGGGCCTGCGCGGCGAGCATTCGCTTGCGCGTGATGGCATGCTTTTCACTTTCGACGAACATTTGCGCGGCTGGAATGCGCGTCTCGCCATAAAAACCGACCTTTTTGGAGGGTCTCAAATGCAAATTCGGCCGCGCATTGCAGATGTGTGGACATGATTTTCCGCTGCGCACGGTGTTCGGCGCGCAATATGCGCTATTGCACATGTGTAACCGTGCCTTTAAGGATAAAATCATAAAAATGAAAACCAGAACAATAGATTCTGAAGTTTGTAGAACTACCACATAAATGAATAAAAATTTAATTTCTCAATTTATGAAAGTAATGATACAGAAAAAAAACAAGCCTATTGTTTATCAACACCATGAATTTTAAAAAGAGCATTAAATACAGTATCAAATAAACAGTTTGCAAAAACTTTTCAGAACAATTACGGTTAAAAAATTGATAAAAAAAATTAAGTAAACGCAAAATATTTTAAATTATCCATCATTAAGCGGAAATAATTTTTCCTCATTTTTCTTTTATTGTCCAAAAGTTATACGAAAAAGGCTCCCAAATTCTTCAACCCGGGCCGGAAAATTTAAAAAATAACTCTGCGACGATAATTTGAAGGACACCATCCTAAAATTTTCGAAGGACGGGCATCACTGCTGCTTAGCGGTCGCTGGCAACCCTCCGAACGCCTGGCCGGTGCATGGTTGTAGTGGAATGCGTCCGTGAGGCGATGTTACCATTTTACCTGTTCGCGCGCGCGTAGGTAGCAGTTTTAGCGGATGACCCTGTATATGCTGCATGACAATAAATATAGTAAATAGGTTTATTTTTTGCCTTTCGGCCTCAAAATGGGGTTACATGTTTATGTGTGTAAGTGTTTCTGGGAATGTTAACTCAAGAATGCGCCTTCGTTTTGATTTCTTCCTTCATCTCGTTCTTCTTTTCTGCTCCTTTTTTTCCAGAACCATTCGCATCCACTCCGCTCCTTCTTCTTCTCCCTTTAGAATCGTTCTGATCGTTGCATTCATTCTTTTCAGCTCCTTACCTTCTTGTAGCATGTGACCCAGCGTCTCCCTAGTCCCATTGCATAGTCTGCATACTGTGTCTTTTTCCTCCTTCCAGTACTTGCTTCCCGGCTCTTCGTTTCGACATCTGAACCTTGCAATCATGCTTTGGTCTCTTCCTCTGTAGTTTCCGTTGAGGTACTCTGTAATCGGTAGCCCTCCTCGCCTTGAGCATGGCTTTCCTCGCAGCTGCAATTTCGGCATTCCACCATGCGTTAGGTTTCCTGTTCCCCCGAGGGGGGGCCTTCCTGGGAAGCAGGGCCAAGGTTACCGCCTCGAGGGCCTCTTGAACAACATTCGCCATCGGCCTAATCCCGCGTCCAGCGGAAAAGGGTTCTCGGACACCCTGGCTGTCCCTCCTATCCAGGTGGGTGTCCAGGCAGGACACCACCTCCTCCGGGTCCATGCTCTTAACAGAGAACTGTGGAAACGGAGGGGTTTGGTAACTGCGCGCTCCCTTCTTCACCGTGTGGAGAACAGTAGTAATACTAGAAGAGTTCCAACCCGGGTGTGCTGAGGGGAGCGCGGGGGCGGGGGGGAAGTGGAGGCGCGTGGGGGAGCGCGGCGGAGGGAAACCTGGGCGCGGGGCCTGCGGGGTGAGGAAGACAGGTTACGCGCGCACGCGCCGCGGAGTGGGGGAAGCCGCGACGATGGAGGGGATCAGTCCGGGTCGAACCGCCGCGGAGGCCTCTCCAGACCGGACCCATTTTTCAGAGGGAGGCATTGACCCCCGAAAAAAATCTCTTTCAGAACTTGGCCCACCCGAAAATTTTTTCAGACCTAACCCAGGGTTGGGGACTGTCCTAGAAATTATTTTTTTTCAACACAGAGAAATAATTTATTTTTATCGGACGATGTCGGGAAAGATCGGCGTTTTTCGACACCGTGTTTTCGAGGGAAAGAGACGGAGCATTACTTTAAAGTTAAAATTCTAGGAGGGAAAGAGACACCACTACATAAGAGACGGAACATACATTTTAAAGCTAAAATTCTGGGGGAGGGAAAGAGACAGCAATACTTGGTGGTACAATCGCATTTTATTCTAAAGCCAACAGTATTAAACGTGCCGATTTAACGTCGCAGCGTATCGCGCGAATACGCGAAATTCGACTCCTCTAGAGCGGCCGTGTAGGGTGATGTCATTTGGCAGCGCGAAGAACGAAATAGAATTATAGAAACGCTGAATCTTAAAATTAGGCGGCGAGGAGGATGACGGGTGAATAAATGGAGAAATAAAATATGTATAAAATGATCATTTATTTAAAATTAAATGAATACAATTTAACATTTTTTCCTACGAGCATCAGCTAAAATATCATTGATGGCACATGCTACCAGTTCGCAATCTATATAATAATCTTCACAGTAATGTTCGCTATCGCGTATGATTTTAGCAGCATGACGTGTATCTAATTTTTCGCAGGCAACATCGCTCTGCTGTAGCACGTTAACAAAAGTTTCAAATTTCGTCTGCACATCTCCTACAATTTGACACAGCCGCAGATATACATAGTCTATACATGGCACAAGATTTAATAAAAATGTTACAGTCTCCGGTTTGAAATACAGCGGCTTATCATGTAACGTCATCTTTACAATTGAAGAATTATAGATCTCACAAAAATCCATCGTTAATTGATCCATCTGCATCGAAGGTGATCCTGGTAATCGTGAACGTTCTTCGATGGTTGTACGATTGTTGCATAGGGTATGCCATGTATATGATGGTAACGTGAGATACATCCCACGATTGTCACCGAGAACAAATTCTGCATCGATCTTAGGCCGTACGTGGATTGCAATTTCCAGATATTTACTGCTCATGGATGTTAATGCGTATCTTCTGACCATAATACGCGATGTTCGTTGCGAGCTATGAGAACAATCAAAGCTATGAAATTGTCAGCTCGTATTAGGAATAAACATAAAAAAAAATTGAGAAGATGTGAAAATTAAGCCTTACCAAACAACTGTAGTGTCCCCGCATTGAGCTACGCCATCATCTTGCACAATCGGAACGTAATAATTCATAAGTTTAGCGTTCCCTTCGGCACTGGTACTATACATTTTATGTTTTTAGAGCTCTATTTGTTGCGTCGAAAATCACTGAGGCTAAATGAGCGATTGATGGAATAGCGTCCGAGAGCTCGGCTTAAATAGAGGTGCAATTGCCTGCCCCACCACAGCATTTTATTCTAAAGCTACCAATTTTTCCATAATGTTTTTCAATCTTAACATCGCAGCATATCGCGCGATTGTATGTAACTTGAACCCACCCTCAAGGATAAAAGACTCGACACGCGCCGAATGTAATATAATACCTGTGGAAGCGTCGATTCTTAGAATTATGCAGAATCAGCAGAAACTATGTCGGACGATTTTGCGCGCTAATTCGTCATACGCGTGAATCATAGAAAGAATTATGCTGTATCAGTAGAAACTGCATAGAACCATGTTGGAACGAATCGTCGTTTTTGCATGTAATCTTTTGGGGGGAGGAGGTACGCCAAAAGAGTTAGACAGAAAGAGCAAATCGTGGTGTGGGTATAAAAGCGAGCTCCAAACTGTACAAAGCCTCAAATCGTTGCAACGTGTTGCGTGGGAAAAAAACATACTACATTTACATTCCATTTTTTTTTTACGATCATAGAAGAATTCGCGCAACTAGAACGCCAATTGTTGGATCAATCTGCACGATTGATTTCGCGGGAAGAGTACATCGCGTGGGAAGAACGGTGCAAGGAGTGCATCGAATCGTTGGAAGAACACAGCCGAGTGAAACGTCCCCAATTATCAATCGGCGTTCGACAATCGTTGGTTGCTCGAATCGCGCGACTAGAAGGACTGAAACATTCGTTCCGCGGCCGCTTCGTGCGTGAAGGTGCAGGACATTCGAGCACAGGACTTTTATGGTGCGAAATAGACACCGCGTTCGATAACCGCGTATTAACTGGTGCAGTGCTCAATTCGAACTATATCGAGCCGCGCAACTTCCTCCAGGATGCGGGGACCATTGTGCTGGAGCATGTGCGGGACGCTTTGAGAAAACATCGAAACCTCAAAGTGAACACTGTGTTTAACGGTGAATTTGTGACAGGCGATAAACGTGCTTGTAAAAGCATCAATACTCGGAACTGTGAACTCTTCCACACATCCGATCTGCAGGAGTGGTACCAGCGATGCGTCGTCGAACCCACCCTGGCATCGTTGGAAGAGTTCCAGGAACGCAACAGCGGATGGACATTGACGAGAATCCTCAACCTGACCGTCAATGTCAACAAGTATAATCCGCTGCGCGCCGGGTGCCACTACAAGTTGCCGCGGGAATTGTTGTCGAAAAACGCAACGATCAGTGTACAATCCTCAGACAAAGCCTGTTTCGCGTGGGCAGTGGTTACAGCTCTCCATCCTACTGAACGACATACCGGTCGCTCAAGTTCGTACCCCGACTATGCATCTGTGCTAAATCTCCAGGGCATTGAGTTTCCAATGTCTCTGGCACAGATTGCGAAGTTTGAACGGCTGAATGAAATCTCCATCAACGTCTACACCTTTGAGATGGAGAAGAAGAAGGGATCGACGATCTTTCCGCTGCGTCTCACCAGTCAAAAGAGGGATCGGCCCTCAAACTTGCTCTACACGTCGAATCAAGAGCACGGTGATGTAGGGCACTTTGTATGGATCAAAAACTTGTCCCGGCTGGTGAGCACGCACCTGAGTAGGCGCCATGGAAAGAAATTCATCTGCGATCGGTATGTATAGAAACATATGATTGAAATGTCTCACAAAAAAATTAAATAAAAAATTTTGTATTTTTGTTTTATTACAGATGCATGCATTACTTCAGATCTACTGAGAAGTTACTGAAAGAACGACTGCGCCATCCTGCTGCCCAGCGAAGGAAAAAATCTCCTCCATTTTGTGAACCACTGCATGAAGGAGCGGCTCCCCTTCGTGGTGTATGCAGATCTGGAGTGTATCATCGAGAAAACGAAGGACAATCATCGAATGGGTGAAATAGATAGTAAATTACACGCGTATCAACACCATAAAGTGCACAGTATAGCATATTATATGCATTGCTCGTAAGATACATCGCTATCGGTGTATCGATGTCGCCGCGACACGGATTGTGTTTCATGGTTCATCAACGAACTTAGCAATTTTGCAAACTTCGCTAAACCCATCTTGACCAGTAATGTTCCCATGCTGGATTTAACCACCGAACAGTGGACCACATTTCGCGATGCATCACATTGTCATATTTGCGAAGAACCATTCGAGGCTAGCGATGTACGAGTTCGCGATCACTGTCATCTCTCCGGACGGTTTAGAGGCCTAGCACATTCGGAGTGCAATTTAAATTATAAAAATGCGTTTTACATCCCCATAGTATTCCATAATTTATCAGGCTACGATTCGCATTTCATTATCGAGGAAATAGCAACCGCTTTCGAAGGTCACGTTGACGTGTTGCCCATAACTAACGAAAAGTATATTTCTTTCACAAAAAATGTCGAAGATACGGCTGATTCAGACTCGCGAAATTGTATTAAATTGCGATTCATCGATTCATACATATTTCTCAACACCAGTCTCGACAAATTAGCATCTTTTCTTAGCACAGATCAATTAAAAATTTTACAATCTCAATTTGAAACATTATCAGCCGAGGATTTTAATTTATTGACGCGAATAGGTGTCTTTCCGTACGAATACCTTGATTGCGCGAACAAGCTGCAGGATCCATGCTTACCGCCGCGCGAATCATTCTACAGTTCGTTAACGGGTGAGACTGTATCCGAGAGCGATTACGCGCACGCCGAGACTGTCTGGCAGCGTTTCGAGATTAGAACCTTGGGCGAATACAGCGATTTGTATTTGAAGACAGATGTCTTGTTATTGGCAGACATTTTTGAAAATTTTCGCGAAAGTTGTATCAAGAGCTACGGATTAGATTCAGCGCATTATTACACTTTACCTGGTTTCACATGGGATGCTATGTTAAAACATACCAGAATTACGTTCGAATTGCTCACAGACGTCGATATGGTCATGTTTGTCGAACGCGGTATACGCGGGGGTTTAAGTCAATGTTCCGGAAGATACGCACATGCCAATAACAAGTACATGTCATCTTACGACGCATCGGAAGAGTCATCGTACTTGATGTAGTTTGATGTAAATAATTTTTATGGATGGGCAATGTGTCAGCCTCTGTCATATGGTAAATTTCAACCACAAAATTACCTTTTTTAAAAAAAGGTACAAAAAAGAGCGCCAAGTATATAATCTCATAAAAAAGAATCCCATTTAAAAACATTGTCGTAAATTAATATAAATTTATTAATGTGCTACATTCAACTTTACAAAAGTAATGATATACAACAATTGCGCTATTATCACACTGCCTATTTACACAAAGAACAAAATGTATTCAATAATATTAAGCAGATATATTTTTATACAAATAAATATTTTAATACGAATAAATATTTGATTTAAAATACTTGGCGCTGCGCCCCGAATTGGAGTTGCTAAACTCAATAATTATGTATAAATTGCATTAATCCTTTTCTTTCTTTCTTGTACGTGTGTGCGTGCGTGCGTGCATACGTGTGTGTGTGCGTGCGTGCGTGTGGATATGCTACGTATGGTATTAGAATTAAATATATGTAGAATAAATCTGACTGCGCTTCTAATATGTGTATGTATATGTATTTTATATTGTAATGGAGTTGTTGTAAATTATTAATTAATACTAAGGCAATTAACATTTTTCGGTTGCGCAGCGCCAAGTATTTTGAGTCAAATATTTATTCGTATTAAAATATTTATTTGTATAAAAATATATCTGCTTAATATTATTGAATACATTTTGTTCTTTGTGTAAATAGGCAGTGTGATAATTGGCGCAATTGTTGTATATCATTACTTTTGTAAAGTTGAATATAGCACATTAATAAATTTATATTAATTTACGACAATGTTTTTAAATGGGATTCTTTTTTATGAGATTATATACTTGGCGCTCTTTGTTGTACCTTTTTTTAAAAAAGGTAATTTTGTGGAGATTTCACACATTTTATAGTGTTTATTATGGCTGTATAATTTTTTCACCCCCTCGAGTGAATTATTAATATTAAGTGAAATATTATATTGCCATCCAAACTACGCACGCCTGCAAAGCTACTAGACAATTGGATTGGTGGAATTGGTTTAAATTTGAGTTTTCAGACATGAAGCAAACATACAGGAAGCAAACAGAGGATTGAAGCTGAATAAAATCGTTTAATTAATATAATACTATGTCACAATAAATTTTTTTCTCTAACGTAGATTATCTGTAAATATATAAAATCCACATTTTAGTTACAACTTAACGTAGAACATATAGAAATAGAGTGGCCCTTTGTTATAGTAAATGTTAGAGACTACAAAATGTGCCCGAAGGAAGTGAGAGCGCAGAATGTCTTGTTGGAGGAAATATAAATACTAATGGTAATTTATCGAAAATGAACAAAGAGATTCAATATTTTTAACACACAATTAATTGGTGCTGGAATAAAATTAAATTAGTATGTTTATTGGTGAATTGAAATACTGTTCATGGGAAACTAATCAAATTAATGAATAGCGTAGGAACTACTGTGGATTTTAATAAAATATTATATTCATAATACTTCAGAGATTTCAAATCTTATGTGAAAATATGTTTCACAAAAGTTTGGAAAGTATCGAGGGAGATGCATATTCAGCGTACTTTCTCACTAATGTGACGTACTCGACATTGCAAGCAGTACGCCATAATTTTCTTAACCCTTAACTGGTATACTGTTTTTTTCAAACGTAACTGGTATACTGGGGTCGTGGCAGACCCCAAATAAAAAAGGGCACAGAAACTTGTAAAGTCGACACTAGAAGAACCTCTATGAATATTTTGTTCTTAGGTAATATATAAAATAATAGAAACGTAGAAATTTAAATTATTACTACAAAGTTAATTATAAATTCAGTTTACAAACTTAGACAACCAAAAGTTTCACAGCGAAATCTGTGTGCCGGGGGTAATGAGTAACCCCAGGATACCAGTTAAGGATTAAATATCAATGCTACGCTAATTTGAAAAATTTTGTCGATTTACCTTATTTGACAAATTTCAAGAAACTTGTGCGAAACAAGATGATTCTCTGTCTATGTAATAACCTTCTCTGGACAATCTCCAAGCCTGTGTATCCCCTTCATTTCTGTCCAAGCCTGTGCACCCCCTTCATTTCTGTCCAAGCCCGTGCGTCCCTTTCATTTTTATCTGAGCCTGTGCGTCTCCTTTATTTCTATCCAAGCCCATGCATCTCCTTCATTTCTACAAGTTTTACATAAAAACTCTAATGTAAAAATAGTCTGATGGTATAAAAACAATATATTATTTTGTAAAAACTTGTGTCAAAGAAGACGCTACTCTGTCGAACCTTCTCCGGACAACTTCCAAGTCTATGCGTGCCCTCCGTTTCTATAAGCTCTACATAAATAGTCTATTAAACAATTTTGGTGACTTACCTTGTTAATTGAGACAATAATTCGGTGTCCTATGTCGTGTAAAAAGTCGTGACATTTCAAAAATTTCCTTATTTCACACTTCGCAGGTTATGGTTCTTTAATATATTTAATACTAGCTAGGTTACGTTTATATCTCTACACACATGCTTTCTGCTAGCTGTCACGTGACTATTTGTTACGCGATTGGCCGAACCCGCATCAATATATAGATATACACGCTGCGCGAGAACAGAGTGTATCAAGTTACACCACGATCCAATGAACGACGTGCCTGAGAGACATTTCTCTCCCTTTCACGTTCCCCTCTTCCCTACACTTTACCAGGACGATGCTGAATTTTTAAGAACATGAAAATCGGGAAATCGCCACTTTACAACGAAATATCTCAGCTCATAAGGCACGTAGGAACAAAACGAAGACACTTTTCTTATGTAAATCAAACCCAGACTACCCATTAAGACCATTCAAAATCGAATCGGATCAGCCGTTATTGAGATTCGGAAATATCAGGGTTCAGAATAGCGAGTTGTCGCGTAATAGAGACACTCTGTGCTCGCGCTGCGTATATATACATATATATACTTGGCGCGAGACACTACCGTGTCTCTTGATGGGTCGAAGATGTCGCAAATTTTAACGTGTCTTCAATCGGTGTCGATTCGCCCACGGGGTACATTCTCGAGGTAGATCTGGAATATCCGCAACGTCTTCACAACATTCATGCCGATCTACCGTTCTGTCCGACGCGTGCCAAACCACCCGGCAGCAGACAGGACAAGTTACTCGCGACGGTATACGATAAGCAGCGTTACGTTATTCATTATCGCAACCTGCAGCAGTGCATGCGTCACGGTCTTCGTATTACAAAGATACACCGCGTGCTTCAATTCGCTCAATCCCCCTGGCTCCGCGATTACATCGAACTCAACACAGGGTTTGGAACAAGCGCGACAAACGACTTTGAAAAAAATTTGTACAAATTGATGAACAACGCAGTATTCGGTAAAACCATGGAAAATGTGCGAAATCATGTGGATGTAAAAGTGTTGACTCATTGGCAATGATCGCGAAACCGAATTTCCACAGCAGAAGTGTTTTTTCGGAAAATTTAATAGCTGTTGAATTGCGAAAGCTCGAGGTGAAATTCAACAAACCGATATACGTGGGTATGTGCATTCTGGACATATCAAAAATTTGTTTGTATGAATTTCACCACGAGTACATGTCGCCCAAGTACGCGACAAATTGTAAAATTGTATACACAGACACAGACAGCCTCATTTATCACATTCGATGCGGTGATATCTATGAATCTATGAAGCACAATATCGACAGATTCGACACCAGCGATTATCCCATCGACAATGTATATAATATGCCGCGCTTAAATAAGAAGGTTCCAGGGCTGATGAAGGACGAAAATAATGGTGCGATAATGACCGAATTCGTAGGTCTTAGAGCGAAAATGTACGCACTTCGCGTAGATGGTGAAAAAGATACAAAGAAAGCGAAAGGCGTCAAGACCAACGTCATAGCCAGAACGATAACTTTCGACGACTACGCACAGTGCTTGGAAAGGGAGATCGAAATGGTTCGCAGACAATCGTGCATACGGTCTAAATTGCACAAAGTGTACACCATTTCGGAATCTAAAATCGCTCTAAGTCCGCACGACGACAAGCGGTATATCGTACCCGATTCGACCGACACTCTGCCCTGGGGACATTATAATATACCCTTGTGAAATAGAAACTATTGTATTTATTGTATAATATTCTTCGCACATGTATGGAAATTATTATAAATAGTGGAATTATTGCATATGTGTCATTGTATATTAACTGGATTATAAATGGTGGAATTATTGTATAAAAAATTGTTCGCACATGTATATGTATTATTGTATTTATTGAATCATGTATTATTATTTTTTTACAATACATTATTTTTATTTATCCAAGAATTGTGTGATTTATCAAACCCCAACAACTTTATTATCCCCCTTCCTACGTAAGACTTTTTCCACTAAATACACATCAGGATCGGTGACGCGTTGCAGCTCGTGTTCATAGAATCCTCTAGCAACGGGTTTTCCACAGGAATGGACGAGCAGATACTCCGCGGGATTAGTTGTTTGTACTTTGGCCAGCTCGAACACCTCCGTTGTCCAATTCGGCGTATAACCTTTATCGAAGATGGTTTTGAATTTGCTCACGCGCACAAACTCGCCCAACTTGAATCTCGCTGGAGCGGCGATCTTTACGTTGTTGTACACGGTGGTTAGTAGCTTGTCGTCGATCGCAGGGGTAACATCGCAAGGACGCATTTTGATGGTTCTATGTTTTCGCGCGTTATACTCTGCGAGAAGACTTGATAGCGCATCGATCCATCTGTAGGTTCCATTGAGCGTAAACATTTTCCACATATTGTTCTTCAAAGTTCGATTGAAACGTTCCACGACGGAGGCCTTCATCACCGAATACGTCGAATAATGATTAATGTCATGCTTTGCCAATAGTTTCTGCACATCAGCGTTGTAAAATTCTTTTCCTTGATCGGTTTGCAAATTTTTCGGATATCGATCTCTAAATATCTTTGTAAACGCTTTAGTCACCTCAGCGCCACTTTTAGTCTTCAACGGCATCGCCCAGGCATACTTGCTCAGCACATCAATGACGGTGAGTATGTAGTGGTGACCTTGGTTGAATCGTGAGTAAGGACGCATTTCTACAACGTCAGGTTGCCATAGATCGTCGTATCCGTGCACTATGACGCGCCTCCGCGGGAAATGTCTTCGAGCTGGAGCGTGCAATTCCTCAACGAGTTGTAGCTTCTTGCGACCATGGTTTTCTTTACTCTTGGATGTCGATAATGGTGGCATGTTTGATCACAGAGGTGTCTTCGACACGAATGATGCGATAATTATCGTGTACGCGCATTATGTGCTCCCCATCGGTCCGAGGAAATTCCGGACAAGATCAACCATCTCACACGATGCTCCTTCGCAGCGCTGCTGCGGGATAGAATTCGACGCCTGCGATATCTTTTGAACGCTGTTTTGCAACGTCAGCATATCTCTCTGAAACACGACCAGCTTCCTCTCTAATTCTTCCTGTTGCTCTCTCAAAAGTTTAATGCTCTTTTCCATATACAGTTTATTGACTGCATCGGTGTCAGCTGTGGGTTGCGCTACCCGTCGTATCTTGCGTGATTTTGCATCAAAGTCAATACCAGTCATGCAAAGAGCGTTATCTCGCATGTAATTTCGAAGCAAACCGTTCCATTTGTAGTAGTCCATTCCAGCTGTTCCACTCTTCTCAAGCGACACCCCAAATTTGTTGATCGGCATCTCGATGCATACAGTGCGCGTCATCGGCATGCGGTTTAATTTATACAATATGACCCGCCTCGCGAAGTTCTTCCTCGATGGATGCGATTTCGTTATCAAGACCCGTGTGACCTGCCGCGCGCGATGCAATGAGCAATCTAAGTCTATCGACCAGCTCGTTGGGATCGTCCCAGTGCACGTAATCGATCTTGTTATCGTTTACCGTCATGAGTCGTGGTGTCCTTAGACCTTTCCCTGTCCTTTTAGCCGATGAACTGGGGACTAGCGGCGCAATTACATATTTGTACTTGTATCCCTTGTTGCTCAATATGCGATTGCGATCACCATGTTTTTGTTTGTGAGCGTTCGTCGCAAGCAGTATACTTTTATATTTTTGTTTATCGGCCTCGGTGTATACAGCATCATTTGGAATTTTCTTGAAAATCAGTTCGTAAAGGCCGGGCGTTCCCTTGTATCTTACACCATCGATGAGTATATCATCATCCTTGTCCATATCGAAAGCCTTATTCCCAAGCATCATCTTCTTCTTATCGGTAAAGTATACACCGTATACATGGTCTATGGTCTTATCTTTATCCTCACTTAGGATTACATCCATGTATTTTTGTCCCAGCGGACCGAAATAACTGCGAAGCGCATCTTGTCCCTCGAATGTTTGAAGTTGTTGTCTAATAGATGTCACAAATGACTCATTGGGAGAAGTTTCGAAAACGTCATCATCATAATCATCATCACCATCATCAATGGCTGAGAGCAATTGTACAGAAGGAATTGTATTTATTGGCGTGATAGGGACCGGAGGCTCGTTTAACGTAGTATTCTGTCGTTTCCGCTTCGATTGAACTGGTGTGGAGGTTACGAGTGAATAATCCGCTGACGCGCGCGATTTCCTCTTTCTCTTCAACGTCGATGTGTTCCATTTAGGATGAATTTTTGTTTTAGGCGTTAATGTTTCATTCTCTTCAACGTCAATGCTCACTTGTGATAATGTGTCTGCCTCTGTGGTATTTTTCACTATATGTTACAAGGGTTCGACGATAGGTTTAAAGTATCTCTCCAACGCGATATCTTCCTCCAACTTGCTAGTCTTCAAAGCCAAGTGTTTCTTGCGAATGGCTGCACTAGTTTTTGCAATTTCCTTCGCTATCCTCTCGCGATCCTTAACCTCCAGACTATCGATATCAATCATCATCGTTGTATCGCAGACGTTGCTTTCTCATCGAAGTGTTGACAGCGATTGACCATCTCACGGTATGGCAAACTCGTTAAATCCCTTTCTATAACGTCCATTGGACATCGCGCTATCCTTATCTATTGCCGCGAAACCATACTCTCGTTGCCAACAATTACGACAACAACGCGCAGAAATCCTCGTATGACATATCGGTGTTTACGTGATCGTTTTACACATGAGTAGTAATACTAAGCGGGTTCTAATTCACTTTCAAGGCCATTTCCCCCTCCCCGACTCCCAACCGGCGCGGGGCGGTGGGGAAAGTGAGGGCGCGCGGGGAGCGGGGCGGAGGGAAACCGTGGCGCGGGGCCTGCGGGGGAGGAAGACCGGTTGCGCGCGCACGCGCCGCGGAGTGGGGGAAGCCGCGACGATAGAGGGGGGATCAGTCCGGGCCGAGCCGCCGCGGAGGCCTCTCCAGACCTGACCCACCGTCGGAAATTTGTATACCTAACCGTGGGAGGGAAGGATGCCGCGGTAACCTCTCCAGACCTGGCCCACCCTAAAATTTTTTAGACTGAACCCACCCTGAAATTTTTTTTCCCCACGAATCTTAAAATTATAAGGTGAGGAGGATGACAGGATAAATAAAATGGAGAAAACCATATAAGTTTAAAAATATTTTATTATTATTATCTTGAATGAGTGGTCACGGGATACACTTTTGAAATACTTTTAATGAGAAATTATTATTATTTTATATATAAAAAATGAACAAGTACAATATAAAAAAATGAAAAAAAAATACAATAAAATATATCAAATAAGAAATATAAGTATAATAATAATAAAAGAATATAAAATATGAAATATGAAATATAAAAATTGAAAAAAGGAAAACTAATATAAAATATGAAAAAATATGAAAAAATATGAAATGAAGGAGGTGAGGGTGGCGATGGGGGGGATGGTGGTAATGGGGGCGACGGTATTCGCACCATCGGCCGCCTCAATCGTCGCAGGCCCGGCATCTGATATGGCCGCAGCCGCGCCGCTCCATATCCATTTTGGCGCCACCGCGGCGCACGTGCATGATGCAACAAGTCCTAGAACACATACGCAAACATTGATATGACACTGATACATTAAACATAATAAACATGAAACATACAAAACATTACAAACATTGATATAATATTAACTCATCAAACATAGTAAACATGAGATACACAAAACAATGCAAAGTATTACATACCTGTGGTGGCAGCGGTGGCGAAGGCGGCGAGGGCGGCGAGGGCGGCGAGGGTGGCAGCGGTGGCGAAGGCGGCGAGGGCGGCGAGTGCGGCGAGGGTGGCGAGGGTGGCGAGGGTGGTGAGGGTGGCGAGGGCGGCGAGGGCGGCGGCGACCCCTCCCAATCGCTACTCCAGACGGGGGATGGTGGCGGCGATGGCGAACGCTAGAAGATAGAAACCCACGATTTAATAATGATACAACCACGATTTAAGAACACTTGGATTCAACGGTTAAACGCGGTAAATGACAAAATATTTATATGTACATACCTCCGGGTCGCACTCCGGGGCGATGCGTTTTAATCCCATTATTACACCAAAATTGTTGTACAAAAAAGATTCAGACTGTTGGCTGCCACGCTTTGAAGACGACTGATCTCGCTGCATCTCCTGGTTCATGCATGTTAAAACCCCTCCTATCATGAAATCGAGAAGTGCGTAGCTTTGCAAAAGTAAGATGTTGTTGTTCTCCACCTTTATTTTCGCTGACCATCCTCCTCCCCCGTGTCCTTATCTTCTTCTTCATTGACCATCCTCACCTTTTTCACACGCATCTTCTTCTTCGCTGACCATCCTCTCCTTATTCACACGCATCTTCTTTCACTTCTTCTTTGACACATCATTCGACTAGATTACACCACTTTAATCGCATATCCATCAGTTATTGAACGGGTGTTGGACGGGAATCGAACGGCTTGAAACGTACATCGAACGTGAATCGAACGGCTTGAAACGTACATCGAACGGCTTGAAACGTACATCGAACGTGATTCGAACGGCTTGGAACGTACATCGTACGTGAATCGAACGGTTTGAAACGTACATCGAACATGAATCGAACGGCTTGATACGTACATCAAACGTGAATCGAACGTCTTGGACCGTGCATCGAACCATTTCTCAATAATTGCAACCATCGTCTTAATCTAGCATACATCATATTTAGGAAGTTGGTTTAGGAAGGGTGAAGAAAATTATACGCATTAAAAAATGATTATATTTATTTATGAATTTCTCTGTGGCGTTTAGTCCACCAGTTGAATATTTTAAATACATTTTGCAAGGCACAGTGCTTTGCGTGTCTGCCACATCGCAGAGTATCAACTACATTTAGCTTATTTAGAGATTGTATATCCTCGTAGTCAATGTCCAGCGTCTCGATGATCACATCCGCTCTCGTACTTTCATCGAGGAAATCCGCAAGCCATTCGCGTTTCTGCAGCCCTTTAACGTACACGACATGGCACGTGTCATCTTCTTCATCGATCGCATCAGCTACAGCTTTCGTAATTAGCTGTTTAGCCATACTGTATGGAACTTCTCCATCGTCCCAGCGTAGCCCATGATGTTTCGCCGTCAACCACCGGATCCTTGATTTGTCAGATTTCGTAAGAAGATATTGCGGCATCGAACTCCGAAAAATATAATGCGAGAGAATTGTTCCCTTTCGCAGGACAGCCACTTCCTTGACGACAAATCTTCCATCGACGATGAACCCTTGCATGTCAACAAATGTTGGCGTAGACATTATCGATACAATTTAGAGACCCGCTCGCTGCCAAGACAGATGGGGGAATGCAATCTTTCTCGTAAAGCATTCTCTTTCATTTCTTTTGGTACGAATTTGACACAGGAGAGGGCAATTTAATTCATTTTGCGCACCACGTTTGTCAGCGGATTGTATTCAACCACCCGATCGTGCAGAATCAGACAATAGGCCGTAGTATTTGCCGGTACGTTCTCTTTACACTCGAATTCTATGCGCACATCCACGGTGCCGCTTTTAACCGACTCATTTTGTCGCGAGCAATCAATCACCACGAAGGGACCAAATTCTAAAAATTCGGCCACGGTGAATAATCCATCGCTACAGTTGTAATATGATTTACGGAATTGTGTATACATGTGAAACAAGATGGCATGCTTATCCATGTCAAAGTCCACCTGCATGTCATCATATGGGTGAAAATCCGAGTTGAGAAAAGCTTTTACATTGGTTAATTTGCATTTGTCGAACATAGTAGCATCTTTGGACATATCATTCTTTCGATCAGTCTGTAGAGCAAGGATAATGACACGCGGCTTCTCCAATTGCGCAGATGCCTTCACGGCCCATGAGTGCTTGGTCGTGCTCTGTAAAGCCGGGTCCAGACCTGAATGCGTATACGCTGAGCAGGCTGAGCGCGGCACGAATATTCTGATGTGGACGGGTGAAACGGTAGCCAGGGCCGCATGCTTCTACGTCAGAAAGGGTGAGCGTGAACGCATATGCTAGTGTGGACGGGTCATTCGTAGTGACTCGGCGCATGCGACCCGACTCGCGAATGCCGGCGCAGGCACATGGCCTGAGCCGACCGTTGTCGGTTTTCTTCCACACATCAAAGGAAGTTTGGAGTGCATTGCGTTCAGCGTGGAAGATAGGGGCAGATGTGATACTTTTCTAAAATCCTCGATGTCTCGGATTTTCATGATATTGAAATATATATATGGTAGCCCATATGAAATTAGGGAGGGTTAAGTCCTCATTTTTGCAGATTCGAAATTGTTTAAAACATACAAATTTTCTAAGTTGCCCGCTTTCGGTAATTTTTACGAAACGCCTGCACAAATTAATTTCAATGACTTAAATTATTGAAGGCATAGACTAAATAAATTTAAAAATTACATTTTGAATAATAATAATGCAATTTTTCGGTAATTTTTACGAAACGCCTACACAAATTAATTTCAATGACTTAAATTATTGAAGGCATAGACTAAATAAATTTAAAAATTACATTTTGAATAATAATAATGCAATTACCATATGATAGACTTTAAAGCTCTATTTTACTGAATAATTTGTCTTTCTTTTCTTCACTACACCCTGCATTGTTCTTAATTCATACAGCCAGGCCAACTCGCTGTTGTGTTAAAAAATCACACGAGATTACTCGCGGGGGGCAGCCATACGCCTCGTGGAGGGACGCAGGTAGAAAATGAGGTATCGGCTGACAGCGCGTGATCCCGCCTGTGACGTCTTCCCTTCGAATTGGAGACTGATCCCTTATTTCTTCAGTATAAACACGTGCTACAATATCAAAACCAAACTACGCACTGACATATGCGGTGCGAGACAACGTGGACCATAAAGAGAAAACATTACTATGATGAGGTGAAAACGTTGCGTCTGCAACGAATGCAGATCCGATTGGTCATAATATAATCTCCCTCCTACGCCTCATCCTTTCTCGCAGTACATACGCCGGTGCCTGTTTTTGTTATGATATTGGAGCGCGTAGTTACTCGAAAGATATGGGATTCGTCTTCAATTAGAAGGGAAAACGACGCAGACGGGAACCAGGCGTCCCTCCAGCCTGCAGGTGGCGTATTGATGGTGGACCATACTTTTTAATTGCTATATTGGTAACATCTTTTTCATATGCATGAAGTAATTGTAGTTTTAATATAATTATGAAACACACATTGGGAACACCGCTCCTCGAAAAGGGAGGACCTTCTTTCAGTGAATTCGTTCGTGATGGGATTATGTTAAAGGATAATAATTATTTTTTCGTATTTTTGAGCGTCTTTTGTTTTTTTTTTTTCAACACCTGCATGAAAGTGGGTGTTTTTTTACGCCTGCTGAGCGGGAGCAAAATGACCAATTTCAGACGTATTCGCGTTTTCTACTTTTCTCCCAAAGGAAAAAGACTTTACGCGCATGCGTATTCGCAATTTTTTACTTTGCTCCCAACGAAACTGGAGTTTGATGTTACCCTGTGGTATGAAGATGCAATGTTCGATCATCATGCATATTTTTTTGCGAATCGCTCAGCAGGCTTTCAAAAAAACACCTTTCATGCAGGTGATGAAAAAAATATAGTGCGCGACAAGGGAGAGACGCGATTTCGCCTCGCGTGAATTGCGTGAATCACTTCACGCTCGCCGCAATCGCTTACTTCTCTTCCTTGTCACGCAATGTACTATTATAAATGAATGAAAGTTTCGCGTTCCAGAAATTGTTTTTGCAATCTATTGAGCAATAGAACAATATCAAAAACATTCACGATTATTACTAGAGAGACGTGGACTTGCAAAAACAATTTCTGGAACGCGAAACTTTCATTCATTTATACCAACGGATACAGTGTCTCATTTAAAAGCTAAAGTCTATTCATACAGTGACAAATCAAAAGTTGTAGCAATTATCAAATAAGTAATTACATAACCGGTCATTTATTCCAAAAGACGCTCAAAAATGCGAAAAAATTAATTATTATCCTTTAACATAATCCCATCACATCCTATCCTTTCCCGATGGAAGAATACTCACCACCTTCTCGTGGTTTCCATTGAACAATGGTAACTTAAATGTTTCAAACAATAAGTGCCATCGACAGAGTGTGATTTTCAAGTAACTATTAACGGTATTAAACCTTGCAGCGGTCCTCATTAATACCCTATATAAAAATGGCAGGTATAGACGCTCAGCCGCACTGCAGGGGGTTGTCCTAGCCACGGGGTACCAGATGGCAACTCTTTGACAGGCGTCGTTGGACAATCACCTTGTATTGGTAAACGGGATGACTCGGAGGGTTGAGCTGTATGTTTATTTAGCTAACTATGTATCACACCATCTTTAAGACTGCGGAGTGGGCTAAGTTAAGCACAGAAGTTGGTGAAGAAAGACACAATGGCACTTTCGACCCCTCCGCATGCGTCATTCGTGCGCGCACAGCCTGCTCAGCGTATACGCATTCAGGTCTGGACCCGGCTTAAGAGAGGATACTCGTACATATCCCACGATTGAAAACAAATGCTCAGGTTTCGTCCACTGTCCAAAGTATGTAGCAGTGATAGCTTATTAACGTCGTTCAGCGTCACATGAGGCATCCGCCATTGTACTTTAACTAATTGAATTTCTGGTCCAACATCGGCGATTCAATTAGAACATTGTTATCGTTGCGCGATCGTATTAAAATCAATTCGTGACGCACATTAATAATAATGTGTTTGTAGTCCTCGCAAAATCCCAGCCAATATTTCAGTGGGATACAAAAATTGAAATGATTTTTCACTTTTAGCCCATCGCGTCGTTTCAAGCTCCATCCGGCATTCTCCATATTTTTGTCTTCGCCAGATGTCAGCGATATATAGTTTTTCAGTGTGCTAGTTATTCCAACGTTTCTGTTGCGATCAATTTCCACACCATTCAGCTCGTATCGAATCTCATCGAATAAGAACGCCATGCAATTATTTCCCAATGTCACCGTTAATTTATCCTTTGGTTTATTTATCTTCAATTTTCCCTCCACGTAGAGGAAACTTTCACACGGTAATGTGTATAAATCCTGCTGTTGTATGGGTATTCTTATCTCATCGCTGTGTCCAAACGTTGTGTTGACGTATGGGTTGTATGTGTGAGTCTCGAGCTTGACGATGCGATCATCAAACGTCGGCTTCCCTCCAATGCTTAGAATGTCAGCCATTTTTCAACTTAATTGCACACGGTGAATCCCAAGGATTTCAAAAATGCAATGTTTGCAGCAGTGAGTCTCTTCTTTTTAGCGTGATCAGAGCTGTTGTTGTTGTTGTTGTTGCAGTTGTTGTAAACAATTTGGTTTGGAAGAAACGAGTTTCTGGAGACGTTCAACACAAACATCTCTTTCGTTCGCACCACACGTATTATCGTCATCGCCGTCGTACGTGCAATCTCATGGTAATCTCTTCACCTCGAAAATCGAGCAGCCGTCCGTCTTGATCCACAACCCGTATCGTTAGATCCGTAACGACCCGTGCGGTGATTGGAAGGTAAATGATCTGCGCGGGCGTTTCCGATATCTTATATCCTGGTGGGGCTCTCGGAGAAAATTCATGTATCGTATGTACGCGCTTTCCATTGTTGTACGCACCAGCGGTAGCGCTACATTCAACGCGAATAATGTTCACGTTCATGATATTAATCGGATCGTCTGATTCGTGCCACCGACCTGGTTCCAACACCCGATTCGTCGAGAGTCCTAGTAGCGATCCAATGTTATTGCGCTTCGTAAAGTCTACGGTGAACGAGCAGTACAGCTCGGTTTTCATGGTATTGTTGTTGGGACGCAACACTATAGGATACACATCACCATCGTTAGCATCGGTGCCGCCGACATTTTTAGGATACCGCTCGAGTAATCGCTGCCTCAAATACTTGGCAATGGCGTCTAGTTCGTACGAACCGTGGGGAATCGTAATGTATTCAGGAGTGGTGTGGATGCTGTTGCTGATGTCATAATTTGCGGTGAAGTAGAATTTATCGTTGCTCGAGTCGATGTTTGGTATTGTATGATAAGTTTCAAAGGTTGTTAGACCAAGCTCGTAATTATCGTCGCTCAAATCTATGGGTGGAAAGTAGCTCACCGCGAGGGTGCTACTCTTGCCGGTTAGAGTGAACGTTAGCGACATATTCCAAGCTGTACGACTCGATTAGTACTGAATCAGAGTGGTGGGAAGTCAATCCTTAAATTTGGTGCCGATCGTTTGTAGAAAGCGTAGACATAGTTGCCCGCAATTACTTTGATCGTACTTCTGACAAGCCGTTCGATTGTATTCGATTTTCACAGCATCTTTGTTCAGATATTGTACCAATTCCTTAGGCGGCCGAAGATTCCCGAAGCTGTCGAAATATATAGCTCGACATCCTCTCTTCGCATACGCTACCCAATGAGTTCCCGACCCCTCGACATTGTCCAAATTTATGATACCGCTCCCGTTTCGACGTACTCCTCCAGCTGGTAGCGCGTTGCGCATAAAAACACCTCTAAAGAATGGAATATGCATACGTTTTGCCAACTCAGCCAATTGCACATCGGTAGTTATGCCCACAGGCATTTTTATTTTCTTTTCGACGTTTTTTTTTTCGTTTCGATATTCCCTGTCCGCGCTTGTACGGTGTGAGATAAAGTCCGTGACCTTCCATGGAGCGATTATGACGCTGCATTTCCTGCAGCTGATGTTGCGCCGCCTTATTATCGTTTACCACCTTGGCTATCCCCGCCGCTCCACCAGCTAATGATCCGAGAACACCTAGGAGCGGGAGAAGTGGTAATATGCCACTAGTGATGGGATCTGAAGCGCTTCGAAGCGCTTCGAATCTATATATATGACAATAACTTCGGAGCGCTTCGAACATGATTCGAAGCTCTTGAAAAGCCGGTCGGCTTCGAAGTCTGAACGGATTCGAAGTCTGTTCGGCTTCGAAGTCTCGAAACTCTTGGTTCGAACCTTGGTAGGTACCCTGTGGCGAAAACAACACTCGTCAGTGCCTCACAAAATTGTATGGCCTTCGACCCTCCAAGGGGTTTGAATACCATTAAAAAGTGAGAAATGTCTAGGATTTCCGAGTTTCTCATCAGATCTTTGCGAAAACGACGCCAATCGATTTCTTATGTTTCGCCGATGAAACTAACACCAAGAACGACGTAATTCTGACCATAATGAAGTAATAAATGAAGTATAATAAATAAATAAATAAATAAATAAATAAATAAATAAATAAATGAATGAATGAATGAATGAATGAATGAATGAATGAATGAATGAATGAATGAATGAATGAATGAATGAATGAATGAATGAATGAATGAATGAATGAATGAATGAATGAATGAATGAATGAATGAATGAATGAATGAATGAATGAATGAATGAATGAATGAATGAATGAATGAATGAATGAATGAATGAATGAATGAATGAATGAATGAATGAATGAATGAATGAATGAATGAATGAATGAATGAATGAATGAATGAATGAATGAATGAATGAATGAATGAATGAATGAATGAATGAATGAATGAATGAATGAATGAATGAATGAATGAATGAATGAATGAATGAATGAATGAATGAATGAATGAATGAATGAATGAATGAATGAATGAATGAATGAATGAATGAATGAATGAATGAATGAATGAATGAATGAATGAATGAATGAATGAATGAATGAATGAATGAATGAATGAATGAATGAATGAATGAATGAATGAATGAATGAATGAATGAATGAATGAATGAATGAATGAATGAATGAATGAATGAATGAATGAATGAATGAATGAATGAATGAATGAATGAATGAATGAATGAATGAATGAATGAATGAATGAATGAATGAATGAATGAATGAATGAATGAATGAATGAATGAATGAATGAATGAATGAATGAATGAATGAATGAATGAATGAATGAATGAATGAATGAATGAATGAATGAATGAATGAATGAATGAATGAATGAATGAATGAATGAATGAATGAATGAATGAATGAATGAATGAATGAATGAATGAATGAATGAATGAATGAATGAATGAATGAATGAATGAATGAATGAATGAATGAATGAATGAATGAATGAATGAATGAATGAATGAATGAATGAATGAATGAATGAATGAATGAATGAATGAATGAATGAATGAATGAATGAATGAATGAATGAATGAATGAATGAATGAATGAATGAATGAATGAATGAATGAATGAATGAATGAATGAATGAATGAATGAATGAATGAATGAATGAATGAATGAATGAATGAATGAATGAATGAATGAATGAATGAATGAATGAATGAATGAATGAATGAATGAATGAATGAATGAATGAATGAATGAATGAATGAATGAATGAATGAATGAATGAATGAATGAATGAATGAATGAATGAATGAATGAATGAATGAATGAATGAATGAATGAATGAATGAATGAATGAATGAATGAATGAATGAATGAATGAATGAATGAATGAATGAATGAATGAATGAATGAATGAATGAATGAATGAATGAATGAATGAATGAATGAATGAATGAATGAATGAATGAATGAATGAATGAATGAATGAATGAATGAATGAATGAATGAATGAATGAATGAATGAATGAATGAATGAATGAATGAATGAATGAATGAATGAATGAATGAATGAATGAATGAATGAATGAATGAATGAATGAATGAATGAATGAATGAATGAATGAATGAATGAATGAATGAATGAATGAATGAATGAATGAATGAATGAATGAATGAATGAATGAATGAATGAATGAATGAATGAATGAATGAATGAATGAATGAATGAATGAATGAATGAATGAATGAATGAATGAATGAATGAATGAATGAATGAATGAATGAATGAATGAATGAATGAATGAATGAATGAATGAATGAATGAATGAATGAATGAATGAATGAATGAATGAATGAATGAATGAATGAATGAATGAATGAATGAATGAATGAATGAATGAATGAATGAATGAATGAATGAATGAATGAATGAATGAATGAATGAATGAATGAATGAATGAATGAATGAATGAATGAATGAATGAATGAATGAATGAATGAATGAATGAATGAATGAATGAATGAATGAATGAATGAATGAATGAATGAATGAATGAATGAATGAATGAATGAATGAATGAATGAATGAATGAATGAATGAATGAATGAATGAATGAATGAATGAATGAATGAATGAATGAATGAATGAATGAATGAATGAATGAATGAATGAATGAATGAATGAATGAATGAATGAATGAATGAATGAATGAATGAATGAATGAATGAATGAATGAATGAATGAATGAATGAATGAATGAATGAATGAATGAATGAATGAATGAATGAATGAATGAATGAATGAATGAATGAATGAATGAATGAATGAATGAATGAATGAATGAATGAATGAATGAATGAATGAATGAATGAATGAATGAATGAATGAATGAATGAATGAATGAATGAATGAATGAATGAATGAATGAATGAATGAATGAATGAATGAATGAATGAATGAATGAATGAATGAATGAATGAATGAATGAATGAATGAATGAATGAATGAATGAATGAATGAATGAATGAATGAATGAATGAATGAATGAATGAATGAATGAATGAATGAATGAATGAATGAATGAATGAATGAATGAATGAATGAATGAATGAATGAATGAATGAATGAATGAATGAATGAATGAATGAATGAATGAATGAATGAATGAATGAATGAATGAATGAATGAATGAATGAATGAATGAATGAATGAATGAATGAATGAATGAATGAATGAATGAATGAATGAATGAATGAATGAATGAATGAATGAATGAATGAATGAATGAATGAATGAATGAATGAATGAATGAATGAATGAATGAATGAATGAATGAATGAATGAATGAATGAATGAATGAATGAATGAATGAATGAATGAATGAATGAATGAATGAATGAATGAATGAATGAATGAATGAATGAATGAATGAATGAATGAATGAATGAATGAATGAATGAATGAATGAATGAATGAATGAATGAATGAATGAATGAATGAATGAATGAATGAATGAATGAATGAATGAATGAATGAATGAATGAATGAATGAATGAATGAATGAATGAATGAATGAATGAATGAATGAATGAATGAATGAATGAATGAATGAATGAATGAATAAATAAATAAATAAATAAATAAATAAATAAATAAATAAATAAATAAATAAATAAATAAATAAATAAATAAATAAATAAATATTTAATTCCATGAAAAATCGAATTATATCATTTGAAGCTGCCTTCGTTAAAAATAGTCCGATTTACATGAAATTTGATATGATTTTCATCGGAAAAACATAAGGAATCCGTCGGTGTCACTTCCATATCCATACGATAAAGAATAAAGAATTATGTTATTTCTGAAACAGGTATGAATCCTCCGGCCGACCGCAGGCTGTGGTCCGCAGCGGTTCCAGGTCGGCGCCCCGCTGTCGAGAGTGATAATGTGAAATATTCATTTTAGCGTAAGAAAAGAAATTTTTTATTCTTTATCGTATCGATATGGAAGTGACACCAATGAATTCCTTATGTTTTTCTAATGAACGTCATGCCAAATCTCATGCAAATCGGATTACTTTTGCACAAGCAATTTGGGTTGCTTATGCTGTCCAGACCACCACCGCTGGCTCGCGGGACAATACAGTCACAGTCAATACAGTATGTGAAAAATAATGTATGAATATTGTTTTCTTCATTTGTGCATTCATGAAGAAACGGGCTTCGTCGAAAGTTAAGAGATGTTATTGCGCGTGTTTCTTTCCTCACCAGTTTATTATAGAATATTACTGTTAATAAAGAGAATTGTGTTTATTATACACTGGCTTTAAGTCGAACTTAACCTCGAGTTCATACCTCTTCCAGAAATAAAATAATTCTTTATTCTTATCGTATGGATATGGGAGTGACATCGATGGAATCCTTTTGTTTTTTCATTGAAAATCATATCAATTTTCATGTAAATCGGACTATTTTTAACGAAGGCAACTTCAAATATTATAATTCGATTTTTCATGGAATTTACTTCATTATGGTCCGAATGACGTCGTTCTTGGTGTTAGTTTCATCGGCGAAACATAAGGAATCGATTGGCGTCGTTTTCGCACAGATCTGACGAGAAATTCGAAAATCCTAGACATTTCTCACTTTTTAATGGTATTCAAACCCCTTGGAGGGTCGAAAGCCATAAAATTTGGTAAGGCATTAGAGAGTGTTGCCTTCGCCACGGGGTGCCAGGCGGTATTCTGTAAATATGGGTCCCAAACGTACCGAGGTTTCGAACCAAAAGATTCGAGACTTCGAAGCCCACCAAGAGAGGTTTCGAACCAAAAGATTCGAGACTTCGAAGCCCACCAAGACTTCGAAGCCGAGCAAGACTTTTCAAGACTTTTAAGCTTCGAATCATGTTCGAAGCGCTTCGAAGTAGTCGCCTGACATTCAAGACCGATTCGAAGCGCCGGGAACCGCTTCGGAGTCCCATCACTATATGCCACCCCGTTTTGCCACCGGAAGAATCCGCTTTTTCGATTATCTCTTCGTTGTACTTTTGCGGGATTTTGTTTTCACCCTCATTCCGATTTTCGTCTTGGCCTTCATAGCTGCCCAAACAGCTGTAGCAGCACCTCTTTCACCCAGAGTCGAGTCTCGCGCAACGATGCGTTTTCGCGCTTTGTCAGCGAGTACGTTATCTGCCGCGTGCCTTTCGTCGAGGTCGTTGCTACGCGAATATGCAATATCGTGTTCGCGACACGCGGTGTCCCCAGATGAGTTCCTGGACCACAAAACTGATATCCAGGAATATGTAATTCGAAAGGTAGCGCGGTTATCGCCCGATTTAACAAACCACGACCTTTCTTCACTCTCGTTGGCGACATTCGTTGCAGTTTTTAATCAATGGCGCTGGACCGTCGATATGCGTTCGCTGCCAGGGGCGATTATAATGTTCCAAGCACCGACGACACTGCTGCACCTCAGAATCGGCTTTTATATGCTCGGGGAGCCTGTCCCACAACTGGTCAATGTGTCTCCCAAACTCTCGGAGTAGAATAATATTTGGTATATATTTCAACTGCTCAGAGGTTAGGTCTCGAATATCGCAATTATCCGACAGGATCAGAAGCATTTTGAATACTGAGGTGTTTTCGCTTCTGCGCGGACCTATAAATAGGACGTGTCATCGCTTCGAAAATCAGTTTTCACAGTTCACATCGAGGATGCGATTCGTGCGACAACCTGTAAGGATACGCGTGACAAATTTTGACGATAAATCGGAAATGATGTCACCGAATTCGAAGCGTAGACATGGTAGCATGCTACCAAACACTATCCGCTGTGTTATTTGCGGCCCATCGAATTGTGGAAAAACCATCGTGCTGGTGAGCTTGTTGGAAAGCCCACACGGCGTCCGCTTCGAGAACGTGTACGTGTATTCTAAGTCGCTGCAACAGCCGAAATATTAATAGTTGGAGAATTTATTGACTCCGATAGATGAAATTATCTACTTTACGTTTTCGAATAATAGTGACGTCATCCCACCGAGCGAATCGCTTCCGAATTCTATTTTTATCTTTGATGACGTGGCATGTGACAAGCAAAATACGATACGAGAGTACTTTGCAATGGGGCGTCACTCCAACGTTGACTGCTTCTATCTCTGTCAGACGTATGCAAAGATTCCCAAACATCTTATACGCGACAATGCGAATCTGTTGATTCTGTTTAAGCAGGATGGTACCAACTTGAAACATGTGTACAACGATCACGTAAACACCGATATGTCATACAAGGATTTCTGCGCGTTGTGTCGTAATTGTTGGCAACGAGAGTATGGTTTCGTGGTAATAGACAAGGATAGCGCGATGTCCAATGGAAGTTATAGAAGGGGATTTAACGAGTTTGCCATACCGTGAGATGGTCAATCGCTGTCAACACTTCGATGAGAAAGCAACGTCTGCGGTACAACGATGATGATTGATATCGATAGTCTGGAGGTTAAGGATCGCGAGAGGATAGCGAAGGAAATTGCAAAAACTAGTGCAGCCATTCGCAAGAAACACTTGGCTTTGAAGACTGGCAAGATGGAGGAAGATATCGCGTTGGAGAGATACTTTAAACCTATCGTCGAACCCTTGAAACATATAGTGGAAAATACCACAGAGGCAGACACATTATCACAAGTGAGCATTGACGTTGAAGAGAATGAAACATTAACGCCTAAAACAAAAATCCGTCCGAAATGGAACACATCGGCGTTGAAGAGAAAGAGGAAATCGCGCGCGTCATCGGATTATTCACTCGTAACCTCCACACCAGTTCAATCGAAGCGGAAACGACAGAATACTACGTTAAACGAGCCTCCGGTCCCTATCACACCAATAAATACAATTCCTCCGGTACAATTGCTCTCAGCCATTGATGATGATTATGATGATGACGTTTTCGAAACTTCTCCCAATGAGTCATTTGTAACATCTATTAGACAACAACTTCGAACATCCGAGGGACAAGAAGCGCTTCGCAGTTATTTCGGTCCGCTGGGGCAAAAATACATAGATGTAATCCTAAGTGAGGATAAAGATAAGATCATAGACTATGTATACGGTGTATTCTTTACCGATGATAATAAGATGATGCTTGGGAATAAGGTTTTCGATATCGACAAGCATGATGATATACTCATCGATGGTGTAAGATACAAGGGAACGCCCGGCCTTTACGAACTGATTTTCAAGAAAATTCCAAATGATGCTGTATACACCGAGGCCGATAAACAAAAATATAAAAGTATACTGCTTGCGACGAACGCTCACAAACAAAAACATGGTGATCGCAATCGCATATTGAGCAACAAGGGATACAAGTACAAATATGTAATTGCGCCGCTAGTCCCCAGTTCATCGGCTAAAAGGGCAGGGAAAGGTCTCAGGACACCACGACTCATGACGGTAAACGATAACAAGATCGATTACGTGCACTGGGACGATCCCAACGAGCTGGTCGATAGACTTAGATTGCTCATTGCATCGCGCGCGGCAGGTCACACGGGTCTTGATAACGAAATCACATCCATCGAGGAAGAACTTCGCGAGGCGGGTCATATTGTATAAATTAAACCGCACGCCGATGACGCGCACTGTATGCATCGAGATGCCGATCAACAAATTTGAGGTGTCGCTCGAGAAGAGTGGAACAGCTGGAATGGACTACTACAAATGGAACGGTTTGCTTCGAAATTACATGCGAGATAACGCTCTTTGCATGACTGGTGTCGACTTTGATGCAAAATAATGCAAGATACGACGGGTAGCGCAACCCACAGCTGACACCGATGCAGTCAATAAACTGTATATGGAAAAGAACATTAAACTTTTGAGAGAGCAACAGGAAGAATTAGAGAGGAAGCTGGTCGTGTTTCAGAGAGATATGCTGACGTTGCAAAACAGTGTTCAAAAGATATCGCAGGCGTCGAATTCTATCCCGCAGCAGCGCTGCGAAGGAGAATCGTGCGAGACGGTTGATCTTGCTCCCGCACCGATGGGGAGCACATAATGCGCGTACACGATAATTATCGCATCATTCGTGTCGAAGACACCTCTGTGATCAAACATGCCTCCATTATCAACATCCTAGAGTAAAGAAAACCATGGTCGCAAGAAGCGACAACTCGTTGAGGAATTGCACGCTCCAGCTCGAAGACATTTCCCGCGGAGGCGCGTCATAGTGCACGGATACAACGATCTGTGGCAAGCTGACGTTGCAGAAATGCGTCCTTACTCGCGATTCAACCAAGGTCACCACTACATACTCACCGTCATCGATGTGCTGAGCAAGTATGCCTGGGCGATGCCGTTGAAGACTAAAAGTGGTGCTGAGGTGACTAAAGCGTTTGCAAAGATATTTAGAGATCGATATCCGAAAAATTTGCAAACCGATCAAGGAAAAGAATTTTACAACGCTGATGTGCAGAAACTATTGGCAAAGCATGACATTAATCATTATTCGACGTATTCGGTGATGAAGGCCTCCGTCGTGGAACGTTTCAATCGAACTTTGAAGAACAATATGTGGAAAATGTTTACGCTCAATGGAACCTACAGATGGATCGATGCGCTACCAAGTCTTCTCGCAGAGTATAACGCGCGAAAACATAGAACCATCAAGATGCGTCCTTGCGATGTTACCCCTACAATCGCCGACAAGCTGCTAACCACCGTGTACAACAATGTAAAGATCGCCGCTCCAGCGAGGTTCAAGTTGGGCGAGTTTGTGCGCGTGAGCAAATTCAAAACCATCTTCGATAAAGGCTATACGCCGAATTGGACAACGGAGGTGTTTAAGATAGCCAAAGTACAAGCAACTGATCCCGCGACGTATCTGCTCGTCGATTCCTGTGGAAAACCTGTTGCCGGAGGATTCTACGAACATGAGCTGCAACGCGTCACCGATCCTGATGTGTATCTAGTGGAAAAAGTCTTACGTAGGAAGGAGGATAAGGTGTACGTCAAGTGGTTGGGTTTTGATAAATCGCACAATTCTTGGATAAATAAAAATAATGTATTGTAAAAAATAATAATACATGATTCAATAAATACAATGATACATATACATGTGTGAACAATTTTTTTTATACAATAATTCCGCCATTTATATATATTAGACAATAAATACAATAGTTTCTATTTCACAAGGGTATATCTAGAGACGCGGTAGCGTCTCGACGCCAAGTACATGAAAAAAGAACACCCTATATGTCGATGTCGCTACCGTGTACCTTTACTCGACCCGGGGACACTCTAACCTACTTCTGAAATTTTATACATTAATATCTCATCACGCCTGCAATATTTTGTAAATTTAAAGGCATTTTTCTTATGTAAACCGCATATCGGCTTTCAAATAAGACCAATTTCAATAAAATCGGTCCACGCATGACAGAGATATCGTAATATCGTCTCATGGATCTGTCGAAATTGGTACGATTTTTCTTCTTCTGGTTCTCCTAGAAATTTTTCGTCATCATCAAACAAACATTACGTATATATATCGTCAATATATATATACGCGTTACGCGCACACCTTCAGCCAACACATGTATCGTTCTTCGTTCGTCGTCCGCCATTGTACGTACATATATATATATATATATATATATATATATATATATACTATTTTGAATTTTATAACCTAAGTGCTAAGTGTCAAATAAAGTAAGTTGTCCCAATTTGAAATGTCAGGAGTTTTTACACTACATAGGAGACTGAATTATTGTCTCAATTAATAAGGTAAGTCGCCAAAATTTTTTTAATAGATTTCTTATGTAGAGTCGCAGACTTGGAAGTTATCCGGAGAAGGTTCGACAGAGAAGCATCTCCTTTCGCATAATAATATATATTGCAACAAATTGCATTGCATTTAAATTGCCTGATATTTGTATTTGTATATACCAGCAAAATAGAGTTTTTAGGTAAAGTTTATTATATTATTATTATAGAAATCAAGGGGACGCACAGGACTTTGATAAAAATGAAGGGGACGCACAGGCATGGAAGTTGTCCGGAGAAGATTAAATTAAATAAATAGAAAGACAAAGTATCTTGCTTCGCACATGCTTCTGGAAAGTCAAATAAGGTAAATCGACAAAATTATAAATATACCAGCAATTTAGAGTTTTTATAATATATATTGCAACAAATTGCATTGTATTTAAATTGCCTGATATTTGTACTTGTATATACCAGCAATTTAGAGTTTTTATGTAAAGCTTATTTTATATTATAGAAATGAAGGGGACGCACAGGACTTCAATAAAAATGAAGGGGACGCACAGGCTTGGAAGTTGTTCGGAGAAGATTAAATAAATAGAAAGACAAAGCATCTTCCTTCGCACATGATTCTGGAAAGTCAAATAAGGTAAATCGACAAAATTATAAACATACTGTGGAATCAGGAACCCCCACCATAAGAGAGGGCACGGAACAATAACATCTAGGGGGAGTCGGCGGTAGCCGAGGTGGCTAAGGCGGCTGGCCAGCGCGCAAATCCAGAGATCGCGGGTTCGAGTCCCGCTTAGGCGACTTCCCTTTTTTCCGTGATTCTACATTTGGGGGCTCGTCCGGGATGGGGGGAGCACCGATCGCCACACGAAGCCGTCCGTTGTTGGTCGTTGTCTGCGACGTGAAATAATAGACACTGTGTTGGTCGTTGTCTGCGACGTGAAATAATAGACACTGTGTTGGTCGTTGTCTGCGACGTAAAATAATAGACACTAAGTTGTGCGACGGATGACATTCGGGGGCGAATGTCGTCGAAAGAGGGCCGAGTGTGGAATCAGGAACCCCCACCATAAGAGAGGGCACGGAACAATAACATCTAGGGGGAGTCGGCGGTAGCCGAGGTGGCTAAGGCGGCTGGCCAGCGCGCAAATCCAGAGATCGCGGGTTCGAGTCCCGCTTAGGCGACTTCCCTTTTTTCCGTGATCCTACAATACTACATATTGTAACAAATTGCATTGCATTTAAATTGCCTGATATTTGTATTTTTTATATACCAGCAATTTAGAGTTTTTATGTAAAGCTTATTATATTATAGAAATGAAGGGGACGCACAGGCTTGGATAGTAGAATTGATGATGGGGACGCACAGGCTTGGATGAACAGAAATGAAGGGAATGCACAGGCGTGAAAGTTGTCCGGAGAAGATTAAAAAATAAATAGAAAGACAAAGCATCTTGCTTCGCACATGCTTCTGAAAGTCAAATAAGGTAAATCGACAAAATTATAAATATACCAGCAATTTAGAGTTTTTATAATATATATTGCAACAAATTGCATTGCATTTAAATTGCCTGATATTTGTACTTGTATATACCAGCAATTTAGAGTTTTTATGTAAAGCTTATTTTATATTATAGAAATGAAGGGGACACACAGGCTTGGATAGTAGAATTGATGATGGAGACGCACAGGCTTGGATGAACAGAAATGAAGGGAATGCACAGGCGTGAAAGTTGTCCGGAGAAGATTAAAAAATAAATAGAAAGACAAAGCATCTTGCTTCGCACATGCTTTTGGAAAGTCAAATAAGGTAAATCGACAAAATTATAAACATTCTAAACTAATTTTATTCCAAAACCAATAAATTGTGTGTTGAAAATATTGGACCTCTTCGTTCATCCTCGTTGAATTATTACCATAGCATTTAAATTTCCAGCAACAAGACTTTCTGCCATACGCTCTCATTTCCTTTGGAAACATTTTATAATCTACACTTACTTTAACAAAATGCCACTATATTTCTATATAGTTGCTACGCTATTCATTATTAATTTTACTAGTTTTCCATTAACAATATTTCAATTCACCAATAAATATTATTTTTTATACTATACTAAACCAACACCAATAAAAATATTGAATCTCTTCATTCATTTTCGCTAAATTACCATTAACATTTCTTAAGGGGGTAGACACGGGTAATGCAGCGCGCTGTATACCGACACAATCTGGCCCAAAACATGGGTTTAGTAGGATACGTTGTTTGTCATTATATGAGCGAATTTTGGGCTAGGCGAGGTCTTATTCGAAAGAGGAAGGTTCAGTACAACACGCTCTGGCCATGGTTCGACGAGATTTTGTTGATATGTAATAATATGAGTGACCAAAGTAGAGAAAAAATGGACAAAATACACTCGCAGATTCCAAGTATTTTTAGGTCACTATAAGAGTTTTGTGACTCAAACGATGAGTAGAGCGTGTTGCATTGAACCTTCCTCTTTCGAATGAGACCTCGCCCAGCCCAAAATTCGCTCATATAATGACAAACAACGTATCCTACTAAATCCATGTTTCAGGTTAGATTGTCGGTATTACAGCGCGGTACATCGCTCGTGTCACGTGGCGTATTTACCTCCTTAAGTATTTTTAGGTCACTAAAAGAGTTTTATGACTCAAACAGTGAGTAGAGCGCTCCGCATTGAACCTTCCTCTTTCGAATGAGGCCTCGCCCAGCCCAAAATCTGCTCATATAAGGACGAAACACGAAAAATCCCAAATCCATGTTTTAGGTTAGATTGTCGGTATTACAGGGCGGTGCATCGCTCGTGTCACGTGACGTGTCTACCCCCTTAAATTTCTGTCACAAGACTTTCTATCGCAGATCTTCCCAAGTAGGGGAAATCTGCTTCTGAAACACATGTTTCGGTTCTCCTTCCAACGCTGTGCCTGCGGATAAGGTGGGACGATTTCTTCTGTCCTCTCTCTCTCTGCTTCCTAGCGGCGTTACTGTCTCCTCTGAGAGAGGGAGTGTTGGAGGGAGAACCAAAACATGTGTTTCAGAAGCAGATTTCCCCTACTTGGGAAGGCCTGGATTCTATCGTATGCTCTCATCTCCTTTGTACACATTATGTAGTCTCTATCTACACTTACTATAGCAAAAGGCCACTATTTCTATATAATTTCTATAAAAGTAAGTTCTACGATAAGTTGTATATACCCATAAAAAACTTCAAAGAAGTAAACAAATACGCCAAGTACATGAAAAATCAAGTAAATCGCAAAAAATAGAAGACAATAATAATCACAAAAAGTAGAATCTAGAATTTATCCTTAATTCTGTCGCGTGATAATTCGTAATTTATAATATTAAAAATTATCTAAAGTCAGTCCCTACGCAAATTATTTTTGTAAAAAGAAGTGAGATCCCCATAAAAAACTTCAAAAAAGTAAAAAAATACGCCAAGTACATGAAAAATCAAATAAATCACAAAAAATAGAAGACAATAATAATCACAAAAAAAAAATAGAAAAAGTATACAATACAAAAAAAGATGTGAAATCAAAATGAGCTGTCAGTACATAAAGGTGCTTTCCAACTGCGCTTAAGATGACACAACTACATACACACAGCTGAAATGCTGTGTTCATACATCCCATTACAATGTATTACATAATATTAAGCAGATATATTTTTATACAAATAAATATTTTAATACGAATAAATATTTTATTCAAAATACTTGGCGCTGCGCCCCGAATTGGTGTTGCTAAACTCAATAAATATGTATAAATTGCATTAATCCTTTTCTTTCTTTCTTGTACGTGCGTGCGTGCGTGCGTGTGCATATGCTACGTATGATATTAGAATTAAATATATGTAGAATAAATCTGACTGCGTTTCTAATATGTGTATGTATATGTATTTTATATTGTAATGGAGTTGTTGTAAATTAATAATTAATACTAAGGCAATTAATATTTTTTCGGTTGCGCAGCGCCAAGTATTTTGAATAAAATATTTATTCGTATTAAAATATTTATTTGTATAAAAATATATCTGCTTAATATTATGTAATACATTGTAATGGAATGTATGAACACAGCATTTCAGCTGTGTGTATGTAGTTGTGTCATCTTAAGCGCAGTTGGAAAGCACCTTTATGTACTGATAGCTCATTTTGATTTCACATCTTTTTTTGTATTGTATACTTTTTCTATTTTTTTTTGTGATTATTATTGTCTTCTATTTTTTGTGATTTATTTGATTTTTCATGTACTTGGTGTATTTTTTTACTTTTTTGAAGTTTTTTATGGGGATTATAATGTCCCCAGGGCAGAGTGTCGGTCGAATCGGGTACGATATATCGCTTGTCATCGTGCGGACTTAGAGCGATTTTGGATTCCGAAATGGTGTACACTTTGTGCAATTTAGACCGTATGCACGATTGTCTGCGAACCATTTCGATCTCCGTTTCCAAGCACTGCGCGTAGTCGTCGAAAGTTATCGTTCTGGCTATGACGTTGGTCTTGACGCCTTTCGCTTTCTTCGTATCTTTTTTACCATCTACGCGAAGTGCATACATTTTCGTTCTAAGATCTACGAATTCGGTCATTATCGCACCGTTATTTTCGTCCTTCATCAGCCCTGGAACCTTCTTATTTAAGCGCGGCATATTATATACATTGTCGATGGGATAATCGCTGGTGTCGAATCTGTCGATAATGCGCTTCATAGATTCGTAGATATCGTCGCATCGAATGTGATAAATGAGGCTGTCTGTGTCTGTGTATAGAATTTTACAATTTGTTCCATGCTTGGGCGACATGTACTCGTGATGAAATTCGTACAAACAAATTTTTGATATGTCCAGAATGCACATACCCACGTATATCGGTTTGTTGAATTTCACCTCGAGCTTTCGCAATTCAACAGCTATTAAATTTTTCAAAAAAACACTTCGGCTATGGAAATTCGGTTTCGCGATCATTGCCTCCGCGCCATATCGCCCATCCCAATGCGTTAAGAGTTTTACATCCACATGATTTCGCACATTTTCCATTGTTTAACCGAATACCACGTTGTTCATCAATTTGTACAAATTTTTTTCAAAGTCGTTTGTCGCGCTTGTTCTAAACCGTGTGTTGAGTTCGATGTAATCGCGGAGCCAGGGTGATTGAACGAATTGAACCACGCGGTGTATCTTTGTAATACGAAGACCGTGACGCATGCACTGCTGCAGGTTGCGATAATGAATAACGTAACGCTGCTTATCGTATACTGTCGCGAGTAACTTGTCCTGTCTGCTGCCGGGTGGTTTGGCACGCGTCGGACAGAACGGTAGATCGGCATGAATGTTGTGCAGACGTTGCGGATATTCCAGATCTACCTCGAGAATGTATCCCGTAGGCGAATCGACTGGGACTGAAGACACGTTAAAATGTGCGACATCTTCGACCCATTGAAATTTACCATATGGCAGAGGCTGACACATTGCCCATCCATACAAATTGTTCACGTCAAAGTACATCAAGTACGATGACTCTTCCGATGCGTCGTAAGATGACATGTACTTGTTATTGGCATGTGCGTACCTTCCGGAACATTGAGTTAAACCCCCGCGTATACCGCGTTCGACAAACATGACCATATCGACGTCTGTGAGCAATTCGAACGTAATTTTGGTATGTTTTAGCATAGCATCCCATGTGAAACCAGGTAAAGTGTAATAATGCGCTGAATCTAGTCCGTAGCTCTTGATACAACTTTCGCGAAAATTTTCAAAAATATCTGCCAATAACAAGACATCTGTCTTCAAATACAAATCGCTGAATTCGCCCAAGGTTCTAATCTCAAAACGCTGCCAGACAGTCTCGGCGTGCGCGTAATCGCTCTCGGATACAGTCACACCCGTTAACGAACTGTAGAATGATTCGCGCGGTGGCAAGCATGGGTCCTGCAGCTTGTTCGCGCAATCAAGGTATTCGTACGGAAAGACACCCTTTCGCCTCAATAAATTAAAATCCTCGGTGGATAATGTTTCAAATTGGGATCGTAAAATTTTTAATTGATCTGTGCTAAGAAAAGATGCTAATTTGTCGAGACTGGTGTTGAGAAATTTTTACGAATCGATGAATCGCAATTTAATACAATTTCGCGAGTCTGAATCAGCCGTATCTTGAACATTTTTTGTGAAAGAAATATACTTTTCTTTAGTTATGGGCAACACGTCAACGTGACCTTCGAAAGCGGTTGCTATTTCCTCGATAATGAAATGCGAATCGTAGCCTGATAAATTATGGAATACTATGGGGATGTAAAACGCATTTTTATAATTTAAATTGCACTCCGAATGTGTTGGACCTCTAAACCGTCCGGAGAGATGACAGTGATCGCGAACTCGTACATCGCTAGCCTCGAATGGTTCTTCGCAAATATGACAATGTTAAGCATCGCGAAATGTGGTCCACTGTTCGGTGGTTAAATCCAGCATGGGAACATTACTAGTCAAGATGGGTTTAGCGAAGTTTGCAAAATTGCTAAGTTCGTTGACAAACCACGAAACACAATCCGCGTCGCGGCGACATCGATACGTCGATAGCGATGTATCGTACGAGCAATGCATATAATATGCTATGCTGTGCACTTTATGGTGCTGGTACTTGTGTAATTTATTATCACCCATTCGATTGTCCTCCGTTTTCTCAATGATACACTCTAAATCTGCATACACCACGAAGGGGAGCCGCTCCTTCATGCAGTGGTTGTTGAAGCTGAGGAGATTTTCGCCTTCGCTGGGCAGCAGGATGGCGCAGTCGTTCATCTTGCCACAGTCCACTGTATGGACCTCCAACTTCGCGGTGGATCCAAAGTAATGCATGCAGCTGTAAAAACAAATTTTTTTTTATTTTTCACGACGCATTTCATAAGTTTCTATACGTACCGGTCGCAGATGAATTTCTTTGCCTTATTCTTGCTCAGCTGTGCGCTCACCAGCCGGGACAAGTTCTTGATTAGAACAAAGTGCCCTACATCGCCGTGCTCTTGATTTGGTGTGTAGAGCAAGTTTACGTGCCGATCCCTCTTTTGGCTGGTGAGACGCAGTGGAAAGACCGTTGGCCCCTTCTTCTTCTCCATCTCAAAGCTGTACACGTTGATGGAGATTTCATTCTGTCGCTCAAACTTTGCAATCTGTGCTAGAGACATTGGGAACTCAATGCCCTGGAGATTTAGCATGGAAGCATAGTGTGGGTATGAACTTGGGCGATGATGGTTTCTTTCCGCAGGATGTAGCCCGGCGATCACTGCCCACGCGAAACACGCATTATCATCGGACTGCGCACTGATCGTTGCCTTCTTCGACAACAATTCCCGCGGCAACTTGTGGTGGCACCCGGCGCGCAACGGATTATATTTGTTGACATTGACGGTCAGGTTGAGAATTCTCGTCAATGCCCATCCGCTGTCACGTTCCTGGAACTCTTCCAGCGATGCCAGGGTGGGTTCGACGACGCATCGCTGATACCACTCCTGCAGATCGGATGTGCGGAAGAGTTCACAGTTCCGGGTGTTGATGCTCTTGCAAGTACGTTTATCGCCCGCCACAAATTCACCGTTGAACACCGTGTTCACTTTGAGGTTTTGATGTTTCCGCAAAACGCTCCGCACATGCTCCAACACGATGGTTCCCGCATCTTGGAGGAAGTTGCGCGGCTCGATGTAATTCGAATTTAGCACGGCACCAGTTAATACGCGGCTATCGAACGCGGTGTCTATTTCGCGCCACAAAAGTCCTGTGCTAGAATGTCCGGCACCTTCGCGCACGAAACGTCCGCGCAACGAATACTTCAATCCTTCGAGTCGCGCGATTCGAGCAACCAGCGATTGTCGAACGCCGATCGATAACCGAGGACGTTTCACTCGACTGTGTTCTTCCAACGATTCTATGCATTCGTTGCACCGTTCTTCCCACGCGAGGTACTCTTCCCGCGAAATCAATCGTGCAGATTGATCCAACAATTGGCGTTCTAGTTGCGCGAATTCTCCCATGATCGTAAATGAAATGTATATGTAACCGCGGTCTTCAACACGTTGCAACGATTTGAGGCTTTGTGCAGTTTAGAGCACGCTTTTATGACTGATACCATGATTTGGTATCTCTATCTAACTCTTTTGGCGTACCTCCTCCCCCCCAAAAGATTGCATGCAAAAAGCCGATTCGTCTCAACATGGTTCTATGCAGTTTCTACTGATACAGCATAATTCTTTCTATGATTCACGCGTATGACGAATTAGCGCGCGACATCATCCGATGCAGTTTCTGCTGACACCGCATAATTCTAAGAATCGACGCTTCCACAGGTATTATATTACATTCGGCGCGTGTCGAGTCTTTTATCCTTGAGGGTGGGTTCAAGTTGCATGCTACGTTAAGATTCAAAAACATTATGGAAGAATTGGTAGCTTTAGAATAAAATGCTGTGGTGGGGGAAGCAATTTCACCTCTATTTAAGACGGCTCCCGAACGCTGTTCGATCAATCGCTCAGTAGTCTCAGTGACTTTCGACGGAACAAATAGTGCTTTGAAAACAAAAATGTGCAGTACCAGTGTCGAAGAAAACGCTAAATGCATGAATTATTACGTTCCGACTGTGCAAGATGATGGCGTAGCTCAATGTGGGGATTTTACAGTTGTTTGGTAAGGCTTAATTTTTACATCTCAAAATTTGTATTCCTAATACAAGTTAGCAATTTCATAGCTTTGATTGTTCTCATAGCTCGCGACGAACATCGCGTATCATGGTCAGAAGATACGCATTAACATCCATGGGTAGTAAATACCTAGAAATTGGAATCCGCGTACGACCTAAGATCGATGTGGAATTTGTTCTCGGCGACAATCGTGGGATGTATCTCACGTTATCATGGGATACATGGTATGCGATATGCGGCAATCGTACAACCATCGAAGAACGTGGACGATTACCTGAATCACCTTCGATGCAGATTGGTCAATTAACGGTGGATTTTTATGAGATCTATAATTCTCCGATTGTAAAGATGACACTACATGATAAGCCGCTGTATTTCAAACCGGAGACTGTAACATTTTTATTAAATCTTGAGCCATGTATAGACTATGTATATACGCGGCTTTATCAAATTGTAGGAGATGTGCAGACGAAATTTAAAACATTTGTTAACGTGCTACAGCAGAGCGATGTTGCCTGTGAAAAATTAGATACGCGTCATACTGCTAAAATCATACGTGAAAGCGAACATTACTGTGAGGATTATTATATAGATTGCGAACTGTTAGCATGTGCAATCAATGATATTCTAGCTGATGCTTGTAGGAAAACATGTTAAATTATATTCTTTTAATTTTTAAATAAATTTTCGAAACATATTATTTCTCCATTTCATTTACCCATCTTCTTTCCTCACCAGATAATTTTAAGATTCAGCGTTTCTGAAATGATATCATCCTACACGGCTGCTCCAGGGGAGTCAAGTTACACACGCTCGCGCGATACGCTGCGACGTTAAGATTGAAAATCATCTTTTGAAAAACAATTTTTAGCTTTAAAATAAAATATGGTGGGGGAAGCGATTACACCTCTATTTAAGCCGTCACCCCGACATTATTCGATCAATCGCTCAGTAGCTTCAGTTTTCGATGGAACAAATAGTGCTGTGAAAACAAAAATATATACCATTGATGAAATACTCGCTAACTGTGAGCATTTATTCGTTCCGATCGTGCGAGATGATGGCGTAGCTCCATGCGGTGAGAATATATATTATGACTGGTAAGGCGTAATTTTTACATCTCAAAATTTGTATTCCTAATACGATCGAGCAATTTCATAGCTTTGATTGTTCTCTTAGTCCGCGCCGAGGATCGCGTATCATGGTTAGAAGATATGCATTAACATCAATGGGTAGTAAATACCTAGAAATTGGAATCGATGTAGGACCTATGGCCGATGTAGAAGTTCTTCTCGGTGACAATCATGGAAATCATCTCATATTACCATGGCATACATGGACTGTGCTATTCGCTATGCGTACAACCATCGAAGAACGTGCACAATTACCAGGATCAGAATCGATGCGGATTAGTGAATTAACGGTGGATTTTTGTCAGATCTTCGATTCACCGGTTGTAAAGATGTGCCAATGTGATACTACGCTGTATTTCACACCGGATACAGTAACATTTTTATTAAATCTTGAGCACTGTATAGACTATATGTATCCGCGGCTGTATCAAACTGCGGAAGATGCGAGGATAAAATATAAAACTTTTGTCAACGTGCTACAGCAGAGCGATGTTGCCTGTGAAAAATTAGATACGCTTCATGCTGCTAAAATCATATGTGATAGTGAATATTACAATGAGGATTATCTTGTAGATTGCGAACTGGTAGCATGTGCTATCAATGATATTCTAGCTGATGCTCGTAGGAAAAACAAATGTTAAATTGTATTTTTTTAATTTTATACTCTTTTAATTTTAAATAAATTTCCGAAACATATTATTCCTCCATTTTATTCACCCTGACATCCTCCTCACCTTATAATTTTAAGATTTTCTGATAAATTATTGGTTTGGAAAAAATTTTTGTTGGTGGGTCCGGTCTAAAAAGTTCTCGAAGGGGTGTGGGTGGGGTTCGAAAAAGTTTTCGGGGGTCAATGCCTCCCTATGAAAAATTTGGGACGGTGGGCCAGGTCTGGAGAGGCCTCAGCGGCGGCTCGGCCCGGACTGATCCCCCCTCTATCGTCGCGGCTTCCCCCACTCCGCGGCTCGTGCGCGCGCAACCTGTCTTCCTCCCCCGCAGGCCCCGCGCCACGGTTTCCCTCCGCCCCGCTCCCCCGCGCGCCCTCACTTTCCCCACCGCCCCGCGCCGGTTGGGAGTCAGGGAGGGGGAAATGGCCTTGAAAGTGAATTAGAACCCGCTTAGTATTACTACTCACATGTTTCAAGTTGGTACCATCCTGCTGAAACAGAATCAACAGATTCGCATTGTCGCGTATAAGATGTTTGGGAATCTTTACATTCGTCTGACAGAGATAGAAGCAGTCAACGTTGGAGTGACGCCCCATTGCAAAGTACTCTCGTATCGTATTTTGCTTGTCACATGCCACGTCATCAAAGATAAAAATAGAATTCGGAAGCGATTCGCTCGGTGGGATGACGTCACTATTATTCGAAAACGTAAAGTAGATAATTTCATCTATCGGAGTCAATAAATTCTCCAACTATTAATATTTCGGCTGTTGCAGCGACTTAGAATACACGTACACGTTCTCGAAGCGGACGCCGTGTGGGCTTTCCAACAAGCTCACCAGCACGATGGTTTTTCCACAATTCGATGGGCCGCAAATAACACAGCGGATAGTGTTTGGTAGCATGCTACCATGTCTACGCTTCGAATTCGGTGACATCATTTCCGATTTATCGTCAAAATTTGTCACGCGTATCCTTACAGGTTGTCGCACGAATCGCATCCTCGATGTGAACTGTGAAAACTGATTTTCGAAGCGATGCCACGTCCTATTTATAGGTCCGCGCAGAAGCGAAAACACCTCAGTATTCAAAATGCTTCTGATCCTGTCGGATAATTGCGATATTCGAGACCTAACCTCTGAGCAGTTGAAATATATACCAAATATTATTCTACTCCGAGAGTTTGGGAGACACATTGACCAGTTGTGGGACAGGCTCCCCGAGCATATAAAAGCCGATTCTGAGGTGCAGCAGTATCGAGGGTGCTTGGAATATTATAATCGCCCTTGGCAGCGAACGCATATCGACGGTCCAGCGCCATTGATTAAAAACTGTGGTGAATGTCGCCAACGAGAGTGAAGAAAGGTCGTGGTTTGTTAAATCGGGCGATAAATGCGCTACCTTTCGAATTACATATTCCGGGATATCAGTTTTGTAGTCCAGGAACTCATCTGGCAAAACGATTGCCTAGAGGGGATCAAGGTATCAATCCGTTGGACACCGCGTGTCGCGAACACGATATTGCATATTCGCGTAGCAACGACCTCGACGAAAGGCACGCGGCAGATAACCTACTCGCTGACAAAGCGCGAAAACGCATCGTTGCGCGAGACTCGACTCTGGGTGAAAGAGGTGCTGCTACAGCTGTTTGGGCAGCTATGAAGGCCAAGACGAAAATTGGAATGAGGGTGAAAACAAAATCCCGCAAAAGTACTACGAAGAGATAATCGAACAAGCGGATTCTTCAGGTGGCAAAACGTGGTGGCATATTACCACTTCTCCCGCTGCTAGGTGTTCTCAGATCATTAGCTGGTGGAGCGGCGGGGATAGCCAAGGCGGTAAACGATAATAAGGCGGCGCAACATCAGCTGCAGGAAATGCAGCGTCATAATCGCTCCAGGGAAGGTCGCGGACTTTATCTCGCACCGTACAAGCGCGGACAGGGAATATCGAAACGAAAAAAAAAACGTCGAAAAGAAAATAAAAATGCCTGTGGGCGTAACTACCGATGCACAATTGACTGAGTTGGCAAAACGTATGCGTATTCCATTCTTTAGAGGTGTTTTTATGCGTAACGCGCTACCAGCCGAAGGAGCACGTCGAAACGAGAGCGGTATCATAAATTTGGACAATGTCGAGGGGTCGGGAACTCATTGGGTAGCGTATGCGAAGAGAGGGTGTCGAGCTATATATTTCGACAGCTTTGGGAATCTTCGGCCGCCTAAGGAATTGGTACATTATCTGGACAAAGATGCTGTGAAAATCGAATACAATCGAACGGCTTATCAGAAGTATGATCAGAGCAATTGCGGGCAACTATGTCTACGCTTTCTACAAACGATCGGCACCAAATTTAAGGATTGACTTCCCACCACTATGATTCAGTACTAATCGAGTCGTACAGCTTGGAATATGTCGCTAACATTCACTCTAACCGGCAAGAGTAGCACCCTCGCGGTGAGCTACTTTCCACCCATAGATTTGAGCGACGATGATTACGAGCTTGGCCTAACAACCTTTGAAACTTATCATACAATACCAAACATCGACTCGAGCAACGATAAATTCTACTTCACCGCAAATTATGACATCGGCAACAGCGACGACGCCACTCCTGAATACATTACGATTCCCCACGGCTCCTACGAACTAGACGCCATTGCCAAGTATTTGAGGCAGCGATTACTCGAGCGGTTTCCTCAAAATCTCGGCGGCACCGATGCTAACGATGGTGATGTGTATCCTATAGTGTTGCGTCCCAACAACAATACCATGAAAAGCGAGCTGTGCTGCTCATCAATAACATTGGATCGCTACTAGGATTCTCGACGAATCGGGTGTTGGAACCAGGTCGGTGGCACGAATCAGACGATCCGATTAATATCATGAACGTGAACATTATTCGAGTTGAATGTAGCGCTACCGCTGGCGCGTACAACAATGGAAAGCGCGTACATACGATACATGAATTTTCTCCGAGAGTCCCACCAGGATATAAGATATCGGAAACGCCCGCGCAGATCATTTACCTTCCAATCACCGCACGGGTCGTTACGGATCTAACGATACGGGTTGTGGATCAAGACAGACGGCTGCTCGATTTTCGAGGTGAAGAGATTACCATAAGATTGCACGTACGACGGCGATGACGATAATACGTGTGGTGCGAACGAAAGAGATGTTTGTGTTGAACGACTCCAGAAACTCGTTTCTTCCAAACCAAATAGTTTACAACAACTGCAACAACAACAACAACAACAACAACAGCTCTGATCACGCTAAAAAGAAGAGATTCACTGCTGCAAATATTACATTTTTGAAATCCTTGGGTTTCACCGTGCGCAATTAAGTTGAAAAATGGCTGACATTCTAAGCATTGGAGGGAAGCCGACGTTTGATGATCGCATCGTCAAGCTCGAGACTCACACATACAACCCATACGTCAACACAACGTTTGGACACAGCGATGAGATAAGAATACACATACAACAGCAGGATTTATACACATTACCGTGTGAAAGTTTCCTCTACGTGGAGGGAAAATTGAAGATAAATAAACCAAAGGATAAATTAACGGTGACATTGGGAAATAATTGCATGGCGTTCTTATTCGATGAGATTCGATACGAGCTGAATGGTGTGGAAATTGATCGCAACAGAAACGTTGGAATAACTAGCACACTGAAAATCTATATATCGCTGACATTTGGCGAAGACAAAAAATGGAGAATGCCGGATGGGGCTTGAAACGAAGCGATGGGTTAAAAGTGAAAAATCATTTCAATTCTTGTATCCCACTGAAATATTGGCTGGGATTTTGTGAGGACTACAAACACATTATTATTAATGCGCGTCACGAATTGATTTTTATACGATCGCGCAACGATAACAATGTTCTAATTGGATCGCCGATGTTGGAACCAGAAATTCAATTAGTTAAAGTACAATGGCGGATGCCTCATGTGACGCTGAACGGTGTTAATAAGCTATCGTTGCTACATACTTTGGACAGTGGACGAAACCTGAGCATTTGTTTTCAATCGTGGGATATGTAAGAGTATCCTCTCTTACAGAGCACTACCAAGCACTCATGGGCCGTGAAGGCATCTGCGCAATTGGAGAAGCCAAAGAATGATATGTCCAAAGATGCTACTATGTTCGACAAATGCAAATTAACCAATGTAAAAGCTTTTCTCAAATCGGATTTTCACCCATATGACGACATGCAGGTGGACTTTGACATGGATAAACACGCCATCTTGTTTCACATGTATACGCAATTCCGTAAATCATATTACAACTGCAACGATGGATTATTCACCGTAGCCGAATTTTTAGAATTTGGACCCTTTGTGGTGATTGATTGCTCGCGACAAAATGAGTCGGTTAAAAGCGGCACCGTGGACGTGCGCATAGAATTCGAGTGTAAAGAGAACGTACCGGCAAATACTACGGCCTACTGTCTGATTCTGCACGATCGGGTGGTTGAATACAATCCGCTGACAAACGTGGTGAGCAAAATTAATTAAATTGTCTGCCCTCTCCTGTGTCAAATTCGTACCAAAAGAAAATCTCATCGTGAAAATCGAGATGCTTTACGAGAAAGACTGCATTCCCCCATCTGTCTTGGAAGCGAGCGGGCCTCTAAATTGTATCGATAATGTCCGCGCCAACATTTGTTGACCTGCAAGGGTTCATAGTCGATGGAAGATTTGTCGTGAAGGAAGTGGCTGTCCTGCGAAAGGGAACAATTCTCTCGCATTATATTTTTCGGAGTTCGATGCCACAATATCTTCTTACGAAATCTGACAAATCAAGCATCCGGTGGTTGACGGTGAAACATCATGGGCTACGCTGGCACGATGGAGAAGTTCCATACAGTATGGCTAAACAGCTAATTACGAAAGCTGTAGCTGATGCGATCGATGAAGAAGATGACATGTGCCATGTCGTGTACGTTAAAGGGCTGCAGAAACGCGAATGGCTTGCGGATTTCCTCGATGAAAGTACGAGAGCGGACGTGGTCATCGAGACGCTGGACATTGACTACGAGGATATACAATCTCTAAATAAGCTAAATGTAGTTGATACTCTGCGATGTGGCAGACATGCAAAGCACTGTGCCTTGCAAAATGTATTTAAAATATTCAACTTGTGGACTAAACATCAGAGAGAAATTCATAAATAAATATAATCAATTTTTAATGCATAAATGTTTTTCTTCATCCTCTCCAAACCAACTTCCCAAATATGATGTATGCTAGATTAAGACGGTACTTGCAATTATTTAGAAATGGATCGATGCACGTTCGACACCCATTCGGTACCCGTTCGATACCCGTTCAATATACAATCAAAGTGGTGCGACCTAGCCGAATGACGTGTCAAAGAAGAAGGGAAAGAAGATGTGTGTGTATGTGTGTGTGTGAATAAGGAGAGGATGGTCAGCGAAGAAGAAGATAAGTACATAGAGGATGGTCAGTGAAGAAGAAGATAAGTACATGGTGGATTGTCAGCGAAAATGCAGCTGGAGCACGGGCGGCCTGCGACGAAGATGATGAAGAACAAAAGCATCCTACTTTTGCAAAGCTAAACACTTCTCGATGTCATGACAGGAGGGGATTTTAACATGCGAGAGCCAGGTGATGCAGCGAGACCAGTTGTCTTCAAAGCTTTGAAGATAGTTTTTGTGTAAGCTAAAAGTTCTGGAATTTTTTTTTATATAAAACAGAATGGGCCTGTCGAGAATCGCCCCGGAGTGCGACCCCGAGGTATGTACATATAAATCATTTTCACATTTATCGCGTTTAACACTATTCCTACCATGAATCGATCAAAAAGACCGTTTTTAAAATATCGATTAGAATTTCCTATATACAACGTAATTGAATCGCCTTTAAACTTCACGACTTCGCCTCAAATATATGTATAATACATTTTTTTGAATATTCACGTCTTGTTTTATTGTTTATTTTCTATGAACAAATTTGTAGTCTGTCTTACCTAACGCGACCGGTCAAATGATGTGAAATCTATCGGTAGGAATAGTGTTAATCATTGAGATTATGTTAATATTATATCATGCGTTTCTATTTTTTCCAGAACTCGCCACCACCGTCGCCTCCCCCACCACCTCACTGGCCTTCGCCGCCACCATCGCCGCCACCGCCCCCGCAGGTATGTAGTAGTTTGCATTGTTTTATACATTTATGTTTATTGTGTTAATATAATATCAATGCTAGTGTATATGTTTCAGAATTATGAACTATTCGCGGAGCAAGAACAGCCGATGTTTTATATGGCGCGGCTGCTGGCGGAGGTCCCGGGCGCACCCCGGGTCGTACCCCAGGTCGGCCCCCCCATCATGTGAGAAAGATTGCGACGACCATGGCTGTCAAATCAGCAGATGCGGCCTTTGCGACGGCCGCGGTCCCCACCCCCGTCAAGATAGTTTTTTAATTTCTTTTTATTTTATTTTATTAAGATTATTTTATACAAAAATATATATATTTTAATCATATTTCTGTGTCACATTTTATTTACCTTCTATTTTTTTTACCTTCTCCTTTCGCCACCTAATTTAACACGTTCGCGGACGTGAATGCTATAGCATTCATTGTATATAACAATTAAAATATGATAATTTGTACCTCGCTGAAACTTTCGCCACATTTCGTGTGGCTTCATCGCATTCTGACATTGCTAATCTCTTTGCATCTTATTTTGGCTCGGTCAGTTCGTCATCGGGTTCTCAGGCCTTGAATCTGAACCTCAATACCCGTAATACTGTGAATTTAAATAGTTTTACCATCTCTATCGGTGATATCTTTTCTAAATTGAACTCGCTTAATACTAACGTTGGTCCTGGAGCTGATGGTATTCCTCCACTTTTTCTCAATCGGTGTAGTTTTATTTTATCCAGACCACTCTGGAATATCTTTAATGCTTCTTTGGCCAATGGCTCTTTTCCCTCTTTATGGAAAACTAGCCAGGTCTCGCCAATTTTCAAGGCCGGTGACCGTTCGGATGTGGGCAATTACCGACCCATTAGTAAACTGTCCATCTTACCTAAGTTATTTGAGGAGATCATCACGGAAAAGTTATCTCCCCATCTCACCGGGATCTTGTGTAAGGAGCAGCATGGGTTTGTTCCCAAGCGCTCGACTACAACAAATTTGGCGGTGTACCACAGCTTTGTCTCCGAGGCTCTGAATGCAGGCTCCCAGGTGGATACGATTTATACCGATTTCCATAAAGCATTTGATACAGTTGGTCATATAATTTTAATTCGGAAACTGTCACTTTAGGGCCTTGGTGGACCACTCCTGTCCTGGATTGGTAGTTACCTTGAGGGTCGTGAGCAAGTGGTCAAGGTATCGAATTGTTTTTCATCTCCTGTCAGTGTTACATCAGGTGTTCCTCAGGGGTCTCATCTCGGCCCACTGCTCTTTAATCTATTTATTAATGATATTAGTGATGTATTTTTTAAATTCCGAGTTTTTGCTATTTGCTGACGACCTGAAAATCTTTAAGAGGATTCGAGATATCCAGGATGCGATCGCGTTGCAGGCTGATCTGGACAGGTTTGGGTTGTGGTGCATCGGGAATCCTAGCGAACGTATCGCTAGTATGATCTCGCGCAAGAACGGCCATCTTCCTTGCCAGATCCCCCCGCTGTAGGTGGTTACCGTGCAGGTTTTAGTTGGTTGGAGCCCAACATAACCCCGAACTTCCCCTGAAGTTCGGGGTATCCGTTCCGGATTTCCTGCACGTAAAAAAAAAAAAAAAAAAAAGTGGTGCATCGGGAATGTGATGAAGCTTCACAGAGCAAAGTGTGTAGTACTCAGGGCTTCCCGAGCCAGGGTCTGTTTGATTCACCCTTACAGGCTGTTGGATGAACCGTTGACGGAGGTTTCGGAAGTGTTGGATCTTGGAGTCTCCATAACGCCGTGTTTTGACTTCAGAATCCATTATATGCGTTGTATAAATAAAGCGTTGAGAACTCTTGGTTTTATTTGCAGATTTGCGAAGCACTTTAGAGACGTTGAAGCTCTGAGGCTGTTGTATGTTGCCCTGGTTAGACCCCACGTTGAATATGCCTCAACTATATGGAGCCCGCGACATGCGAAATATGTTAAACAAATCGAGGGGGTTCAGCATAAATATCTTCGATTTGTCGCTCGCGTCCTTGGTAACCCTATGGATAGGACCAACCATGACTATGGCCCCGTTCTGCAAGCCGTTAATATCACTACCCTTGCTGATCGCAGACTGATTGCCGATATGGTTTTTTTATTTAAAATCATGAATGGCCTGCTTAATTGCTCGGGTCTGGTTGAGTTAATCACTTATAATGCTCCTGAGAGGCAGTTACGGAAGAAGCCTCTCTTTGTCCATAGGCTGCCGCTCTACTTGTATTATACAGTTGACCCTGTTAATAGGGCTATGCAATACGCTAACCTGCATTTCGATGATGTGGACCCTTTTGTAGGTCCGCTCAGCACTTTTCGGGCAAGGCTATTTAGTCGGTTAAACAATAACATGATTGTTAATTAATAATCAGTTAATTAATAATCACTTAATTTTAGATGGTTTAGGCCTATTTCATGTATTTCATGTATTAATATTTTATGTTTTCTTGTACTTATTTGTATTCTAAGGGGTTTCCCGTTAATTATAATAATAATCATAATAATAATAATAATAATAATTTTAAGATTTGACGTTTTAAAGTATTATTTCTCTGTGCGTCGAGAAAAAAAACATTCTGCCGACGCCGCATAATTCTTTCTATGATTCGCGCTGCCAAATGACATCACCGTGCACGGCCGCTCTAGAGGAGTCGAATTTCGCGTAAGCGCGCGATACGCTGCGACGTTAAATCGGAACGCTTAATACTGTTGGCTTTAGAATAAAATGCGATTGTACCACCAAGTATTGCTGTCTCTTTCCCTCCCCCAGAATTTTAGCTTTAAAATGTATGTTCCGTCTCTTATGTAGTGGTGTCTCTTTCCCTCCTAGAATTTTAACTTTAAAGTAATGCTCCGTCTCTTTCCCTCGAAAACACGGTGTCGAAAAACGCCGATCTTTCCCGACATCGTCCGATAAAAATAAATTATTTCTCTGTGTTGAAAAAAAAAATTTCTAGGACAGTTCCCAACCCTGGGTTAGGTCTGAAAAATTTTCGGGTGGGCCAAGTTCTGAAAGAGATTTTTTTCGGGGGTCAATGCCTACCTCTGAAAAATGGGTCCGGTCTGGAGAGGCCTCCGCGGCGGTTCGACCCGGACTGATCCCCTCCATCGTCGCGGCTTCCCCCACTCCGCGGCGCGTGCGCGCGCAACCTGTCTTCCTCACCCCGCAGGCCCCGCGCCCAGGTTTCCCTCCGCCGCGCTCCCCCGCGCGCCTCCACTTCCCCCCGCCCCCCGCTCCCCTCAGCACACCCGGGTTGGAACTCTTCTAGTATTACTACTAAGAACATAGCTGTGATCGGAGAACGTAAAGTGGCCCAGGACGGTGGAGGTGGTACTCCTCGCTGTAATCTGGTCTACGGACATGATATCGATGTACGACGTTCCTCCGTTCCTCGAAAAGGTGTGCTGACCCTTGCCCCTCGAGGGGATTAATCCCTGCCTACTATGTAGGTCCAGGCAGCACTGTCCTCTTCGGTCCGCCCTGGTGCCACCCCACGCTGGAGATCTGGCGTTTAGGTCCCCGCCAAACATTACCCCCAGATCTGCCGCGCGCGCTTTCGATATGATGGTCTCGATGGCCTCCAAGTAGCCTTTAAATCCCTGCAGGGAAATGCTCGGGGGACAATATGCACTGATAATCATTCTGTCCTGTAGGGTCATGGCAACTACTCCCTCCATCTCGATTGTGGGGGCCAGGTCAGGTAGCCGCCCATTGAATCCTGTGACCCATATAGACGCCCCTCCGGCCGTATCATTATGACATTTTCATAGCTGGCGATACGGCTCGGAGATCAACACCACATCAACCCCAAGATCGGCCGCATTTTTTTCTAACATTGTTTGGGCGAGACCACAGTGGTTGAGGTTTGTCTGCAGTACTTTCACTGACATTATTGGTCGGCTTGCCTACCACATTTCCGTTGCGAGGCCCCGCCCTCGCACCAAGTCGGTTAGCAGGGCACACCAGAGATGCCGTGACGTGCGCTGCTTTGTAGCCCGATACGCCATTCCCTGTGCATATGGCACATTTAGGCCTATTCGTGCAGACCGCGATATGATGGTCTTTTGCCCCGCATCTTCTGCATAGCTCCGTACCTGGCTCAGTACCACGACAGTCCTTGGCCAGATGCCTCAGGAGGTGGCACCTGAAACATCTAGTCATCCTCGGGAGCACCCTGGCCTTGGCCATACTCAGGTCACACCTGAATCTAACCACGTCCGCTGTTCCGCTAATCGATAAGTATACTAAGTATACTACATTCCTTTATCAGCCCATTTCTCATGGCTAGAACTGGGTCCATCCGATCGTGCGTCCGTAGAGCCATAAACCAGCACTTCTGCGTACATTCTCACTTTCGCCGGGCGATCCTGAGGTGAGGATTTATCCCTCGGCCGCTTCTTCGACGGGGCATCCCCCAATCCCTTCTTCTCTTTCCCCAAGTTCGGGGTATTACCACTGAAGGTGGCCCCCCCCTCTCGCGTTCGCCGCGATTGCTCGCGTTCTTATGGGGAGCCTTCGCTTTCTTACCGGAGGGCCCGTCGCAGGGCAAGTCCTTAGAGGGTCCACTACCCCTTCCTTCCTGCCTAGGGGGGTCCGTCTGCGTCGATACATGCTTGGGATCAGTTATTGGCCTTGACTGACTCTTCAGCGGGGCCGTCGACCTGGTCCCTTCCGCACCCGCCCTTCTTTGATTGCGCTCAGTGGGGCTCGTCTGTGTGCCTTTCATTTCGGTTATTCTGCCCGCTAAGCTGGTCACGGGCTCCACCGGCTTCGTCGGCATATCCGTTTGAATCCCTCTGTCACGCCGGTTGGTTGCAGACAAGCGATCTCTGTTTCCCCCTTTGTCAGGGGTCATTTGCGTCTCCTTGTCCGCTTGCTGTTTGCGCTGACGCAGGGATAAGTCCTCTGAGGAGCTGCTCAAGCCCTTCCTCAGGTCTCCCTGCGTTCGCCCCCGCTGCGACCAGTCTCTGCGGTTTTTAACCTCCTCGAGCCTGCTCCCTCTTAATTTGATTAATATGGACCGCAGGTCCTCGATCATCTTTTTCTCCACATCCACCCGTTTTCGCAGGCTATTGTCGTTCCGGTCAAACGTACGAACTGGTTCCAGACGTCCCCTAGCCGTCGTTAGCTTGTCAATGCATCTACCAAGCACCTCCGTCATTTCATCCGCGTCCGTGCTTCCGAGAAGGACCCTCGAGTGCACTATCCGTTTCGTTGCGCTCGGAACACTGGGCGCGTTAAGACTACTCCTGTCCGGAGGTGGCTCCATCGCCACCTTAGGCGGAGTTCTCAGCGTCTTCCCAGACTTCTTGAACGAGCCGCAGCTAATCCAGCTCTCTTCATCTTCGTCCGGTGCCAAGCCTCCCTTCGTCTTTACCTTCTCCGCCATGTTGGGAGTACGAAAGACCTCGGACTCACTGGTCTCACTTCCAGCGTCCGAATCACCAGTGTCCATCCGTGACAGTGAAAGAGAGCGTGTCTCGTTTCTAACTAAGGACGCCCTGGTCCTTGATCCCCTCCTCCTTGTTTCGGACAAACTCAGAGTTATTTCCTCATCGCGCACCCGCAGCTCTTGTTGTTGTAGTAGCAGCTGTTGTTGCTGCCTGGGTTCTCTGGCCTTGGACATCCACATGTCCAAATTACCAGGGCGCTCGAGAATTCTCCCACTCTCGTCCTTCTCGTGTACCTTTGCTGTGCCGTGTCGTCATCATGTTCGGGTGCATCCAAGTCAATCAGTATCGCAACATTACCTTTATCAATTCCTGTTGCGGCTGACGCATATTTTGCCTTACGGCTAACAGTGCTCCGCCGACTGGAGTCACTGCCGCTAGCACCGTCCGGATCAAACCCGCCGCTGGCTGCGGGTTGATTTGGGTGACCCCCCGCGTTTTTTCATCCGAGGCTGCTGCTTTCGTTGTGTCTTCCATTTTAGTCCTTTAAGGGCGGAGGCCCCACCGCCCAGCGGTCTCCTACTACGACCCAGGTGTATGTTCATGGCTATAGTTTAACCCATAAGGGGGACCCCATAAAACAGCCATCAGGTCCTTGCTCCTGCAGCATTTCCGTCAAGCCGGTCGCCCAGATATTCTAAGTCCTCCCGCACCGTGGTCCGGAGGCGACATCGTCCAATCGCCCAAATAACTACAGATACGCGTTCCTCGCTCCATTTCGAACGTATTACTCTAAGGGTTCAACCACGGTTGTCGCCGTCGTTTTCCAGATATTCGCCGAAAACTCCGAATGCTTCGAAATTTTTCAAAGTTCCGCGAATATTCTAAGTCCTCCGGCACCGTGGTCCGGAGGCGAAATCGTTCAATCGCCCAAACAACTACAGATACGCGTTCCTCGCTCCATTTCGGACGTATTACTCTAAGGGTTCAACCACGGTTGTCGCCGTTGTTTTCCAGATATTCGCCGAAAACTCCGATTGCTTCGAAATTTTTCACAGTTCCGCGAATATTCTAAGTCCTCCCGCACCGCGGTCCGGAGGCGACATCGTCCAATCGCCCGAATAACTACAGATACGCGTTCCTCGCTCCATTTCAAACGTATTCCTCTAACGGTTCATCCACGGTGTCGCCCTCGTTTTCGTGATATTCGCAGAAAACTCCGTTTGCTTCGAAATTTTTCAAAGTCCCGCGTATATTCTAAGTCCTCCCGCACCGCGGTCCGGAGGTGACATCGTCCAATCGCCCAAATAACTACAGATACGCGTTCCTCGCTCCATTTCGAACGTATTACTCTAAAGGCGGGATCTCCTAGACCAAATTTAGAACAAATTTTTTTTGACAAGTTGAAAACAAATAAAATCATTGGGTTTTTTTTTCACATAAACAACTTCTTAACAATCAACCCCAATGTGTAGTATGATGGTAAATTTTTTTTTCATTATTCTAATACTAATTATTTACATTCATATTACAGCCGTCTCTAGAAGTGAACGTATTTACTGTTAAAAATTCGGGATTTAAAAAGTTTATATTTTCATAATTTTGTATCCATTAGTGCTCAAGGATAATGCTCATATAATTATATCAATAAAAAAAGGTACTTCATATTTTCGCCAATGTCTGGGAATTTGTATGCGTAGTCCGACTGTGAGTCGCACTGCGATCCGTTGTCCACAGTGGGACAGAATCCCAAGAAATAAGGACAGAAGTTAGAATTCAAAAGATATGGGAGTACGTATTTTTATATGATACCTGTAGACTACTAATATGAGTACCTAAAAAAGGTAAAAATGTGTAATCTGGTAATTGCTGAGTTAATCCGGTAATTGCTCTGTCACCGGGCTACACGAGGACTTGGGACCGGCACGTACCGTTGTCCACAACCGGCTCGCGGAACCGTACGGTCAACCCTGTCGTATCTAAATTTTTTTATTACTACGGGTACGAAAGCAGTCGGCATTGTTTTCAAACATCATTACAGTAAATGAGGTACGAGTGGTAATCCTGTCATAAAAGGGGAGAGCGCGGATCGTTTACCCGGGCCGGGAAACTGTAGCGAAACACGGTTTATTACCTGCCGAACGTAGAGGAATTACAGTGGTCCCCGGATTATTAACATGCTTTTTTCCCCTGATCATCGGGAAAGAACTACCACCCCACAGTTTTGCTTCCTCGGTTTATATAACTTCCCCCATTATATAAAGTATATATGGCACTGTTGGCAAAGAGGCTGGAGGGAGAGATGGAGGAGAAAGGCATGGTGCCGGACAACCAGGCAGGGTTTAGGAGGGGAAGGGGGGTGTTAGACCAAGTATATATATTAAATTACTTAGTAGGGAGGGAGATGAAGGAGGGAAAAAAGAAAATGGTGGCATTCTTCGTTGACCTAAAGGCTGCCTTCGATACAGTGGAGAGAAGGAAAATGGGAGAGGCCCTGAGGGACAGAGGAGTGAGTGAATGGTTGAGCGAAAGGATAATGGAAGCGTATGAGGAGACCAAGTGTTGCGTGAAAGTGGGGGAGAGAGTGAGTGAGAGTTTCTGGACCGAAAGAGGGGTGAGACAGGGGTGCCCGCTAAGCCCAATGGTGTTCAACGTGTGCATGGCGGATTTGGAAGAGTGCTTGAGAAAGGAGGGGTGGGGAGGAGTGAAAGTAGGGGGACAAAAGGTGTATGAATTGGCGTATGCGGATGATATAGTGCTGTTGGCTGAGGAGGAAGTGGGGATGAAGATGATGATGAGAGTGTTAGAGAGGTATTTGGATGAGAAGGAGTTGAGGGTGAATGTGGATAAGTCAAAGGTGATGAGGTTTAGGATAGGAGGGGGGAGGATGAAAAAGTGCGAATGGAAGTGGAAGGGTGGAAGAGTGGAAGAAGTGAGTGAATTTACGTATTTGGGGTACAAGGTAGCTAGGAATGGAAGGCAAGGGGCGCATGTGAAAGAAAGAGTGAGGAAGGCAATGGCTGTGATGAGGGAGGTTTGGGGGATAGGGAAAAGAAGGTTTGGGGGCGACTGGAAGAGAAGGATATGGTTGTTTGATAGATTGGTGAGCACGGTATTATTGTATGGAGCTGAAGTATGGGGATGGAAGGAACGAGCGGATGTGGAAAGAGTGCAAGAGAGGTATATCAGATGGACGCTAGGGCTGGAGCGGTGCACCCCGGGGTATATGGTGCTGGACGAGACGAAGAGAGAGAAAATGAGGATGGTGGCGGGAAGAAAAGCGCTAGGTATGGAAGGGAGGGTAGGGAGCGGGAAAGCTGGGAAAATAGCGAGAAAGTGCCTGGAGGAAATTAGAGAAAAGAAGAGAGACAGTGGAATAGGGTGGGTGGAAGAAAGAAGGAGGTTTCATGAGGAGAGGGGGTACGCGACGGAAGAGGTGGAGAGGAGGGAAGGGCAGGGGTGGAATATAAGGCAGGTATTAGAACAAAGGGATAGGGAGCTACAGGGGCAGGAATTAGGAAGAAGATTGAGGGAAGGGAGATATAATAGGTGGTACAGGGAAGTGAGGACAGACGGAGTGCCAAGGTACCTAATGGAACTAGGGAAGGAGGAGAAGATAAAGAGGGTAGCTAGGTACAGGCTAGGGAATGAAATGAGAGGGGAGAGGTATTGGCTAGAAGAGGGGGAGAATGTATGCAGGGTGTGTGGGGGGGAACAGGAGACATGGGGTCACGTGCTGGAGAGATGTGGAGATGGGGGTAGGGAAGTGGAGCAGGAAAGAGTTCCGGAAATTTTGGGAGAGAGAGGGTGGGGAGAAGGATGGATGGGCAGATTGGATGAGCGAAGGAGAGAGGCGACGAGGAGAGGAATGGAGGTCGGAACAGAGGGGGAGGATGAAACAAGAGGGAGATGGGAGGGGGGAGAGGGGGGAGGAGGTGGGAAGGGTTAAGGGGGAGGAAGGGGAGAGGGGTAAAGGTAAGGAAGTATAGATGTTAAAAGATGTAAATATAGAAGAAAATAGGTTGTAAATAGTTGTAAATGTATATATAAATATAAATAAATAAAGGTTTAGGTTAAGGTTTAAGGATAAGGTAGATGTAAGAGGCGTGAGAAGCGAGAGAGGTGGGCGAGGCGGGCGATGCGAGCGAGGCGAGCGAGGCGAGCGAGGCGAGCGAGGCGAGCGAGGCGAGCGAGGCGGGCGAAGCGGACGAGGGGAAACAAGGAGGCGAAGCGAACGGGGGGTGGGGGCTGAGTATGACGGGCGGGGCGAGCGGAAGAGGCGAAAGAGCGAAGAGGGAGGGAGGAGAGAGGAGTAGAATAAGTTAGATATAAGTTAGATTAAATAGTTAAGATAGGATAAGGTTAATATGTAAAGAGGAGAGGAAAGAGGAGGAATAAGACTCGAACCCGGAAGGGAGGAGTTTAATAAACATACTACTACTACTAATCCGGGGACCACTGTAATTCCTCTACGTTCGGCAGGCAATAAACCGTGTTTCGCTACAGTTTCCCGGCCCGGGTAAACGAGCCGCGCGCTCCCCTTTTATGACAGGATTACCACTCGTACCTCATTTACTGTAATGATGTTTGAAAACAATGCCGACTGCTTTCGTACGTGCCGGTCCCAAGTCCTCGTGTAGCGCCCGGTGACAGAGCAATTACCGGATTAACTCAGTGCGAAGAAAGTTTAAACCCCTGCAAAAATCGGCACGGTGTCGATTGTCCCTGATCGACATCAGGTACACAAATACTTCCCGACGAACGCTTCGAAAACAAGCAATTGCCTACCGTAAACGAATGAAGAAATTTCGCTTCTAAAAATTCTAAATTACCGGCTGTAAAAGATAATTGGAATTTTCGCCTCGCTCTGAGCCCACTTTTGTCCCACAAGGCGAAACATGCCGAAATATTTGTGAACCTGTATCCGTTATCCTATAGGTATATCAAATACTGTTCACAAAGTGTTGATACATTCCTGCGAAAGTATAAAATATTTTGGTAACCTTCCAATCGGCCAATTGGGTGGAGGGACCCAAGATGAAGCCAGAAATAAAGATTTTAAAAATTATAGAAAAAATTGTAGGTCAAACGATTCACACTGGAATACAGACGAAGATGTTTAAAACTTTTTATGCATTTCTTTAGATCCAGTAATAGTTTTCTATCTTTGCCGAAAGAAAATCATAAACCTTTTTTTATAAAGTAGTTTAATATGATTCGGCATTTCGATTGCGAAAAATGGCAAGTTGAATAGTTTCTCTACTTCTTGAGATTCCACCCCCTTTCTTCTTGTGGCTCTCCACGAGGCGTACTGGTGTTTCTACAGAATAATTTCTTCGATCTAACATAACAACATCTTCTTTTGGTAATTGTGCGGACCATAAAATTAATTTTCGTCACGATCAACGCTCCGACCATACTTATTATTCTTTTTTACTGTAGCGAAACACGGTTTATTGTCTGCCGAACGTAGATGAATTAGCTTGTAGCAATTGGGGATTAAGCCTTCAAATTGCTCCGTTGTTCTGCAAGTTGCTTGGCAGATGTTTCCTAATTACTTTATATCGCGTAGGGGGCCAAAGGTCTAGTATCATAAACCTGTATTAAACCGTGACCCGCTCACAATCCGTTTAGGGCGGCTGAAACTCGCGCCCGCGGGAAAAACCCAAAACACCGGTTTTACTTTATAATTGTATTTTTCCACTTCTGCCCTTACGATCTGCAAAGTGGGAGTTCTTTCGCGACCAATAGCATTTAGTATTTCGCAAAAGACTCCACTGCTCCAAAGACTTAAACTGCGACTTACAGGGACGGTTAGTCAGTATAGGAAACAGACCTGTATAGTATCAGTGCTAGTTATTGTGTGTAGGCAGTGACAACAGCATAAAATGCCAAAAAAGTTGTGTTTTCAAGCGAGGAGGGCGATAGGTTAATAGAGGCGGTAGCCCCTCATCGCATCCTGTATGATGCCTCTCACGTGCTGCATAAAAGAGTCGACATGAAGAACAAAGTGTGGCAGGTGGTGGCACTTGATGTGCACAGAACAGGTACAATATTCTTTAACTATGTTTATTAACATCAACTAGAGCTAATAATACAATCGAAAAGCCATTCTTATAATTAACCCTTTAGGCCCTGTTGGGGCACAATGTCCCAGGGAATTTTTTATGCTGGATAGGTTTTATTTTGATAGAGTGTCTGGCTGCAGCGTCGCAATGATAGAAATCTCGTGATTTATACTACGTGTGATTGAATAATTATCTGAAATTTTTTATCGCAGCCTTTTCATTCACACTATGATACAACTATTTTCCTTAAAATGTTTTTAAATTATTACTTTTTTATTTATCTTAGTGAACATATAGATATGCCTATGCGTTTTCGAGACACATATGTCCCAATTTTTATAACTGACCTACAACTGTCAAGTTTGATCTGTACCCATCCGCAGCCAAGTACAATCAATGTCTGCAAGAAAACATAATGAAATCCAAATAAAAAATAGTCGGGTCGAAAGGGTTAAAGTATAATAATTCACTATTTTGAGGGCACAATATTCAAGCACACTTCCCATCAAGTATTCCAATGCTATTTGCAATATTCCATTTCATCATAAAGACGTTTGCAATTTTTTCCAAATCGGAAATATTAGATTGCGGTAAAAATATGGGCACTAAGTCATTTGTCGTATAATTGTTTCCATACGTCTCTTGCAACAACACTTACACTGACCCACGAAAGTATTCAGATACCCTTTGAAGTAGAATAACTTTTGGGACATTCCACGCGAAATCGGACACTTTTTGGAGTAATATCTCGGATGTGGCTTAAATTTGAATATGTTGCAGTCTTTAGAGATATATATGTCTTAACATTGGGCGTGATTTTAAAAATCTGAAAAAAACAGAATACAGTTCTATCCTTCCCCTTCAAGGACTAATTGTCAAAAATATGGAGATTTTAAAATTGGCCTTGTAAAAATTGCCGAAAGTTAACGCTGCGTCAAATCACACCGGCTCGACTGGCTGAGCCGAGTGGTACTCGCAGCGTCCAAGCGGCTATATCTTAACAGATATACTTATACAGTGTTCTTCTTATTCTTATTATTCATATTCTTATACACTGTTCTCGAATGTGGTAAGGATTTGTAAAAAAACTGAAGAAGGAAAACTTTTACTGTTTTTTATATACAACATGATACGGTAACTCAATTTTTGGGGTTCACAATATTTTCCTTGAAACGAAGGTGACTCTCAGTTTTTTAAATGGAATGCTATATATTTGATTATCAAATATGAAAGAGACTATCAAGACAAATCCAACCATTTGGTATACTATGACCTTCAGTGCTACACATGGCTAGGAATTAAATAAATATATCGAACTATTTGTCTAGTAGATTGAATTTCATCTTTCATTCCTAACCATGTGTAGCACTGAAGATCATAGTATACCATATGGTTGAATTTGTGTCGACAGTTGCTTTCATATTTGATAATAAAATATATAGCATTCTATTTAAAAAAACTGAGGGTCACCTTCGTTTCACGGAAAATATTGCGAATACCAAAAATTAAGTTACCGTATTATGTTGTGTATAAAAAACAGTAAAAGTTTTCCTTTTTCATTTTTTTACAAATACTTACCATATTCGAGAACACTGTATAAGAATAACAAATATAGCCGCTTGGCCGCTGCGAATACCGCACGGTTCAGCCAGTCGAGCCGGTGTGATTTGAACTTTCGGCAATTTTTACAAGGCCAATTTTAAAATGTCCATATTTTTGACAATTAGTCCTTGAGGGGAAGGATAGAACTATATTCTGTTTTTTTTCTTCAGATTTTTAAAATCGCGCCCGCGGTTAAAAAACTGCATTTGTTTATAATAATTGCAAAAAAATGGTTCAAATTATTTTTTTTAAAAATTGAAATAATTTTTTCTTAAAACTTCAATGTCTTCTCTACAAATCCCCGTAAACCTCATCTCCATCCGTTTACTACTTCCCTAGTTATAATTTATTGAAGAAAGTTGGCAATTACCTTCAAACAGCTGTAAAATCGACATTTTTCAAAATTTTCAAAAATCCTTCGAGATATGTTTATACATCCCTAAAGACTACAACATACTAAAACTTGAGCCAAATTCGAGATGTTACTCCAAAAAGTGTCCGATTTCGCGTGGAATGTCCCTTTTTTAAAGTTGGGTCAAAGGACTTGAGTTTTTTGAAGAAGGTAGAAGGTATGCGAAGAAAATAGTGAAGTTTCGACAAAATTTTCAGTTTATGACCATAAAACTTACTTAACTATGTAAAAGTTATTTTATTGATTGTCATTGCAGGCTCAAATAAAAAAATTTGGACAAATCGACCTTCACTATTTTCTTCGCTATTCTGACCAATCGCAATTTCTTTATTTCAAAACGACGAAACACGTCACCTAGTAAACTAATCCTTCTAGCTTCTTCAATAAACTCAAGTCGTTTGGCCCAACTTTAAAAAAGTTATTTTACTTCAAAGGGTATCAGAATACTTTCGTGAATCACTGTATGTATCCATGATATTCCAAATGCAAATAACAACAGCCTGAATGTTTCTCCAGTAGCAAGGAACCTGCAAAACATGTATTAGCTAATTATTTCAGCTGATGACTGCAAGTACAGGTGGCGTAACATACGCGACTCCTACATGCGCATTAAACGCGCAAACAAATGTGGAACGGGGTCGGCAGCACAGCCCAAATCAAAATGGGCGGTGCTGCCCAGCATAGAATGTTTAGAAAATGTTCCAATCGAGAGAAGGCAGGTATTTTTTACGCACAATATGAATTTTAAAATAAAATAAATCTTAAAAGTTCATTTTCTTCATGTTATTACAGTACCCAGAGTAATATGGATGGATGGAGAGTAATATGGATGTCGACGAGCAGGTCGAAGCGCCTGAGCTCAACGCGGAGTATCCTCAGACGGACAATACCGTGGCAGAACCACCGACAGAACAAATAGAAATTGTTCCAGATCACAATATTTCAGAGCTCGACGCATTGCCTTCAAGAAGGAGGAGCTCTGAAGATTCGTCCACTCCATCACGAAGAAAGCGCCGCAGCAGCAACTCAAACGCAGTACTAGATATCCTGGAGAGAAGCATGACGGAGCGGCAAAAGCTGCTGCATACCATCACCACGTCAGCACAGCAAGATACAGACTGCATTTCGTTATTTTTCAGAAGCATGGCGGAGACAGTTAAAACATTTTAGCCTCAGTTTATTCTTGAAGCGAAGGCTGCTGTATTTAAAATAATTAACGAAATTGAAGCGAAATCAATACAAGCAGCAGGTAATTCCGTACCCAGCACTTCAACTGGACCATAGATGATACTATCCATTAGGCCAGGCGTGCACAGCTAAATGCCCGCGGGGCAAAAATTTTCGGAAGCGTAGGGAAAGAGCATCGTAAACGCATTCATGAACAACAGTGCTGTGGTGGGGAGTGTTCGTGAGTGAAGTGTGCCGGTGTACGTCAGCAATCCACCTAACAGTTTACACGCATGCTACTTCAGCTAGTGGCCACAGGGAGGGGGCACAGCTCGCGGCGTCGCTCTTCGCTTTGCTCGCGAGCAATCGAGAGCGCTCTTGCCCGTCACAGCCTTGCTGTGCAGGCCTGCATTAGGCTGTGGTTACAGTGGACGCGTTTTCGCGCGAACTGAGCATCGCGCGAACCGCGCGGTGTCGCGCGACGTCGTCGCGAAATTTCGCGCGAAAATTTGTTTTTCAGAAACACATGGCTGTAATAAATAGATATTTTTACTCGTATATGACGATAGCCAAAATGGATACATCGTTTTTTAGAGGTGCTTTTCGATTATCCGGACGCTACTGCCATCCCTAAATTAATGGGTGAAGAGTTGAAAAAACTGGAACTAAATGAAAAAAAATTATTCATTTTTCGTTTGGTTTAGGTTCAGATTAAACAATCATTGTTGAACAAACCAAGTAATTTTTCTGAATATTTTAGAATGTCCCCAGACACATTCTATTATATTTTAAGCAGTGTAGAAACATAGGTATATTTTTAAAGTGTCAAATTTTCGTAACTGCATTTCGTCAGAAGAAAGACACATACTTTATTTCCTTTTTAATTTATGTTTGTATTTTAAAAATACAAAGTATTTTATTTTGTATTTTAAGCAGTATTAAGTAAGTGTTGCTGAAATACATTAAAGAATTAAATGAAAAATGAAATAAGAATGAAACAATAAAATAACATTATTTATTATTTTTGTCTCTTTTTTATTATTTACTATTTTTTATTATTCAAAATATTTGTTTGACAGCTGCATCAGATCTGTATATCGTGCAAGGTTAGACATTGTATATGTGTATGTAGTGTGACGTCGTAGATATTGTAGATGTATTGCTGTACAGAGATTGTCGCCGGACTTCGCGCGACCAGAAACAAATTGATTTGATATTGCCAGCGAAAATCGCCTATCGTCGCTAGGCATTTGAAATCAATTTCGGATCGCGTATAGATAACTATGGACGTCGACAAATTAATTAATGCGGTATTCCTACGAAAGCCCTTGTGGGATCAATCCTCAAAAAAATACAAAAACCGATATACAGGCGACAAATTGTGGGATGACGTGGCGAAAGAATTAAATGTACCAGGTAAGTAAAATAATAAGATTATTTCATATAGCGCGGGTACATATATAAACTGTATTGTAAAGAAACAGTTTCTGTGTGACTTCCAGCTGAAGTGGCTAAAAAAAAGTGGAAGGGCCTCCGTGATACGTACCAACGGGAATGCAACAAAATAAAGTCAAAAATCCGTTATGGCACTTCTGGAGGGGAAAAAAATTCTTCAAAGTGGGCATATTTCAAAAGCCTAGATTTTTTAAAACATCTGACCACACCACGACTCTCCACTGGGAATATTCCCGCACCACCCACCTCTCCAGAAATAATAATAATTCCCCAGGCAGACGAGACAGATGATTCAAATTTAAATTTATACAGTGACATTGAAGATGCGACTGAAGATGAATGTTTTCCACACACACACGCAGACACATCACAAAGGTCACATTTACACATTGACATCGACAATCACGCAGAGGATGAATCTTTACCACATACGCACGCTCACACATCACAATCGACCACACACCACAAAACTACAACACTACGACCATCCAAACGAAAACGTTCACATAACACAATTCAGGACAAATTATTACGTTTGGAAGAAGAGAAGCTAAATTTAATGAAGGACAAACAACAGGACAGTAACTACCACTTTTTAATGAGCCTATTGCCCCAATTAAAAGAAATTCGAGACGACAGACTACTGATTACACAAATGAAACTACAACAAGTACTCTTTGACGAACTGACGACAACACCAACAGTACACACAACGCACACCTCACATCACGACACATCTGCAGAGTCAACAGCACACACTGATGTAAATGACACATTGTAAAGAGAAAATATTAAATATAAAAGTTGTTGTGGCCAAAATGTCGCCTTTTTCCTTTGGAGGTTATAAGTCTCCGACGACACCCTGTCACACTCCTTGTACATTGTTAAGTCCGCAAGAGTTCACTAGTTGATGCTGATTGAGTTTTAGTAGGATAAGGTAAAATCACTTGAGACACTACAGCGCGTAACAAATAATAATGAAAATTCTGTACAAAAGTAAGTCCAAACAATATCAAATAGTAACAAATAATGATTTTATTATTGTAGTCTTTACAATATATTACACGTACTGGAAGGGTACTTCACCCTCAGGACTAACAAAATAATTTTTTAACACTTCTCTCACATGATTTGCGGATCTACCATAATTATTGTACCGCCTTGATACAGGCAAATTTCTGCGAGGTGTTGGGTTATTATTATGACATGATAATACAACACCTTCTCTATTAATAATTATGTTGTGCAATAAACATATGCATTTAATTACAATGTCTACATTCTCTGGGCTGATTTGCATTTCTGTTTTCAAGCATCTCCATTTTGCTACCAAGATGCCAAATGCACATTCAACGCAACGTCGAGCTCTAGATAATCTATAATTGAATATCTGTTCATTTGGTGTAAGATTCTTCCTGGAATATGGTTTTAATAAATACGTTTTGAGTGGATAGGCCTCGTCACCTAATAATACAAATGGGGCCGAAATGTTTGTAGACGGGATATTTTCATTTGCTGGCACATTAAATGTATTTGTCTCCAAACGTTTGAAGACATTTGTATCAGTAAATATTCCAGCGTCGCTTTGCTTCCCATAAGCACCAACATCAATTGTGATAAATCTATATTTTGAATCAGCTATGCCTTGTAGAACAATTGAAAAGTATTGTTTATAATTGTAATATAACGATCCTGAGTGATGAGGGCATCTAATTCTAATGTGTTTCCCATCAATACACCCAAAACAATGTGGAAAATTCCAATTTTGCAAAAAATCACTTGCAATACTTTTTAAATTTTCGGCGGATGGAAAAGGCATATGTATGCCATGAAAATAATTCCATATTGCAAGGCAAGTCGCATAAACTATTTTCCTAATTGTAACATGGGAAACTCTGTACGAAAAACTTAATGCACGAAACGACATTCCAGTAGACAAAATTCTGTAAGCAATACTTATTTTGTACTTCTTAAAAAACAAAATACTTAAGGGTACCCAGGGTACCCTCCGGTCGAAACGCTTGAAAAATACTTTCATGAATTCAGTTTCTTTTTTTTTTAATTCATGAAAATCACGTATTTTTCAAGCGTTTTGACCGCAAGGCACCCTTAATTAAAATAAAGTACGCAGGTACTTACCTGAGTGTGATGGCAAGTCTTTCTTCTGGCGAAATACATTCACGAAAATTGGACTCCTTGCGAATGTATTTTTCTATACCACGTAAAATATTAAAAAACGTCTCTGGGGACATTCTAAAGTATTCAAAGAATTTGTTCGGTTCATTTAATAAATCTTTGAATAGCCTGTGGTATTCACCATTCTTTTTTCGCGAAGCAAAAATAGCATTTACGTGCTCCCTTCTTCTACACATTAATAAAATCCTTAATAACGGATTGTCTAAGCAAAAATCATCGATGTCGTCCATTTCGATTATCGTCATCTACCAATTAAATCAATATCTGCGTTGCAACCACGTATTACTGAAAAACAAATTTTCGGGCGAACTGAAGTCGCGCGACACTGCGCGGTTCGCGCGATGCTCAGTTCGCGCGAAAACGCGTCCACTGTAACCACAGCGTTACACTAGTTTACACTGAAAATGTACATTTGATGAGAGGTGCTTTTTCTTATGGATTTTCTCCCGCTGAATTCGAAAATCAAGGTTAAATTTTTTTTTATACAACAGTTTTTAAGATATTGCGATTTTTTCAATTTTTATACATCTTTTCAGTTTAAAAACCATATCTGGAGCTAGATGTGCCCGATTTGGTCGTTCTTGGTATCAAATGAAAGACATTGAAATGATGAACAAATATGTATAATGGGATCTTTAATTGGTTAAGCGGTTCAAAAGATATTGATGAAAATAGTCCACATTTTAAGAAAAATTAAAATTTTGAGCCTATTCTGTGGCCACGGAAATATAGAAACCGATAAAAAACGTCCGGTTTCTCTTCATATGCGTAAACCTGATACTTTTACGCAAAAAATAACACCAACCAGAAGTAAATTGACCGAAAAATGACAAAGTTATTAGCGACTGAGTGAATTAATCCAAATCTCACATTTTGACAAGTAGCCATGCCGGCAACGGTTTTTTTCGTTCTCACGTTGACGCCATTGCTACAGCGAAAACTGACATTTCGTTTTGAATAAAACAACACAATTTTGATTCTAAAAAAACATACGAAAGAACCCAACTTTATTCTTTAGAATATTTTAGAAATATAGTTTTGGTTCTTGCTCTGTCTTCGTTTGGTTTTGGGAAAAAGTATCAGGTTTACGCATATGAAGAGAAACCGGACATTTTTTATCGGTTCCTATATTTCCGTGGCCACAGAATAGGCTCAAAAATTTAAATTTTCTTAAAATGTGGACTATTTTCATCAATATCTTTTGAACCGCTTAACCAATTAAAGATCCCATTATACACATTTGTTCATCATTTCAATGTCTTTCATTTGGTACCAAGAACGACCAAATCGGGCACATCTAGCTCCAGATATGGTTTTTAAACGGAAAAGTTGTATAAAAATTGAAAAAATCGCAATATCTTAAAACCTGTTCCATAAAAAAAATTTAACCTTGATTTTCGAATTCAGCGGGAGAAAATCCATAAGACAAAGCACCTCTCATCAAATGTACATGAAATTTATTTAATTTTGTAAACTAGTGTTATTATAACCCAATTTTTATATATTTTTAGCGCGCGCGTGTGCGATTACAGCCCAATTTGTATACATTTTTTACCGCGCGTGTGTGTGTGCGTGTGTGTGTACATATACTCGTAACGGTAACAATAAATCAAATGTTCCACTATCGTAGATGATGTTTTTTTAGATCATTACCACTGTGATTTAAAACAAAATCAACTTGTTTAATCGAAGAATTATGTATACGTTGTTCGGTTATCCACTAAGTGAGTTTTTATTAATATCCTGTCATTTGTATCCCATCAAAAACATTTCATGTAAAAAATGGAGCCGAGCCTCGTGACACATTTACCCATAAAAAGTTGTGAGATGTCATATAGAACCGAGTCTAGTGCTCTCATTAACTCTGACACTTTCGTTCACAAATTACTCCAAGTCTACATCTCTAGTTAAATAATATTTTGTGATTTGGCAATTACGCAGCACAGGGAAGTTATCACGTTCAGTTCCTGTATAAATAGTATTTTATGCAACACTTTATTAATAAACGTGAATATTAAAATATAAGCAACTTCCGTCACATTCTCGTACTTCGTAATTGCCAAGTCACAAAATGTTCTTTAACTAAAGAGGTAGACTTGGAGTGATTTGTGAACGAAAGTGTCAGAGTTAATGAGAGCACTAGACTCGGTTCTAAATGACATCTCACAACTTTTTATGGGTAAATGTGTCACGAGACTCGGCTCCATATTTTACATTAAATGTTTTTGATGGGATTTCACTTCTTTTTGTAAGTGATCCTTCTTTTCTTGGCTACGGTTTCGCGGACCACGTCAGGGCATCACGCGATTTTTGCGGAGTGGGGGCTCCGCGCTGTGACTACGTTAAGGCGGCATCCCCAGGACCGAAACATGCGTCGCGCGCGCGGGGGCTAAACTTTTATGTATCGTTTCTCGATAATAGGGTGACGCGATTTTTCTTAAATTTATTAGGGAGCACCTGGGGGCTAAGAGGAACATGCTTATATTTGTCTCATTTCCACTGATTAATTCGCATTTGTGAAATGCACAGGCAAGCATGGATTCGCCTGCGTACTCCAAATTCCGGTATACCTGAATAGCTTGAACAGGCTAGTCATAAATGCCGTTAGTTTATTGCCTTTGGTTCAGGACCCCTTCCAACCATTGTCAGAATGACACTCGTTACTTGGACTCCGAAGTGGAAGCATCGCTTCATAACCATTGTCTTTCTTAAACGTGTTGCATAGTGTCTGTGAAACGATAGTGATATCCGAATTTTCCTGTGCGGTGTAAAAGTAAAGACAGATTTGTGAAAAGAACCGCAATTTTATTCCGGTGGTGGCACAATTGGTGCAAGAAGAGGCAGAATATGAGGCACTTTTGTTAGCGTTGTTGGAAAGTAGGAAAAAGAGAAAGGCAGCGAAGAGGTTGTACGCAAACCGAAGTACAGAGGGCTACAGCAGGATCCTAATTACGAATCATTTGGAGGATAACGAAACTATCTACAGACAATTCTTTCGTTTGAATAAGGAGCAGGTTGCCTTTGTATTAAACCTCATCGGAAACGATATAAAAACAGAACCATCCACGAGAGTGCTACACCCGATTTCACCACAAGACAAGTTGCTGCTGACATTAAGGCAAGTTAATTATTCAGAAACAGTGGTTAATTATTAACGGTTACCGCGATATTTTTAAAAAATGTCGAAGTGGAGTCGGACTGTTATTCCATTGATCGGTCGATACTGCCCATTAATTTTGCTCTTTCGAGAGCTCTTGTTTCCAATAAATTCAGTTTAGTATTGCATCCTCTAAAACGATACATTGTTCAAATAACTATTCTTGCCCAACAACGGCCATTTAAATTTTACCTTTTTTTCTGACCGGGACATTCCATACGAAATCGGACACTTTATGGAGTAACATCTCGGATGTGGCTTAAATTTGAATATGTTGCAATCTTTAAGGATGTATAAACATATCTCGAAGGATTTTTGAAAATTTTGAAAAATGTCGATTTTACAGCTGTTTGAAGGTAATTGCCAACTTTTTTCAATAAATTATAACTAGGGAAGTAGTAAACCGATGGAGATGAGGTTTACGGGGATTTGTAGAGAAGACATTGATATTTTAAGAAAAAATTATTTCAATTTTTAAAAAAAATAATTTGAACCATTTTTTTGCAATTATTATAAACAAATGCAGTTTTTTAACCGCGGACGCGATTTTAAAAATCTGAAGAAAAAAAACAGAATATAGTTCTATCCTTCCCCTTCAAGGACTAATTGTCAAAAATATGGACATTTTAAAATTGGCCTTGTAAAAATTGCCGAAAGTTTAAATCACACCGGCTCGACTGGCTGAACCGTGCGGTATTCGCAGCGGCCAAGCGGCTATATCTGTTATTCTTATACAGTGTTCTCGAATATGGTAAGTATTTGTAAAAAAATGAAAAAGGAAAACTTTTATTGTTTTTTATACACAACATAATACGGTAACTTAATTTGTGGTATTCGCAATTTTTTCCGTGAAACGAAGGTGACCCTCAGTTTTTTTAAATAGAATGCTATATATTTTATTATCAAATATGAAAGCAACTGTCGACACAAATTCAACCATATGGTATACTATGATCTTCAGTGCTACACATGGTTAGGATTGAATGATAAAATTCAATCTACTAGACAAATAGTTCGATATATTTATTTATTCCTAGCCATGTGTAGCACTGAAGGTCATAGTATACCAAATGGTTGGATTTGTGTCGACAGTTGCTTTCATATTTGATAATAAAATATATAGCATTCTATTTAAAAAAACTGAGGGTCACCTTCGTTTCACGGAAAATATTGCGAACACCACAAATTAAGTTACCGTATTATGTTGTGTATAAAAAACAGTAAAAGTTTTCCTTTTTCATTTTTTTACAAATACTTACCATATTCGAGAACACTGTATAAGAATAACAGATATAGCCGCTTGGCCGCTGCGAATACCGCACGGTTCAGCCAGTGTGATTTGAACTTTCGGCAATTTTTACAAGGCCAATTTTAAAATGTCCATATTTTTGACAATTAGTCCTTGAAGGGGAAGGATAGAACTATATTCTGTTTTTTTTTCTTCAGATTTTTAAAATCGCGCCCGCGGTTAAAAAACTGCATTTGTTTATAATAATTGCAAAAAAATGGTTCAAATTATTTTTTTTAAAAATTGAAATAATTTTTTCTTAAAATATCAATGTCTTCTCTACAAATCCCCGTAAACCTCATCTCCATCGGTTTACTACTTCCCTAGTTATAATTTATTGAAAAAAGTTGGCAATTACCTTCAAACAGCTGTAAAATCGACATTTTTCAAAATTTTCAAAAATCCTTCGAGATATGTTTATACATCCTTAAAGATTGCAACATATTCAAATTTAAGCCACATCCGAGATGTTACTCCAAAAAGTGTCCGATTTCGTATGGAATGTTTCGACCCTGTACAGTGTGCAGTGTTTATTGGACCGCTTCATTTTCATGAATGCATCGCGTATGCTCCTCCATCTTATTTTACAGTCAGCAGCTGAAATAATTAGATAATATATTTTTTGAAGGTTCATTGCTACTGGAGAAAGTTTCAGATCATTGTCATTTGCATTCCGAATATCTTACGGCTATATAAGCGTGGTTGTTAAAGACGTACTGAAACACTTATGCAATAAATTAGTGCCAATATTTTTACCGAAACCCACTGTTTCAAATAATGAAAAAATTGCAGAAGATTTTCAAACGTCGTGGAATTTCCTAAATTGCGTTGGTGTATTGGATGGGAAGCACGTCCGTATATTATGCCCAAAAAACAGTGGATCACTGTACTTTAATTACAAAAACTATTTTTCAATCGTATTATTAGCTCTAGTAGATGCTAACTATAAATTCATTATCATCGACGTTGGCTCTTATGGAAAAGAAGGCGATAGCGGCATTTTTCATAAATGTATTATGGGGCAAAAAATTCGATCCGGGGATTTTAATTTCCCCACTGATAAACCACTGCCAGGATCCGACGTGACGATCCTCCATATAATTATAGGCGATGAAGCTTTTCGGCTAACGAAAAATTGTATGAAGCCGTACCCGAAAAATCAATCTTCGGAAAATGTCGAAAAAACCATTTTCAACTATCGCTTGTGCAGAGCAAGACGAGTATCGGAAAATGCTTTTGCACTCTTATCGCAAAGGTTCCGGATATTTTATTCGGCAATAGCGGTACTACCAGAAACGACTGATGATATCATCACTGCAACATGCTGCTTGCATAACATGTTACGCGATGAACATGATAACAGCATTGAATATAACAACTCCCACATGGACATATCCGTGAATAACATGTTGCCGTTAGTTAGGCCCGGAGGTTACGGAGATGCGGAGGGTTTTGATGTGCGGAATAAACTAAAAAGTTATTTTAATTCAGCCGAAGGGGCTGTAGAATGGCAACAGGACCACATTCAAGGGGGTGCAACAACTTAAACAACTGACGGAGGTAAACACGGCAGTAAATAATAATTTAACGGCTTCCGTGGTAGTTTGGTAATTAGCTTGATATGTATACTGTATATTGTGTGGTATATATGTTTGATTTTTTTTCTACGTGCACAAAATGGAGTGATGAGCCAATGGAGTGGTCGTGGAGTCACCATTTGTGACAGAGAGGGATACGGCGAGGGACGGGGGAGATAGCACCCGAAGACCCTGGGCTCGTCGAGGATGACGACCAATTTGCAACGCCGCAACGTCGAGAGAGATGGTCAATGATGAGAATGACGTGTTCACATAAACATACGTCTGTGTGACTGTGAGTGAACATAGAAACTGAGACCATTTCTAAAAATCCCCAAATGGACATGGGACTGTCCGACGTTGGTGTGATTGTGGATAAGCATGTGTTGTTCTAGATCAAGTCGACGTTGGTTTGTGCATAATACGCGGTATTAACCACAACAGCGAGCGTTAAGGGTGGTTAATTTCAGATGTTGTGAGATGTCAGATCAACATGATTCAGGTCATCAGGAATTTCATAGTATCTGCGCTGTGTTCCCAGGATGAATGTAGATGACAATGAAATAATTATCATCTGGACTTGTGTGTCCATTGGAGAAAGGATAAGTTGACTATTGTGATATTTGGTATTTACGCTGCTCATGCAAAATTTGGAGTTGATATTCTGTTTTTTTTTTTCTAGACGATAAGTCCGAGGACAGAGGCTTCGACTGTTTCTCGATGTGTATCCAAGCTGTCATTTAGCTGTCGTCGAGAAGGGTCTTGGAAAAGAGAAAATCCGATTGGCACTAGAGGGCGTCATAAACGAGGACTTTCGGGGGACTATTGGATTACATACATTATTTACAACATTATATTTAACTATTTAACTAACCACTTCAGTTATTAATTCAAAAGTTTGGAAAACGTCACTTGCATCCCTTTCGTTGCAAGTGTCTCATGTATGAGGAAACAATAAATAAATATAATTAGAAATAATAAAGAAATAAATATAATGCCTTACATCTTCTGTTTAATACACATTTTCTTTCCCTCCGTAATTCTTGTAGTCTTTGTCCTTACAATCATAAATGACAGGACAATTTGATATATCCTCTATCAATTTTTCGCCTTACTCATGTCAGTCGAAAGCTCCAACTGCCTCGATATTTTAGACAATTGTCACTAACACACACGCAAAATATGGCACTTGGAAGCACTTTAGAGGTATGCGTGTGATTCCGCCTGCTTCGTCTTCCTGACAAATTCGAAACGGATCCCTTATCTCTAGAAGTAGCCGTCATGATATTTTTACCTTCATTAGGAGCTCATATAAGTAGTTTACAAGAAATATATAAAAATCCTATAATTTTTTAATTCAGACTTGTTTCCTTATTTCTTAAAATTCTGCCGCACTGTGGCGAAAAATACAAATAGTCCGATTTACATGAAATTTGGTATAATTTTCATCAGTAAAACACGAGGAATCCATTGGTCTAACTTCCATATCGATACGATAATGAATAAAGAATTTCTTAATACGCTGAAATGAATATTTCACATTTTCACCCCTTGACTGCGGGGCGCCGACCTCGAATCGCTGCGGTCGGCCGAGGATTCATACCTGTTTTAGAAAAAACTAATTCTTTATTCTTTATCGTATCGATATGGAAGTGACACCAATGGATTTCTTATCTTTTTTCGATTAAAATCATACCAAACTTCGTGTAAATCGGACTATTATTAACGAAATTAGCTTGCAATTATGGAAATTTATTTTTCATGAAATTTTCTCAATTATGGTCCGAATTACGTCATTCTTGGTGTCAGTTTCATCGGCGAAACATAAGCAATCAATTGGCGTCCTTTTCGCAAAGATCTGATGAGAATTGAGGAAGTCGAAGATTTCTCACTTATTAATAGGCTCTCGGACCCCTTCGGGGATCGAAAGCCCTAAAATTCGGGGAGGCACTGCGGGGGCTTTTCCTCTCGACCGAGGGTTCACCTCGGCCACGGGGCGCCAGGCGGCATCTCTTTGTGTCCAGTGGCTCCAGGCTTGCCCTGTAGCCAGCACCCTGTCGCAGGGAAGGAGATTCAGCGTAGGGCCAGTCGATAGGTCAAGTCGCAGCGACCTGTCGCAGCTAGGAGATCCCACCTTAAGGGTTCAACTACGGTTGTCGCCGTCGTTTTCCAGATATTCGCCGAAAACTCCGATTGCTTCGAATTTTTTCAAAGTTCCGCGAATAATCTAAGACCTCCGGCACCGTGGTCCGGAGGCGAAATCGTCCAATCATCCAAACAACTATAGATACGCGTTCCTCGCTCCATTTCGGACGTATTACTATAAGCGTTCAACCACGGTTGTCGCCGTCGTTTTCCAGATATTCGCCGAAAACTCCGATTGCTTCGAAATTTTCCACAGTTCCGCGAAAATTCTAAGTACTCCCGCACCGGGGTCCGGAGGCGACATCGTCCAATCGCCCAAATAACTACAGATACGCGTTCCCCGCTCCATTTCGGGGATGTCGCCTCCGGACCGCGGTGCGGGAGGACTTAGAATATACGCGGGACTTTGAAAAATTTCAAAGCAAACGGAGTTTTCTGCGAATATAACGAAAACGAGGGCGACACCGTGGATGAACCGTTAGAGGAATACGTTCGAAATGGAGAGAGGAACGCGTATCTGTAGTTGTTTGGTCGATTGGACGATGTCGCCTCCGGACCACGGTGCGGGAGTATTTAGAATTTTCGCGGAACTGTGAAAAATTTCGAAGCAATCGGAGTTTTCGGCGAATATCTGGAAAACGACGCCGACAACCGTGGTTGAACCCTTAGAGTAATACGTCCGAAATGGAGCGAGGAACGCGTATCTATAGTTGTTTGGATGATTGGACGATGTCGCCTCCGGACCACGGTGCGGGAGTATTTAGAATTTTCGCGGAACTGTGAAAAATTTCGAAGCAATCGGAGTTTTCGGCGAATATCTGGAAAACGACGCCGACAACCGTGGTTGAACCCTTAGAGTAATACGTCCGAAATGGAGCGAGGAACGCGTATCTATAGTTGTTTGGATGATTGGACGATTTCGCCTCCGGACCACGGTGCCGGAGGTCTTAGAATATTCGCGGAACTTTGAAAAAATTCGAAGCAATCGGAGTTTTCGGCGAATATCTGGAAAACGACGGCGACAACCGAGGTAGAACCCTTAGAGTAATACGTCCGAAATGGAGCGAGGAACGCGTATCTATAGTTGTTTGGATGATTGGACGATTTCGCCTCCGGACCACGGTGCCGGAGGACTTAGAATATACGCGGGACTTTGAAAAATTTCGAAGCAAACGGAGTTTTCGTCGAATATCACGAAAACGAGGGCGACACCTCGGATGAACAGTTAGAGGAATACGTTCGAAATGGAGAGAGGAACGCGTATCTATAGTTGTTTGGATGATTGGACGATGTAGCCTCCGGACCGCGGTGCGGGAGGACTAAGAATATTCGCGGGACTTTGAAAAAATTCGAAGCATTCGGAGTTTTCGGCGAATATCTGGAAAACGACGGCGACAACCGTGGTTGAACCCTTAGAGTAATACGTCCGAAATGGAGCGAGGAACGCGTATCTGTAGTTATTTGGGCGATTGGACGACGTCGCCTCCGGACCGCGGTGCGGGAGGACTTAGAATACAGCTCCACCTACCAAAAATCTTAAGAAAATCCAAAAGGATCGAAGTGAATTTCAACTATATTTTCTCAAATTCTGCATCTGTAACTAAAAATCATAAAAAAATACAAAGAAATTTAATTTAATTTCACAAAAATTTCTTCAATTTCAGCTCCTCCTACTAACAATGTTATGAAAATCCAATAGAATCTATGTGAATATCAACTGAATTTACTCAAATTCTGTATCTGTAACTAAAAATCATAAAAAAATTCAAAAAGATTTAATTTAATTTTACCAAAATTTTTTCAATTTCAGCTCCTCCTACAAAAAATCTTAAGAAAATTCAAAAGAATCGAAGTGAATTTCAACTGTATTTTCTCAAATTCAGCATCTGTAACTAAAAATCATAAAAAAATACAAATAAATTTAATTTAATTTCACCAAAATTTCTTCAATTTCAGCTCCTTCTACTAAAAATCTTATGAAAATCCAAAGGAATCGAAGTGAATATCAAGTAAATTTACTCCAATTCTGCACCTTTCACTAAAAATCATAAAAAAATTCAAAAAGATTTAATTTAATTTTACCAACATTTCTTCAAATTCAGCTCCTCCTACTAAAAATCTTATGAAAATCCAAAATAATCGAAGTGAATATCAACTAAATTTACTCAAATTCTGCATCTGTAACAAAAAATCATAAAAAAATTCAAAAAGATTTAATTTAATTTCAGCAAAATTTTTTCAATTTCAGCTCCTCCTACTAAAAATCTTAAGAAAATCCAACAGAATCGAAGTGAATTTCAACTATATTTTCTCAAATTCTGCATCTGTAACTAAAAATCATAAAAAAAAACAAAGAAATTTAATTTAATTTCACCAAAACTTCTTCAATTTCAGCTCCTTCTACTAAAAATCTTATGAAAATCAAAGGGAATCGAAGTGAATATCAACTAAATTTACTCAAATTCTGCATCTGTAACTAAAAATGATAAAAAAATTAAAAAAGATTTAATTTAATTTCAGCAATATTTTTTCAATTTCAGCTCCTCCTACTAAACATCTTAAGAAAATGGAATAGAATCGAAGTGAATTTCAACTATATTTTCTCAAATTCTGCATCTGTAACTAAAAATCATAAAAAAATACAAAGAAATTTCATTTAATTTCACCAAAATTTCTTCAATTTCAGCTCCTTCTACTAAAAATCTTATGAAAATCCAAAGGAATCGAAGTGAATATCAAGTAAACTTACTCAAATTCTGCACCTTTCACTAAAAATCATAAAAAAATTCAAAAAGATTTATTTTAATTTCACCAAAATTTTTTCAATTTCAGCTCCTCCTACAAAAAATCTTAAGAAAATTCAAAAGAATCGAAGTGAATTTCAACAATACTTTCTCAAATTCTGCACCTGTAACTAAAAATCATAAAAAAATACAAAGAAATTTAATTTAATTTCACCAAAATTTCTTCAATTTCAGCTCCTCCTACTAAAAATCTTATGAAAATCCAATAGAATCTATGTGAATATCAACTGAATTTACTCAAATTCTGTATCTGTAACTAAAAATCATAAAAAAATTTAAAAAGATTTAATTTAATTTTACCAACATTTCTTCAATTTCAGCTCCTCCTACTAAAAATCTTATGAAAATCCAAAGGAATCGAAGTGAATATCAACTAAATTTACTCAAATTCTGCATCTGTAACTAAAAATCATAAAAAAATTCAAAAAGATTTAATTTAATTTTACCACAATTTCTTCAATTTCAGCTCCTCTTACTAAAAATCTTAAGAAAGTCCAAAAGAATCGAAGAGAATTTCAACTATATTTTCTCAAATTCTGCATCTGTAACTAAAAATCATAAAAAAATACAAAGAAATTTAATTTAATTTCACCAAAATTTCTTCAATTTCAGCTCCTTCTACTAAGAATCTTATGAAAATCCAAAGGAATCGAAATGAATATCAAGTAAATTTACTCAAATTCTGCACCTTTCACTAAAAAACATAAAAAAATTAAAAAAGATTTAATTTAATTTTACCAACATTTCTTCAATTTCAGCTCCTCCTACTAAAAATCTTATGAAAATCCAATTGAATCTAAGTGAATATCAACTAAATTTACTCATATTCTGTATCTGTAACTAAAAATCATAAAAAAATTCAAAAAGATTTAATTTAATTTCACCAAAATTTTTTCAATTTCAGCTCCTCTTACTAAAAATCTTAAGAAAGTCCAAAAGAATCGAAGAGAATATCAACTATATTTTCTCAAATTCTGCATCTGTAACTAAAAATCATAAAAAAATACAAAGAAATTTAATTTAATTTCACCAAAATTTCTTCAATTTCAGCTCCTTCTACTAAAAATCTTATGAAAATCCAAAGGAATCGAAATGAATATCAAGTAAATTTACTCAAATTCTGCACCTTTCACTAAAAAACATAAAAAAATTCAAAAAGATTTAATTTAATTTTACCAACATTTCTTCAATTTCAGCTCCTCCTACTAAAAATCTTATGAAAATCCAATTGAATCTAAGTGAATATCAACTAAATTTACTCATATTCTGTATCTGTAACTAAAAATCATAAAAAAATTCAAAAAGATTTAATTTAATTTTACCAACATTTCTTCAATTTCAGCTCCTCCTACTAAAAATCTTATGAAAATCCAAAGGAATCGAAGTGAATATCAACTAAATTTACTCAAATTCTGCATCTGTAACTAAAAATCATAAAAAAATTCAAAAAGATTTAATTTAATTTTACCACAATTTCTTCAATTTCAGCTCCTCTTACTAAAAATCTTAAGAAAGTCCAAAAGAATCGAAGAGAATTTCAACTATATTTTCTCAAATTCTGCATCTGTAACTAAAAATCATAAAAAAATACAAAGAAATTTAATTTAATTTCACCAAAATTTCTTCAATTTCAGCTCCTTCTACTAAGAATCTTATGAAAATCCAAAGGAATCGAAATGAATATCAAGTAAATTTACTCAAATTCTGCACCTTTCACTAAAAAACATAAAAAAATTAAAAAAGATTTAATTTAATTTTACCAACATTTCTTCAATTTCAGCTCCTCCTACTAAAAATCTTATGAAAATCCAATTGAATCTAAGTGAATATCAACTAAATTTACTCATATTCTGTATCTGTAACTAAAAATCATAAAAAAATTCAAAAAGATTTAATTTAATTTCACCAAAATTTTTTCAAATTCAGCTCCTCTTACTAAAAATCTTAAGAAAGTCCAAAAGAATCGAAGAGAATATCAACTATATTTTCTCAAATTCTGCATCTGTAACTAAAAATCATAAAAAAATACAAAGAAATTTAATTTAATTTCACCAAAATTTCTTCAATTTCAGCTCCTCCTACTAAAAATCTTATGAAAATCCAAAGGAATCGAAATGAATATCAAGTAAATTTACTCAAATTCTGCACCTTTCACTAAAAAACATAAAAAAATTCAAAAAGATTTAATTTAATTTTACCAACATTTCTTCAATTTCAGCTCCTCCTACTAAAAATCTTATGAAAATCCAATTGAATCTAAGTGAATATCAACTAAATTTACTCATATTCTGTATCTGTAACTAAAAATCATAAAAAAATTCAAAAAGATTTAATTTAATTTTACCAACATTTCTTCAATTTCAGCTCCTCCTACTAAAAATCTTAAGAAAATCCAAAGGAATCAAAGTGAATATCAAGTAAATTTACTCAAATTCTGCACCTTTCACTAAAAAACATAAAAAAATGCAAAAAGATTTAATTTAATTTTACCAACATTTCTTCAATTTCAGCTCCTCCTACTAAAAATCTTATGAAAATCCAAAGGAATCGAAGTGAATATCAAGTAAATTTACTCAAATTCTGCACCTTTCACTAAAAAACATAAAAAAATGCAAAAATATTTAATTTAATTTTACCAACATTTCTTCAATTTCAGCTCCTCCTACTAAAAATCTTATGAAAATCCAAAGGAATCGAAGTGAATATCAACTAAATTTACTCATATTCTGTATCTGTAACTAAAAATCATAAAAAAATTCAAAAAGATTTAATTTAATTTCACCAAAATTTTTTCAATTTCAGCTCCTCTTACTAAAAATCTTAAGAAAGTCCAAAAGAATCGAAGAGAATTTCAACTATATTTTCTCAAATTCTGCATCTGTAACTAAAAATCATAAAAAAATACAAAGAAATTTAATTTAATTTCACCAAAATTTCTTCAATTTCAGCTCGTTCTACTAAAAATCTTATGAAACTCAAAAGGAATCGAAGTGAATATCAACTAAATTTACTCATATTCTGTATCTGTAACTAAAAATCATAAAAAAAATACAAAGAAATTTAATTTAATTTCACCAAAATTTCTTCAATTTCAGCTCCTCCTACTAAAAATCTTATGAAAATCCAATAGAATCTATGTGAATATCAACTGAATTTACTCAAATTCTGTATCTGTAACTAAAAATCATAAAAAAATTCAAAAAGATTTAATTTAATTTTACCAACATTTCTTCAATTTCAGCTCGTTCTACTAAAAATCTTATGAAACTCAAAAGGAATCGAAGTGAATATCAACTAAATTTACTCATATTCTGTATCTGTAACTAAAAATCTTAAAAAAATTCAAAAAGATTTAATTTAATTTCACCAAAATTTTTTCAATTTCAGCTCCTCTTACTAAAAATCTTAAGAAAGTCCAAAAGAATCGAAGAGAATTTCAACTATATTTTCTCAAATTCTGCATCTGTAACTAAAAATCATAAAAAAATACAAAGAAATTTAATTTAATTTCACCAAAATTTCTTCAATTTCAGCTCCTTCTACTAAAAATCTTATGAAAATCCAAAGGAATCGAAATGAATATCAAGTAAATTTACTCAAATTCTGCACCTTTCACTAAAAAACATAAAAAAATTCAAAAAGATTTAATTTAATTTTACCAACATTTCTTCAATTTCTGCTCCTCCTACTAAAAATCTTATGAAAATCCAATTGAATCTAAGTGAATATCAAATAAATTTACTCATATTCTGTATCTGTAACTAAAAATCATAAAAAAATTCAAAAAGATTTAATTTAATTTTACCAACATTTCTTCAATTTCAGCTCCTCCTACTAAAAATCTTATGAAAATCCAAAGGAATTGAAGTGAATATCAAGTAAATTTACTCAAATTCTGCACCTTTCACTAAAAAACATAAAAAAATGCAAAAAGATTTAATTTAATTTTACCAACATTTCTTCAATTTCAGCTCCTCCTTGAGTAAATTTACTCAAATTCTGCACCTTTCACTAAAAAACATAAAAAAATTCAAAAAGATTTAATTTAATTTTACCAACTATTCTTCAATTTCAGCTCCTCCTACTAAAAATCTTATGAAAATCCAAAGGAATCGAAGTGAATATCAACTAAATTTACTCAAATTCTGCATCTGTAACTAAAAATCATAAAAAAATTCATAAAGTTTTAATTTAATTTTACCACAATTTCTTCAATTTCAGCTCCTTCTACTAAAAATCTTATGAAAATCAAAAGGAATCGAAGTGAATATCGACTAAATTTACTCAAATTCTGCATCTGTAACTAAAAATCATAAAAAAATTTAAAAAAATTTAATTTAATTTCAGCAAAATTTTTTCAATTTCAGCTCCTCCTACTAAACATCTTATGAAAATCCAAAAGAATCGAAGTGAATTTCAACAATATTTTCTCAAATTCTGCACCTGTAACTAAAATTCATAAAAAAATACAAAGAAATTTAATTTAATTTTAGCAAAATTTCTTCAATTTCAGCTCCTCCTACTTAAAATCTTATGAAAATCCAAAGGAATCGAAGTGAATATCAACTAAATTTACTCAAATTCTGCATCTGTAACTAAAAATCATAAAAAAATTCATAAAGATTTAATTTAATTTTACCAACATTTCTTCAATTTCAGCTCCTACTAAAAATCTTATGAAAATCCAAAGGAATCGATGTGAATATCAACTAAATTTACTCAAATTCTGCATCTGTAACTAAAAATCATAAAAAAATTCATAAAGATTTAATTTAATTTCACCACAATTTCTTCAATTTCAGCTCCTACTAAAAATCTTAAGAAAATGCAAAAGAATCGAAGTGAATTTCAACTATATTATCTCAAATTCTGCACCTTTCACTAAAAATCATAAAAAAATTCAAAAAGATTTAATTTAATTTCACCAAAATTTTTTCAATTTCAGCTCCTCTTACTAAAAATCTTAAGAAAGTCCAAAAGAATCGAAGAGAATTTCAACTATATTTTCTCAAATTCTGCATCTGTAACTAAAAATCATAAAAAAATACAAAGAAATTTAATTTAATTTCACCAAAATTTCTTCAATTTCAGCTCCTTCTACTAAAAATCTTATGAAAATCCAAAGGAATCGAAATGAATATCAAGTAAATTTACTCAAATTCTGCACCTTTCACTAAAAAACATAAAAAAATTCAAAAAGATTTAATTTAATTTTACCAACATTTCTTCAATTTCAGCTCCTCCTACTAAAAATCTTATGAAAATCCAATTGAATCTAAGTGAATATCAACTAAATTTACTCATATTCTGTATCTGTAACTAAAAATCATAAAAAAATTCAAAAAGATTTAATTTAATTTTACCAACATTTCTTCAATTTCAGCTCCTCCTACTAAAAATCTTAAGAAAATCCAAAGGAATCAAAGTGAATATCAAGTAAATTTACTCAAATTCTGCACCTTTCACTAAAAAACATAAAAAAATGCAAAAAGATTTAATTTAATTTTACCAACATTTCTTCAATTTCAGCTCCTCCTACTAAAAATCTTATGAAAATCCAAAGGAATCGAAGTGAATATCGACTAAATTTACTCAAATTCTGCATCTGTAACTAAAAATCATAAAACAATTTTAGCAAAATTTTTTCAATTTCAGCTCCTCCTACTAAAAATCTTAAGAAAATGCAAAAGAATCGAAGTGAATTTCAACAATATTTTCTCAAATTCTGCACCTGTAACTAAAATTCATAAAAAAATACAAAGAAATTTAATTTAATTTTAGCAAAATTTCTTCAATTTCAGCTCCTCCTACTTAAAATCTTATGAAAATCCAAAGGAATCGAAGTGAATATCAACTAAATTTACTCAAATTCTGCATCTGTAACTAAAAATCATAAAAAAATTCATAAAGATTTAATTTAATTTTACCAACATTTCTTCAATTTCAGCTCCTACTAAAAATCTTATGAAAATCCAAAGGAATCGATGTGAATATCAACTAAATTTACTCAAATTCTGCATCTGTAACTAAAAATCATAAAAAAATTCATAAAGATTTAATTTAATTTCACCACAATTTCTTCAATTTCAGCTCCTACTAAAAATCTTAAGAAAATGCAAAAGAATCGAAGTGAATTTCAACTATATTATCTCAAATTCTGCACCTTTCACTAAAAATCATAAAAAAATTCAAAAAGATTTAATTTAATTTCACCAAAATTTTTTCAATTTCAGCTCCTCTTACTAAAAATCTTAAGAAAGTCCAAAAGAATCGAAGAGAATTTCAACTATATTTTCTCAAATTCTGCATCTGTAACTAAAAATCATAAAAAAATACAAAGAAATTTAATTTAATTTCACCAAAACTTCTTCAATTTCAGCTCCTTCTACTAAAAATCTTATGAAAATCCAAAGGAATCGAAATGAATATCAAGTAAATTTACTCAAATTCTGCACCTTTCACTAAAAAACATAAAAAAATTCAAAAAGATTTAATTTAATTTTACCAACATTTCTTCAATTTCAGCTCCTCCTACTAAAAATCTTATGAAAATCCAATTGAATCTAAGTGAATATCAACTAAATTTACTCATATTCTGTATCTGTAACTAAAAATCATAAAAAAATTCAAAAAGATTTAATTTAATTTTACCAACATTTCTTCAATTTCAGCTCCTCCTACTAAAAATCTTAAGAAAATCCAAAGGAATCAAAGTGAATATCAAGTAAATTTACTCAAATTCTGCACCTTTCACTAAAAAACATAAAAAAATGCAAAAAGATTTAATTTAATTTTACCAACATTTCTTCAATTTCAGCTCCTCCTACTAAAAATCTTATGAAAATCCAAAGGAATCGAAGTGAATATCAAGTAAATTTACTCAAATTCTGCACCTTTCACTAAAAAACATAAAAAAATTCAAAAAGATTTAATTTAATTTCACCAAAATTTCTTCAATTTCAGCTCCTTCTACTAAAAATCTTATGAAAATCCAAAGGAATCGAAATGAATATCAAGTAAATTTACTCAAATTCTGCACCTTTCACTAAAAAACATAAAAAAATTCAAAAAGATTTAATTTAATTTTACCAACATTTCTTCAATTTCAGCTCCTCCTTGAGTAAATTTACTCAAATTCTGCACCTTTCACTAAAAAACATAAAAAAATTCAAAAAGATTTAATTTAATTTTACCAACTATTCTTCAATTTCAGCTCCTCCTACTAAAAATCTTATGAAAATCCAATTGAATCTAAGTGAATATCAACTAAATTTACTCATATTCTGTATCTGTAACTAAAAATCATAAAAAAATTCAAAAAGATTTAATTTAATTTTACCAACATTTCTTCAATTTCAGCTCCTCCTACTAAAAATCTTAAGAAAATCCAAAGGAATCAAAGTGAATATCAAGTAAATTTACTCAAATTCTGCACCTTTCACTAAAAAACATAAAAAAATTCAAAAAGATTTAATTTAATTTTACCAACATTTCTTCAATTTCTGCTCCTCCTACTAAAAATCTTATGAAAATCCAATTGAATCTAAGTGAATATCAAATAAATTTACTCATATTCTGTATCTGTAACTAAAAATCATAAAAAAATTCAAAAAGATTTAATTTAATTTTACCAACATTTCTTCAATTTCAGCTCCTCCTACTAAAAATCTTATGAAAATCCAAAGGAATTGAAGTGAATATCAAGTAAATTTACTCAAATTCTGCACCTTTCACTAAAAAACATAAAAAAATTCAAAAAGATTTAATTTAATTTTACCAACATTTCTTCAATTTCAGCTCCTCCTTGAGTAAATTTACTCAAATTCTGCACCTTTCACTAAAAAACATAAAAAAATTCAAAAAGATTTAATTTAATTTTACCAACTATTCTTCAATTTCAGCTCCTCCTACTAAAAATCTTATGAAAATCCAAAGGAATCGAAGTGAATATCAACTAAATTTACTCAAATTCTGCATCTGTAACTAAAAATCATAAAAAAATTCATAAAGTTTTAATTTAATTTTACCACAATTTCTTCAATTTCAGCTCCTTCTACTAAAAATCTTATGAAAATCAAAAGGAATCGAAGTGAATATCGACTAAATTTACTCAAATTCTGCATCTGTAACTAAAAATCATAAAAAAATTTAAAAAAATTTAATTTAATTTCAGCAAAATTTTTTCAATTTCAGCTCCTCCTACTAAACATCTTATGAAAATCCAAAAGAATCGAAGTGAATTTCAACAATATTTTCTCAAATTCTGCACCTGTAACTAAAATTCATAAAAAAATACAAAGAAATTTAATTTAATTTTAGCAAAATTTCTTCAATTTCAGCTCCTCCTACTTAAAATCTTATGAAAATCCAAAGGAATCGAAGTGAATATCAACTAAATTTACTCAAATTCTGCATCTGTAACTAAAAATCATAAAAAAATTCATAAAGATTTAATTTAATTTTACCAACATTTCTTCAATTTCAGCTCCTACTAAAAATCTTATGAAAATCCAAAGGAATCGATGTGAATATCAACTAAATTTACTCAAATTCTGCATCTGTAACTAAAAATCATAAAAAAATTCATAAAGATTTAATTTAATTTCACCACAATTTCTTCAATTTCAGCTCCTACTAAAAATCTTAAGAAAATGCAAAAGAATCGAAGTGAATTTCAACTATATTATCTCAAATTCTGCACCTTTCACTAAAAATCATAAAAAAATTCAAAAAGATTTAATTTAATTTCACCAAAATTTTTTCAATTTCAGCTCCTCTTACTAAAAATCTTAAGAAAGTCCAAAAGAATCGAAGAGAATTTCAACTATATTTTCTCAAATTCTGCATCTGTAACTAAAAATCATAAAAAAATACAAAGAAATTTAATTTAATTTCACCAAAATTTCTTCAATTTCAGCTCCTTCTACTAAAAATCTTATGAAAATCCAAAGGAATCGAAATGAATATCAAGTAAATTTACTCAAATTCTGCACCTTTCACTAAAAAACATAAAAAAATTCAAAAAGATTTAATTTAATTTTACCAACATTTCTTCAATTTCAGCTCCTCCTACTAAAAATCTTATGAAAATCCAATTGAATCTAAGTGAATATCAACTAAATTTACTCATATTCTGTATCTGTAACTAAAAATCATAAAAAAATTCAAAAAGATTTAATTTAATTTTACCAACATTTCTTCAATTTCAGCTCCTCCTACTAAAAATCTTAAGAAAATCCAAAGGAATCAAAGTGAATATCAAGTAAATTTACTCAAATTCTGCACCTTTCACTAAAAAACATAAAAAAATGCAAAAAGATTTAATTTAATTTTACCAACATTTCTTCAATTTCAGCTCCTCCTACTAAAAATCTTATGAAAATCCAAAGGAATCGAAGTGAATATCGACTAAATTTACTCAAATTCTGCATCTGTAACTAAAAATCATAAAACAATTTAAAAAAATTTAATTTAATTTCAGCAAAATTTTTTCAATTTCAGCTCCTCCTACTAAACATCTTAAGAAAATCCAAAAGAATCGAAGTGAATTTCAACAATATTTTCTCAAATTCTGCACCTGTAACTAAAATTCATAAAAAAATACAAAGAAATTTAATTTAATTTTAGCAAAATTTCTTCAATTTCAGCTCCTCCTACTTAAAATCTTATGAAAATCCAAAGGAATCGAAGTGAATATCAACTAAATTTACTCAAATTCTGCATCTGTAACTAAAAATCATAAAAAAATTCATAAAGATTTAATTTAATTTTACCAACATTTCTTCAATTTCAGCTCCTACTAAAAATCTTATGAAAATCCAAAGGAATCGATGTGAATATCAACTAAATTTACTCAAATTCTGCATCTGTAACTAAAAATCATAAAAAAATTCATAAAGATTTAATTTAATTTCACCACAATTTCTTCAATTTCAGCTCCTACTAAAAATCTTAAGAAAATGCAAAAGAATCGAAGTGAATTTCAACTATATTATCTCAAATTCTGCACCTTTCACTAAAAATCATAAAAAAATTCAAAAAGATTTAATTTAATTTCACCAAAATTTTTTCAATTTCAGCTCCTCTTACTAAAAATCTTAAGAAAGTCCAAAAGAATCGAAGAGAATTTCAACTATATTTTCTCAAATTCTGCATCTGTAACTAAAAATCATAAAAAAATACAAAGAAATTTAATTTAATTTCACCAAAACTTCTTCAATTTCAGCTCCTTCTACTAAAAATCTTATGAAAATCCAAAGGAATCGAAATGAATATCAAGTAAATTTACTCAAATTCTGCACCTTTCACTAAAAAACATAAAAAAATTCAAAAAGATTTAATTTAATTTTACCAACATTTCTTCAATTTCAGCTCCTCCTACTAAAAATCTTATGAAAATCCAATTGAATCTAAGTGAATATCAACTAAATTTACTCATATTCTGTATCTGTAACTAAAAATCATAAAAAAATTCAAAAAGATTTAATTTAATTTTACCAACATTTCTTCAATTTCAGCTCCTCCTACTAAAAATCTTAAGAAAATCCAAAGGAATCAAAGTGAATATCAAGTAAATTTACTCAAATTCTGCACCTTTCACTAAAAAACATAAAAAAATGCAAAAAGATTTAATTTAATTTTACCAACATTTCTTCAATTTCAGCTCCTCCTACTAAAAATCTTATGAAAATCCAAAGGAATCGAAGTGAATATCAAGTAAATTTACTCAAATTCTGCACCTTTCACTAAAAAACATAAAAAAATTCAAAAAGATTTAATTTAATTTCACCAAAATTTCTTCAATTTCAGCTCCTTCTACTAAAAATCTTATGAAAATCCAAAGGAATCGAAATGAATATCAAGTAAATTTACTCAAATTCTGCACCTTTCACTAAAAAACATAAAAAAATTCAAAAAGATTTAATTTAATTTTACCAACATTTCTTCAATTTCAGCTCCTCCTACTAAAAATCTTATGAAAATCCAATTGAATCTAAGTGAATATCAACTAAATTTACTCATATTCTGTATCTGTAACTAAAAATCATAAAAAAATTCAAAAAGATTTAATTTAATTTTACCAACATTTCTTCAATTTCAGCTCCTCCTACTAAAAATCTTAAGAAAATCCAAAGGAATCAAAGTGAATATCAAGTAAATTTACTCAAATTCTGCACCTTTCACTAAAAAACATAAAAAAATGCAAAAAGATTTAATTTAATTTTACCAACATTTCTTCAATTTCAGCTCCTCCTACTAAAAATCTTATGAAAATCCAAAGGAATTGAAGTGAATATCAAGTAAATTTACTCAAATTCTGCACCTTTCACTAAAAAACATAAAAAAATTCAAAAAGATTTAATTTAATTTTACCAACATTTCTTCAATTTCAGCTCCTCCTTGAGTAAATTTACTCAAATTCTGCACCTTTCACTAAAAAACATAAAAAAATTCAAAAAGATTTAATTTAATTTTACCAACTATTCTTCAATTTCAGCTCCTCCTACTAAAAATCTTATGAAAATCCAAAGGAATCGAAGTGAATATCAACTAAATTTACTCAAATTCTGCATCTGTAACTAAAAATCATAAAAAAATTCATAAAGTTTTAATTTAATTTTACCACAATTTCTTCAATTTCAGCTCCTTCTACTAAAAATCTTATGAAAATCAAAAGGAATCGAAGTGAATATCGACTAAATTTACTCAAATTCTGCATCTGTAACTAAAAATCATAAAAAAATTTAAAAAAATTTAATTTAACTTCAGCAAAATTTTTTCAATTTCAGCTCCTCCTACTAAACATCTTAAGAAAATCCAAAAGAATCGAAGTGAATTTCAACAATATTTTCTCAAATTCTGCACCTGTAACTAAAATTCATAAAAAAATACAAAGAAATTTAATTTAATTTTAGCAAAATTTCTTCAATTTCAGCTCCTCCTACTTAAAATCTTATGAAAATCCAAAGGAATCGAAGTGAATATCAACTAAATTTACTCAAATTCTGCATCTGTAACTAAAAATCATAAAAAAATTCATAAAGATTTAATTTAATTTTACCAACATTTCTTCAATTTCAGCTCCTACTAAAAATCTTATGAAAATCCAAAGGAATCGATGTGAATATCAACTAAATTTACTCAAATTCTGCATCTGTAACTAAAAATCATAAAAAAATTCATAAAGATTTAATTTAATTTCACCACAATTTCTTCAATTTCAGCTCCTACTAAAAATCTTAAGAAAATGCAAAAGAATCGAAGTAAATTTCAACTATATTATCTCAAATTCTGCACCTTTCACTAAAAATCATAAAAAAATTCAAAAAGATTTAATTTAATTTCACCAAAATTTTTTCAATTTCAGCTCCTCTTACTAAAAATCTTAAGAAAGTCCAAAAGAATCGAAGAGAATTTCAACTATATTTTCTCAAATTCTGCATCTGTAACTAAAAATCATAAAAAAATACAAAGAAATTTAATTTAATTTCACCAAAATTTCTTCAATTTCAGCTCCTTCTACTAAAAATCTTATGAAAATCCAAAGGAATCGAAATGAATATCAAGTAAATTTACTCAAATTCTGCACCTTTCACTAAAAAACATAAAAAAATTCAAAAAGATTTAATTTAATTTTACCAACATTTCTTCAATTTCAGCTCCTCCTACTAAAAATCTTATGAAAATCCAATTGAATCTAAGTGAATATCAACTAAATTTACTCATATTCTGTATCTGTAACTAAAAATCATAAAAAAATTCAAAAAGATTTAATTTAATTTTACCAACATTTCTTCAATTTCAGCTCCTCCTACTAAAAATCTTAAGAAAATCCAAAGGAATCAAAGTGAATATCAAGTAAATTTACTCAAATTCTGCACCTTTCACTAAAAAACATAAAAAAATGCAAAAAGATTTAATTTAATTTTACCAACATTTCTTCAATTTCAGCTCCTCCTACTAAAAATCTTATGAAAATCCAAAGGAATCGAAGTGAATATCGACTAAATTTACTCAAATTCTGCATCTGTAACTAAAAATCATAAAAAAATTTAAAAAAATTTAATTTAATTTCAGCAAAATTTTTTCAATTTCAGCTCCTCCTACTAAACATCTTAAGAAAATCCAAAAGAATCGAAGTGAATTTCAACAATATTTTCTCAAATTCTGCACCTGTAACTAAAATTCATAAAAAAATACAAAGAAATTTAATTTAATTTTAGCAAAATTTCTTCAATTTCAGCTCCTCCTACTTAAAATCTTATGAAAATCCAAAGGAATCGAAGTGAATATCAACTAAATTTACTCAAATTCTGCACCTTTCACTAAAAAACATAAAAAAATGCAAAAAGATTTAATTTAATTTTACCAACATTTCTTCAATTTCAGCTCCTCCTACTAAAAATCTTATGAAAATCCAAAGGAATCGAAGTGAATATCAAGTAAATTTACTCAAATTCTGCACCTTTCACTAAAAAACATAAAAAAATTCAAAAAGATTTAATTTAATTTTACCAACTATTCTTCAATTTCAGCTCCTCCTACTAAAAATCTTATGAAAATCCAATTGAATCTAAGTGAATATCAACTAAATTTACTCATATTCTGTATCTGTAACTAAAAATCATAAAAAATTCAAAAAGATTTAATTTAATTTCAGCAAAATTTTTTCAATTTCAGCTCCTCCTACTAAAAATCTTAAGAAAATCCAACAGAATCGAAGTGAATTTCAACTATATTTTCTCAAATTCTGCATCTGTAACTAAAAATCATAAAAAAAAAACAAAGAAATTTAATTTAATTTCACCAAAACATCTTCAATTTCAGCTCCTTCTACTAAAAATCTTATGAAAATCAAAGGGAATCGAAGTGAATATCAACTAAATTTACTCAAATTCTGCATCTGTAACTAAAAATGATAAAAAAATTCAAAAAGATTTAATTTAATTTCAGCAATATTTTTTCAATTTCAGCTCCTCCTACTAAACATCTTAAGAAAATGGAATAGAATCGAAGTGAATTTCGACTGTATTTTCTCAAATTCAGCATCTGTAACTAAAAATCATAAAAAAATACAAAGAAATTTAATTTAATTTTACCAACATTTCTTCAATTTCAGCTCCTCCTACTAAAAATCTTATGAAAATCCAAAGGAATCGAAGTGAATATCAACTAAATTTACTCAAATTCTGCATCTGTAACTAAAAATCATAAAAAAATTCAAAAAGATTTAATTTAAGTTTACCACAATTTCTTCAATTTCAGCTCCTTCTACTAAAAATCTTATGAAAATCAAAAGGAATCGAAGTGAATATCAACTAAATTTACTCAAATTCTGCATCTGTAACTAAAAATCATAAAAAAATTCAAAAAGATTTAATTTAATTTCAGCAATATTTTTTCAATTTCAGCTCCTTCTACTAAAAATCTTATGAAAATCCAAAGGAATCGAAGTGAATATCAAGTAAATTTACTCCAATCCTGCATCTGTAACTAAAAACCATAAAAAAATACAAAGAAATTTAATTTAATTTCGCCAAAATTTCTTCAATTTCAGCTCCTTCTACTAAAAATCTTATGAAAATCCAAAGGAATCGAAGTGAATATCAACTAAATTTACTCAAATTCTGCATCTGTAACTAAAAATCATAAAAAAATTCATAAAGATTTAATTTAATTTTACCACAATTTCTTCAATTTCAGCTCCTTCTACTAAAAATCTCATGAAAATCAAAAGGAATCGAAGTGAATATCAACTAAATTTACTCAAATTCTGCATCTGTAACTAAAAATCATAAAAAAATTTTAAAAAATTTAATTTAATTTCAGCAAAATTTTTTCAATTTCGGCTCCTCCTACTAAACATCTTAAGAAAATCCAAAAGAATCGAAGTGAATTTCAACTATATTTTCTCAAATTCTGCATCTGTAACTAAAAATCATAAAAAAATACAAAGAAATTTAATTTACTTTCACCAAAATTTCTTCAATTTCAGCTCCTCCTACTAAAAATCTTATGAAAATCCAATTGAATCTAAGTGAATATCAACTAAATTTACTCATATTCTGTATCTGTAACTAAAAATCATAAAAAATTCAAAAAGGTTTAATTTAATTTCCCAAAATTTTTTCAATTTCAGCTCCTCCTACAAAAAATCTTAAGAAAATTCCAAAGAATCGAAGTGAATTTCAACAATATTTTCTCAAATTCTGCACCTGTAACTAAAATTCATAAAAAAATACAAAGAAATTTAATTTAATTTTAGCAAAATTTCTTCAATTTCAGCTCCTCCTACTTAAAATCTTATGAAAATCCAAAGGAATCGAAGTGAATATCAACTAAATTTACTCAAATTCTGCATCTGTAACTAAAAACCATAAAAAAATACAAAGAAATTTAATTTAATTTCACCAAAATTTCTTCAATTTCAGCTCCTTCTACTAAAAATCTTATGAAAATCCAAAGGAATCGAAGTGAATATCAAGTAAATTTACTCAAATTCTGCACCTTTCACTAAAAATCATAAAAAAATTCAAAAAGATTTAATTTAATTTTACCAACATTTCTTCAATTTCAGCTCCTCCTACTAAAAATCTTATGAAAATCCAAAGGAATCGAAGTGAATATCAACTAAATTTACTCAAATTCTGCATCTGTAACTAAAAATCATAAAAAAATTCATAAAGATTTAATTTAATTTTACCAACATTTCTTCAATTTCAGCTCCTACTAAAAATCTTATGAAAATCCAAAGGAATCGATGTGAATATCAACTAAATTTACTCAAATTCTGCATCTGTGACTAAAAATCATAAAAAAATTCAAAAAGATTTAATTTAATTTCACCACAATTTCTTCAATTTCAGCTCCTACTAAAAATCTTAAGAAAATGCAAAAGAATCGAAGTGAATTTCAACTATATTATCTCAAATTCTGCACCTTTCACTAAAAATCATAAAAAAATTCAAAAAGATTTAATTTAATTTTACCAACATTTCTTCAATTTCAGCTCCTCCTACTAAAAATCTTAAGAAAATCCAAAGGAATCAAAGTGAATATCAAGTAAATTTACTCAAATTCTGCACCTTTCACTAAAAAACATAAAAAAATGCAAAAAGATTTAATTTAATTTTACCAACATTTCTTCAATTTCAGCTCCTCCTACTAAAAATCTTATGAAAATCCAAAGGAATCGAAGTGAATATCAAGTAAATTTACTCAAATTCTGCACCTTTCACTAAAAAACATAAAAAAATTCAAAAAGATTTAATTTAATTTTACCAACTATTCTTCAATTTCAGCTCCTCCTACTAAAAATCTTATGAAAATCCAATTGAATCTAAGTGAATATCAACTAAATTTACTCATATTCTGTATCTGTAACTAAAAATCATAAAAAATTTCAAAATGATTTAATTTAATTTCACCAAAATTTTTTCAATTTCAGCTCCTCCTACAAAAAATCTTAAGAAAATTCAAAAGTATCGAAGTGAATTTCAACTGTATTTTCTAAAATTCAGCATCTGTAACTAAAAATCATAAAAAAATACAAAGAAATTTAATTTAATTTCACCAAAATTTCTTCAATTTCAGCTCCTTCTACTAAAAATCTTATGAAAATCCAAAGGAATCGAAGTGAATATCAAGTAAATTTACTCCAATTCTGCACCTTTCACTAAAAAACATAAAAAAATGCAAAAAGATTTAATTTAATTTTACCAACATTTCTTCAATTTCAGCTCCTCCTACTAAAAATCTTATGAAAATCCAAAGGAATCGAAGTGAATATCAAGTAAATTTACTCAAATTCTGCACCTTTCACTAAAAAACATAAAAAAATGCAAAAAGATTTAATTTAATTTTACCAACATTTCTTCAATTTCAGCTCCTCCTACTAAAAATCGTATGAAAATCCAAAGGAATCGAAGTGAATATCAAGTAAATTTACTCAAATTCTGCACCTTTCACTAAAAAACATAAAAAAATTCAAAAAGATTTAATTTAATTTTACCAACATTTCTTCAATTTCAGCTCCTCCTACTAAAAATCTTATGAAAATCCAAAGGAATCGAAGTGAATATCAACTAAATTTACTCAAATTCTGCATCTGTAACTAAAAATCATAAAAAAATTCAGAAAGTTTTAATTTAATTTTACCACAATTTCTTCAATTTCAGCTCCTTCTACTAAAAATCTTATGAAAATCAAAAGGAATCGAAGTGAATATCGACTAAATTTACTCAAATTCTGCATCTGTAACTAAAAATCATAAAAAAATTTAAAAAAATTTAATTTAATTTCAGCAAAATTTTTTCAATTTCAGCTCCTCCTACTAAACATCTTAAGAAAATCCAAAAGAATCGAAGTGAATTTCAACAATATTTTCTCAAATTCTGCACCTGTAACTAAAATTCATAAAAAAATACAAAGAAATTTAATTTAATTTTAGCAAAATTTCTTCAATTTCAGCTCCTCCTACTTAAAATCTTATGAAAATCCAAAGGAATCGAAGTGAATATCAACTAAATTTACTCAAATTCTGCATCTGTAACTAAAAATCATAAAAAAATTCATAAAGATTTAATTTAATTTTACCAACATTTCTTCAATTTCAGCTCCTACTAAAAATCTTATGAAAATCCAAAGGAATCGATGTGAATATCAACTAAATTTACTCAAATTCTGCATCTGTAACTAAAAATCATAAAAAAATTCATAAAGATTTAATTTAATTTCACCACAATTTCTTCAATTTCAGCTCCTACTAAAAATCTTAAGAAAATGCAAAAGAATCGAAGTGAATTTCAACTATATTATCTCAAATTCTGCACCTTTCACTAAAAATCATAAAAAAATTCAAAAAGATTTAATTTAATTTTACCAACATTTCTTCAATTTCAGCTCCTCCTACTAAAAATCTTAAGAAAATCCAAAGGAATCAAAGTGAATATCAAGTAAATTTACTCAAATTCTGCACCTTTCACTAAAAAACATAAAAAAATGCAAAAAGATTTAATTTAATTTTACCAACATTTCTTCAATTTCAGCTCCTCCTACTAAAAATCTTATGAAAATCCAAAGGAATCGAAGTGAATATCAAGTAAATTTACTCAAATTCTGCACCTTTCACTAAAAAACATAAAAAAATTCAAAAAGATTTAATTTAATTTTACCAACTATTCTTCAATTTCAGCTCCTCCTACTAAAAATCTTATGAAAATCCAATTGAATCTAAGTGAATATCAACTAAATTTACTCATATTCTGTATCTGTAACTAAAAATCATAAAAAATTTCAAAATGATTTAATTTAATTTCACCAAAATTTTTTCAATTTCAGCTCCTCCTACAAAAAATCTTAAGAAAATTCAAAAGTATCGAAGTGAATTTCAACTGTATTTTCTAAAATTCAGCATCTGTAACTAAAAATCATAAAAAAATACAAAGAAATTTAATTTAATTTGCACCAAAATTTCTTCAATTTCAGCTCCTTCTACTAAAAATCTTATGAAAATCCAAAGGAATCGAAGTGAATATGAAGTAAATTTACTCCAATTCTGCACCTTTCACTAAAAATCATAAAAAAATTCAAAAAGATTTAATTTAATTTTACCAACATTTCTTCAATTTCAGCTCCTCCTACTAAAAATCTTAAGAAAATCCAAAGGAATCAAAGTGAATATCAAGTAAATTTACTCAAATTCTGCACCTTTCACTAAAAAACATAAAAAAATGCAAAAAGATTTAATTTAATTTTACCAACATTTCTTCAATTTCAGCTCCTCCTACTAAAAATCTTATGAAAATCCAATTGAATCTAAGTGAATATCAACTAAATTTACTCATATTCTGTATCTGTAACTAAAAATCATAAAAAATTTCAAAATGATTTAATTTAATTTCACCAAAATTTTTTCAATTTCAGCTCCTCCTACAAAAAATCTTAAGAAAATTCAAAAGTATCGAAGTGAATTTCAACTGTATTTTCTAAAATTCAGCATCTGTAACTAAAAATCATAAAAAAATACAAAGAAATTTAATTTAATTTCACCAAAATTTCTTCAATTTCAGCTCCTTCTACTAAAAATCTTATGAAAATCCAAAGGAATCGAAGTGAATATCAAGTAAATTTACTCCAATTCTGCACCTTTCACTAAAAATCATAAAAAAATTCAAAAAGATTTAATTTAATTTTACCAACATTTCTTCAATTTCAGCTCCTCCTACTAAAAATCTTAAGAAAATCCAAAGGAATCAAAGTGAATATCAAGTAAATTTACTCAAATTCTGCACCTTTCACTAAAAAACATAAAAAAATGCAAAAAGATTTAATTTAATTTTACCAACATTTCTTCAATTTCAGCTCCTCCTACTAAAAATCTTATGAAAATCCAAAGGAATCGAAGTGAATATCAAGTAAATTTACTCCAATTCTGCACCTTTCACTAAAAATCATAAAAAAATTCAAAAAGATTTAATTTAATTTTACCAACATTTCTTCAATTTCAGCTCCTCCTACTAAAAATCTTATGAAAATCCAAAAGAATCGAAGTGAATATCAACTAAATTTACTCAAATTCTGTATCTGTAACTAAAAATCATAAAAAAATTCAAAAAGATTTAATTTAATTTTACCACAATTTCTTCAATTTCAGCTCCTTCTACTAAAAATCATATGAAAATCCAAAGCAATCGAAGTGAATATCAACTAAATCTACTCAAATTCTGCATCTGTAACTAAAAATCATAAAAAAAATACAAAGAAATTTAATTTAATTTCACCAAAATTTCTTCAATTTCAGCTCCTTCTACTAAAAATCTTATGAAAATCCAAAGGAATCGAAGTGAATATCAAGTAAATTTACTCAAATTCTGCACCTTTCACTAAAAACATAAAAAAATTCAAAAAGATTTAATTTAATTTTACCAACTATTCTTCAATTTCAGCTCCTCCTACTAAAAATCTTATGAAAATCCAATTGAATCTAAGTGAATATCAACTAAATTTACTCATATTCTGTATCTGTAACTAAAAATCATAAAAAATTTCAAAATGATTTAATTTAATTTCACCAAAATTTCTTCAATTTCAGCTCCTTCTACTAAAAATCTTATGAAAATCCAAAGGAATCGAAGTGAATATCAAGTAAATTTACTCCAATTCTGCACCTTTCACTAAAAATCATAAAAAAATTCAAAAAGATTTAATTTAATTTTACCAACATTTCTTCAAATTCAGCTCCTCCTACTAAAAATCTTATGAAAATCCAAAAGAATCGAAGTGAATATCAACTAAATTTACTCAAATTCTGCATCTGTAACAAAAAATCATAAAAAATTCAAAAAGATTTAATTTAATTTCAGCAAAATTTTTTCAATTTCAGCTCCTCCTACTAAAAATCTTAAGAAAATCCAACAGAATCGAAGTGAATTTCAACTATATTTTCTCAAATTCTGCATCTGTAACTAAAAATCATAAAAAAAAACAAAGAAATTTAATTTAATTTCACCAAAACATCTTCAATTTCAGCTCCTTCTACTAAAAATCTTATGAAAATCAAAGGGAATCGAAGTGAATATCAACTAAATTTACTCAAATTCTGCATCTGTAACTAAAAATGATAAAAAAATTCAAAAAGATTTAATTTAATTTCAGCAATATTTTTTCAATTTCAGCTCCTCCTACTAAACATCTTAAGAAAATGGAATAGAATCGAAGTGAATTTCGACTGTATTTTCTCAAATTCAGCATCTGTAACTAAAAATCATAAAAAAATACAAAGAAATTTAATTTAATTTTACCAACATTTCTTCAATTTCAGCTCCTCCTACTAAAAATCTTATGAAAATCCAAAGGAATCGAAGTGAATATCAACTAAATTTACTCAAATTCTGCATCTGTAACTAAAAATCATAAAAAAATTCAAAAAGATTTAATTTAAGTTTACCACAATTTCTTCAATTTCAGCTCCTTCTACTAAAAATCTTATGAAAATCAAAAGGAATCGAAGTGAATATCAACTAAATTTACTCAAATTCTGCATCTGTAACTAAAAATCATAAAAAAATTCAAAAAGATTTAATTTAATTTCAGCAATATTTTTTCAATTTCAGCTCCTTCTACTAAAAATCTTATGAAAATCCAAAGGAATCGAAGTGAATATCAAGTAAATTTACTCCAATCCTGCATCTGTAACTAAAAACCATAAAAAAATACAAAGAAATTTAATTTAATTTCGCCAAAATTTCTTCAATTTCAGCTCCTTCTACTAAAAATCTTATGAAAATCCAAAGGAATCGAAGTGAATATCAACTAAATTTACTCAAATTCTGCATCTGTAACTAAAAATCATAAAAAAATTCATAAAGATTTAATTTAATTTTACCACAATTTCTTCAATTTCAGCTCCTTCTACTAAAAATCTCATGAAAATCAAAAGGAATCGAAGTGAATATCAACTAAATTTACTCAAATTCTGCATCTGTAACTAAAAATCATAAAAAAATACAAAGAAATTTAATTTAGTTTCACCAAAATTTCTTCAATTTCAGCTCCTTCTACTAAAAATCTTATGAAAATCCAAAGGAATCGAAGTGAATATCAAGTAAATTTACTCAAATTCTGCACCTTTCACTAAAAATCATAAAAAAATTCAAAAAGATTTAATTTAATTTTACCAACATTTCTTCAATTTCAGCTCCTCCTACTAAAAATCTTATGAAAATCCAAAGGAATCGAAGTGAATATCAACTAAATTTACTCAAATTCTGCATCTGTAACTAAAAATCATAAAAAAATTCATAAAGATTTAATTTAATTTTACCAACATTTCTTCAATTTCAGCTCCTACTAAAAATCTTATGAAAATCCAAAGGAATCGATGTGAATATCAACTAAATTTACTCAAATTCTGCATCTGTGACTAAAAATCATAAAAAAATTCAAAAAGATTTAATTTAATTTCACCACAATTTCTTCAATTTCAGCTCCTACTAAAAATCTTAAGAAAATGCAAAAGAATCGAAGTGAATTTCAACTATATTATCTCAAATTCTGCACCTTTCACTAAAAATCATAAAAAAATTCAAAAAGATTTAATTTAATTTTACCAACATTTCTTCAATTTCAGCTCCTCCTACTAAAAATCTTAAGAAAATCCAAAGGAATCAAAGTGAATATCAAGTAAATTTACTCAAATTCTGCACCTTTCACTAAAAAACATAAAAAAATGCAAAAAGATTTAATTTAATTTCAGCAAAATTTTTTCAATTTCAGCTCCTCCTACTAAACATCTTAAGAAAATCCAAAAGAATCGAAGTGAATTTCAACAATATTTTCTCAAATTCTGCACCTGTAACTAAAATTCATAAAAAAATACAAAGAAATTTAATTTAATTTTAGCAAAATTTCTTCAATTTCAGCTCCTCCTACTTAAAATCTTATGAAAATCCAAAGGAATCGAAGTGAATATCAACTAAATTTACTCAAATTCTGCATCTGTAACTAAAAATCATAAAAAAATTCATAAAGATTTAATTTAATTTTACCAACATTTCTTCAATTTCAGCTCCTACTAAAAATCTTATGAAAATCCAAAGGAATCGAAGTGAATATCAACTAAATTTACTCAAATTCTGCATCTGTAACTAAAAATCATAAAAAAATTCATAAAGATTTAATTTAATTTTACCAACATTTCTTCAATTTCAGCTCCTACTAAAAATCTTATGAAAATCCAAAGGAATCGATGTGAATATCAACTAAATTTACTCAAATTCTGCATCTGTGACTAAAAATCATAAAAAAATTCAAAAAGATTTAATTTAATTTCACCACAATTTCTTCAATTTCAGCTCCTACTAAAAATCTTAAGAAAATGCAAAAGAATCGAAGTGAATTTCAACTATATTATCTCAAATTCTGCATCTGTAACTAAAAATCATAAAAAAATTCATAAAGTTTTAATTTAATTTTACCACAATTTCTTCAATTTCAGCTCCTTCTACTAAAAATCTTATGAAAATCAAAAGGAATCGAAGTGAATATCGACTAAATTTACTCAAATTCTGCATCTGTAACTAAAAATCATAAAAAAATTTAAAAAAATTTAATTTAATTTCAGCAAAATTTTTTCAATTTCAGCTCCTCCTACTAAACATCTTAAGAAAATCCAAAAGAATCGAAGTGAATTTCAACAATATTTTCTCAAATTCTGCACCTGTAACTAAAATTCATAAAAAAATACAAAGAAATTTAATTTAATTTTAGCAAAATTTCTTCAATTTCAGCTCCTCCTACTTAAAATCTTATGAAAATCCAAAGGAATCGAAGTGAATATCAACTAAATTTACTCAAATTCTGCATCTGTAACTAAAAATCATAAAAAAATTCATAAAGATTTAATTTAATTTTACCAACATTTCTTCAATTTCAGCTCCTACTAAAAATCTTATGAAAATCCAAAGGAATCGATGTGAATATCAACTAAATTTACTCAAATTCTGCATCTGTAACTAAAAATCATAAAAAAATTCATAAAGATTTAATTTAATTTCACCACAATTTCTTCAATTTCAGCTCCTACTAAAAATCTTAAGAAAATGCAAAAGAATCGAAGTGAATTTCAACTATATTATCTCAAATTCTGCACCTTTCACTAAAAATCATAAAAAAATTCAAAAAGATTTAATTTAATTTTACCAACATTTCTTCAATTTCAGCTCCTCCTACTAAAAATCTTAAGAAAATCCAAAGGAATCAAAGTGAATATCAAGTAAATTTACTCAAATTCTGCACCTTTCACTAAAAAACATAAAAAAATGCAAAAAGATTTAATTTAATTTTACCAACATTTCTTCAATTTCAGCTCCTCCTACTAAAAATCTTATGAAAATCCAAAGGAATCGAAGTGAATATCAAGTAAATTTACTCAAATTCTGCACCTTTCACTAAAAAACATAAAAAAATTCAAAAAGATTTAATTTAATTTTACCAACTATTCTTCAATTTCAGCTCCTCCTACTAAAAATCTTATGAAAATCCAATTGAATCTAAGTGAATATCAACTAAATTTACTCATATTCTGTATCTGTAACTAAAAATCATAAAAAATTTCAAAATGATTTAATTTAATTTCACCAAAATTTTTTCAATTTCAGCTCCTCCTACAAAAAATCTTAAGAAAATTCAAAAGTATCGAAGTGAATTTCAACTGTATTTTCTAAAATTCAGCATCTGTAACTAAAAATCATAAAAAAATACAAAGAAATTTAATTTAATTTCACCAAAATTTCTTCAATTTCAGCTCCTTCTACTAAAAATCTTATGAAAATCCAAAGGAATCGAAGTGAATATCAAGTAAATTTACTCCAATTCTGCACCTTTCACTAAAAAACATAAAAAAATTCAAAAAGATTTAATTTAATTTTACCAACATTTCTTCAATTTCAGCTCCTCCTACTAAAAATCTTAAGAAAATCCAAAGGAATCAAAGTGAATATCAAGTAAATTTACTCAAATTCTGCACCTTTCACTAAAAAACATAAAAAAATGCAAAAAGATTTAATTTAATTTTACCAACATTTCTTCAATTTCAGCTCCTCCTACTAAAAATCTTATGAAAATCCAAAGGAATCGAAGTGAATATCAAGTAAATTTACTCCAATTCTGCACCTTTCACTAAAAATCATAAAAAAATTCAAAAAGATTTAATTTAATTTTACCAACATTTCTTCAATTTCAGCTCCTCCTACTAAAAATCTTATGAAAATCCAAAAGAATCGAAGTGAATATCAACTAAATTTACTCAAATTCTGTATCTGTAACTAAAAATCATAAAAAAATTCAAAAAGATTTAATTTAATTTTACCACAATTTCTTCAATTTCAGCTCCTTCTACTAAAAATCATATGAAAATCCAAAGCAATCGAAGTGAATATCAACTAAATCTACTCAAATTCTGCATCTGTAACTAAAAATCATAAAAAAATACAAAGAAATTTAATTTAATTTCACCAAAATTTCTTCAATTTCAGCTCCTTCTACTAAAAATCTTATGAAAATCCAAAGGAATCGAAGTGAATATCAAGTAAATTTACTCAAATTCTGCACCTTTCACTAAAAACATAAAAAAATTCAAAAAGATTTAATTTAATTTTACCAACTATTCTTCAATTTCAGCTCCTCCTACTAAAAATCTTATGAAAATCCAATTGAATCTAAGTGAATATCAACTAAATTTACTCATATTCTGTATCTGTAACTAAAAATCATAAAAAATTTCAAAATGATTTAATTTAATTTCACCAAAATTTCTTCAATTTCAGCTCCTTCTACTAAAAATCTTATGAAAATCCAAAGGAATCGAAGTGAATATCAAGTAAATTTACTCCAATTCTGCACCTTTCACTAAAAATCATAAAAAAATTCAAAAAGATTTAATTTAATTTTACCAACATTTCTTCAAATTCAGCTCCTCCTACTAAAAATCTTATGAAAATCCAAAAGAATCGAAGTGAATATCAACTAAATTTACTCAAATTCTGCATCTGTAACAAAAAATCATAAAAAATTCAAAAAGATTTAATTTAATTTCAGCAAAATTTTTTCAATTTCAGCTCCTCCTACTAAAAATCTTAAGAAAATCCAACAGAATCGAAGTGAATTTCAACTATATTTTCTCAAATTCTGCATCTGTAACTAAAAATCATAAAAAAAAACAAAGAAATTTAATTTAATTTCACCAAAACATCTTCAATTTCAGCTCCTTCTACTAAAAATCTTATGAAAATCAAAGGGAATCGAAGTGAATATCAACTAAATTTACTCAAATTCTGCATCTGTAACTAAAAATCATAAAAAAATTCAAAAAGATTTAATTTAAGTTTACCACAATTTCTTCAATTTCAGCTCCTTCTACTAAAAATCTTATGAAAATCAAAAGGAATCGAAGTGAATATCAACTAAATTTACTCAAATTCTGCATCTGTAACTAAAAATCATAAAAAAATTCAAAAAGATTTAATTTAATTTCAGCAATATTTTTTCAATTTCAGCTCCTTCTACTAAAAATCTTATGAAAATCCAAAGGAATCGAAGTGAATATCAAGTAAATTTACTCCAATCCTGCATCTGTAACTAAAAACCATAAAAAAATACAAAGAAATTTAATTTAATTTCGCCAAAATTTCTTCAATTTCAGCTCCTTCTACTAAAAATCTTATGAAAATCCAAAGGAATCGAAGTGAATATCAACTAAATTTACTCAAATTCTGCATCTGTAACTAAAAATCATAAAAAAATTCATAAAGATTTAATTTAATTTTACCACAATTTCTTCAATTTCAGCTCCTTCTACTAAAAATCTCATGAAAATCAAAAGGAATCGAAGTGAATATCAACTAAATTTACTCAAATTCTGCATCTGTAACTAAAAATCATAAAAAAAATTTAAAAAATTTAATTTAATTTCAGCAAAATTTTTTCAATTTCGGCTCCTCCTACTAAACATCTTAAGAAAATCCAAAAGAATCGAAGTGAATTTCAACTATATTTTCTCAAATTCTGCATCTGTAACTAAAAATCATAAAAAAATACAAAGAAATTTAATTTACTTTCACCAAAATTTCTTCAATTTCAGCTCCTCCTACTAAAAATCTTATGAAAATCCAATTGAATCTAAGTGAATATCAACTAAATTTACTCATATTCTGTATCTGTAACTAAAAATCATAAAAAATTCAAAAAGGTTTAATTTAATTTCCCAAAATTTTTTCAATTTCAGCTCCTCCTACAAAAAATCTTAAGAAAATTCCAAAGAATCGAAGTGAATTTCAACAATATTTTCTCAAATTCTGCACCTGTAACAAAAATTCATAAAAAAATACAAAGAAATTTAATTTAATTTTAGCAAAATTTCTTCAATTTCAGCTCCACCTACTTAAAATCTTATGAAAATCCAAAGGAATCGAAGAGAATATCAACTAAATTTACTCAAATTCTGCACCTTTCACTAAAAAACATAAAAAAATGCAAAAAGATTTAATTTAATTTTACCAACATTTCTTCAATTTCAGCTCCTCCTACTAAAAATCTTATGAAAATCCAAAGGAATCGAAGTGAATATCAAGTAAATTTACTCAAATTCTGCACCTTTCACTAAAAAACATAAAAAAATTCAAAAAGATTTAATTTAATTTTACCAACTATTCTTCAATTTCAGCTCCTCCTACTAAAAATCTTATGAAAATCCAATTGAATCTAAGTGAATATCAACTAAATTTACTCATATTCTGTATCTGTAACTAAAAATCATAAAAAATTTCAAAATGATTTAATTTAATTTCACCAAAATTTTTTCAATTTCAGCTCCTCCTACAAAAAATCTTAAGAAAATTCAAAAGTATCGAAGTGAATTTCAACTTTATTTTCTAAAATTCAGCATCTGTAACTAAAAATCATAAAAAAATACAAAGAAATTTAATTTAATTTCACCAAAACATCTTCAATTTCAGCTCCTTCTACTAAAAATCTTATGAAAATCAAAGGGAATCGAAGTGAATATCAACTAAATTTACTCAAATTCTGCATCTGTAACTAAAAATGATAAAAAAATTCAAAAAGATTTAATTTAATTTCAGCAATTTTTTTTCAATTTCAGCTCCTCCTACTAAACATCTTAAGAAAATGGAATAGAATCGAAGTGAATTTCGACTGTATTTTCTCAAATTCAGCATCTGTAACTAAAAATCATAAAAAAATACAAAGAAATTTAATTTAATTTTACCAACATTTCTTCAATTTCAGCTCCTCCTACTAAAAATCTTATGAAAATCCAAAGGAATCGAAGTGAATATCAACTAAATTTACTCAAATTCTGCATCTGTAACTAAAAATCATAAAAAAATTCAAAAAGATTTAATTTAAGTTTACCACAATTTCTTCAATTTCAGCTCCTTCTACTAAAAATCTTATGAAAATCAAAAGGAATCGAAGTGAATATCAACTAAATTTACTCAAATTCTGCATCTGTAACTAAAAATCATAAAAAAATTCAAAAAGATTTAATTTAATTTCAGCAATATTTTTTCAATTTCAGCTCCTTCTACTAAAAATCTTATGAAAATCCAAAGGAATCGAAGTGAATATCAAGTAAATTTACTCCAATCCTGCATCTGTAACTAAAAACCATAAAAAAATACAAAGAAATTTAATTTAATTTCGCCAAAATTTCTTCAATTTCAGCTCCTTCTACTAAAAATCTTATGAAAATCCAAAGGAATCGAAGTGAATATCAACTAAATTTACTCAAATTCTGCATCTGTAACTAAAAATCATAAAAAAATTCATAAAGATTTAATTTAATTTTACCACAATTTCTTCAATTTCAGCTCCTTCTACTAAAAATCTCATGAAAATCAAAAGGAATCGAAGTGAATATCAACTAAATTTACTCAAATTCTGCATCTGTAACTAAAAATCATAAAAAAATTTTAAAAAATTTAATTTAATTTCAGCAAAATTTTTTCAATTTCGGCTCCTCCTACTAAACATCTTAAGAAAATCCAAAAGAATCGAAGTGAATTTCAACTATATTTTCTCAAATTCTGCATCTGTAACTAAAAATCATAAAAAAATACAAAGAAATTTAATTTACTTTCACCAAAATTTCTTCAATTTCAGCTCCTCCTACTAAAAATCTTATGAAAATCCAATTGAATCTAAGTGAATATCAACTAAATTTACTCATATTCTGTATCTGTAACTAAAAATCATAAAAAATTCAAAAAGGTTTAATTTAATTTCCCAAAATTTTTTCAATTTCAGCTCCTCCTACAAAAAATCTTAAGAAAATTCCAAAGAATCGAAGTGAATTTCAACAATATTTTCTCAAATTCTGCACCTGTAACAAAAATTCATAAAAAAATACAAAGAAATTTAATTTAATTTTAGCAAAATTTCTTCAATTTCAGCTCCACCTACTTAAAATCTTATGAAAATCCAAAGGAATCGAAGAGAATATCAACTAAATTTACTCAAATTCTGCACCTTTCACTAAAAAACATAAAAAAATGCAAAAAGATTTAATTTAATTTTACCAACATTTCTTCAATTTCAGCTCCTCCTACTAAAAATCTTATGAAAATCCAAAGGAATCGAAGTGAATATCAAGTAAATTTACTCAAATTCTGCACCTTTCACTAAAAAACATAAAAAAATTCAAAAAGATTTAATTTAATTTTACCAACTATTCTTCAATTTCAGCTCCTCCTACTAAAAATCTTATGAAAATCCAATTGAATCTAAGTGAATATCAACTAAATTTACTCATATTCTGTATCTGTAACTAAAAATCATAAAAAATTTCAAAATGATTTAATTTAATTTCACCAAAATTTTTTCAATTTCAGCTCCTCCTACAAAAAATCTTAAGAAAATTCAAAAGTATCGAAGTGAATTTCAACTGTATTTTCTAAAATTCAGCATCTGTAACTAAAAATCATAAAAAAATACAAAGAAATTTAATTTAATTTCACCAAAATTTCTTCAATTTCAGCTCCTTCTACTAAAAATCTTATGAAAATCCAAAGGAATCGAAGTGAATATCAAGTAAATTTACTCCAATTCTGCACCTTTCACTAAAAAACATAAAAAAATGCAAAAAGATTTAATTTAATTTTACCAACATTTCTTCAATTTCAGCTCCTCCTACTAAAAATCTTATGAAAATCCAAAGGAATCGAAGTGAATATCAAGTAAATTTACTCAAATTCTGCACCTTTCACTAAAAAACATAAAAAAATGCAAAAAGATTTAATTTAATTTTACCAACATTTCTTCAATTTCAGCTCCTCCTACTAAAAATCTTATGAAAATCCAAAGGAATCGAAGTGAATATCAAGTAAATTTACTCAAATTCTGCACCTTTCACTAAAAAACATAAAAAAATTCAAAAAGATTTAATTTAATTTTACCAACATTTCTTCAATTTCAGCTCCTCCTACTAAAAATCTTATGAAAATCCAAAGGAATCGAAGTGAATATCAACTAAATTTACTCAAATTCTGCATCTGTAACTAAAAATCATAAAAAAATTCAGAAAGTTTTAATTTAATTTTACCACAATTTCTTCAATTTCAGCTCCTTCTACTAAAAATCTTATGAAAATCAAAAGGAATCGAAGTGAATATCGACTAAATTTACTCAAATTCTGCATCTGTAACTAAAAATCATAAAAAAATTAAAAAAAATTTAATTTAATTTCAGCAAAATTTTTTCAATTTCAGCTCCTCCTACTAAACATCTTAAGAAAATCCAAAAGAATCGAAGTGAATTTCAACAATATTTTCTCAAATTCTGCACCTGTAACTAAAATTCATAAAAAAATACAAAGAAATTTAATTTAATTTTAGCAAAATTTCTTCAATTTCAGCTCCTCCTACTTAAAATCTTATGAAAATCCAAAGGAATCGAAGTGAATATCAACTAAATTTACTCAAATTCTGCATCTGTAACTAAAAATCATAAAAAAATTCATAAAGATTTAATTTAATTTTACCAACATTTCTTCAATTTCAGCTCCTACTAAAAATCTTATGAAAATCCAAAGGAATCGATGTGAATATCAACTAAATTTACTCAAATTCTGCATCTGTAACTAAAAATAATAAAAAAATTCATAAAGATTTAATTTAATTTCACCACAATTTCTTCAATTTCAGCTCCTACTAAAAATCTTAAGAAAATGCAAAAGAATCGAAGTGAATTTCAACTATATTATCTCAAATTCTGCACCTTTCACTAAAAATCATAAAAAAATTCAAAAAGATTTAATTTAATTTTACCAACATTTCTTCAATTTCAGCTCCTCCTACTAAAAATCTTAAGAAAATCCAAAGGAATCAAAGTGAATATCAAGTAAATTTACTCAAATTCTGCACCTTTCACTAAAAAACATAAAAAAATGCAAAAAGATTTAATTTAATTTTACCAACATTTCTTCAATTTCAGCTCCTCCTACTAAAAATCTTATGAAAATCCAAAGGAATCGAAGTGAATATCAAGTAAATTTACTCCAATTCTGCACCTTTCACTAAAAATCATAAAAAAATTCAAAAAGATTTAATTTAATTTTACCAACATTTCTTCAATTTCAGCTCCTCCTACTAAAAATCTTATGAAAATCCAAAAGAATCGAAGTGAATATCAACTAAATTTACTCAAATTCTGTATCTGTAACTAAAAATCATAAAAAAATTCAAAAAGATTTAATTTAATTTTACCACAATTTCTTCAATTTCAGCTCCTTCTACTAAAAATCATATGAAAATCCAAAGCAATCGAAGTGAATATCAACTAAATCTACTCAAATTCTGCATCTGTAACTAAAAATCATAAAAAAATACAAAGAAATTTAATTTAATTTCACCAAAATTTCTTCAATTTCAGCTCCTTCTACTAAAAATCTTATGAAAATCCAAAGGAATCGAAGTGAATATCAAGTAAATTTACTCAAATTCTGCACCTTTCACTAAAAACATAAAAAAATTCAAAAAGATTTAATTTAATTTTACCAACTATTCTTCAATTTCAGCTCCTCCTACTAAAAATATTATGAAAATCCAATTGAATCTAAGTGAATATCAACTAAATTTACTCATATTCTGTATCTGTAACTAAAAATCATAAAAAATTTCAAAATGATTTAATTTAATTTCACCAAAATTTCTTCAATTTCAGCTCCTTCTACTAAAAATCTTATGAAAATCCAAAGGAATCGAAGTGAATATCAAGTAAATTTACTCCAATTCTGCACCTTTCACTAAAAATCATAAAAAAATTCAAAAAGATTTAATTTAATTTTACCAACATTTCTTCAAATTCAGCTCCTCCTACTAAAAATCTTATGAAAATCCAAAAGAATCGAAGTGAATATCAACTAAATTTACTCAAATTCTGCATCTGTAACAAAAAATCATAAAAAATTCAAAAAGATTTAATTTAATTTCAGCAAAATTTTTTCAATTTCAGCTCCTCCTACTAAAAATCTTAAGAAAATCCAACAGAATCGAAGTGAATTTCAACTATATTTTCTCAAATTCTGCATCTGTAACTAAAAATCATAAAAAAAAACAAAGAAATTTAATTTAATTTCACCAAAACATCTTCAATTTCAGCTCCTTCTACTAAAAATCTTATGAAAATCAAAGGGAATCGAAGTGAATATCAACTAAATTTACTCAAATTCTGCATCTGTAACTAAAAATGATAAAAAAATTCAAAAAGATTTAATTTAATTTCAGCAATATTTTTTCAATTTCAGCTCCTCCTACTAAACATCTTAAGAAAATGGAATAGAATCGAAGTGAATTTCGACTGTATTTTCTCAAATTCAGCATCTGTAACTAAAAATCATAAAAAAATACAAAGAAATTTAATTTAATTTTACCAACATTTCTTCAATTTCAGCTCCTCCTACTAAAAATCTTATGAAAATCCAAAGGAATCGAAGTGAATATCAACTAAATTTACTCAAATTCTGCATCTGTAACTAAAAATCATAAAAAAATTCAAAAAGATTTAATTTAAGTTTACCACAATTTCTTCAATTTCAGCTCCTTCTACTAAAAATCTTATGAAAATCAAAAGGAATCGAAGTGAATATCAACTAAATTTACTCAAATTCTGCATCTGTAACTAAAAATCATAAAAAAATTCAAAAAGATTTAATTTAATTTCAGCAATATTTTTTCAATTTCAGCTCCTTCTACTAAAAATCTTATGAAAATCCAAAGGAATCGAAGTGAATATCAAGTAAATTTACTCCAATCCTGCATCTGTAACTAAAAACCATAAAAAAATACAAAGAAATTTAATTTAATTTCGCCAAAATTTCTTCAATTTCAGCTCCTTCTACTAAAAATCTTATGAAAATCCAAAGGAATCGAAGTGAATATCAACTAAATTTACTCAAATTCTGCATCTGTAACTAAAAATCATAAAAAAATTCATAAAGATTTAATTTAATTTTACCACAATTTCTTCAATTTCAGCTCCTTCTACTAAAAATCTCATGAAAATCAAAAGGAATCGAAGTGAATATCAACTAAATTTACTCAAATTCTGCATCTGTAACTAAAAATAATAAAAAAATTTTAAAAAATTTAATTTAATTTCAGCAAAATTTTTTCAATTTCGGCTCCTCCTACTAAACATCTTAAGAAAATCCAAAAGAATCGAAGTGAATTTCAACTATATTTTCTCAAATTCTGCATCTGTAACTAAAAATCATAAAAAAATACAAAGAAATTTAATTTACTTTCACCAAAATTTCTTCAATTTCAGCTCCTTCTACTAAAAATCTTATGAAAATCCAATTGAATCTAAGTGAATATCAACTAAATTTACTCATATTCTGTATCTGTAACTAAAAATCATAAAAAATTTCAAAATGATTTAATTTAATTTCACCAAAATTTTTTCAATTTCAGCTCCTCCTACAAAAAATCTTAAGAAAATTCAAAAGTATCGAAGTGAATTTCAACTGTATTTTCTAAAATTCAGCATCTGTAACTAAAAATCATAAAAAAATACAAAGAAATTTAATTTAATTTCACCAAAATTTCTTCAATTTCAGCTCCTTCTACTAAAAATCTTATGAAAATCCAAAGGAATCGAAGTGAATATCAAGTAAATTTACTCCAATTCAGCACCTTTCACTAAAAATCATAAAAAAATTCAAAAAGATTTAATTTAATTTTACCAACATTTCTTCAATTTCTGCTCCTCCTACTAAAAATCTTAAGAAAATCCAAAGGAATCAAAGTGAATATCAAGTAAATTTACTCAAATTCTGCACCTTTCACTAAAAAACATAAAAAAATGCAAAAAGATTTAATTTAATTTTACCAACATTTCTTCAATTTCAGCTCCTCCTACTAAAAATCTTATGAAAATCCAATTGAATCTAAGTGAATATCAACTAAATTTACTCATATTCTGTATCTGTAACTAAAAATCATAAAAAATTTCAAAATGATTTAATTTAATTTCACCAAAATTTTTTCAATTTCAGCTCCTCCTACAAAAAATCTTAAGAAAATTCAAAAGTATCGAAGTGAATTTCAACTGTATTTTCTAAAATTCAGCATCTGTAACTAAAAATCATAAAAAAATACAAAGAAATTTAATTTAATTTCACCAAAATTTCTTCAATTTCAGCTCCTTCTACTAAAAATCTTATGAAAATCCAAAGGAATCGAAGTGAATATCAAGTAAATTTACTCCAATTCTGCACCTTTCACTAAAAATCATAAAAAAATTCAAAAAGATTTAATTTAATTTTACCAACATTTCTTCAATTTCAGCTCCTCCTACTAAAAATCTTAAGAAAATCCAAAGGAATCAAAGTGAATATCAAGTAAATTTACTCAAATTCTGCACCTTTCACTAAAAAACATAAAAAAATGCAAAAAGATTTAATTTAATTTTACCAACATTTCTTCAATTTCAGCTCCTCCTACTAAAAATCTTATGAAAATCCAAAGGAATCGAAGTGAATATCAAGTAAATTTACTCCAATTCTGCACCTTTCACTAAAAATCATAAAAAAATTCAAAAAGATTTAATTTAATTTTACCAACATTTCTTCAATTTCAGCTCCTCCTACTAAAAATCTTATGAAAATCCAAAAGAATCGAAGTGAATATCAACTAAATTTACTCAAATTCTGTATCTGTAACTAAAAATCATAAAAAAATTCAAAAAGATTTAATTTAATTTTACCACAATTTCTTCAATTTCAGCTCCTTCTACTAAAAATCATATGAAAATCCAAAGCAATCGAAGTGAATATCAACTAAATCTACTCAAATTCTGCATCTGTAACTAAAAATCATAAAAAAATACAAAGAAATTTAATTTAATTTCACCAAAATTTCTTCAATTTCAGCTCCTTCTACTAAAAATCTTATGAAAATCCAAAGGAATCGAAGTGAATATCAAGTAAATTTACTCAAATTCTGCACCTTTCACTAAAAACATAAAAAAATTCAAAAAGATTTAATTTAATTTTACCAACTATTCTTCAATTTCAGCTCCTCCTACTAAAAATCTTATGAAAATCCAATTGAATCTAAGTGAATATCAACTAAATTTACTCATATTCTGTATCTGTAACTAAAAATCATAAAAAATTTCAAAATGATTTAATTTAATTTCACCAAAATTTCTTCAATTTCAGCTCCTTCTACTAAAAATCTTATGAAAATCCAAAGGAATCGAAGTGAATATCAAGTAAATTTACTCCAATTCTGCACCTTTCACTAAAAATCATAAAAAAATTCAAAAAGATTTAATTTAAGTTTACCACAATTTCTTCAATTTCAGCTCCTTCTACTAAAAATCTTATGAAAATCAAAAGGAATCGAAGTGAATATCAACTAAATTTACTCAAATTCTGCATCTGTAACTAAAAATCATAAAAAAATTCAAAAAGATTTAATTTAATTTCAGCAATATTTTTTCAATTTCAGCTCCTTCTACTAAAAATCTTATGAAAATCCAAAGGAATCGAAGTGAATATCAAGTAAATTTACTCCAATCCTGCATCTGTAACTAAAAACCATAAAAAAATACAAAGAAATTTAATTTAATTTCGCCAAAATTTCTTCAATTTCAGCTCCTTCTACTAAAAATCTTATGAAAATCCAAAGGAATCGAAGTGAATATCAACTAAATTTACTCAAATTCTGCATCTGTAACTAAAAATCATAAAAAAATTCATAAAGATTTAATTTAATTTTACCACAATTTCTTCAATTTCAGCTCCTTCTACTAAAAATCTCATGAAAATCAAAAGGAATCGAAGTGAATATCAACTAAATTTACTCAAATTCTGCATCTGTAACTAAAAATCATAAAAAAATTTTAAAAAATTTAATTTAATTTCAGCAAAATTTTTTCAATTTCGGCTCCTCCTACTAAACATCTTAAGAAAATCCAAAAGAATCGAAGTGAATTTCAACTATATTTTCTCAAATTCTGCATCTGTAACTAAAAATCATAAAAAAATACAAAGAAATTTAATTTACTTTCACCAAAATTTCTTCAATTTCAGCTCCTCCTACTAAAAATCTTATGAAAATCCAATTGAATCTAAGTGAATATCAACTAAATTTACTCATATTCTGTATCTGTAACTAAAAATCATAAAAAATTCAAAAAGGTTTAATTTAATTTCCCAAAATTTTTTCAATTTCAGCTCCTCCTACAAAAAATCTTAAGAAAATTCCAAAGAATCGAAGTGAATTTCAACAATATTTTCTCAAATTCTGCACCTCTAACTAAAATTCATAAAAAAATACAAAGAAATTTAATTTAATTTTAGCAAAATTTCTTCAATTTCAGCTCCTCCTACTTAAAATCTTATGAAAATCCAAAGGAATCGAAGTGAATATCAACTAAATTTACTCAAATTCTGCATCTGTAACTAAAAATCATAAAAAAATACAAAGAAATTTAATTTAGTTTCACCAAAATTTCTTCAATTTCAGCTCCTTCTACTAAAAATCTTATGAAAATCCAAAGGAATCGAAGTGAATATCAACTAAATTTACTCAAATTCTGCATCTGTAACTAAAAATCATAAAAAAATTCATAAAGATTTAATTTAATTTTACCAACATTTCTTCAATTTCAGCTCCTACTAAAAATCTTATGAAAATCCAAAGGAATCGATGTGAATATCAACTAAATTTACTCAAATTCTGCATCTGTGACTAAAAATCATAAAAAAATTCAAAAAGATTTAATTTAATTTCACCACAATTTCTTCAATTTCAGCTCCTACTAAAAATCTTAAGAAAATTCAAAAGAATCGAAGTGAATTTCAACAATACTTTCTCAAATTCTGCACCTGTAACTAAAAATCATAAAAAAATACAAAGAAATTTAATTTAATTTCACCAAAATTTCTTCAATTTCAGCTCCTTCTACTAAAAATCTTATGAAAATCCAATAGAATCTATGTGAATATCAACTGAATTTACTCAAATTCTGTATCTGTAACTAAAAATCATAAAAAAATTTAAAAAGATTTAATTTAATTTTACCAACATTTCTTCAATTTCAGCTCCTCCTACTAAAAATCTTATGAAAATCCAATTGAATCTAAGTGAATATCAACTAAATTTACTCATATTCTGTATCTGTAACTAAAAATCATAAAAAATTTCAAAATGATTTAATTTAATTTCACCAAAATTTCTTCAATTTCAGCTCCTTCTACTAAAAATCTTATGAAAATCCAAAGGAATCGAAGTGAATATCAAGTAAATTTACTCCAATTCTGCACCTTTCACTAAAAATCATAAAAAAATTCAAAAAGATTTAATTTAATTTTACCAACATTTCTTCAAATTCAGCTTCTCCTACTAAAAATCTTATGAAAATCCAAAAGAATCGAAGTGAATATCAACTAAATTTACTCAAATTCTGCATCTGTAACAAAAAATCATAAAAAATTCAAAAAGATTTAATTTAATTTCAGCAAAATTTTTTCAATTTCAGCTCCTCCTACTAAAAATCTTAAGAAAATCCAACAGAATCGAAGTGAATTTCAACTATATTTTCTCAAATTCTGCATCTGTAACTAAAAATCATAAAAAAAAACAAAGAAATTTAATTTAATTTCACCAAAACATCTTCAATTTCAGCTCCTTCTACTAAAAATCTTATGAAAATCAAATGGAATCGAAGTGAATATCAACTAAATTTACTCAAATTCTGCATCTGTAACTAAAAATGATAAAAAAATTCAAAAAGATTTAATTTAATTTCAGCAATATTTTTTCAATTTCAGCTCCTCCTACTAAACATCTTAAGAAAATGGAATAGAATCGAAGTGAATTTCGACTGTATTTTCTCAAATTCAGCATCTGTAACTAAAAATCATAAAAAAATACAAAGAAATTTAATTTAATTTTACCAACATTTCTTCAATTTCAGCTCCTCCTACTAAAAATCTTATGAAAATCCAAAGGAATCGAAGTGAATATCAACTAAATTTACTCAAATTCTGCATCTGTAACTAAAAATCATAAAAAAATTCAAAAAGATTTAATTTAAGTTTACCACAATTTCTTCAATTTCAGCTCCTTCTACTAAAAATCTTATGAAAATCAAAAGGAATCGAAGTGAATATCAACTAAATTTACTCAAATTCTGCATCTGTAACTAAAAATCATAAAAAAATTCAAAAAGATTTAATTTAATTTCAGCAATATTTTTTCAATTTCAGCTCCTTCTACTAAAAATCTTATGAAAATCCAAAGGAATCGAAGTGAATATCAAGTAAATTTACTCCAATCCTGCATCTGTAACTAAAAACCATAAAAAAATACAAAGAAATTTAATTTAATTTCGCCAAAATTTCTTCAATTTCAGCTCCTTCTACTAAAAATCTTATGAAAATCCAAAGGAATCGAAGTGAATATCAACTAAATTTACTCAAATTCTGCATCTGTAACTAAAAATCATAAAAAAATTCATAAAGATTTAATTTAATTTTACCACAATTTCTTCAATTTCAGCTCCTTCTACTAAAAATCTCATGAAAATCAAAAGGAATCGAAGTGAATATCAACTAAATTTACTCAAATTCTGCATCTGTAACTAAAAATCATAAAAAAATTTTAAAAAATTTAATTTAATTTCAGCAAAATTTTTTCAATTTCGGCTCCTCCTACTAAACATCTTAAGAAAATCCAAAAGAATCGAAGTGAATTTCAACTATATTTTCTCAAATTCTGCATCTGTAACTAAAAATCATAAAAAAATACAAAGAAATTTAATTTACTTTCACCAAAATTTCTTCAATTTCAGCTCCTTCTACTAAAAATCTTATGAAAATCCAATTGAATCTAAGTGAATATCAACTAAATTTACTCATATTCTGTATCTGTAACTAAAAATCATAAAAAATTTCAAAATGATTTAATTTAATTTCACCAAAATTTTTTCAATTTCAGCTCCTCCTACAAAAAATCTTAAGAAAATTCAAAAGTATCGAAGTGAATTTCAACTGTATTTTCTAAAATTCAGCATCTGTAACTAAAAATCATAAAAAAATACAAAGAAATTTAATTTAATTTCACCAAAATTTCTTCAATTTCAGCTCCTTCTACTAAAAATCTTATGAAAATCCAAAGGAATCGAAGTGAATATCAAGTAAATTTACTCCAATTCAGCACCTTTCACTAAAAATCATAAAAAAATTCAAAAAGATTTAATTTAATTTTACCAACATTTCTTCAATTTCAGCTCCTCCTACTAAAAATCTTAAGAAAATCCAAAGGAATCAAAGTGAATATCAAGTAAATTTACTCAAATTCTGCACCTTTCACTAAAAAACATAAAAAAATGCAAAAAGATTTAATTTAATTTTACCAACATTTCTTCAATTTCAGCTCCTCCTACTAAAAATCTTATGAAAATCCAATTGAATCTAAGTGAATATCAACTAAATTTACTCATATTCTGTATCTGTAACTAAAAATCATAAAAAATTTCAAAATGATTTAATTTAATTTCAGCAAAATTTTTTCAATTTCGGCTCCTCCTACTAAACATCTTAAGAAAATCCAAAAGAATCGAAGTGAATTTCAACTATATTTTCTCAAATTCTGCATCTGTAACTAAAAATCATAAAAAAATACAAAGAAATTTAATTTACTTTCACCAAAATTTCTTCAATTTCAGCTCCTCCTACTAAAAATCTTATGAAAATCCAATTGAATCTAAGTGAATATCAACTAAATTTACTCATATTCTGTATCTGTAACTAAAAATCATAAAAAATTCAAAAAGGTTTAATTTAATTTCCCAAAATTTTTTCAATTTCAGCTCCTCCTACAAAAAATCTTAAGAAAATTCCAAAGAATCGAAGTGAATTTCAACAATATTTTCTCAAATTCTGCACCTCTAACTAAAATTCATAAAAAAATACAAAGAAATTTAATTTAATTTTAGCAAAATTTCTTCAATTTCAGCTCCTCCTACTTAAAATCTTATGAAAATCCAAAGGAATCGAAGTGAATATCAACTAAATTTACTCAAATTCTGCATCTGTAACTAAAAATCATAAAAAAATACAAAGAAATTTAATTTAGTTTCACCAAAATTTCTTCAATTTCAGCTCCTTCTACTAAAAATCTTATGAAAATCCAAAGGAATCGAAGTGAATATCAAGTAAATTTACTCAAATTCTGCACCTTTCACTAAAAATCATAAAAAAATTCAAAAAGATTTAATTTAATTTTACCAACATTTCTTCAATTTCAGCTCCTCCTACTAAAAATCTTATGAAAATCCAAAGGAATCGAAGTGAATATCAACTAAATTTACTCAAATTCTGCATCTGTAACTAAAAATCATAAAAAAATTCATAAAGATTTAATTTAATTTTACCAACATTTCTTCAATTTCAGCTCCTACTAAAAATCTTATGAAAATCCAAAGGAATCGATGTGAATATCAACTAAATTTACTCAAATTCTGCATCTGTGACTAAAAATCATAAAAAAATTCAAAAAGATTTAATTTAATTTCACCACAATTTCTTCAATTTCAGCTCCTACTAAAAATCTTAAGAAAATTCAAAAGAATCGAAGTGAATTTCAACAATACTTTCTCAAATTCTGCACCTGTAACTAAAAATCATAAAAAAATACAAAGAAATTTAATTTAATTTCACCAAAATTTCTTCAATTTCAGCTCCTCCTACTAAAAATCTTATGAAAATCCAATAGAATCTATGTGAATATCAACTGAATTTACTCAAATTCTGTATCTGTAACTAAAAATCATAAAAAAATTCAAAAAGATTTAATTTAATTTTACCAACATTTCTTCAATTTCAGCTCCTCCTACTAAAAATCTTATGAAAATCCAATTGAATCTAAGTGAATATCAACTAAATTTACTCATATTCTGTATCTGTAACTAAAAATCATAAAAAATTTCAAAATGATTTAATTTAATTTCACCAAAATTTCTTCAATTTCAGCTCCTTCTACTAAAAATCTTATGAAAATCCAAAGGAATCGAAGTGAATATCAAGTAAATTTACTCCAATTCTGCACCTTTCACTAAAAATCATAAAAAAATTCAAAAAGATTTAATTTAATTTTACCAACATTTCTTCAAATTCAGCTCCTCCTACTAAAAATCTTATGAAAATCCAAAAGAATCGAAGTGAATATCAACTAAATTTACTCAAATTCTGCATCTGTAACAAAAAATCATAAAAAATTCAAAAAGATTTAATTTAATTTCAGCAAAATTTTTTCAATTTCAGCTCCTCCTACTAAAAATCTTAAGAAAATCCAACAGAATCGAAGTGAATTTCAACTATATTTTCTCAAATTCTGCATCTGTAACTAAAAATCATAAAAAAAAACAAAGAAATTTAATTTAATTTCACCAAAACATCTTCAATTTCAGCTCCTTCTACTAAAAATCTTATGAAAATCAAAGGGAATCGAAGTGAATATCAACTAAATTTACTCAAATTCTGCATCTGTAACTAAAAATGATAAAAAAATTCAAAAAGATTTAATTTAATTTCAGCAATATTTTTTCAATTTCAGCTCCTCCTACTAAACATCTTAAGAAAATGGAATAGAATCGAAGTGAATTTCGACTGTATTTTCTCAAATTCAGCATCTGTAACTAAAAATCATAAAAAAATACAAAGAAATTTAATTTAATTTTACCAACATTTCTTCAATTTCAGCTCCTCCTACTAAAAATCTTATGAAAATCCAAAGGAATCGAAGTGAATATCAACTAAATTTACTCAAATTCTGCATCTGTAACTAAAAATCATAAAAAAATTCAAAAAGATTTAATTTAAGTTTACCACAATTTCTTCAATTTCAGCTCCTTCTACTAAAAATCTTATGAAAATCAAAAGGAATCGAAGTGAATATCAACTAAATTTACTCAAATTCTGCATCTGTAACTAAAAATCATAAAAAAATTCAAAAAGATTTAATTTAATTTCAGCAATATTTTTTCAATTTCAGCTCCTTCTACTAAAAATCTTATGAAAATCCAAAGGAATCGAAGTGAATATCAAGTAAATTTACTCCAATCCTGCATCTGTAACTAAAAACCATAAAAAAATACAAAGAAATTTAATTTAATTTCGCCAAAATTTCTTCAATTTCAGCTCCTTCTACTAAAAATCTTATGAAAATCCAAAGGAATCGAAGTGAATATCAACTAAATTTACTCAAATTCTGCATCTGTAACTAAAAATCATAAAAAAATTCATAAAGATTTAATTTAATTTTACCACAATTTCTTCAATTTCAGCTCCTTCTACTAAAAATCTCATGAAAATCAAAAGGAATCGAAGTGAATATCAACTAAATTTACTCAAATTCTGCATCTGTAACTAAAAATCATAAAAAAATTTTAAAAAATTTAATTTAATTTCAGCAAAATTTTTTCAATTTCGGCTCCTCCTACTAAACATCTTAAGAAAATCCAAAAGAATCGAAGTGAATTTCAACTATATTTTCTCAAATTCTGCATCTGTAACTAAAAATCATAAAAAAATACAAAGAAATTTAATTTACTTTCACCAAAATTTCTTCAATTTCAGCTCCTTCTACTAAAAATCTTATGAAAATCCAATTGAATCTAAGTGAATATCAACTAAATTTACTCATATTCTGTATCTGTAACTAAAAATCATAAAAAATTTCAAAATGATTTAATTTAATTTCACCAAAATTTTTTCAATTTCAGCTCCTCCTACAAAAAATCTTAAGAAAATTCAAAAGTATCGAAGTGAATTTCAACTGTATTTTCTAAAATTCAGCATCTGTAACTAAAAATCATAAAAAAATACAAAGAAATTTAATTTAATTTCACCAAAATTTCTTCAATTTCAGCTCCTTCTACTAAAAATCTTATGAAAATCCAAAGGAATCGAAGTGAATATCAAGTAAATTTACTCCAATTCAGCACCTTTCACTAAAAATCATAAAAAAATTCAAAAAGATTTAATTTAATTTTACCAACATTTCTTCAATTTCAGCTCCTCCTACTAAAAATCTTAAGAAAATCCAAAGGAATCAAAGTGAATATCAAGTAAATTTACTCAAATTCTGCACCTTTCACTAAAAAACATAAAAAAATGCAAAAAGATTTAATTTAATTTTACCAACATTTCTTCAATTTCAGCTCCTCCTACTAAAAATCTTATGAAAATCCAATTGAATCTAAGTGAATATCAACTAAATTTACTCATATTCTGTATCTGTAACTAAAAATCATAAAAAATTTCAAAATGATTTAATTTAATTTCACCAAAATTTTTTCAATTTCAGCTCCTCCTACAAAAAATCTTAAGAAAATTCAAAAGTATCGAAGTGAATTTCAACTGTATTTTCTAAAATTCAGCATCTGTAACTAAAAATCATAAAAAAATACAAAGAAATTTAATTTAATTTCACCAAAATTTCTTCAATTTCAGCTCCTTCTACTAAAAATCTTATGAAAATCCAAAGGAATCGAAGTGAATATCAAGTAAATTTACTCCAATTCTGCACCTTTCACTAAAAATCATAAAAAAATTCAAAAAGATTTAATTTAATTTTACCAACATTTCTTCAATTTCAGCTCCTCCTACTAAAAATCTTAAGAAAATCCAAAGGAATCAAAGTGAATATCAAGTAAATTTACTCAAATTCTGCACCTTTCACTAAAAAACATAAAAAAATGCAAAAAGATTTAATTTAATTTTACCAACATTTCTTCAATTTCAGCTCCTCCTACTAAAAATCTTATGAAAATCCAAAGGAATCGAAGTGAATATCAAGTAAATTTACTCCAATTCTGCACCTTTCACTAAAAATCATAAAAAAATTCAAAAAGATTTAATTTAATTTTACCAACATTTCTTCAATTTCAGCTCCTCCTACTAAAAATCTTATGAAAATCCAAAAGAATCGAAGTGAATATCAACTAAATTTACTCAAATTCTGTATCTGTAACTAAAAATCATAAAAAAATTCAAAAAGATTTAATTTAATTTTACCACAATTTCTTCAATTTCAGCTCCTTCTACTAAAAATCATATGAAAATCCAAAGCAATCGAAGTGAATATCAACTAAATCTACTCAAATTCTGCATCTGTAACTAAAAATCATAAAAAAATACAAAGAAATTTAATTTAATTTCACCAAAATTTCTTCAATTTCAGCTCCTTCTACTAAAAATCTTATGAAAATCCAAAGGAATCAAAGTGAATATCAAGTAAATTTACTCAAATTCTGCACCTTTCACTAAAAAACATAAAAAAATGCAAAAAGATTTAATTTAATTTTACCAACATTTCTTCAATTTCAGCTCCTTCTACTAAAAATCTTATGAAAATCCAAAGGAATCGAAGTGAATATCAAGTAAATTTACTCCAATTCAGCACCTTTCACTAAAAATCATAAAAAAATTCAAAAAGATTTAATTTAATTTTACCAACATTTCTTCAATTTCAGCTCCTCCTACTAAAAATCTTAAGAAAATCCAAAGGAATCAAAGTGAATATCAAGTAAATTTACTCAAATTCTGCACCTTTCACTAAAAAACATAAAAAAATGCAAAAAGATTTAATTTAATTTTACCAACATTTCTTCAATTTCAGCTCCTCCTACTAAAAATCTTATGAAAATCCAATTGAATCTAAGTGAATATCAACTAAATTTACTCATATTCTGTATCTGTAACTAAAAATCATAAAAAATTTCAAAATGATTTAATTTAATTTCACCAAAATTTTTTCAATTTCAGCTCCTCCTACAAAAAATCTTAAGAAAATTCAAAAGTATCGAAGTGAATTTCAACTGTATTTTCTAAAATTCAGCATCTGTAACTAAAAATCATAAAAAAATACAAAGAAATTTAATTTAATTTCACCAAAATTTCTTCAATTTCAGCTCCTTCTACTAAAAATCTTATGAAAATCCAAAGGAATCGAAGTGAATATCAAGTAAATTTACTCCAATTCTGCACCTTTCACTAAAAATCATAAAAAAATTCAAAAAGATTTAATTTAATTTTACCAACATTTCTTCAATTTCAGCTCCTCCTACTAAAAATCTTAAGAAAATCCAAAGGAATCAAAGTGAATATCAAGTAAATTTACTCAAATTCTGCACCTTTCACTAAAAAACATAAAAAAATGCAAAAAGATTTAATTTAATTTTACCAACATTTCTTCAATTTCAGCTCCTCCTACTAAAAATCTTATGAAAATCCAAAGGAATCGAAGTGAATATCAAGTAAATTTACTCCAATTCTGCACCTTTCACTAAAAATCATAAAAAAATTCAAAAAGATTTAATTTAATTTTACCAACATTTCTTCAATTTCAGCTCCTCCTACTAAAAATCTTATGAAAATCCAAAAGAATCGAAGTGAATATCAACTAAATTTACTCAAATTCTGTATCTGTAACTAAAAATCATAAAAAAATTCAAAAAGATTTAATTTAATTTTACCACAATTTCTTCAATTTCAGCTCCTTCTACTAAAAATCATATGAAAATCCAAAGCAATCGAAGTGAATATCAACTAAATCCTACTCAAATTCTGCATCTGTAACTAAAAATCATAAAAAAATACAAAGAAATTTAATTTAATTTCACCAAAATTTCTTCAATTTCAGCTCCTTCTACTAAAAATCTTATGAAAATCCAAAGGAATCAAAGTGAATATCAAGTAAATTTACTCAAATTCTGCACCTTTCACTAAAAAACATAAAAAAATGCAAAAAGATTTAATTTAATTTTACCAACATTTCTTCAATTTCAGCTCCTTCTACTAAAAATCTTATGAAAATCCAAAGGAATCGAAGTGAATATCAAGTAAATTTACTCCAATTCAGCACCTTTCACTAAAAATCATAAAAAAATTCAAAAAGATTTAATTTAATTTTACCAACATTTCTTCAATTTCAGCTCCTCCTACTAAAAATCTTAAGAAAATCCAAAGGAATCAAAGTGAATATCAAGTAAATTTACTCAAATTCTGCACCTTTCACTAAAAAACATAAAAAAATGCAAAAAGATTTAATTTAATTTTACCAACATTTCTTCAATTTCAGCTCCTCCTACTAAAAATCTTATGAAAATCCAATTGAATCTAAGTGAATATCAACTAAATTTACTCATATTCTGTATCTGTAACTAAAAATCATAAAAAATTTCAAAATGATTTAATTTAATTTCACCAAAATTTTTTCAATTTCAGCTCCTCCTACAAAAAATCTTAAGAAAATTCAAAAGTATCGAAGTGAATTTCAACTGTATTTTCTAAAATTCAGCATCTGTAACTAAAAATCATAAAAAAATACAAAGAAATTTAATTTAATTTCACCAAAATTTCTTCAATTTCAGCTCCTTCTACTAAAAATCTTATGAAAATCCAAAGGAATCGAAGTGAATATCAAGTAAATTTACTCCAATTCTGCACCTTTCACTAAAAATCATAAAAAAATTCAAAAAGATTTAATTTAATTTTACCAACATTTCTTCAATTTCAGCTCCTCCTACTAAAAATCTTAAGAAAATCCAAAGGAATCAAAGTGAATATCAAGTAAATTTACTCAAATTCTGCACCTTTCACTAAAAAACATAAAAAAATGCAAAAAGATTTAATTTAATTTTACCAACATTTCTTCAATTTCAGCTCCTCCTACTAAAAATCTTATGAAAATCCAAAGGAATCGAAGTGAATATCAAGTAAATTTACTCCAATTCTGCACCTTTCACTAAAAATCATAAAAAAATTCAAAAAGATTTAATTTAATTTTACCAACATTTCTTCAATTTCAGCTCCTCCTACTAAAAATCTTATGAAAATCCAAAAGAATCGAAGTGAATATCAACTAAATTTACTCAAATTCTGTATCTGTAACTAAAAATCATAAAAAAATTCAAAAAGATTTAATTTAATTTTACCACAATTTCTTCAATTTCAGCTCCTTCTACTAAAAATCATATGAAAATCCAAAGCAATCGAAGTGAATATCAACTAAATCTACTCAAATTCTGCATCTGTAACTAAAAATCATAAAAAAATACAAAGAAATTTAATTTAATTTCACCAAAATTTCTTCAATTTCAGCTCCTTCTACTAAAAATCTTATGAAAATCCAAAGGAATCGAAGTGAATATCAAGTAAATTTACTCAAATTCTGCACCTTTCACTAAAAACATAAAAAAATTCAAAAAGATTTAATTTAATTTTACCAACTATTCTTCAATTTCAGCTCCTCCTACTAAAAATCTTATGAAAATCCAATTGAATCTAAGTGAATATCAACTAAATTTACTCATATTCTGTATCTGTAACTAAAAATCATAAAAAATTTCAAAATGATTTAATTTAATTTCACCAAAATTTCTTCAATTTCAGCTCCTTCTACTAAAAATCTTATGAAAATCCAAAGGAATCGAAGTGAATATCAAGTAAATTTACTCCAATTCTGCACCTTTCACTAAAAATCATAAAAAAATTCAAAAAGATTTAATTTAATTTTACCAACATTTCTTCAATTTCAGCTCCTCCTACTAAAAATCTTAAGAAAATCCAACAGAATCGAAGTGAATTTCAACTATATTTTCTCAAATTCTGCATCTGTAACTAAAAATCATAAAAAAAAACAAAGAAATTTAATTTAATTTCACCAAAACATCTTCAATTTCAGCTCCTTCTACTAAAAATCTTATGAAAATCAAAGGGAATCGAAGTGAATATCAACTAAATTTACTCAAATTCTGCATCTGTAACTAAAAATGATAAAAAAATTCAAAAAGATTTAATTTAATTTCAGCAATATTTTTTCAATTTCAGCTCCTCCTACTAAACATCTTAAGAAAATGGAATAGAATCGAAGTGAATTTCGACTGTATTTTCTCAAATTCAGCATCTGTAACTAAAAATCATAAAAAAATACAAAGAAATTTAATTTAATTTTACCAACATTTCTTCAATTTCAGCTCCTCCTACTAAAAATCTTATGAAAATCCAAAGGAATCGAAGTGAATATCAACTAAATTTACTCAAATTCTGCATCTGTAACTAAAAATCATAAAAAAATTCAAAAAGATTTAATTTAAGTTTACCACAATTTCTTCAATTTCAGCTCCTTCTACTAAAAATCTTATGAAAATCAAAAGGAATCGAAGTGAATATCAACTAAATTTACTCAAATTCTGCATCTGTAACTAAAAATCATAAAAAAATTCAAAAAGATTTAATTTAATTTCAGCAATATTTTTTCAATTTCAGCTCCTTCTACTAAAAATCTTATGAAAATCCAAAGGAATCGAAGTGAATATCAAGTAAATTTACTCCAATCCTGCATCTGTAACTAAAAACCATAAAAAAATACAAAGAAATTTAATTTAATTTCGCCAAAATTTCTTCAATTTCAGCTCCTTCTACTAAAAATCTTATGAAAATCCAAAGGAATCGAAGTGAATATCAACTAAATTTACTCAAATTCTGCATCTGTAACTAAAAATCATAAAAAAATTCATAAAGATTTAATTTAATTTTACCACAATTTCTTCAATTTCAGCTCCTTCTACTAAAAATCTTATGAAAATCCAAAGGAATCGAAGTGAATATCAAGTAAATTTACTCCAATTCTGCACCTTTCACTAAAAATCATAAAAAAATTCAAAAAGATTTAATTTAATTTTACCAACATTTCTTCAATTTCAGCTCCTCCTACTAAAAATCTTAAGAAAATCCAAAGGAATCAAAGTGAATATCAAGTAAATTTACTCAAATTCTGCACCTTTCACTAAAAAACATAAAAAAATGCAAAAAGATTTAATTTAATTTTACCAACATTTCTTCAATTTCAGCTCCTCCTACTAAAAATCTTATGAAAATCCAAAGGAATCGAAGTGAATATCAAGTAAATTTACTCCAATTCTGCACCTTTCACTAAAAATCATAAAAAAATTCAAAAAGATTTAATTTAATTTTACCAACATTTCTTCAATTTCAGCTCCTCCTACTAAAAATCTTATGAAAATCCAAACGAATCGAAGTGAATATCAACTAAATTTACTCAAATTCTGTATCTGTAACTAAAAATCATAAAAAAATTCAAAAAGATTTAATTTAATTTTACCACAATTTCTTCAATTTCAGCTCCTTCTACTAAAAATCATATGAAAATCCAAAGCAATCGAAGTGAATATCAACTAAATCTACTCAAATTCTGCATCTGTAACTAAAAATCATAAAAAAATACAAAGAAATTTAATTTAATTTCACCAAAATTTCTTCAATTTCAGCTCCTTCTACTAAAAATCTTATGAAAATCCAAAGGAATCAAAGTGAATATCAAGTAAATTTACTCAAATTCTGCACCTTTCACTAAAAAACATAAAAAAATGCAAAAAGATTTAATTTAATTTTACCAACATTTCTTCAATTTCAGCTCCTTCTACTAAAAATCTTATGAAAATCCAAAGGAATCGAAGTGAATATCAAGTAAATTTACTCCAATTCAGCACCTTTCACTAAAAATCATAAAAAAATTCAAAAAGATTTAATTTAATTTTACCAACATTTCTTCAATTTCAGCTCCTCCTACTAAAAATCTTAAGAAAATCCAAAGGAATCAAAGTGAATATCAAGTAAATTTACTCAAATTCTGCACCTTTCACTAAAAAACATAAAAAAATGCAAAAAGATTTAATTTAATTTTACCAACATTTCTTCAATTTCAGCTCCTCCTACTAAAAATCTTATGAAAATCCAATTGAATCTAAGTGAATATCAACTAAATTTACTCATATTCTGTATCTGTAACTAAAAATCATAAAAAATTTCAAAATGATTTAATTTAATTTCACCAAAATTTTTTCAATTTCAGCTCCTCCTACAAAAAATCTTAAGAAAATTCAAAAGTATCGAAGTGAATTTCAACTGTATTTTCTAAAATTCAGCATCTGTAACTAAAAATCATAAAAAAATACAAAGAAATTTAATTTAATTTCACCAAAATTTCTTCAATTTCAGCTCCTTCTACTAAAAATCTTATGAAAATCCAAAGGAATCGAAGTGAATATCAAGTAAATTTACTCCAATTCTGCACCTTTCACTAAAAATCATAAAAAAATTCAAAAAGATTTAATTTAATTTTACCAACATTTCTTCAATTTCAGCTCCTCCTACTAAAAATCTTAAGAAAATCCAAAGGAATCAAAGTGAATATCAAGTAAATTTACTCAAATTCTGCACCTTTCACTAAAAAACATAAAAAAATGCAAAAAGATTTAATTTAATTTTACCAACATTTCTTCAATTTCAGCTCCTCCTACTAAAAATCTTATGAAAATCCAAAGGAATCGAAGTGAATATCAAGTAAATTTACTCCAATTCTGCACCTTTCACTAAAAATCATAAAAAAATTCAAAAAGATTTAATTTAATTTTACCAACATTTCTTCAATTTCAGCTCCTCCTACTAAAAATCTTATGAAAATCCAAAAGAATCGAAGTGAATATCAACTAAATTTACTCAAATTCTGTATCTGTAACTAAAAATCATAAAAAAATTCAAAAAGATTTAATTTAATTTTACCACAATTTCTTCAATTTCAGCTCCTTCTACTAAAAATCATATGAAAATCCAAAGCAATCGAAGTGAATATCAACTAAATCTACTCAAATTCTGCATCTGTAACTAAAAATCATAAAAAAATACAAAGAAATTTAATTTAATTTCACCAAAATTTCTTCAATTTCGGCTCCTTCTACTAAAAATCTTATGAAAATCCAAAGGAATCGAAGTGAATATCAAGTAAATTTACTCAAATTCTGCACCTTTCACTAAAAACATAAAAAAATTCAAAAAGATTTAATTTAATTTTACCAACTATTCTTCAATTTCAGCTCCTCCTACTAAAAATCTTATGAAAATCCAATTGAATCTAAGTGAATATCAACTAAATTTACTCATATTCTGTATCTGTAACTAAAAATCATAAAAAATTTCAAAATGATTTAATTTAATTTCACCAAAATTTCTTCAATTTCAGCTCCTTCTACTAAAAATCTTATGAAAATCCAAAGGAATCGAAGTGAATATCAAGTAAATTTACTCCAATTCTGCACCTTTCACTAAAAATCATAAAAAAATTCAAAAAGATTTAATTTAATTTTACCAACATTTCTTCAATTTCAGCTCCTCCTACTAAAAATCTTAAGAAAATCCAACAGAATCGAAGTGAATTTCAACTATATTTTCTCAAATTCTGCATCTGTAACTAAAAATCATAAAAAAAACAAAGAAATTTAATTTAATTTCACCAAAACATCTTCAATTTCAGCTCCTTCTACTAAAAATCTTATGAAAATCAAAGGGAATCGAAGTGAATATCAACTAAATTTACTCAAATTCTGCATCTGTAACTAAAAATCATAAAAAAATTCAAAAAGATTTAATTTAAGTTTACCACAATTTCTTCAATTTCAGCTCCTTCTACTAAAAATCTTATGAAAATCAAAAGGAATCGAAGTGAATATCAACTAAATTTACTCAAATTCTGCATCTGTAACTAAAAATCATAAAAAAATTCAAAAAGATTTAATTTAATTTCAGCAATATTTTTTCAATTTCAGCTCCTTCTACTAAAAATCTTATGAAAATCCAAAGGAATCGAAGTGAATATCAAGTAAATTTACTCCAATCCTGCATCTGTAACTAAAAACCATAAAAAAATACAAAGAAATTTAATTTAATTTCGCCAAAATTTCTTCAATTTCAGCTCCTTCTACTAAAAATCTTATGAAAATCCAAAGGAATCGAAGTGAATATCAACTAAATTTACTCAAATTCTGCATCTGTAACTAAAAATCATAAAAAAATTCATAAAGATTTAATTTAATTTTACCACAATTTCTTCAATTTCAGCTCCTTCTACTAAAAATCTCATGAAAATCAAAAGGAATCGAAGTGAATATCAACTAAATTTACTCAAATTCTGCATCTGTAACTAAAAATCATAAAAAAATTTTAAAAAATTTAATTTAATTTCAGCAAAATTTTTTCAATTTCGGCTCCTCCTACTAAACATCTTAAGAAAATCCAAAAGAATCGAAGTGAATTTCAACTATATTATCTCAAATTCTGCACCTTTCACTAAAAATCATAAAAAAATTCAAAAAGATTTAATTTAATTTTACCAACATTTCTTCAATTTCAGCTCCTCCTACTAAAAATCTTAAGAAAATCCAAAGGAATCAAAGTGAATATCAAGTAAATTTACTCAAATTCTGCACCTTTCACTAAAAAACATAAAAAAATTCAAAAAGATTTAATTTAATTTCAGCAATATTTTTTCAATTTCAGCTCCTCCTACTAAACATCTTAAGAAAATGGAATAGAATCGAAGTGAATTTCGACTGTATTTTCTCAAATTCAGCATCTGTAACTAAAAATCATAAAAAAATACAAAGAAATTTAATTTAATTTTACCAACATTTCTTCAATTTCAGCTCCTCCTACTAAAAATCTTATGAAAATCCAAAGGAATCGAAGTGAATATCAACTAAATTTACTCAAATTCTGCATCTGTAACTAAAAATCATAAAAAAATTCAAAAAGATTTAATTTAAGTTTACCACAATTTCTTCAATTTCAGCTCCTTCTACTAAAAATCTTATGAAAATCAAAAGGAATCGAAGTGAATATCAACTAAATTTACTCAAATTCTGCATCTGTAACTAAAAATCATAAAAAAATTCAAAAAGATTTAATTTAATTTCAGCAATATTTTTTCAATTTCAGCTCCTTCTACTAAAAATCTTATGAAAATCCAAAGGAATCGAAGTGAATATCAAGTAAATTTACTCCAATCCTGCATCTGTAACTAAAAACCATAAAAAAATACAAAGAAATTTAATTTAATTTCGCCAAAATTTCTTCAATTTCAGCTCCTTCTACTAAAAATCTTATGAAAATCCAAAGGAATCGAAGTGAATATCAACTAAATTTACTCAAATTCTGCATCTGTAACTAAAAATCATAAAAAAATTCATAAAGATTTAATTTAATTTTACCACAATTTCTTCAATTTCAGCTCCTTCTACTAAAAATCTCATGAAAATCAAAAGGAATCGAAGTGAATATCAACTAAATTTACTCAAATTCTGCATCTGTAACTAAAAATCATAAAAAAATTTTAAAAAATTTAATTTAATTTCAGCAAAATTTTTTCAATTTCGGCTCCTCCTACTAAACATCTTAAGAAAATCCAAAAGAATCGAAGTGAATTTCAACTATATTATCTCAAATTCTGCACCTTTCACTAAAAATCATAAAAAAATTCAAAAAGATTTAATTTAATTTTACCAACATTTCTTCAATTTCAGCTCCTCCTACTAAAAATCTTAAGAAAATCCAAAGGAATCAAAGTGAATATCAAGTAAATTTACTCAAATTCTGCACCTTTCACTAAAAAACATAAAAAAATGCAAAAAGATTTAATTTAATTTTACCAACATTTCTTCAATTTCAGCTCCTCCTACTAAAAATCTTATGAAAATCCAATTGAATGTAAGTGAATATCAATTAAATTTACTCATATTCTGTATCTGTAACTAAAAATCATAAAAAAATTCAAAAAGATTTATTTTAATTTCACCAAAATTTTTTCAATTTCAGCTCCTCGTACAAAAAATCTTAAGAAAATTCAAAAGAATCGAAGTGAATTTCAACAATACTTTCTCAAATTCTGCACCTGTAACTAAAAATCATAAAAAAATACAAAGAAATTTAATTTAATTTCACCAAAATTTCTTCAATTTCAGCTCCTCCTACTAAAAATCTTATGAAAATCCAATAGAATCTATGTGAATATCAACTGAATTTACTCAAATTCTGTATCTGTAACTAAAAATCATAAAAAAATTTAAAAAGATTTAATTTAATTTTACCAACATTTCTTCAATTTCAGCTCCTCCTACTAAAAATCTTATGAAAATCCAAAGGAATCGAAGTGAATATCAACTAAATTTACTCAAATTCTGCATCTGTAACTAAAAATCATAAAAAAATTCAAAAAGATTTAATTTAATTTTACCACAATTTCTTCAATTTCAGCTCGTTCTACTAAAAATCTTATGAAACTAAAAAGGAATCTAAGTGAATATCAACTAAATTTACTCATATTCTGTATCTGTAACTAAAAATCATAAAAAAATACAAAGAAATTTAATTTAATTTCACCAAAATTTCTTCAATTTCAGCTCCTTCTACTAAAAATCTTATGAAAATCCAAAGGAATCGAAGTGAATATCAAGTAAATTTACTCAAATTCTGCACCTTTCACTAAAAACATAAAAAAATTCAAAAAGATTTAATTTAATTTTACCAACTATTCTTCAATTTCAGCTCCTCCTACTAAAAATCTTATGAAAATCCAATTGAATCTAAGTGAATATCAACTAAATTTACTCATATTCTGTATCTGTAACTAAAAATCATAAAAAATTTCAAAATGATTTAATTTAATTTCACCAAAATTTCTTCAATTTCAGCTCCTTCTACTAAAAATCTTATGAAAATCCAAAGGAATCGAAGTGAATATCAAGTAAATTTACTCCAATTCTGCACCTTTCACTAAAAATCATAAAAAAATTCAAAAAGATTTAATTTAATTTTACCAACATTTCTTCAAATTCAGCTCCTCCTACTAAAAATCTTATGAAAATCCAAAAGAATCGAAGTGAATATCAACTAAATTTACTCAAATTCTGCATCTGTAACAAAAAATCATAAAAAATTCAAAAAGATTTAATTTAATTTCAGCAAAATTTTTTCAATTTCAGCTCCTCCTACTAAAAATCTTAAGAAAATCCAACAGAATCGAAGTGAATTTCAACTATATTTTCTCAAATTCTGCATCTGTAACTAAAAATCATAAAAAAAAACAAAGAAATTTAATTTAATTTCACCAAAACATCTTCAATTTCAGCTCCTTCTACTAAAAATCTTATGAAAATCAAAGGGAATCGAAGTGAATATCAACTAAATTTACTCAAATTCTGCATCTGTAACTAAAAATGATAAAAAAATTCAAAAAGATTTAATTTAATTTCAGCAATATTTTTTCAATTTCAGCTCCTCCTACTAAACATCTTAAGAAAATGGAATAGAATCGAAGTGAATTTCGACTGTATTTTCTCAAATTCAGCATCTGTAACTAAAAATCATAAAAAAATACAAAGAAATTTAATTTAATTTTACCAACATTTCTTCAATTTCAGCTCCTCCTACTAAAAATCTTATGAAAATCCAAAGGAATCGAAGTGAATATCAACTAAATTTACTCAAATTCTGCATCTGTAACTAAAAATCATAAAAAAATTCAAAAAGATTTAATTTAAGTTTACCACAATTTCTTCAATTTCAGCTCCTTCTACTAAAAATCTTATGAAAATCAAAAGGAATCGAAGTGAATATCAACTAAATTTACTCAAATTCTGCATCTGTAACTAAAAATCATAAAAAAATTCAAAAAGATTTAATTTAATTTCAGCAATATTTTTTCAATTTCAGCTCCTTCTACTAAAAATCTTATGAAAATCCAAAGGAATCGAAGTGAATATCAAGTAAATTTACTCCAATCCTGCATCTGTAACTAAAAACCATAAAAAAATACAAAGAAATTTAATTTAATTTCGCCAAAATTTCTTCAATTTCAGCTCCTTCTACTAAAAATCTTATGAAAATCCAAAGGAATCGAAGTGAATATCAACTAAATTTACTCAAATTCTGCATCTGTAACTAAAAATCATAAAAAAATTCATAAAGATTTAATTTAATTTTACCACAATTTCTTCAATTTCAGCTCCTTCTACTAAAAATCTCATGAAAATCAAAAGGAATCGAAGTGAATATCAACTAAATTTACTCAAATTCTGCATCTGTAACTAAAAATCATAAAAAAATTTTAAAAAATTTAATTTAATTTCAGCAAAATTTTTTCAATTTCGGCTCCTCCTACTAAACATCTTAAGAAAATCCAAAAGAATCGAAGTGAATTTCAACTATATTTTCTCAAATTCTGCATCTGTAACTAAAAATCATAAAAAAATACAAAGAAATTTAATTTAATTTCACCAAAATTTCTTCAATTTCAGCTCCTTCTACTAAAAATCTTATGAAAATCCAATTGAATCTAAGTGAATATCAACTAAATTTACTCATATTCTGTATCTGTAACTAAAAATCATAAAAAATTTCAAAATGATTTAATTTAATTTCACCAAAATTTTTTCAATTTCAGCTCCTCCTACAAAAAATCTTAAGAAAATTCAAAAGTATCGAAGTGAATTTCAACTGTATTTTCTAAAATTCAGCATCTGTAACTAAAAATCATAAAAAAATACAAAGAAATTTAATTTAATTTCACCAAAATTTCTTCAATTTCAGCTCCTTCTACTAAAAATCTTATGAAAATCCAAAGGAATCGAAGTGAATATCAAGTAAATTTACTCCAATTCAGCACCTTTCACTAAAAATCATAAAAAAATTCAAAAAGATTTAATTTAATTTTACCAACATTTCTTCAATTTCTGCTCCTCCTACTAAAAATCTTAAGAAAATCCAAAGGAATCAAAGTGAATATCAAGTAAATTTACTCAAATTCTGCACCTTTCACTAAAAAACATAAAAAAATGCAAAAAGATTTAATTTAATTTTACCAACATTTCTTCAATTTCAGCTCCTCCTACTAAAAATCTTATGAAAATCCAATTGAATCTAAGTGAATATCAACTAAATTTACTCATATTCTGTATCTGTAACTAAAAATCATAAAAAATTTCAAAATGATTTAATTTAATTTCACCAAAATTTTTTCAATTTCAGCTCCTCCTACAAAAAATCTTAAGAAAATTCAAAAGTATCGAAGTGAATTTCAACTGTATTTTCTAAAATTCAGCATCTGTAACTAAAAATCATAAAAAAATACAAAGAAATTTAATTTAATTTCACCAAAATTTCTTCAATTTCAGCTCCTTCTACTAAAAATCTTATGAAAATCCAAAGGAATCGAAGTGAATATCAAGTAAATTTACTCCAATTCTGCACCTTTCACTAAAAATCATAAAAAAATTCAAAAAGATTTAATTTAATTTTACCAACATTTCTTCAATTTCAGCTCCTCCTACTAAAAATCTTAAGAAAATCCAAAGGAATCAAAGTGAATATCAAGTAAATTTACTCAAATTCTGCACCTTTCACTAAAAAACATAAAAAAATGCAAAAAGATTTAATTTAATTTTACCAACATTTCTTCAATTTCAGCTCCTCCTACTAAAAATCTTATGAAAATCCAAAGGAATCGAAGTGAATATCAAGTAAATTTACTCCAATTCTGCACCTTTCACTAAAAATCATAAAAAAATTCAAAAAGATTTAATTTAATTTTACCAACATTTCTTCAATTTCAGCTCCTCCTACTAAAAATCTTATGAAAATCCAAAAGAATCGAAGTGAATATCAACTAAATTTACTCAAATTCTGTATCTGTAACTAAAAATCATAAAAAAATTCAAAAAGATTTAATTTAATTTTACCACAATTTCTTCAATTTCAGCTCCTTCTACTAAAAATCATATGAAAATCCAAAGCAATCGAAGTGAATATCAACTAAATCTACTCAAATTCTGCATCTGTAACTAAAAATCATAAAAAAATACAAAGAAATTTAATTTAATTTCACCAAAATTTCTTCAATTTCAGCTCCTTCTACTAAAAATCTTATGAAAATCCAAAGGAATCGAAGTGAATATCAAGTAAATTTACTCAAATTCTGCACCTTTCACTAAAAACATAAAAAAATTCAAAAAGATTTAATTTAATTTTACCAACTATTCTTCAATTTCAGCTCCTCCTACTAAAAATCTTATGAAAATCCAATTGAATCTAAGTGAATATCAACTAAATTTACTCATATTCTGTATCTGTAACTAAAAATCATAAAAAATTTCAAAATGATTTAATTTAATTTCACCAAAATTTCTTCAATTTCAGCTCCTTCTACTAAAAATCTTATGAAAATCCAAAGGAATCGAAGTGAATATCAAGTAAATTTACTCCAATTCTGCACCTTTCACTAAAATTCATAAAAAAATACAAAGAAATTTAATTTAATTTTAGCAAAATTTCTTCAATTTCAGCTCCTCCTACTTAAAATCTTATGAAAATCCAAAGGAATCGAAGTGAATTTCAACTATATTTTCTCAAATTCTGCATCTGTAACTAAAAATCATAAAAAAAAAACAAAGAAATTTAATTTAATTTCACCAAAACATCTTCAATTTCAGCTCCTTCTACTAAAAATCTTATGAAAATCAAAGGGAATCGAAGTGAATATCAACTAAATTTACTCAAATTCTGCATCTGTAACTAAAAATGATAAAAAAATGCAAAAAGATTTAATTTAATTTTACCAACATTTCTTCAATTTCAGCTCCTCCTACTAAAAATCTTATGAAAATCCAAAGGAATCGAAGTGAATATCAAGTAAATTTACTCCAATTCTGCACCTTTCACTAAAAATCATAAAAAAATTCAAAAAGATTTAATTTAATTTTACCAACATTTCTTCAATTTCAGCTCCTCCTACTAAAAATCTTATGAAAATCCAAAAGAATCGAAGTGAATATCAACTAAATTTACTCAAATTCTGTATCTGTAACTAAAAATCATAAAAAAATTCAAAAAGATTTAATTTAATTTTACCAAAATTTCTTCAATTTCAGCTCCTCCTACTAAAAATCTTATGAAAATCCAAAAGAATCGAAGTGAATATCAACTAAATTTACTCAAATTCTGCATCTGTAACAAAAAATCATAAAAAATTCAAAAAGATTTAATTTAATTTCAGCAAAATTTTTTCAATTTCAGCTCCTCCTACTAAAAATCTTAAGAAAATCCAACAGAATCGAAGTGAATTTCAACTATATTTTCTCAAATTCTGCATCTGTAACTAAAAATCATAAAAAAAAACAAAGAAATTTAATTTAATTTCACCAAAACATCTTCAATTTCAGCTCCTTCTACTAAAAATCTTATGAAAATCAAAGGGAATCGAAGTGAATATCAACTAAATTTACTCAAATTCTGCATCTGTAACTAAAAATGATAAAAAAATTCAAAAAGATTTAATTTAATTTCAGCAATATTTTTTCAATTTCAGCTCCTCCTACTAAACATCTTAAGAAAATGGAATAGAATCGAAGTGAATTTCGACTGTATTTTCTCAAATTCAGCATCTGTAACTAAAAATCATAAAAAAATACAAAGAAATTTAATTTAATTTTACCAACATTTCTTCAATTTCAGCTCCTCCTACTAAAAATCTTATGAAAATCCAAAGGAATCGAAGTGAATATCAACTAAATTTACTCAAATTCTGCATCTGTAACTAAAAATCATAAAAAAATTCAAAAAGATTTAATTTAAGTTTACCACAATTTCTTCAATTTCAGCTCCTTCTACTAAAAATCTTATGAAAATCAAAAGGAATCGAAGTGAATATCAACTAAATTTACTCAAATTCTGCATCTGTAACTAAAAATCATAAAAAAATTCAAAAAGATTTAATTTAATTTCAGCAATATTTTTTCAATTTCAGCTCCTTCTACTAAAAATCTTATGAAAATCCAAAGGAATCGAAGTGAATATCAAGTAAATTTACTCCAATCCTGCATCTGTAACTAAAAACCATAAAAAAATACAAAGAAATTTAATTTAATTTCGCCAAAATTTCTTCAATTTCAGCTCCTTCTACTAAAAATCTTATGAAAATCCAAAGGAATCGAAGTGAATATCAACTAAATTTACTCAAATTCTGCATCTGTAACTAAAAATCATAAAAAAAAACAAAGAAATTTAATTTAATTTCACCAAAACATCTTCAATTTCAGCTCCTTCTACTAAAAATCTTATGAAAATCAAAGGGAATCGAAGTGAATATCAACTAAATTTACTCAAATTCTGCATCTGTAACTAAAAATGATAAAAAAATTCAAAAAGATTTAATTTAATTTCAGCAATATTTTTTCAATTTCAGCTCCTCCTACTAAACATCTTAAGAAAATGGAATAGAATCGAAGTGAATTTCGACTGTATTTTCTCAAATTCAGCATCTGTAACTAAAAATCATAAAAAAATACAAAGAAATTTAATTTAATTTTACCAACATTTCTTCAATTTCAGCTCCTCCTACTAAAAATCTTATGAAAATCCAAAGGAATCGAAGTGAATATCAACTAAATTTACTCAAATTCTGCATCTGTAACTAAAAATCATAAAAAAATTCAAAAAGATTTAATTTAAGTTTACCACAATTTCTTCAATTTCAGCTCCTTCTACTAAAAATCTTATGAAAATCAAAAGGAATCGAAGTGAATATCAACTAAATTTACTCAAATTCTGCATCTGTAACTAAAAATGATAAAAAAATTCAAAAAGATTTAATTTAATTTCAGCAATATTTTTTCAATTTCAGCTCCTTCTACTAAAAATCTTATGAAAATCCAAAGGAATCGAAGTGAATATCAAGTAAATTTACTCCAATCCTGCATCTGTAACTAAAAACCATAAAAAAATACAAAGAAATTTAATTTAATTTCGCCAAAATTTCTTCAATTTCAGCTCCTTCTACTAAAAATCTTATGAAAATCCAAAGGAATCGAAGTGAATATCAACTAAATTTACTCAAATTCTGCATCTGTAACTAAAAATCATAAAAAAATTCATAAAGATTTAATTTAATTTTACCACAATTTCTTCAATTTCAGCTCCTTCTACTAAAAATCTCATGAAAATCAAAAGGAATCGAAGTGAATATCAACTAAATTTACTCAAATTCTGCATCTGTAACTAAAAATCATAAAAAAATTTTAAAAAATTTAATTTAATTTCAGCAAAATTTTTTCAATTTCGGCTCCTCCTACTAAACATCTTAAGAAAATCCAAAAGAATCGAAGTGAATTTCAACTATATTTTCTCAAATTCTGCATCTGTAACTAAAAATCATAAAAAAATACAAAGAAATTTAATTTACTTTCACCAAAATTTCTTCAATTTCAGCTCCTTCTACTAAAAATCTTATGAAAATCCAATTGAATCTAAGTGAATATCAACTAAATTTACTCATATTCTGTATCTGTAACTAAAAATCATAAAAAATTTCAAAATGATTTAATTTAATTTCACCAAAATTTTTTCAATTTCAGCTCCTCCTACAAAAAATCTTAAGAAAATTCAAAAGTATCGAAGTGAATTTCAACTGTATTTTCTAAAATTCAGCATCTGTAACTAAAAATCATAAAAAAATACAAAGAAATTTAATTTAATTTCACCAAAATTTCTTCAATTTCAGCTCCTTCTACTAAAAATCTTATGAAAATCCAAAGGAATCGAAGTGAATATCAAGTAAATTTACTCCAATTCAGCACCTTTCACTAAAAATCATAAAAAAATTCAAAAAGATTTAATTTAATTTTACCAACATTTCTTCAATTTCTGCTCCTCCTACTAAAAATCTTAAGAAAATCCAAAGGAATCAAAGTGAATATCAAGTAAATTTACTCAAATTCTGCACCTTTCACTAAAAAACATAAAAAAATGCAAAAAGATTTAATTTAATTTTACCAACATTTCTTCAATTTCAGCTCCTCCTACTAAAAATCTTATGAAAATCCAATTGAATCTAAGTGAATATCAACTAAATTTACTCATATTCTGTATCTGTAACTAAAAATCATAAAAAATTTCAAAATGATTTAATTTAATTTCACCAAAATTTTTTCAATTTCAGCTCCTCCTACAAAAAATCTTAAGAAAATTCAAAAGTATCGAAGTGAATTTCAACTGTATTTTCTAAAATTCAGCATCTGTAACTAAAAATCATAAAAAAATACAAAGAAATTTAATTTAATTTCACCAAAATTTCTTCAATTTCAGCTCCTTCTACTAAAAATCTTATGAAAATCCAAAGGAATCGAAGTGAATATCAAGTAAATTTACTCCAATTCTGCACCTTTCACTAAAAATCATAAAAAAATTCAAAAAGATTTAATTTAATTTTACCAACATTTCTTCAATTTCAGCTCCTCCTACTAAAAATCTTAAGAAAATCCAAAGGAATCAAAGTGAATATCAAGTAAATTTACTCAAATTCTGCACCTTTCACTAAAAAACATAAAAAAATGCAAAAAGATTTAATTTAATTTTACCAACATTTCTTCAATTTCAGCTCCTCCTACTAAAAATCTTATGAAAATCCAAAGGAATCGAAGTGAATATCAAGTAAATTTACTCCAATTCTGCACCTTTCACTAAAAATCATAAAAAAATTCAAAAAGATTTAATTTAATTTTACCAACATTTCTTCAATTTCAGCTCCTCCTACTAAAAATCTTATGAAAATCCAAAAGAATCGAAGTGAATATCAACTAAATTTACTCAAATTCTGTATCTGTAACTAAAAATCATAAAAAAATTCAAAAAGATTTAATTTAATTTTACCACAATTTCTTCAATTTCAGCTCCTTCTACTAAAAATCATATGAAAATCCAAAGCAATCGAAGTGAATATCAACTAAATCTACTCAAATTCTGCATCTGTAACTAAAAATCATAAAAAAATACAAAGAAATTTAATTTAATTTCACCAAAATTTCTTCAATTTCAGCTCCTTCTACTAAAAATCTTATGAAAATCCAAAGGAATCGAAGTGAATATCAAGTAAATTTACTCAAATTCTGCACCTTTCACTAAAAACATAAAAAAATTCAAAAAGATTTAATTTAATTTTACCAACTATTCTTCAATTTCAGCTCCTCCTACTAAAAATCTTATGAAAATCCAATTGAATCTAAGTGAATATCAACTAAATTTACTCATATTCTGTATCTGTAACTAAAAATCATAAAAAATTTCAAAATGATTTAATTTAATTTCACCAAAATTTCTTCAATTTCAGCTCCTTCTACTAAAAATCTTATGAAAATCCAAAGGAATCGAAGTGAATATCAAGTAAATTTACTCCAATTCTGCACCTTTCACTAAAATTCATAAAAAAATACAAAGAAATTTAATTTAATTTTAGCAAAATTTCTTCAATTTCAGCTCCTCCTACTTAAAATCTTATGAAAATCCAAAGGAATCGAAGTGAATTTCAACTATATTTTCTCAAATTCTGCATCTGTAACTAAAAATCATAAAAAAAAAACAAAGAAATTTAATTTAATTTCACCAAAACATCTTCAATTTCAGCTCCTTCTACTAAAAATCTTATGAAAATCAAAGGGAATCGAAGTGAATATCAACTAAATTTACTCAAATTCTGCATCTGTAACTAAAAATGATAAAAAAATGCAAAAAGATTTAATTTAATTTTACCAACATTTCTTCAATTTCAGCTCCTCCTACTAAAAATCTTATGAAAATCCAAAGGAATCGAAGTGAATATCAAGTAAATTTACTCCAATTCTGCACCTTTCACTAAAAATCATAAAAAAATTCAAAAAGATTTAATTTAATTTTACCAACATTTCTTCAATTTCAGCTCCTCCTACTAAAAATCTTATGAAAATCCAAAAGAATCGAAGTGAATATCAACTAAATTTACTCAAATTCTGTATCTGTAACTAAAAATCATAAAAAAATTCAAAAAGATTTAATTTAATTTTACCAACATTTCTTCAAATTCAGCTCCTCCTACTAAAAATCTTATGAAAATCCAAAAGAATCGAAGTGAATATCAACTAAATTTACTCAAATTCTGCATCTGTAACAAAAAATCATAAAAAATTCAAAAAGATTTAATTTAATTTCAGCAAAATTTTTTCAATTTCAGCTCCTCCTACTAAAAATCTTAAGAAAATCCAACAGAATCGAAGTGAATTTCAACTATATTTTCTCAAATTCTGCATCTGTAACTAAAAATCATAAAAAAAAACAAAGAAATTTAATTTAATTTCACCAAAACATCTTCAATTTCAGCTCCTTCTACTAAAAATCTTATGAAAATCAAAGGGAATCGAAGTGAATATCAACTAAATTTACTCAAATTCTGCATCTGTAACTAAAAATGATAAAAAAATTCAAAAAGATTTAATTTAATTTCAGCAATATTTTTTCAATTTCAGCTCCTCCTACTAAACATCTTTAGAAAATGGAATAGAATCGAAGTGAATTTCGACTGTATTTTCTCAAATTCAGCATCTGTAACTAAAAATCATAAAAAAATACAAAGAAATTTAATTTAATTTTACCAACATTTCTTCAATTTCAGCTCCTCCTACTAAAAATCTTATGAAAATCCAAAGGAATCGAAGTGAATATCAACTAAATTTACTCAAATTCTGCATCTGTAACTAAAAATCATAAAAAAATTCAAAAAGATTTAATTTAAGTTTACCACAATTTCTTCAATTTCAGCTCCTTCTACTAAAAATCTTATGAAAATCAAAAGGAATCGAAGTGAATATCAACTAAATTTACTCAAATTCTGCATCTGTAACTAAAAATCATAAAAAAATTCAAAAAGATTTAATTTAATTTCAGCAATATTTTTTCAATTTCAGCTCCTTCTACTAAAAATCTTATGAAAATCCAAAGGAATCGAAGTGAATATCAAGTAAATTTACTCCAATCCTGCATCTGTAACTAAAAACCATAAAAAAATACAAAGAAATTTAATTTAATTTCGCCAAAATTTCTTCAATTTCAGCTCCTTCTACTAAAAATCTTATGAAAATCCAAAGGAATCGAAGTGAATATCAACTAAATTTACTCAAATTCTGCATCTGTAACTAAAAATCATAAAAAAATTCATAAAGATTTAATTTAATTTTACCACAATTTCTTCAATTTCAGCTCCTTCTACTAAAAATCTCATGAAAATCAAAAGGAATCGATGTGAATATCAACTAAATTTACTCAAATTCTGCATCTGTAACTAAAAATCATAAAAAAATTTTAAAAAATTTAATTTAATTTCAGCAAAATTTTTTCAATTTCGGCTCCTCCTACTAAACATCTTAAGAAAATCCAAAAGAATCGAAGTGAATTTCAACTATATTTTCTCAAATTCTGCATCTGTAACTAAAAATCATAAAAAAATACAAAGAAATTTAATTTACTTTCACCAAAATTTCTTCAATTTCAGCTCCTCCTACTAAAAATCTTATGAAAATCCAATTGAATCTAAGTGAATATCAACTAAATTTACTCATATTCTGTATCTGTAACTAAAAATCATAAAAAATTCAAAAAGGTTTAATTTAATTTCCCAAAATTTTTTCAATTTCAGCTCCTCCTACAAAAAATCTTAAGAAAATTCCAAAGAATCGAAGTGAATTTCAACAATATTTTCTCAAATTCTGCACCTGTAACTAAAATTCATAAAAAAATACAAAGAAATTTAATTTAATTTTAGCAAAATTTCTTCAATTTCAGCTCCTCCTACTTAAAATCTTATGAAAATCCAAAGGAATCGAAGTGAATATCAACTAAATGTACTCAAATTCTGCATCTGTAACTAAAAATCATAAAAAAATACAAAGAAATTTAATTTAGTTTCACCAAAATTTCTTCAATTTCAGCTCCTTCTACTAAAAATCTTATGAAAATCCAAAGGAATCGAAGTGAATATCAAGTAAATTTACTCAAATTCTGCACCTTTCACTAAAAATCATAAAAAAATTCAAAAAGATTTAATTTAATTTTACCAACATTTCTTCAATTTCAGCTCCTCCTACTAAAAATCTTATGAAAATCCAAAGGAATCGAAGTGAATATCAACTAAATTTACTCAAATTCTGCATCTGTAACTAAAAATCATAAAAAAATTCATAAAGATTTAATTTAATTTTACCAACATTTCTTCAATTTCAGCTCCTACTAAAAATCTTATGAAAATCCAAAGGAATCGATGTGAATATCAACTAAATTTACTCAAATTCTGCATCTGTGACTAAAAATCATAAAAAAATTCAAAAAGATTTAATTTAATTTCACCACAATTTCTTCAATTTCAGCTCCTACTAAAAATCTTAAGAAAATTCAAAAGAATCGAAGTGACTTTCAACAATACTTTCTCAAATTCTGCACCTGTAACTAAAAATCATAAAAAAATACAAAGAAATTTAATTTAATTTCACCAAAATTTCTTCAATTTCAGCTCCTCCTACTAAAAATCTTATGAAAATCCAATAGAATCTATGTGAATATCAACTGAATTTACTCAAATTCTGTATCTGTAACTAAAAATCATAAAAAAATTTAAAAAGATTTAATTTAATTTTACCAACATTTCTTCAATTTCAGCTCCTCCTACTAAAAATCTTATGAAAATCCAAAGGAATCGAAGTGAATATCAAGTAAATTTACTCCAATTCTGCACCTTTCACTAAAATTCATAAAAAAATACAAAGAAATTTAATTTAATTTTAGCAAAATTTCTTCAATTTCAGCTCCTCCTACTTAAAATCTTATGAAAATCCAAAGGAATCGAAGTGAATATCAAGTAAATTTACTCCAATTCTGCACCTTTCACTAAAAATCATAAAAAAATTCAAAAAGATTTAATTTAATTTTACCAACATTTCTTCAATTTCAGCTCCTCCTACTAAAAATCTTAAGAAAATCCAAAGGAATCAAAGTGAATATCAAGTAAATTTACTCAAATTCTGCACCTTTCACTAAAAAACATAAAAAAATGCAAAAAGATTTAATTTAATTTTACCAACATTTCTTCAATTTCAGCTCCTCCTACTAAAAATCTTATGAAAATCCAAAGGAATCGAAGTGAATATCAAGTAAATTTACTCCAATTCTGCACCTTTCACTAAAAATCATAAAAAAATTCAAAAAGATTTAATTTAATTTTACCAACATTTCTTCAATTTCAGCTCCTCCTACTAAAAATCTTATGAAAATCCAAAAGAATCGAAGTGAATATCAACTAAATTTACTCAAATTCTGTATCTGTAACTAAAAATCATAAAAAAATTCAAAAAGATTTAATTTAATTTTACCACAATTTCTTCAATTTCAGCTCCTTCTACTAAAAATCATATGAAAATCCAAAGCAATCGAAGTGAATATCAACTAAATCTACTCAAATTCTGCATCTGTAACTAAAAATCATAAAAAAATACAAAGAAATTTAATTTAATTTCACCAAAATTTCTTCAATTTCAGCTCCTTCTACTAAAAATCTTATGAAAATCCAAAGGAATCGAAGTGAATATCAAGTAAATTTACTCAAATTCTGCACCTTTCACTAAAAACATAAAAAAATTCAAAAAGATTTAATTTAATTTTACCAACTATTCTTCAATTTCAGCTCCTCCTACTAAAAATCTTATGAAAATCCAATTGAATCTAAGTGAATATCAACTAAATTTACTCATATTCTGTATCTGTAACTAAAAATCATAAAAAATTTCAAAATGATTTAATTTAATTTCACCAAAATTTCTTCAATTTCAGCTCCTTCTACTAAAAATCTTATGAAAATCCAAAGGAATCGAAGTGAATATCAAGTAAATTTACTCCAATTCTGCGCCTTTCACTAAAATTCATAAAAAAATACAAAGAAATTTAATTTAATTTTAGCAAAATTTCTTCAATTTCAGCTCCTCCTACTTAAAATCTTATGAAAATCCAAAGGAATCGAAGTGAATTTCAACTATATTTTCTCAAATTCTGCATCTGTAACTAAAAATCATAAAAAAAAACAAAGAAATTTAATTTAATTTCACCAAAACATCTTCAATTTCAGCTCCTTCTACTAAAAATCTTATGAAAATCAAAGGGAATCGAAGTGAATATCAACTAAATTTACTCAAATTCTGCATCTGTAACTAAAAATGATAAAAAAATGCAAAAAGATTTAATTTAATTTTACCAACATTTCTTCAATTTCAGCTCCTCCTACTAAAAATCTTATGAAAATCCAAAGGAATCGAAGTGAATATCAAGTAAATTTACTCCAATTCTGCACCTTTCACTAAAAATCATAAAAAAATTCAAAAAGATTTAATTTAATTTTACCAACATTTCTTCAATTTCAGCTCCTCCTACTAAAAATCTTATGAAAATCCAAAAGAATCGAAGTGAATATCAACTAAATTTACTCAAATTCTGTATCTGTAACTAAAAATCATAAAAAAATTCAAAAAGATTTAATTTAATTTTACCAACATTTCTTCAAATTCAGCTCCTCCTACTAAAAATCTTATGAAAATCCAAAAGAATCGAAGTGAATATCAACTAAATTTACTCAAATTCTGCATCTGTAACAAAAAATCATAAAAAATTCAAAAAGATTTAATTTAATTTCAGCAAAATTTTTTCAATTTCAGCTCCTCCTACTAAAAATCTTAAGAAAATCCAACAGAATCGAAGTGAATTTCAACTATATTTTCTCAAATTCTGCATCTGTAACTAAAAATCATAAAAAAAAACAAAGAAATTTAATTTAATTTCACCAAAACATCTTCAATTTCAGCTCCTTCTACTAAAAATCTTATGAAAATCAAAGGGAATCGAAGTGAATATCAACTAAATTTACTCAAATTCTGCATCTGTAACTAAAAATGATAAAAAAATTCAAAAAGATTTAATTTAATTTCAGCAATATTTTTTCAATTTCAGCTCCTCCTACTAAACATCTTAAGAAAATGGAATAGAATCGAAGTGAATTTCGACTGTATTTTCTCAAATTCAGCATCTGTAACTAAAAATCATAAAAAAATACAAAGAAATTTAATTTAATTTTACCAACATTTCTTCAATTTCAGCTCCTCCTACTAAAAATCTTATGAAAATCCAAAGGAATCGAAGTGAATATCAACTAAATTTACTCAAATTCTGCATCTGTAACTAAAAATCATAAAAAAATTCAAAAAGATTTAATTTAAGTTTACCACAATTTCTTCAATTTCAGCTCCTTCTACTAAAAATCTTATGAAAATCAAAAGGAATCGAAGTGAATATCAACTAAATTTACTCAAATTCTGCATCTGTAACTAAAAATCATAAAAAAATTCAAAAAGATTTAATTTAATTTCAGCAATATTTTTTCAATTTCAGCTCCTTCTACTAAAAATCTTATGAAAATCCAAAGGAATCGAAGTGAATATCAAGTAAATTTACTCCAATCCTGCATCTGTAACTAAAAACCATAAAAAAATACAAAGAAATTTAATTTAATTTCGCCAAAATTTCTTCAATTTCAGCTCCTTCTACTAAAAATCTTATGAAAATCCAAAGGAATCGAAGTGAATATCAACTAAATTTACTCAAATTCTGCATCTGTAACTAAAAATCATAAAAAAATTCATAAAGATTTAATTTAATTTTACCACAATTTCTTCAATTTCAGCTCCTTCTACTAAAAATCTCATGAAAATCAAAAGGAATCGAAGTGAATATCAACTAAATTTACTCAAATTCTGCATCTGTAACTAAAAATCATAAAAAAATTTTAAAAAATTTAATTTAATTTCAGCAAAATTTTTTCAATTTCGGCTCCTCCTACTAAACATCTTAAGAAAATCCAAAAGAATCGAAGTGAATTTCAACTATATTTTCTCAAATTCTGCATCTGTAACTAAAAATCATAAAAAAATACAAAGAAATTTAATTTAATTTCACCAAAATTTCTTCAATTTCAGCTCCTTCTACTAAAAATCTTATGAAAATCCAATTGAATCTAAGTGAATATCAACTAAATTTACTCATATTCTGTATCTGTAACTAAAAATCATAAAAAATTTCAAAATGATTTAATTTAATTTCACCAAAATTTTTTCAATTTCAGCTCCTCCTACAAAAAATCTTAAGAAAATTCAAAAGTATCGAAGTGAATTTCAACTGTATTTTCTAAAATTCAGCATCTGTAACTAAAAATCATAAAAAAATACAAAGAAATTTAATTTAATTTCACCAAAATTTCTTCAATTTCAGCTCCTTCTACTAAAAATCTTATGAAAATCCAAAGGAATCGAAGTGAATATCAAGTAAATTTACTCCAATTCAGCACCTTTCACTAAAAATCATAAAAAAATTCAAAAAGATTTAATTTAATTTTACCAACATTTCTTCAATTTCTGCTCCTCCTACTAAAAATCTTAAGAAAATCCAAAGGAATCAAAGTGAATATCAAGTAAATTTACTCAAATTCTGCACCTTTCACTAAAAAACATAAAAAAATGCAAAAAGATTTAATTTAATTTTACCAACATTTCTTCAATTTCAGCTCCTCCTACTAAAAATCTTATGAAAATCCAATTGAATCTAAGTGAATATCAACTAAATTTACTCATATTCTGTATCTGTAACTAAAAATCATAAAAAATTTCAAAATGATTTAATTTAATTTCACCAAAATTTTTTTCAATTTCAGCTCCTCCTACAAAAAATCTTAAGAAAATTCAAAAGTATCGAAGTGAATTTCAACTGTATTTTCTAAAATTCAGCATCTGTAACTAAAAATCATAAAAAAATACAAAGAAATTTAATTTAATTTCACCAAAATTTCTTCAATTTCAGCTCCTTCTACTAAAAATCTTATGAAAATCCAAAGGAATCGAAGTGAATATCAAGTAAATTTACTCCAATTCTGCACCTTTCACTAAAAATCATAAAAAAATTCAAAAAGATTTAATTTAATTTTACCAACATTTCTTCAATTTCAGCTCCTCCTACTAAAAATCTTAAGAAAATCCAAAGGAATCAAAGTGAATATCAAGTAAATTTACTCAAATTCTGCACCTTTCACTAAAAAACTAAAAAAATGCAAAAAGATTTAATTTAATTTTACCAACATTTCTTCAATTTCAGCTCCTCCTACTAAAAATCTTATGAAAATCCAAAGGAATCGAAGTGAATATCAAGTAAATTTACTCCAATTCTGCACCTTTCACTAAAAATCATAAAAAAATTCAAAAAGATTTAATTTAATTTTACCAACATTTCTTCAATTTCAGCTCCTCCTACTAAAAATCTTATGAAAATCCAAAAGAATCGAAGTGAATATCAACTAAATTTACTCAAATTCTGTATCTGTAACTAAAAATCATAAAAAAATTCAAAAAGATTTAATTTAATTTTACCACAATTTCTTCAATTTCAGCTCCTTCTACTAAAAATCATATGAAAATCCAAAGCAATCGAAGTGAATATCAACTAAATCTACTCAAATTCTGCATCTGTAACTAAAAATCATAAAAAAATACAAAGAAATTTAATTTAATTTCACCAAAATTTCTTCAATTTCAGCTCCTTCTACTAAAAATCTTATGAAAATCCAAAGGAATCGAAGTGAATATCAAGTAAATTTACTCAAATTCTGCACCTTTCACTAAAAACATAAAAAAATTCAAAAAGATTTAATTTAATTTTACCAACTATTCTTCAATTTCAGCTCCTCCTACTAAAAATCTTATGAAAATCCAATTGAATCTAAGTGAATATCAACTAAATTTACTCATATTCTGTATCTGTAACTAAAAATCATAAAAAATTTCAAAATGATTTAATTTAATTTCACCAAAATTTCTTCAATTTCAGCTCCTTCTACTAAAAATCTTATGAAAATCCAAAGGAATCGAAGTGAATATCAAGTAAATTTACTCCAATTCTGCACCTTTCACTAAAAATCATAAAAAAATTCAAAAAGATTTAATTTAATTTTACCAACATTTCTTCAAATTCAGCTCCTCCTACTAAAAATCTTATGAAAATCCAAAAGAATCGAAGTGAATATCAACTAAATTTACTCAAATTCTGCATCTGTAACAAAAAATCATAAAAAATTCAAAAAGATTTAATTTAATTTCAGCAAAATTTTTTCAATTTCAGCTCCTCCTACTAAAAATCTTAAGAAAATCCAACAGAATCGAAGTGAATTTCAACTATATTTTCTCAAATTCTGCATCTGTAACTAAAAATCATAAAAAAAAACAAAGAAATTTAATTTAATTTCACCAAAACATCTTCAATTTCAGCTCCTTCTACTAAAAATCTTATGAAAATCAAAGGGAATCGAAGTGAATATCAACTAAATTTACTCAAATTCTGCATCTGTAACTAAAAATGATAAAAAAATTCAAAAAGATTTAATTTAATTTCAGCAATATTTTTTCAATTTCAGCTCCTCCTACTAATCATCTTAAGAAAATGGAATAGAATCGAAGTGAATTTCGACTGTATTTTCTCAAATTCAGCATCTGTAACTAAAAATCATAAAAAAATACAAAGAAATTTAATTTAATTTTACCAACATTTCTTCAATTTCAGCTCCTCCTACTAAAAATCTTATGAAAATCCAAAGGAATCGAAGTGAATATCAACTAAATTTACTCAAATTCTGCATCTGTAACTAAAAATCATAAAAAAATTCAAAAAGATTTAATTTAAGTTTACCACAATTTCTTCAATTTCAGCTCCTTCTACTAAAAATCTTATGAAAATCAAAAGGAATCGAAGTGAATATCAACTAAATTTACTCAAATTCTGCATCTGTAACTAAAAATCATAAAAAAATTCAAAAAGATTTAATTTAATTTCAGCAATATTTTTTCAATTTCAGCTCCTTCTACTAAAAATCTTATGAAAATCCAAAGGAATCGAAGTGAATATCAAGTAAATTTACTCCAATCCTGCATCTGTAACTAAAAACCATAAAAAAATACAAAGAAATTTAATTTAATTTCGCCAAAATTTCTTCAATTTCAGCTCCTTCTACTAAAAATCTTATGAAAATCCAAAGGAATCGAAGTGAATATCAACTAAATTTACTCAAATTCTGCATCTGTAACTAAAAATCATAAAAAAATTCATAAAGATTTAATTTAATTTTACCACAATTTCTTCAATTTCAGCTCCTTCTACTAAAAATCTCATGAAAATCAAAAGGAATCGAAGTGAATATCAACTAAATTTACTCAAATTCTGCATCTGTAACTAAAAATCATAAAAAAATTTTAAAAAATTTAATTTAATTTCAGCAAAATTTTTTCAATTTCGGCTCCTCCTACTAAACATCTTAAGAAAATCCAAAAGAATCGAAGTGAATTTCAACTATATTTTCTCAAATTCTGCATCTGTAACTAAAAATCATAAAAAAATACAAAGAAATTTAATTTACTTTCACCAAAATTTCTTCAATTTCAGCTCCTCCTACTAAAAATCTTATGAAAATCCAATTGAATCTAAGTGAATATCAACTAAATTTACTCATATTCTGTATCTGTAACTAAAAATCATAAAAAATTCAAAAAGGTTTAATTTAATTTCCCAAAATTTTTTCAATTTCAGCTCCTCCTACAAAAAATCTTAAGAAAATTCCAAAGAATCGAAGTGAATTTCAACAATATTTTCTCAAATTCTGCACCTGTAACTAAAATTCATAAAAAAATACAAAGAAATTTAATTTAATTTTAGCAAAATTTCTTCAATTTCAGCTCCTCCTACTTAAAATCTTATGAAAATCCAAAGGAATCGAAGTGAATATCAACTAAATTTACTCAAATTCTGCATCTGTAACTAAAAATCATAAAAAAATACAAAGAAATTTAATTTAGTTTCACCAAAATTTCTTCAATTTCAGCTCCTTCTACTAAAAATCTTATGAAAATCCAAAGGAATCGAAGTGGATATCAAGTAAATTTACTCAAATTCTGCACCTTTCACTAAAAATCATAAAAAAATTCAAAAAGATTTAATTTAATTTTACCAACATTTCTTCAATTTCAGCTCCTCCTACTAAAAATCTTATGAAAATCCAAAGGAATCGAAGTGAATATCAACTAAATTTACTCAAATTCTGCATCTGTAACTAAAAATCATAAAAAAATTCATAAAGATTTAATTTAATTTTACCAACATTTCTTCAATTTCAGCTCCTACTAAAAATCTTATGAAAATCCAAAGGAATCGATGTGAATATCAACTAAATTTACTCAAATTCTGCATCTGTGACTAAAAATCATAAAAAAATTCAAAAAGATTTAATTTAATTTCACCACAATTTCTTCAATTTCAGCTCCTACTAAAAATCTTAAGAAAATGCAAAAGAATCGAAGTGAATTTCAACTATATTATCTCAAATTCTGCACCTTTCACTAAAAATCATAAAAAAATTCAAAAAGATTTAATTTAATTTTACCAACATTTCTTCAATTTCAGCTCCTCCTACTAAAAATCTTAAGAAAATCCAAAGGAATCAAAGTGAATATCAAGTAAATTTACTCAAATTCTGCACCTTTCACTAAAAAACATAAAAAAATGCAAAAAGATTTAATTTAATTTTACCAACATTTCTTCAATTTCAGCTCCTCCTACTAAAAATCTTATGAAAATCCAATTGAATGTAAGTGAATATCAATTAAATTTACTCATATTCTGTATCTGTAACTAAAAATCATAAAAAAATTCAAAAAGATTTATTTTAATTTCACCAAAATTTTTTCAATTTCAGCTCCTCGTACAAAAAATCTTAAGAAAATTCAAAAGAATCGAAGTGAATTTCAACAATACTTTCTCAAATTCTGCACCTGTAACTAAAAATCATAAAAAAATACAAAGAAATTTAATTTAATTTCACCAAAATTTCTTCAATTTCAGCTCCTCCTACTAAAAATCTTATGAAAATCCAATAGAATCTATGTGAATATCAACTGAATTTACTCAAATTCTGTATCTGTAACTAAAAATCATAAAAAAATTTAAAAAGATTTAATTTAATTTTACCAACATTTCTTCAATTTCAGCTCCTCCTACTAAAAATCTTATGAAAATCCAAAGGAATCGAAGTGAATATCAACTAAATTTACTCAAATTCTGCATCTGTAACTAAAAATCATAAAAAAATTCAAAAAGATTTAATTTAATTTTACCACAATTTCTTCAATTTCAGCTCGTTCTACTAAAAATCTTATGAAACTAAAAAGGAATCTAAGTGAATATCAACTAAATTTACTCATATTCTGTATCTGTAACTAAAAATCATAAAAAAATACAAAGAAATTTAATTTAATTTCACCAAAATTTCTTCAATTTCAGCTCCTTCTACTAAAAATCTTATGAAAATCCAAAGGAATCGAAGTGAATATCAAGTAAATTTACTCAAATTCTGCACCTTTCACTAAAAACATAAAAAAATTCAAAAAGATTTAATTTAATTTTACCAACTATTCTTCAATTTCAGCTCCTCCTACTAAAAATCTTATGAAAATCCAATTGAATCTAAGTGAATATCAACTAAATTTACTCATATTCTGTATCTGTAACTAAAAATCATAAAAAATTTCAAAATGATTTAATTTAATTTCACCAAAATTTCTTCAATTTCAGCTCCTTCTACTAAAAATCTTATGAAAATCCAAAGGAATCGAAGTGAATATCAAGTAAATTTACTCCAATTCTGCACCTTTCACTAAAAATCATAAAAAAATTCAAAAAGATTTAATTTAATTTTACCAACATTTCTTCAAATTCAGCTCCTCCTACTAAAAATCTTATGAAAATCCAAAAGAATCGAAGTGAATATCAACTAAATTTACTCAAATTCTGCATCTGTAACAAAAAATCATAAAAAATTCAAAAAGATTTAATTTAATTTCAGCAAAATTTTTTCAATTTCAGCTCCTCCTACTAAAAATCTTAAGAAAATCCAACAGAATCGAAGTGAATTTCAACTATATTTTCTCAAATTCTGCATCTGTAACTAAAAATCATAAAAAAAAACAAAGAAATTTAATTTAATTTCACCAAAACATCTTCAATTTCAGCTCCTTCTACTAAAAATCTTATGAAAATCAAAGGGAATCGAAGTGAATATCAACTAAATTTACTCAAATTCTGCATCTGTAACTAAAAATGATAAAAAAATTCAAAAAGATTTAATTTAATTTCAGCAATATTTTTTCAATTTCAGCTCCTCCTACTAAACATCTTAAGAAAATGGAATAGAATCGAAGTGAATTTCGACTGTATTTTCTCAAATTCAGCATCTGTAACTAAAAATCATAAAAAAATACAAAGAAATTTAATTTAATTTTACCAACATTTCTTCAATTTCAGCTCCTCCTACTAAAAATCTTATGAAAATCCAAAGGAATCGAAGTGAATATCAACTAAATTTACTCAAATTCTGCATCTGTAACTAAAAATCATAAAAAAATTCAAAAAGATTTAATTTAAGTTTACCACAATTTCTTCAATTTCAGCTCCTTCTACTAAAAATCTTATGAAAATCAAAAGGAATCGAAGTGAATATCAACTAAATTTACTCAAATTCTGCATCTGTAACTAAAAATCATAAAAAAATTCAAAAAGATTTAATTTAATTTCAGCAATATTTTTTCAATTTCAGCTCCTTCTACTAAAAATCTTATGAAAATCCAAAGGAATCGAAGTGAATATCAAGTAAATTTACTCCAATCCTGCATCTGTAACTAAAAACCATAAAAAAATACAAAGAAATTTAATTTAATTTCGCCAAAATTTCTTCAATTTCAGCTCCTTCTACTAAAAATCTTATGAAAATCCAAAGGAATCGAAGTGAATATCAACTAAATTTACTCAAATTCTGCATCTGTAACTAAAAATCATAAAAAAATTCATAAAGATTTAATTTAATTTTACCACAATTTCTTCAATTTCAGCTCCTTCTACTAAAAATCTCATGAAAATCAAAAGGAATCGAAGTGAATATCAACTAAATTTACTCAAATTCTGCATCTGTAACTAAAAATCATAAAAAAATTTTAAAAAATTTAATTTAATTTCAGCAAAATTTTTTCAATTTCGGCTCCTCCTACTAAACATCTTAAGAAAATCCAAAAGAATCGAAGTGAATTTCAACTATATTTTCTCAAATTCTGCATCTGTAACTAAAAATCATAAAAAAATACAAAGAAATTTAATTTACTTTCACCAAAATTTCTTCAATTTCAGCTCCTCCTACTAAAAATCTTATGAAAATCCAATTGAATCTAAGTGAATATCAACTAAATTTACTCATATTCTGTATCTGTAACTAAAAATCATAAAAAATTCAAAAAGGTTTAATTTAATTTCCCAAAATTTTTTCAATTTCAGCTCCTCCTACAAAAAATCTTAAGAAAATTCCAAAGAATCGAAGTGAATTTCAACAATATTTTCTCAAATTCTGCACCTGTAACTAAAATTCATAAAAAAATACAAAGAAATTTAATTTAATTTTAGCAAAATTTCTTCAATTTCAGCTCCTCCTACTTAAAATCTTATGAAAATCCAAAGGAATCGAAGTGAATATCAACTAAATTTACTCAAATTCTGCATCTGTAACTAAAAATCATAAAAAAATACAAAGAAATTTAATTTAGTTTCACCAAAATTTCTTCAATTTCAGCTCCTTCTACTAAAAATCTTATGAAAATCCAAAGGAATCGAAGTGAATATCAAGTAAATTTACTCAAATTCTGCACCTTTCACTAAAAATCATAAAAAAATTCAAAAAGATTTAATTTAATTTTACCAACATTTCTTCAATTTCAGCTCCTCCTACTAAAAATCTTATGAAAATCCAAAGGAATCGAAGTGAATATCAACTAAATTTACTCAAATTCTGCATCTGTAACTAAAAATCATAAAAAAATTCATAAAGATTTAATTTAATTTTACCAACATTTCTTCAATTTCAGCTCCTACTAAAAATCTTATGAAAATCCAAAGGAATCGATGTGAATATCAACTAAATTTACTCAAATTCTGCATCTGTGACTAAAAATCATAAAAAAATTCAAAAAGATTTAATTTAATTTCACCACAATTTCTTCAATTTCAGCTCCTACTAAAAATCTTAAGAAAATGCAAAAGAATCGAAGTGAATTTCAACTATATTATCTCAAATTCTGCACCTTTCACTAAAAATCATAAAAAAATTCAAAAAGATTTAATTTAATTTTACCAACATTTCTTCAATTTCAGCTCCTCCTACTAAAAATCTTAAGAAAATCCAAAGGAATCAAAGTGAATATCAAGTAAATTTACTCAAATTCTGCACCTTTCACTAAAAAACATAAAAAAATGCAAAAAGATTTAATTTAATTTTACCAACATTTCTTCAATTTCAGCTCCTCCTACTAAAAATCTTATGAAAATCCAATTGAATGTAAGTGAATATCAATTAAATTTACTCAAATTCTGCATCTGTAACTAAAAATCATAAAAAAATTCAAAAAGATTTAATTTAATTTTACCAACATTTCTTCAATTTCAGCTCCTCCTACTAAAAATCTTATGAAAATCCAAAGGAATCGAAGTGAATATCAACTAAATTTACTCAAATTCTGCATCTGTAACTAAAAATCATAAAAAAATTCATAAAGATTTAATTTAATTTTACCAACATTTCTTCAATTTCAGCTCCTACTAAAAATCTTATGAAAATCCAAAGGAATCGATGTGAATATCAACTAAATTTACTCAAATTCTGCATCTGTGACTAAAAATCATAAAAAAATTCAAAAAGATTTAATTTAATTTCACCACAATTTCTTCAATTTCAGCTCCTACTAAAAATCTTAAGAAAATGCAAAAGAATCGAAGTGAATTTCAACTATATTATCTCAAATTCTGCACCTTTCACTAAAAATCATAAAAAAATTCAAAAAGATTTAATTTAATTTTACCAACATTTCTTCAATTTCAGCTCCTCCTACTAAAAATCTTATGAAAATCCAATTGAATCTAAGTGAATATCAACTAAATTTACTCATATTCTGTATCTGTAACTAAAAATCATAAAAAATTAAAAAGGTTTAATTTAATTTCCCAAAATTTTTTCAATTTCAGCTCCTCCTACAAAAAATCTTAAGAAAATTCAAAAGAATCGAAGTGAATTTCAACAATACTTTCTCAAATTCTGCACCTGTAACTAAAAATCATAAAAAAATACAAAGAAATTTAATTTAATTTCACCAAAATTTCTTCAATTTCAGCTCCTCCTACTAAAAATCTTATGAAAATCCAATAGAATCTATGTGAATATCAACTGAATTTACTCAAATTCTGTATCTGTAACTAAAAATCATAAAAAAATTTAAAAAGATTTAATTTAATTTTACCAACATTTCTTCAATTTCAGCTCCTCCTACTAAAAATCTTATGAAAATCCAAAGGAATCGAAGTGAATATCAACTAAATTTACTCAAATTCTGCATCTGTAACTAAAAATCATAAAAAAATTCAAAAAGATTTAATTTAATTTTACCACAATTTCTTCAATTTCAGCTCGTTCTACTAAAAATCTTATGAAACTAAAAAGGAATCTAAGTGAATATCAACTAAATTTACTCATATTCTGTATCTGTAACTAAAAATCATAAAAAAATTCAAAAAGATTTAATTTAATTTCACCAAAATTTTTTCAATTTCAGCTCCTCTTACTAAAAATCTTAAGAAAGTCCAAAAGAATCGAAGAGAATTTCAACTATATTTTCTCAAATTCTGCATCTGTAACTAAAAATCATAAAAAAATACAAAGAAATTTAATTTAATTTCACCAAAATTTCTTCAATTTCAGCTCCTTCTACTAAAAATCTTATGAAAATCCAAAGGAATCGAAATGAATATCAAGTAAATTTACTCAAATTCTGCACCTTTCACTAAAAAACATAAAAAAATGCAAAAAGATTTAATTTAATGTTACCAACATTTCTTCAATTTCAGCTCCTCCTACTAAAAAACTTATGAAAATCCAATTGAATGTAAGTGAATATCAACTAAATTTACTCATATTCTGTATCTGTAACTAAAAATCATAAAAAAATTCAAAAAGATTTATTTTAATTTTACCAACATTTCTTCAATTTCAGCTCGTTCTACTAAAAATCTTATGAAACTCAAAAGGAATCGAAGTGAATATCAACTAAATTTACTCATATTCTGTATCTGTAACTAAAAATCATAAAAAAATACAAAGAAATTTAATTTAATTTCACCATAATTTCTTCAATTTCAGCTCCTCCTACTAAAAATCTTATGAAAATCCAATAGAATCTATGTGAATATCAACTGAATTTACTCAAATTCTGTATCTGTAACTAAAAATCATAAAAAAATTCAAAAAGATTTAATTTAATTTTACCAACATTTCTTCAATTTCAGCTCGTTCTACTAAAAATCTTATGAAACTCAAAAGGAATCGAAGTGAATATCAACTAAATTTACTCATATTCTGTATCTGTAACTAAAAATCTTAAAAAAATTCAAAAAGATTTAATTTAATTTCACCAAAATTTTTTCAATTTCAGCTCCTCTTACTAAAAATCTTAAGAAAGTCCAAAAGAATCGAAGAGAATTTCAACTATATTTTCTCAAATTCTGCATCTGTAACTAAAAATCATAAAAAAATACAAAGAAATTTAATTTAATTTCACCAAAATTTCTTCAATTTCAGCTCCTTCTACTAAAAATCTTATGAAAATCCAAAGGAATCGAAATGAATATCAAGTAAATTTACTCAAATTCTGCACCTTTCACTAAAAAACATAAAAAAATTCAAAAAGATTTAATTTAATTTTACCACCATTTCTTCAATTTCAGCTCCTCCTACTAAAAATCTTATGAAAATCCAAAGGAATCGAAATGAATATCAAGTAAATTTACTCAAATTCTGCACCTTTCACTAAAAAACATAAAAAAATTCAAAAAGATTTAATTTAATTTTACCAACATTTCTTCAATTTCAGCTCCTCCTACTAAAAATCTTATGAAAATCCAATTGAATCTAAGTGAATATCAACTAAATTTACTCATATTCTGTATCTGTAACTAAAAAACATAAAAAAATGCAAAAAGATTTAATTTAATTTTACCAACATTTCTTCAATTTCAGCTCCTCCTACTAAAAATCTTATGAAAATCCAAAGGAATCGAAGTGAATATCAAGTAAATTTACTCAAATTCTGCACCTTTCACTAAAAAACATAAAAAAATTCAAAAAGATTTAATTTAATTTTACCAACTATTCTTCAATTTCAGCTCCTCCTACTAAAAATCTTATGAAAATCCAATTGAATCTAAGTGAATATCAACTAAATTTACTCATATTCTGTATCTGTAACTAAAAATCATAAAAAATTTCAAAATGATTTAATTTAATTTCACCAAAATTTTTTCAATTTCAGCTCCTCCTACAAAAAATCTTAAGAAAATTCAAAAGTATCGAAGTGAATTTCAACTGTATTTTCTAAAATTCAGCATCTGTAACTAAAAATCATAAAAAAATACAAAGAAATTTAATTTAATTTCACCAAAATTTCTTCAATTTCAGCTCCTTCTACTAAAAATCTTATGAAAATCCAAAGGAATCGAAGTGAATATCAAGTAAATTTACTCCAATTCTGCACCTTTCACTAAAAATCATAAAAAAATTCAAAAAGATTTAATTTAATTTTACCAACATTTCTTCAATTTCAGCTCCTCCTACTAAAAATCTTAAGAAAATCCAAAGGAATCAAAGTGAATATCAAGTAAATTTACTCAAATTCTGCACCTTTCACTAAAAATCATAAAAAAATACAAAGAAATTTAATTTAATTTCACCAAAATTTCTTCAATTTCAGCTCCTTCTACTAAAAATCTTATGAAAATCCAAAGGAATCGAAGTGAATATCAAGTAAATTTACTCAAATTCTGCACCTTTCACTAAAAACATAAAAAAATTCAAAAAGATTTAATTTAATTTTACCAACTATTCTTCAATTTCAGCTCCTCCTACTAAAAATCTTATGAAAATCCAATTGAATCTAAGTGAATATCAACTAAATTTACTCATATTCTGTATCTGTAACTAAAAATCATAAAAAATTTCAAAATGATTTAATTTAATTTCACCAAAATTTCTTCAATTTCAGCTCCTTCTACTAAAAATCTTATGAAAATCCAAAGGAATCGAAGTGAATATCAAGTAAATTTACTCCAATTCTGCACCTTTCACTAAAAATCATAAAAAAATTCAAAAAGATTTAATTTAATTTTACCAACATTTCTTCAAATTCAGCTCCTCCTACTAAAAATCTTATGAAAATCCAAAAGAATCGAAGTGAATATCAACTAAATTTACTCAAATTCTGCATCTGTAACAAAAAATCATAAAAAAATTCAAAAAGATTTAATTTAATTTCAGCAAAATTTTTTCAATTTCAGCTCCTCCTACTAAAAATCTTAAGAAAATCCAACAGAATCGAAGTGAATTTCAACTATATTTTCTCAAATTCTGCATCTGTAACTAAAAATCATAAAAAAAAACAAAGAAATTTAATTTAATTTCACCAAAACATCTTCAATTTCAGCTCCTTCTACTAAAAATCTTATGAAAATCAAAGGGAATCGAAGTGAATATCAACTAAATTTACTCAAATTCTGCATCTGTAACTAAAAATGATAAAAAAATTCAAAAAGATTTAATTTAATTTCCCAAAATTTTTTCAATTTCAGCTCCTCCTACAAAAAATCTTAAGAAAATTCCAAAGAATCGAAGTGAATTTCAACAATATTTTCTCAAATTCTGCACCTGTAACTAAAATTCATAAAAAAATACAAAGAAATTTAATTTAATTTTAGCAAAATTTCTTCAATTTCAGCTCCTCCTACTTAAAATCTTATGAAAATCCAAAGGAATCGAAGTGAATATCAACTAAATTTACTCAAATTCTGCATCTGTAACTAAAAATCATAAAAAAATACAAAGAAATTTAATTTAGTTTCACCAAAATTTCTTCAATTTCAGCTCCTTCTACTAAAAATCTTATGAAAATCCAAAGGAATCGAAGTGAATATCAAGTAAATTTACTCAAATTCTGCACCTTTCACTAAAAATCATAAAAAAATTCAAAAAGATTTAATTTAATTTTACCAACATTTCTTCAATTTCAGCTCCTCCTACTAAAAATCTTATGAAAATCCAAAGGAATCGAAGTGAATATCAACTAAATTTACTCAAATTCTGCATCTGTAACTAAAAATCATAAAAAAATTCATAAAGATTTAATTTAATTTTACCAACATTTCTTCAATTTCAGCTCCTACTAAAAATCTTATGAAAATCCAAAGGAATCGATGTGAATATCAACTAAATTTACTCAAATTCTGCATCTGTGACTAAAAATCATAAAAAAATTCAAAAAGATTTAATTTAATTTCACCACAATTTCTTCAATTTCAGCTCCTACTAAAAATCTTAAGAAAATGCAAAAGAATCGAAGTGAATTTCAACTATATTATCTCAAATTCTGCACCTTTCACTAAAAATCATAAAAAAATTCAAAAAGATTTAATTTAATTTTACCAACATTTCTTCAATTTCAGCTCCTCCTACTAAAAATCTTAAGAAAATCCAAAGGAATCAAAGTGAATATCAAGTAAATTTACTCAAATTCTGCACCTTTCACTAAAAAACATAAAAAAATGCAAAAAGATTTAATTTAATTTTACCAACATTTCTTCAATTTCAGCTCCTCCTACTAAAAATCTTATGAAAATCCAATTGAATGTAAGTGAATATCAATTAAATTTACTCATATTCTGTATCTGTAACTAAAAATCATAAAAAAATTCAAAAAGATTTATTTTAATTTCACCAAAATTTTTTCAATTTCAGCTCCTCGTACAAAAAATCTTAAGAAAATTCAAAAGAATCGAAGTGAATTTCAACAATACTTTCTCAAATTCTGCACCTGTAACTAAAAATCATAAAAAAATACAAAGAAATTTAATTTAATTTCACCAAAATTTCTTCAATTTCAGCTCCTCCTACTAAAAATCTTATGAAAATCCAATAGAATCTATGTGAATATCAACTGAATTTACTCAAATTCTGTATCTGTAACTAAAAATCATAAAAAAATTTAAAAAGATTTAATTTAATTTTACCAACATTTCTTCAATTTCAGCTCCTCCTACTAAAAATCTTATGAAAATCCAAAGGAATCGAAGTGAATATCAACTAAATTTACTCAAATTCTGCATCTGTAACTAAAAATCATAAAAAAATTCAAAAAGATTTAATTTAATTTTACCACAATTTCTTCAATTTCAGCTCGTTCTACTAAAAATCTTATGAAACTAAAAAGGAATCTAAGTGAATATCAACTAAATTTACTCATATTCTGTATCTGTAACTAAAAATCATAAAAAAATTCAAAAAGATTTAATTTAATTTCACCAAAATTTTTTCAATTTCAGCTCCTCTTACTAAAAATCTTAAGAAAGTCCAAAAGAATCGAAGAGAATTTCAACTATATTTTCTCAAATTCTGCATCTGTAACTAAAAATCATAAAAAAATACAAAGAAATTTAATTTAATTTCACCAAAATTTCTTCAATTTCAGCTCCTTCTACTAAAAATCTTATGAAAATCCAAAGGAATCGAAGTGAATATCAAGTAAATTTACTCCAATTCTGCACCTTTCACTAAAAATCATAAAAAAATTCAAAAAGATTTAATTTAATTTTACCAACATTTCTTCAAATTCAGCTCCTCCTACTAAAAATCTTATGAAAATCCAAAAGAATCGAAGTGAATATCAACTAAATTTACTCAAATTCTGCATCTGTAACAAAAAATCATAAAAAAATTCAAAAAGATTTAATTTAATTTCAGCAAAATTTTTTCAATTTCAGCTCCTCCTACTAAAAATCTTAAGAAAATCCAACAGAATCGAAGTGAATTTCAACTATATTTTCTCAAATTCTGCATCTGTAACTAAAAATCATAAAAAAAAACAAAGAAATTTAATTTAATTTCACCAAAACTTCTTCAATTTCAGCTCCTTCTACTAAAAATCTTATGAAAATCAAAGGGAATCGAAGTGAATATCAACTAAATTTACTCAAATTCTGCATCTGTAACTAAAAATGATAAAAAAATTCAAAAAGATTTAATTTAATTTCCCAAAATTTTTTCAATTTCAGCTCCTCCTACAAAAAATCTTAAGAAAATTCCAAAGAATCGAAGTGAATTTCAACAATATTTTCTCAAATTCTGCACCTGTAACTAAAATTCATAAAAAAATACAAAGAAATTTAATTTAATTTTAGCAAAATTTCTTCAATTTCAGCTCCTCCTACTTAAAATCTTATGAAAATCCAAAGGAATCGAAGTGAATATCAACTAAATTTACTCAAATTCTGCATCTGTAACTAAAAATCATAAAAAAATACAAAGAAATTTAATTTAGTTTCACCAAAATTTCTTCAATTTCAGCTCCTTCTACTAAAAATCTTATGAAAATCCAAAGGAATCGAAGTGAATATCAAGTAAATTTACTCAAATTCTGCACCTTTCACTAAAAATCATAAAAAAATTCAAAAAGATTTAATTTAATTTTACCAACATTTCTTCAATTTCAGCTCCTCCTACTAAAAATCTTATGAAAATCCAAAGGAATCGAAGTGAATATCAACTAAATTTACTCAAATTCTGCATCTGTAACTAAAAATCATAAAAAAATTCATAAAGATTTAATTTAATTTTACCAACATTTCTTCAATTTCAGCTCCTACTAAAAATCTTATGAAAATCCAAAGGAATCGATGTGAATATCAACTAAATTTACTCAAATTCTGCATCTGTGACTAAAAATCATAAAAAAATTCAAAAAGATTTAATTTAATTTCACCACAATTTCTTCAATTTCAGCTCCTACTAAAAATCTTAAGAAAATGCAAAAGAATCGAAGTGAATTTCAACTATATTATCTCAAATTCTGCACCTTTCACTAAAAATCATAAAAAAATTCAAAAAGATTTAATTTAATTTTACCAACATTTCTTCAATTTCAGCTCCTCCTACTAAAAATCTTAAGAAAATCCAAAGGAATCAAAGTGAATATCAAGTAAATTTACTCAAATTCTGCACCTTTCACTAAAAAACATAAAAAAATGCAAAAAGATTTAATTTAATTTTACCAACATTTCTTCAATTTCAGCTCCTCCTACTAAAAATCTTATGAAAATCCAATTGAATGTAAGTGAATATCAATTAAATTTACTCATATTCTGTATCTGTAACTAAAAATCATAAAAAAATTCAAAAAGATTTATTTTAATTTCACCAAAATTTTTTCAATTTCAGCTCCTCGTACAAAAAATCTTAAGAAAATTCAAAAGAATCGAAGTGAATTTCAACAATACTTTCTCAAATTCTGCACCTGTAACTAAAAATCATAAAAAAATACAAAGAAATTTAATTTAATTTCACCAAAATTTCTTCAATTTCAGCTCCTCCTACTAAAAATCTTATGAAAATCCAATAGAATCTATGTGAATATCAACTGAATTTACTCAAATTCTGTATCTGTAACTAAAAATCATAAAAAAATTTAAAAAGATTTAATTTAATTTTACCAACATTTCTTCAATTTCAGCTCCTCCTACTAAAAATCTTATGAAAATCCAAAGGAATCGAAGTGAATATCAACTAAATTTACTCAAATTCTGCATCTGTAACTAAAAATCATAAAAAAATTCAAAAAGATTTAATTTAATTTTACCACAATTTCTTCAATTTCAGCTCGTTCTACTAAAAATCTTATGAAACTAAAAAGGAATCTAAGTGAATATCAACTAAATTTACTCATATTCTGTATCTGTAACTAAAAATCATAAAAAAATTCAAAAAGATTTAATTTAATTTCACCAAAATTTTTTCAATTTCAGCTCCTCTTACTAAAAATCTTAAGAAAGTCCAAAAGAATCGAAGAGAATTTCAACTATATTTTCTCAAATTCTGCATCTGTAACTAAAAATCATAAAAAAATACAAAGAAATTTAATTTAATTTCACCAAAATTTCTTCAATTTCAGCTCCTTCTACTAAAAATCTTATGAAAATCCAAAGGAATCGAAATGAATATCAAGTAAATTTACTCAAATTCTGCACCTTTCACTAAAAAACATAAAAAAATGCAAAAAGATTTAATTTAATTTTACCAACATTTCTTCAATTTCAGCTCCTCCTACTAAAAAACTTATGAAAATCCAATTGAATGTAAGTGAATATCAACTAAATTTACTCATATTCTGTATCTGTAACTAAAAATCATAAAAAAATTCAAAAAGATTTATTTTAATTTTACCAACATTTCTTCAATTTCAGCTCGTTCTACTAAAAATCTTATGAAACTCAAAAGGAATCGAAGTGAATATCAACTAAATTTACTCATATTCTGTATCTGTAACTAAAAATCATAAAAAAATACAAAGAAATTTAATTTAATTTCACCAAAATTTCTTCAATTTCAGCTCCTCCTACTAAAAATCTTATGAAAATCCAATAGAATCTATGTGAATATCAACTGAATTTACTCAAATTCTGTATCTGTAACTAAAAATCATAAAAAAATTCAAAAAGATTTAATTTAATTTTACCAACATTTCTTCAATTTCAGCTCGTTCTACTAAAAATCTTATGAAACTCAAAAGGAATCGAAGTGAATATCAACTAAATTTACTCATATTCTGTATCTGTAACTAAAAATCTTAAAAAAATTCAAAAAGATTTAATTTAATTTCACCAAAATTTTTTCAATTTCAGCTCCTCTTACTAAAAATCTTAAGAAAGTCCAAAAGAATCGAAGAGAATTTCAACTATATTTTCTCAAATTCTGCATCTGTAACTAAAAATCATAAAAAAATACAAAGAAATTTAATTTAATTTCACCAAAATTTCTTCAATTTCAGCTCCTTCTACTAAAAATCTTATGAAAATCCAAAGGAATCGAAATGAATATCAAGTAAATTTACTCAAATTCTGCACCTTTCACTAAAAAACATAAAAAAATTCAAAAAGATTTAATTTAATTTTACCAACATTTCTTCAATTTCAGCTCCTCCTACTAAAAATCTTATGAAAATCCAAAGGAATCGAAATGAATATCAAGTAAATTTACTCAAATTCTGCACCTTTCACTAAAAAACATAAAAAAATTCAAAAAGATTTAATTTAATTTTACCAACATTTCTTCAATTTCAGCTCCTCCTACTAAAAATCTTATGAAAATCCAATTGAATCTAAGTGAATATCAACTAAATTTACTCATATTCTGTATCTGTAACTAAAAAACATAAAAAAATGCAAAAAGATTTAATTTAATTTTACCAACATTTCTTCAATTTCAGCTCCTCCTACTAAAAATCTTATGAAAATCCAAAGGAATCGAAGTGAATATCAAGTAAATTTACTCAAATTCTGCACCTTTCACTAAAAAACATAAAAAAATTCAAAAAGATTTAATTTAATTTTACCAACTATTCTTCAATTTCAGCTCCTTCTACTAAAAATCTTATGAAAATCCAATTGAATCTAAGTGAATATCAACTAAATTTACTCATATTCTGTATCTGTAACTAAAAATCATAAAAAATTTCAAAATGATTTAATTTAATTTCACCAAAATTTTTTCAATTTCAGCTCCTCCTACAAAAAATCTTAAGAAAATTCAAAAGTATCGAAGTGAATTTCAACTGTATTTTCTAAAATTCAGCATCTGTAACTAAAAATCATAAAAAAATACAAAGAAATTTAATTTAATTTCACCAAAATTTCTTCAATTTCAGCTCCTTCTACTAAAAATCTTATGAAAATCCAAAGGAATCGAAGTGAATATCAAGTAAATTTACTCCAATTCTGCACCTTTCACTAAAAATCATAAAAAAATTCAAAAAGATTTAATTTAATTTTACCAACATTTCTTCAATTTCAGCTCCTCCTACTAAAAATCTTAAGAAAATCCAAAGGAATCAAAGTGAATATCAAGTAAATTTACTCAAATTCTGCACCTTTCACTAAAAAACATAAAAAAATGCAAAAAGATTTAATTTAATTTTACCAACATTTCTTCAATTTCAGCTCCTCCTACTAAAAATCTTATGAAAATCCAAAGGAATCGAAGTGAATATCAAGTAAATTTACTCCAATTCTGCACCTTTCACTAAAAATCATAAAAAAATTCAAAAAGATTTAATTTAATTTTACCAACATTTCTTCAATTTCAGCTCCTCCTACTAAAAATCTTATGAAAATCCAAAAGAATCGAAGTGAATATCAACTAAATTTACTCAAATTCTGTATCTGTAACTAAAAATCATAAAAAAATTCAAAAAGATTTAATTTAATTTTACCACAATTTCTTCAATTTCAGCTCCTTCTACTAAAAATCATATGAAAATCCAAAGCAATCGAAGTGAATATCAACTAAATCTACTCAAATTCTGCATCTGTAACTAAAAATCATAAAAAAATACAAAGAAATTTAATTTAATTTCACCAAAATTTCTTCAATTTCAGCTCCTTCTACTAAAAATCTTATGAAAATCCAAAGGAATCGAAGTGAATATCAAGTAAATTTACTCAAATTCTGCACCTTTCACTAAAAACATAAAAAAATTCAAAAAGATTTAATTTAATTTTACCAACTATTCTTCAATTTCAGCTCCTCCTACTAAAAATCTTATGAAAATCCAATTGAATCTAAGTGAATATCAACTAAATTTACTCATATTCTGTATCTGTAACTAAAAATCATAAAAAATTTCAAAATGATTTAATTTAATTTCACCAAAATTTCTTCAATTTCAGCTCCTTCTACTAAAAATCTTATGAAAATCCAAAGGAATCGAAGTGAATATCAAGTAAATTTACTCCAATTCTGCACCTTTCACTAAAAATCATAAAAAAATTCAAAAAGATTTAATTTAATTTTACCAACATTTCTTCAAATTCAGCTCCTCCTACTAAAAATCTTATGAAAATCCAAAAGAATCGAAGTGAATATCAACTAAATTTACTCAAATTCTGCATCTGTAACAAAAAATCATAAAAAAATTCAAAAAGATTTAATTTAATTTCAGCAAAATTTTTTCAATTTCAGCTCCTCCTACTAAAAATCTTAAGAAAATCCAACAGAATCGAAGTGAATTTCAACTATATTTTCTCAAATTCTGCATCTGTAACTAAAAATCATAAAAAAAAACAAAGAAATTTAATTTAATTTCACCAAAACTTCTTCAATTTCAGCTCCTTCTACTAAAAATCTTATGAAAATCAAAGGGAATCGAAGTGAATATCAACTAAATTTACTCAAATTCTGCATCTGTAACTAAAAATGATAAAAAAATTCAAAAAGATTTAATTTAATTTCAGCAATATTTTTTCAATTTCAGCTCCTCCTACTAAACATCTTAAGAAAATGGAATAGAATCGAAGTGAATTTCAACTATATTTTCTCAAATTCTGCATCTGTAACTAAAAATCATAAAAAAATACAAAGAAATTTCATTTAATTTCACCAAAATTTCTTCAATTTCAGCTCCTTCTACTAAAAATCTTTTGAAAATCCAAAGGAATCGAAGTGAATATCAAGTAAACTTACTCAAATTCTGCACCTTTCACTAAAACTCATAAAAAAATACAAAAAGATTTAATTTAATTTTACCAACATTTCTTCAATTTCAGATCCTCCTACTAAAAATCTTATGAAAATCCAATTGAATCTAAGTGAATATCAACTAAATTTACTCATATTCTGTATCTGTAACTAAAAATCATAAAAAACTTCAAAAAGATTTAATTTAATTTCACCAAAATTTTTTCAATTTCAGCTCCTCCTACAAAAAATCTTAAGAAAATTCAAAAGTATCGAAGTGAATTTCAACAATATTTTCTCAAATTCAGCATCTGTAACTAAAAATCATAAAATAATACAAAGATATTTAATTTAATTTTAGCAAAATTTCTTCAATTTCAGCACCTTCTACTAAAAATCTTATGAAAATCCAAAGGAATCGAAGTGAATATCAACTAAATTTATTCAAATTCTGCATCTGTAACTAAAAATCATAAAAAAATTCAAAAAGATTTAATTTAAGTTTACCACAATTTCTTCAATTTCAGCACCTTCTACTAAAAATCTTATGAAAATCAAAAAGAATCGAAGTGAATATCAACTAAATTTACTCATATTCTGTATCTGTAACTAAAAATCATAAAAAATTCAAAAAGGTTTAATTTAATTTCACCAAATTTTTTTCAATTTCAGCTCCTCCTACAAAAAATCTTAAGAAAATTCCAAAGAATCGAAGTGAATTTCAACAATATTTTCTCAAATTCTGCACCTGTAACTAAAATTCATAAAAAAATACAAAGAAATTTAATTTAATTTTAGCAAAATTTCTTCAATTTCAGCTCCTCCTACTTAAAATCTTATGAAAATCCAAAGGAATCGAAGTGAATATCAACTAAATTTACTCAAATTCTGCATCTGTAACTAAAAATCATAAAAAAATACAAAGAAATTTAATTTAGTTTCACCAAAATTTCTTCAATTTCAGCTCCTTCTACTAAAAATCTTATGAAAATCCAAAGGAATCGAAGTGAATATCAAGTAAATTTACTCAAATTCTGCACCTTTCACTAAAAATCATAAAAAAATTCAAAAAGATTTAATTTAATTTTACCAACATTTCTTCAATTTCAGCTCCTCCTACTAAAAATCTTATGAAAATCCAAAGGAATCGAAGTGAATATCAACTAAATTTACTCAAATTCTGCATCTGTAACTAAAAATCATAAAAAAATTCATAAAGATTTAATTTAATTTTACCAACATTTCTTCAATTTCAGCTCCTACTAAAAATCTTATGAAAATCCAAAGGAATCGATGTGAATATCAACTAAATTTACTCAAATTCTGCATCTGTGACTAAAAATCATAAAAAAATTCAAAAAGATTTAATTTAATTTCACCACAATTTCTTCAATTTCAGCTCCTACTAAAAATCTTAAGAAAATGCAAAAGAATCGAAGTGAATTTCAACTATATTATCTCAAATTCTGCACCTTTCACTAAAAATCATAAAAAAATTCAAAAAGATTTAATTTAATTTTACCAACATTTCTTCAATTTCAGCTCCTCCTACTAAAAATCTTAAGAAAATCCAAAGGAATCAAAGTGAATATCAAGTAAATTTACTCAAATTCTGCACCTTTCACTAAAAAACATAAAAAAATGCAAAAAGATTTAATTTAATTTTACCAACATTTCTTCAATTTCAGCTCCTCCTACTAAAAATCTTATGAAAATCCAATTGAATGTAAGTGAATATCAACTAAATTTACTCATATTCTGTATCTGTAACTAAAAATCATAAAAAAATTCAAAAAGATATAATTTAATTTTACCAACATTTCTTCAATTTCAGCTCCTCCTACTAAAAATCTTAAGAAAGTCCAAAAGAATCGAAGAGAATTTCAACAATACTTTCTCAAATTCTGCACCTGTAACTAAAAATCATAAAAAAATACAAAGAAATTTAATTTAATTTCACCAAAATTTCTTCAATTTCAGCTCCTCCTACTAAAAATCTTATGAAAATCCAATAGAATCTATGTGAATATCAACTGAATTTACTCAAATTCTGTATCTGTAACTAAAAATCATAAAAAAATTTAAAAAGATTTAATTTAATTTTACCAACATTTCTTCAATTTCAGCTCCTCCTACTAAAAATCTTATGAAAATCCAAAGGAATCGAAGTGAATATCAACTAAATTTACTCAAATTCTGCATCTGTAACTAAAAATCATAAAAAAATTCAAAAAGATTTAATTTAATTTTACCACAATTTCTTCAATTTCAGCTCGTTCTACTAAAAATCTTATGAAACTAAAAAGGAATTTAAGTGAATATCAACTAAATTTACTCATATTCTGTATCTGTAACTAAAAATCATAAAAAAATTCAAAAAGATTTAATTTAATTTCACCAAAATTTTTTCAATTTCAGCTCCTCTTACTAAAAATCTTAAGAAAGTCCAAAAGAATCGAAGAGAATTTCAACTATATTTTCTCAAATTCTGCATCTGTAACTAAAAATCATAAAAAAATACAAAGAAATTTAATTTAATTTCACCAAAATTTCTTCAATTTCAGCTCCTTCTACTAAAAATCTTATGAAAATCCAAAGGAATCGAAATGAATATCAAGTAAATTTACTCAAATTCTGCACCTTTCACTAAAAAACATAAAAAAATGCAAAAAGATTTAATTTAATTTTACCAACATTTCTTCAATTTCAGCTCCTCCTACTAAAAAACTTATGAAAATCCAATTGAATGTAAGTGAATATCAACTAAATTTACTCATATTCTGTATCTGTAACTAAAAATCATAAAAAAATTCAAAAAGATTTATTTTAATTTTACCAACATTTCTTCAATTTCAGCTCGTTCTACTAAAAATCTTATGAAACTCAAAAGGAATCGAAGTGAATATCAACTAAATTTACTCATATTCTGTATCTGTAACTAAAAATCATAAAAAAATACAAAGAAATTTAATTTAATTTCACCAAAATTTCTTCAATTTCAGCTCCTCCTACTAAAAATCTTATGAAAATCCAATAGAATCTATGTGAATATCAACTGAATTTACTCAAATTCTGTATCTGTAACTAAAAATCATAAAAAAATTCAAAAAGATTTAATTTAATTTTACCAACATTTCTTCAATTTCAGCTCGTTCTACTAAAAATCTTATGAAACTCAAAAGGAATCGAAGTGAATATCAACTAAATTTACTCATATTCTGTATCTGTAACTAAAAATCTTATAAAAATTCAAAAAGATTTAATTTAATTTCACCAAAATTTTTTCAATTTCAGCTCCTCTTACTAAAAATCTTAAGAAAGTCCAAAAGAATCGAAGAGAATTTCAACTATATTTTCTCAAATTCTGCATCTGTAACTAAAAATCATAAAAAAATACAAAGAAATTTAATTTAATTTCACCAAAAGTTCTTCAATTTCAGCTCCTTCTACTAAAAATCTTATGAAAATCCAAAGGAATCGAAATGAATATCAAGTAAATTTACTCAAATTCTGCACCTTTCACTAAAAAACATAAAAAAATTCAAAAAGATTTAATTTAATTTTACCAACATTTCTTCAATTTCAGCTCCTCCTACTAAAAATCTTATGAAAATCCAATTGAATCTAAGTGAATATCAACTAAATTTACTCATATTCTGTATCTGTAACTAAAAATCATAAAAAAATTCAAAAAGATATAATTTAATTTTACCAACATTTCTTCAATTTCAGCTCCTCCTACTAAAAATCTTAAGAAAATCCAAAGGAATCAAAGTGAATATCAAGTAAATTTACTCAAATTCTGCACCTTTCACTAAAAAACATAAAAAAATGCAAAAAGATTTAATTTAATTTTACCAACATTTCTTCAATTTCAGCTCCTCCTACTAAAAATCTTATGAAAATCCAAAGGAATCGAAGTGAATATCAAGTAAATTTACTCAAATTCTGCACCTTTCACTAAAAAACATAAAAAAATTCAAAAAGATTTAATTTAATTTTACCAACTATTCTTCAATTTCAGCTCCTCCTACTAAAAATCTTATGAAAATCCAATTGAATCTAAGTGAATATCAACTAAATTTACTCATATTCTGTATCTGTAACTAAAAATCATAAAAAATTTCAAAATGATTTAATTTAATTTCACCAAAATTTTTTTCAATTTCAGCTCCTCCTACAAAAAATCTTAAGAAAATTCAAAAGTATCGAAGTGAATTTCAACTGTATTTTCTAAAATTCAGCATCTGTAACTAAAAATCATAAAAAAATACAAAGAAATTTAATTTAATTTCACCAAAATTTCTTCAATTTCAGCTCCTTCTACTAAAAATCTTATGAAAATCCAAAGGAATCGAAGTGAATATCAAGTAAATTTACTCCAATTCTGCACCTTTCACTAAAAATCATAAAAAAAATTCAAAAAGATTTAATTTAATTTTACCAACATTTCTTCAATTTCAGCTCCTCCTACTAAAAATCTTAAGAAAATCCAAAGGAATCAAAGTGAATATCAAGTAAATTTACTCAAATTCTGCACCTTTCACTAAAAAACATAAAAAAATGCAAAAAGATTTGATTTAATTTTACCAACATTTCTTCAATTTCAGCTCCTCCTACTAAAAATCTTATGAAAATCCAAAGGAATCGAAGTGAATATCAACTAAATTTACTCAAATTCTGCATCTGTAACTAAAAATCATAAAAAAATTCAAAAAGATTTAATTTAATTTTACCAACATTTCTTCAATTTCAGCTCCTCCTACTAAAAATCTTATGAAAATCCAAAGGAATCAAAGTGAATATCAAGTAAATTTACTCAAATTCTGCACCTTTCACTAAAAAACATAAAAAAATGCAAAAAGATTTAATTTAATTTTACCAACATTTCTTCAATTTCAGCTCCTTCTACTAAAAATCATATGAAAATCCAAAGCAATCGAAGTGAATATCAACTAAATCTACTCAAATTCTGCATCTGTAACTAAAAATCATAAAAAAAAATACAAAGAAATTTAATTTAATTTCACCAAAATTTCTTCAATTTCAGCTCCTTCTACTAAAAATCTTATGAAAATCCAAAGGAATCGAAGTGAATATCAAGTAAATTTACTCAAATTCTGCACCTTTCACTAAAAACATAAAAAAATTCAAAAAGATTTATTTAATTTTACCAACTATTCTTCAATTTCAGCTCCTCCTACTAAAAATCTTATGAAAATCCAATTGAATCTAAGTGAATATCAACTAAATTTACTCATATTCTGTATCTGTAACTAAAAATCATAAAAAATTTCAAAATGATTTAATTTAATTTCACCAAAATTTCTTCAATTTCAGCTCCTTCTACTAAAAATCTTATGAAAATCCAAAGGAATCGAAGTGAATATCAAGTAAATTTACTCAAATTCTGCACCTTTCACTAAAAACATAAAAAAATTCAAAAAGATTTAATTTAATTTTACCAACTATTCTTCAATTTCAGCTCCTCCTACTAAAAATCTTATGAAAATCCAATTGAATCTAAGTGAATATCAACTAAATTTACTCATATTCTGTATCTGTAACTAAAAATCATAAAAAATTTCAAAATGATTTAATTTAATTTCACCAAAATTTCTTCAATTTCAGCTCCTTCTACTAAAAATTTTATGAAAATCCAAAGGAATCGAAGTGAATATCAAGTAAATTTACTCCAATTCTGCACCTTTCACTAAAAATCATAAAAAAATTCAAAAAGATTTAATTTAATTTTACCAACATTTCTTCAAATTCAGCTCCTCCTACTAAAAATCTTATGAAAATCCAAAAGAATCGAAGTGAATATCAACTAAATTTACTCAAATTCTGCATCTGTAACAAAAAATCATAAAAAAATTCAAAAAGATTTAATTTAATTTCAGCAAAATTTTTTCAATTTCAGCTCCTCCTACTAAAAATCTTAAGAAAATCCAACAGAATCGAAGTGAATTTCAACTATATTTTCTCAAATTCTGCATCTGTAACTAAAAATCATAAAAAAAAAACAAAGAAATTTAATTTAATTTCACCAAAACATCTTCAATTTCAGCTCCTTCTACTAAAAATCTTATGAAAATCAAAGGGAATCGAAGTGAATATCAACTAAATTTACTCAAATTCTGCATCTGTAACTAAAAATGATAAAAAAATTCAAAAAGATTTAATTTAATTTCAGCAATATTTTTTCAATTTCAGATCCTCCTACTAAACATCTTAAGAAAATGGAATAGAATCGAAGTGAATTTCGACTGTATTTTCTCAAATTCAGCAACTGTAACTAAAAATCATAAAAAAATACAAAGAAATTTAATTTAATTTTACCAACATTTCTTCAATTTCAGCTCCTCCTACTAAAAATCTTATGAAAATCCAAAGGAATCGAAGTGAATATCAACTAAATTTACTCAAATTCTGCATCTGTAACTAAAAATCATAAAAAAATTCAAAAAGATTTAATTTAAGTTTACCACAATTTCTTCAATTTCAGCTCCTTCTACTAAAAATCTTATGAAAATCAAAAGGAATCGAAGTGAATATCAACTAAATTTACTCAAATTCTGCATCTGTAACTAAAAATCATAAAAAAATTCAAAAAGATTTAATTTAATTTCAGCAATATTTTTTCAATTTCAGCTCCTTCTACTAAAAATCTTATGAAAATCCAAAGGAATCGAAGTGAATATCAAGTAAATTTACTCCAATCCTGCATCTGTAACTAAAAACCATAAAAAAATACAAAGAAATTTAATTTAATTTCGCCAAAATTTCTTCAATTTCAGCTCCTTCTACTAAAAATCTTATGAAAATCCAAAGGAATCGAAGTGAATATCAACTAAATTTACTCAAATTCTGCATCTGTAACTAAAAATCACAAAAAAAATTCGTAAAGATTTAATTTAATTTTACCACAATTTCTTCAATTTCAGCTCCTTCTACTAAAAATCTCATGAAAATCAAAAGGAATCGAAGTGAATATCAACTAAATTTACTCAAATTCTGCATCTGTAACTAAAAATCATAAAAAAAATTTAAAAAATTTAATTTAATTTCAGCAAAATTTTTTCAATTTCGGCTCCTCCTACTAAACATCTTAAGAAAATCCAAAAGAATCGAAGTGAATTTCAACTATATTTTCTCAAATTCTGCATCTGTAACTAAAAATCATAAAAAAATACAAAGAAATTTAATTTACTTTCACCAAAATTTCTTCAATTTCAGCTCCTCCTACTAAAAATCTTATGAAAATCCAATTGAATCTAAGTGAATATCAACTAAATTTACTCATATTCTGTATCTGTAACTAAAAATCATAAAAAATTCAAAAAGGTTTAATTTAATTTCCCAAAATTTTTTCAATTTCAGCTCCTCCTACAAAAAATCTTAAGAAAATTCCAAAGAATCGAAGTGAATTTCAACAAAATTTTCTCAAATTCTGCACCTGTAACTAAAATTCATAAAAAAATACAAAGAAATTTAATTTAATTTTAGCAAAATTTCTTCAATTTCAGCTCCTCCTACTTAAAATCTTATGAAAATCCAATAGAATCGAAGTGAATATCAACTAAATTTACTCAAATTCTGCATCTGTAACTAAAAATCATAAAAAAATACAAAGAAATTTAATTTAGTTTCACCAAAATTTCTTCAATTTCAGCTCCGTTCTGACTAAAAATCTTATGAAAATCCAAAGGAATCGAAGTGAATATCAAGTAAATTTACTCAAATTCTGCACCTTTCACTAAAAATCATAAAAAAATTCAAAAAGATTTAATTTAATTTTACCAACATTTCTTCAATTTCAGCTCCTCCTACTAAAAATCTTATGAAAATCCAAAGGAATCGAAGTGAATATCAACTAAATTTACTCAAATTCTGCATCTGTAACTAAAAATCATAAAAAAATTCATAAAGATTTAATTTAATTTTACCAACATTTCTTCAATTTCAGCTCCTACTAAAAATCTTATGAAAATCCAAAGGAATCGATGTGAATATCAACTAAATTTACTCAAATTCTGCATCTGTGACTAAAAATCATAAAAAAATTCAAAAAGATTTAATTTAATTTCACCACAATTTCTTCAATTTCAGCTCCTACTAAAAATCTTAAGAAAATGCAAAAGAATCGAAGTGAATTTCAACTATATTATCTCAAATTCTGCACCTTTCACTAAAAATCATAAAAAAATTCAAAAAGATTTAATTTAATTTTACCAACATTTCTTCAATTTCAGCTCCTCCTACTAAAAATCTTAAGAAAATCCAAAGGAATCAAAGTGAATATCAAGTAAATTTACTCAAATTCTGCACCTTTCACTAAAAAACATAAAAAAAATGCAAAAAGATTTAATTTAATTTTACCAACATTTCTTCAATTTCAGCTCCTCCTACTAAAAATCTTATGAAAATCCAATTGAATGTAAGTGAATATCAACTAAATTTACTCATATTCTGTATCTGTAACTAAAAATCATAAAAAAATTCAAAAAGATATAATTTAATTTTACCAACATTTCTTCAATTTCAGCTCCTCCTACTAAAAATCTTAAGAAAGTCCAAAAGAATCGAAGAGAATTTCAACAATACTTTCTCAAATTCTGCACCTGTAACTAAAAATCATAAAAAAATACAAAGAAATTTAATTTAATTTCACCAAAATTTCTTCAATTTCAGCTCCTCCTACTAAAAATCTTATGAAAATCCAATAGAATCTATGTGAATATCAACTGAATTTACTCAAATTCTGTATCTGTAACTAAAAATCATAAAAAAATTTAAAAAGATTTAATTTAATTTTACCAACATTTCTTCAATTTCAGCTCCTCCTACTAAAAATCTTATGAAAATCCAAAGGAATCGAAGTGAATATCAACTAAATTTACTCAAATTCTGCATCTGTAACTAAAAATCATAAAAAAATTCAAAAAGATTTAATTTAATTTTACCACAATTTCTTCAATTTCAGCTCGTTCTACTAAAAATCTTATGAAACTAAAAAGGAATTTAAGTGAATATCAACTAAATTTACTCATATTCTGTATCTGTAACTAAAAATCATAAAAAAATTCAAAAAGATTTAATTTAATTTCACCAAAATTTTTTCAATTTCAGCTCCTCTTACTAAAAATCTTAAGAAAGTCCAAAAGAATCGAAGAGAATTTCAACTATATTTTCTCAAATTCTGCATCTGTAACTAAAAATCATAAAAAAATACAAAGAAATTTAATTTAATTTCACCAAAATTTCTTCAATTTCAGCTCCTTCTACTAAAAATCTTATGAAAATCCAAAGGAATCGAAATGAATATCAAGTAAATTTACTCAAATTCTGCACCTTTCACTAAAAAACATAAAAAAATGCAAAAAGATTTAATTTAATTTTACCAACATTTCTTCAATTTCAGCTCCTCCTACTAAAAAACTTATGAAAATCCAATTGAATGTAAGTGAATATCAACTAAATTTACTCATATTCTGTATCTGTAACTAAAAATCATAAAAAAATTCAAAAAGATTTATTTTAATTTTACCAACATTTCTTCAATTTCAGCTCGTTCTACTAAAAATCTTATGAAACTCAAAAGGAATCGAAGTGAATATCAACTAAATTTACTCATATTCTGTATCTGTAACTAAAAATCATAAAAAAATACAAAGAAATTTAATTTAATTTCACCAAAATTTCTTCAATTTCAGCTCCTCCTACTAAAAATCTTATGAAAATCCAATAGAATCTATGTGAATATCAACTGAATTTACTCAAATTCTGTATCTGTAACTAAAAATCATAAAAAAATTCAAAAAGATTTAATTTAATTTTACCAACATTTCTTCAATTTCAGCTCGTTCTACTAAAAATCTTATGAAACTCAAAAGGAATCGAAGTGAATATCAACTAAATTTACTCATATTCTGTATCTGTAACTAAAAATCTTATAAAAATTCAAAAAGATTTAATTTAATTTCACCAAAATTTTTTCAATTTCAGCTCCTCTTACTAAAAATCTTAAGAAAGTCCAAAAGAATCGAAGAGAATTTCAACTATATTTTCTCAAATTCTGCATCTGTAACTAAAAATCATAAAAAAATACAAAGAAATTTAATTTAATTTCACCAAAAGTTCTTCAATTTCAGCTCCTTCTACTAAAAATCTTATGAAAATCCAAAGGAATCGAAATGAATATCAAGTAAATTTACTCAAATTCTGCACCTTTCACTAAAAAACATAAAAAAATTCAAAAAGATTTAATTTAATTTTACCAACATTTCTTCAATTTCAGCTCCTCCTACAAAAAATCTTAAGAAAATTCAAAAGTATCGAAGTGAATTTCAACTGTATTTTCTAAAATTCAGCATCTGTAACTAAAAATCATAAAAAAAATACAAAGAAATTTAATTTAATTTCACCAAAATTTCTTCAATTTCAGCTCCTTCTACTAAAAATCTTATGAAAATCCAAAGGAATCGAAGTGAATATCAAGTAAATTTACTCCAATTCTGCACCTTTCACTAAAAATCATAAAAAAATTCAAAAAGATTTAATTTAATTTTACCAACATTTCTTCAATTTCAGCTCCTCCTACTAAAAATCTTAAGAAAATCCAAAGGAATCAAAGTGAATATCAAGTAAATTTACTCAAATTCTGCACCTTTCACTAAAAAACATAAAAAAATGCAAAAAGATTTAATTTAATTTTACCAACATTTCTTCAATTTCAGCTCCTCCTACTAAAAATCTTATGAAAATCCAAAGGAATCGAAGTGAATATCAACTAAATTTACTCAAATTCTGCATCTGTAACTAAAAATGATAAAAAAATTCAAAAAGATTTAATTTAATTTTACCAACATTTCTTCAATTTCAGCTCCTCCTACTAAAAATCTTATGAAAATCCAAAGGAATCAAAGTGAATATCAAGTAAATTTACTCAAATTCTGCACCTTTCACTAAAAAACATAAAAAAATGCAAACAGATTTAATTTAATTTTACCAACATTTCTTCAATTTCAGCTCCTTCTACTAAAAATCATATGAAAATCCAAAGCAATCGAAGTGAATATCAACTAAATCTACTCAAATTCTGCATCTGTAACTAAAAATCATAAAAAAATACAAAGAAATTTAATTTAATTTCACCAAAATTTCTTCAATTTCAGCTCCTTCTACTAAAAATCTTATGAAAATCCAAAGGAATCGAAGTGAATATCAAGTAAATTTACTCAAATTCTGCACCTTTCACTAAAAACATAAAAAAATTCAAAAAGATTTAATTTAATTTTACCAACTATTCTTCAATTTCAGCTCCTCCTACTAAAAATCTTATGAAAATCCAATTGAATCTAAGTGAATATCAACTAAATTTACTCATATTCTGTATCTGTAACTAAAAATCATAAAAAATTTCAAAATGATTTAATTTAATTTCACCAAAATTTCTTCAATTTCAGCTCCTTCTACTAAAAATCTTATGAAAATCCAAAGGAATCGAAATGAATATCAAGTAAATTTACTCAAATTCTGCACCTTTCACTAAAAACATAAAAAAATTCAAAAAGATTTAATTTAATTTTACCAACTATTCTTCAATTTCAGCTCCTCCTACTAAAAATCTTATGAAAATCCAATTGAATCTAAGTGAATATCAACTAAATTTACTCATATTCTGTATCTGTAACTAAAAATCATAAAAAAATTTCAAAATGATTTAATTTAATTTCACCAAAATTTCTTCAATTTCAGCTCCTTCTACTAAAAATTTTATGAAAATCCAAAGGAATCGAAGTGAATATCAAGTAAATTTACTCCAATTCTGCACCTTTCACTAAAAATCATAAAAAAATTCAAAAAGATTTAATTTAATTTTACCAACATTTCTTCAAATTCAGCTCCTCCTACTAAAAATCTTATGAAAATCCAAAAGAATCGAAGTGAATATCAACTAAATTTACTCAAATTCTGCATCTGTAACAAAAAATCATAAAAAAATTCAAAAAGATTTAATTTAATTTCAGCAAAATTTTTTCAATTTCAGCTCCTCCTACTAAAAATCTTAAGAAAATCCAACAGAATCGAAGTGAATTTCAACTATATTTTCTCAAATTCTGCATCTGTAACTAAAAATCATAAAAAAAAACAAAGAAATTTAATTTAATTTCACCAAAACATCTTCAATTTCAGCTCCTTCTACTAAAAATCTTATGAAAATCAAAGGGAATCGAAGTGAATATCAACTAAATTTACTCAAATTCTGCATCTGTAACTAAAAATGATAAAAAAATTCAAAAAGATTTAATTTAATTTCAGCAATATTTTTTCAATTTCAGATCCTCCTACTAAACATCTTAAGAAAATGGAATAGAATCGAAGTGAATTTCGACTGTATTTTCTCAAATTCAGCAACTGTAACTAAAAATCATAAAAAAATACAAAGAAATTTAATTTAATTTTACCAACATTTCTTCAATTTCAGCTCCTCCTACTAAAAATCTTATGAAAATCCAAAGGAATCGAAGTGAATATCAACTAAATTTACTCAAATTCTGCATCTGTAACTAAAAATCATAAAAAAATTCAAAAAGATTTAATTTAAGTTTACCACAATTTCTTCAATTTCAGCTCCTTCTACTAAAAATCTTATGAAAATCAAAAGGAATCGAAGTGAATATCAACTAAATTTACTCAAATTCTGCATCTGTAACTAAAAATCATAAAAAAAATTCAAAAAGATTTAATTTAATTTCAGCAATATTTTTTCAATTTCAGCTCCTTCTACTAAAAATCTTATGAAAATCCAAAGGAATCGAAGTGAATATCAAGTAAATTTACTCCAATCCTGCATCTGTAACTAAAAACCATAAAAAAATACAAAGAAATTTAATTTAATTTCGCCAAAATTTCTTCAATTTCAGCTCCTTCTACTAAAAATCTTATGAAAATCCAAAGGAATCGAAGTGAATATCAACTAAATTTACTCAAATTCTGCATCTGTAACTAAAAATCACAAAAAAATTCGTAAAGATTTAATTTAATTTTACCACAATTTCTTCAATTTCAGCTCCTTCTACTAAAAATCTCATGAAAATCAAAAGGAATCGAAGTGAATATCAACTAAATTTACTCAAATTCTGCATCTGTAACTAAAAATCATAAAAAAAATTTAAAAAATTTAATTTAATTTCAGCAAAATTTTTTCAATTTCGGCTCCTCCTACTAAACATCTTAAGAAAATCCAAAAGAATCGAAGTGAATTTCAACTATATTTTCTCAAATTCTGCATCTGTAACTAAAAATCATAAAAAAATACAAAGAAATTTAATTTACTTTCACCAAAATTTCTTCAATTTCAGCTCCTCCTACTAAAAATCTTATGAAAATCCAATTGAATCTAAGTGAATATCAACTAAATTTACTCATATTCTGTATCTGTAACTAAAAATCATAAAAAATTCAAAAAGGTTTAATTTAATTTCCCAAAATTTTTTCAATTTCAGCTCCTCCTACAAAAAATCTTAAGAAAATTCCAAAGAATCGAAGTGAATTTCAACAAAATTTTCTCAAATTCTGCACCTGTAACTAAAATTCATAAAAAAATACAAAGAAATTTAATTTAATTTTAGCAAAATTTCTTCAATTTCAGCTCCTCCTACTTAAAATCTTATGAAAATCCAATAGAATCGAAGTGAATATCAACTAAATTTACTCAAATTCTGCATCTGTAACTAAAAATCATAAAAAAATACAAAGAAATTTAATTTAGTTTCACCAAAATTTCTTCAATTTCAGCTCCTTCTACTAAAAATCTTATGAAAATCCAAAGGAATCGAAGTGAATATCAAGTAAATTTACTCAAATTCTGCACCTTTCACTAAAAATCATAAAAAAATTCAAAAAGATTTAATTTAATTTTACCAACATTTCTTCAATTTCAGCTCCTCCTACTAAAAATCTTATGAAAATCCAAAGGAATCGAAGTGAATATCAACTAAATTTACTCAAATTCTGCATCTGTAACTAAAAATCATAAAAAAATTCATAAAGATTTAATTTAATTTTACCAACATTTCTTCAATTTCAGCTCCTACTAAAAATCTTATGAAAATCCAAAGGAATCGATGTGAATATCAACTAAATTTACTCAAATTCTGCATCTGTGACTAAAAATCATAAAAAAATTCAAAAAGGTTTAATTTAATTTCACCACAATTTCTTCAATTTCAGCTCCTACTAAAAATCTTAAGAAAATGCAAAAGAATCGAAGTGAATTTCAACTATATTATCTCAAATTCTGCACCTTTCACTAAAAATCATAAAAAAATTCAAAAAGATTTAATTTAATTTTACCAACATTTCTTCAATTTCAGCTCCTCCTACTAAAAATCTTAAGAAAATCCAAAGGAATCAAAGTGAATATCAAGTAAATTTACTCAAATTCTGCACCTTTCACTAAAAAACATAAAAAAATGCAAAAAGATTTAATTTAATTTTACCAACATTTCTTCAATTTCAGCTCCTCCTACTAAAAATCTTATGAAAATCCAATTGAATGTAAGTGAATATCAATTAAATTTACTCATATTCTGTATCTGTAACTAAAAATCATAAAAAAATTCAAAAAGATTTATTTTAATTTCACCAAAATTTTTTCAATTTCAGCTCCTCGTACAAAAAATCTTAAGAAAATTCAAAAGAATCGAAGTGAATTTCAACAATACTTTCTCAAATTCTGCACCTGTAACTAAAAATCATAAAAAAATACAAAGAAATTTAATTTAATTTCACCAAAATTTCTTCAATTTCAGCTCCTCCTACTAAAAATCTTATGAAAATCCAATAGAATCTATGTGAATATCAACTGAATTTACTCAAATTCTGTATCTGTAACTAAAAATCATAAAAAAATTTAAAAAGATTTAATTTAATTTTACCAACATTTCTTCAATTTCAGCTCCTCCTACTAAAAATCTTATGAAAATCCAAAGGAATCGAAGTGAATATCAACTAAATTTACTCAAATTCTGCATCTGTAACTAAAAATCATAAAAAAATTCAAAAAGATTTAATTTAATTTTACCACAATTTCTTCAATTTCAGCTCGTTCTACTAAAAATCTTATGAAACTAAAAAGGAATCTAAGTGAATATCAACTAAATTTACTCATATTCTGTATCTGTAACTAAAAATCATAAAAAAATTCAAAAAGATTTAATTTAATTTCACCAAAATTTTTTCAATTTCAGCTCCTCTTACTAAAAATCTTAAGAAAGTCCAAAAGAATCGAAGAGAATTTCAACTATATTTTCTCAAATTCTGCATCTGTAACTAAAAATCATAAAAAAATACAAAGAAATTTAATTTAATTTCACCAAAATTTCTTCAATTTCAGCTCCTTCTACTAAAAATCTTATGAAAATCCAAAGGAATCGAAATGAATATCAAGTAAATTTACTCAAATTCTGCACCTTTCACTAAAAAACATAAAAAAATGCAAAAAGATTTAATTTAATTTTACCAACATTTCTTCAATTTCAGCTCCTCCTACTAAAAAACTTATGAAAATCCAATTGAATGTAAGTGAATATCAACTAAATTTACTCATATTCTGTATCTGTAACTAAAAATCATAAAAAAATTCAAAAAGATTTATTTTAATTTTACCAACATTTCTTCAATTTCAGCTCGTTCTACTAAAAATCTTATGAAACTCAAAAGGAATCGAAGTGAATATCAACTAAATTTACTCATATTCTGTATCTGTAACTAAAAATCATAAAAAAATACAAAGAAATTTAATTTAATTTCACCAAAATTTCTTCAATTTCAGCTCCTCCTACTAAAAATCTTATGAAAATCCAATAGAATCTATGTGAATATCAACTGAATTTACTCAAATTCTGTATCTGTAACTAAAAATCATAAAAAAATTCAAAAAGATTTAATTTAATTTTACCAACATTTCTTCAATTTCAGCTCGTTCTACTAAAAATCTTATGAAACTCAAAAGGAATCGAAGTGAATATCAACTAAATTTACTCATATTCTGTATCTGTAACTAAAAATCTTAAAAAAATTCAAAAAGATTTAATTTAATTTCACCAAAATTTTTTCAATTTCAGCTCCTCTTACTAAAAATCTTAAGAAAGTCCAAAAGAATCGAAGAGAATTTCAACTATATTTTCTCAAATTCTGCATCTGTAACTAAAAATCATAAAAAAATACAAAGAAATTTAATTTAATTTCACCAAAATTTCTTCAATTTCAGCTCCTTCTACTAAAAATCTTATGAAAATCCAAAGGAATCGAAATGAATATCAAGTAAATTTACTCAAATTCTGCACCTTTCACTAAAAAACATAAAAAAAAAACAAAAAGATTTAATTTAATTTTACCAACATTTCTTCAATTTCAGCTCCTCCTACTAAAAATCTTATGAAAATCCAAAGGAATCGAAATGAATATCAAGTAAATTTACTCAAATTCTGCACCTTTCACTAAAAAACATAAAAAAATTCAAAAAGATTTAATTTAATTTTACCAACATTTCTTCAATTTCAGCTCCTCCTACTAAAAATCTTATGAAAATCCAATTGAATCTAAGTGAATATCAACTAAATTTACTCATATTCTGTATCTGTAACTAAAAAACATAAAAAAATGCAAAAAGATTTAATTTAATTTTACCAACATTTCTTCAATTTCAGCTCCTCCTACTAAAAATCTTATGAAAATCCAAAGGAATCGAAGTGAATATCAAGTAAATTTACTCAAATTCTGCACCTTTCACTAAAAAACATAAAAAAATTCAAAAAGATTTAATTTAATTTTACCAACTATTCTTCAATTTCAGCTCCTCCTACTAAAAATCTTATGAAAATCCAATTGAATCTAAGTGAATATCAACTAAATTTACTCATATTCTGTATCTGTAACTAAAAATCATAAAAAATTTCAAAATGATTTAATTTAATTTCACCAAAATTTTTTCAATTTCAGCTCCTCCTACAAAAAATCTTAAGAAAATTCAAAAGTATCCAAGTGAATTTCAACTGTATTTTCTAAAATTCAGCATCTGTAACTAAAAATCATAAAAAAATACAAAGAAATTTAATTTAATTTCACCAAAATTTCTTCAATTTCAGCTCCTTCTACTAAAAATCTTATGAAAATCCAAAGGAATCGAAGTGAATATCAAGTAAATTTACTCCAATTCTGCACCTTTCACTAAAAATCATAAAAAAATTCAAAAAGATTTAATTTAATTTTACCAACATTTCTTCAATTTCAGCTCCTCCTACTAAAAATCTTAAGAAAATCCAAAGGAATCAAAGTGAATATCAAGTAAATTTACTCAAATTCTGCACCTTTCACTAAAAAACATAAAAAAATGCAAAAAGATTTAATTTAATTTTACCAACATTTCTTCAATTTCAGCTCCTCCTACTAAAAATCTTATGAAAATCCAAAGGAATCGAAGTGAATATCAAGTAAATTTACTCCAATTCTGCACCTTTCACTAAAAATCATAAAAAAATTCAAAAAGATTTAATTTAATTTTACCAACATTTCTTCAATTTCAGCTCCTCCTACTAAAAATCTTATGAAAATCCAAAAGAATCGAAGTGAATATCAACTAAATTTACTCAAATTCTGTATCTGTAACTAAAAATCATAAAAAAATTCAAAAAGATTTAATTTAATTTTACCACAATTTCTTCAATTTCAGCTCCTTCTACTAAAAATCATATGAAAATCCAAAGCAATCGAAGTGAATATCAACTAAATCTACTCAAATTCTGCATCTGTAACTAAAAATCATAAAAAAATACAAAGAAATTTAATTTAATTTCACCAATATTTCTTCAATTTCAGCTCCTTCTACTAAAAATCTTATGAAAATCCAAAGGAATCGAAGTGAATATCAAGTAAATTTACTCAAATTCTGCACCTTTCACTAAAAACATAAAAAAATTCAAAAAGATTTAATTTAATTTTACCAACTATTCTTCAATTTCAGCTCCTCCTACTAAAAATCTTATGAAAATCCAATTGAATCTAAGTGAATATCAACTAAATTTACTCATATTCTGTATCTGTAACTAAAAATCATAAAAAATTTCAAAATGATTTAATTTAATTTCACCAAAATTTCTTCAATTTCAGCTCCTTCTACTAAAAATCTTATGAAAATCCAAAGGAATCGAAGTGAATATCAAGTAAATTTACTCCAATTCTGCACCTTTCACTAAAAATCATAAAAAAATTCAAAAAGATTTAATTTAATTTTACCAACATTTCTTCAAATTCAGCTCCTCCTACTAAAAATCTTATGAAAATCCAAAAGAATCGAAGTGAATATCAACTAAATTTACTCAAATTCTGCATCTGTAACAAAAAATCATAAAAAAATTCAAAAAGATTTAATTTAATTTCAGCAAAATTTTTTCCATTTCAGCTCCTCCTACTAAAAATCTTAAGAAAATCCAACAGAATCGAAGTGAATTTCAACTATATTTTCTCAAATTCAGCATCTGTAACTAAAAATCATAAAAAAAAACAAAGAAATTTAATTTAATTTCACCAAAACTTCTTCAATTTCAGCTCCTTCTACTAAAAATCTTATGAAAATCAAAGGGAATCGAAGTGAATATCAACTAAATTTACTCAAATTCTGCATCTGTAACTAAAAATGATAAAAAAATTCAAAAAGATTTAATTTAATTTCAGCAATATTTTTTCAATTTCAGCTCCTCCTACTAAACATCTTAAGAAAATGGAATAGAATCGAAGTGAATTTCAACTATATTTTCTCAAATTCTGCATCTGTAACTAAAAATCATAAAAAAATACAAAGAAATTTCATTTAATTTCACCAAAATTTCTTCAATTTCAGCTCCTTCTACTAAAAATCTTTTGAAAATCCAAAGGAATCGAAGTGAATATCAAGTAAACTTACTCAAATTCTGCACCTTTCACTAAAACTCATAAAAAAATTCAAAAAGATTTAATTTAATTTTACCAACATTTCTTCAATTTCAGCTCCTCCTACTAAAAATCTTATGAAAATCCAAAGGAATCGAAGTGAATATCAACTAAATTTACTCAAATTCTGCATCTGTAACTAAAAATCATAAAAAAATACAAAGAAATTTAATTTAGTTTCACCAAAATTTCTTCAATTTCAGCTCCTTCTACTAAAAATCTTATGAAAATCCAAAGGAATCGAAGTGAATATCAAGTAAATTTACTCAAATTCTGCACCTTTCACTAAAAATCATAAAAAAATTCAAAAAGATTTAATTTAATTTTACCAACATTTCTTCAATTTCAGCTCCTCCTACTAAAAATCTTATGAAAATCCAAAGGAATCGAAGTGAATATCAACTAAATTTACTCAAATTCTGCATCTGTAACTAAAAATCATAAAAAAATTCATAAAGATTTAATTTAATTTTACCAACATTTCTTCAATTTCAGCTCCTACTAAAAATCTTATGAAAATCCAAAGGAATCGATGTGAATATCAACTAAATTTACTCAAATTCTGCATCTGTGACTAAAAATCATAAAAAAATTCAAAAAGATTTAATTTAATTTCACCACAATTTCTTCAATTTCAGCTCCTACTAAAAATCTTAAGAAAATGCAAAAGAATCGAAGTGAATTTCAACTATATTATCTCAAATTCTGCACCTTTCACTAAAAATCATAAAAAAATTCAAAAAGATTTAATTTAATTTTACCAACATTTCTTCAATTTCAGCTCCTCCTACTAAAAATCTTAAGAAAATCCAAAGGAATCAAAGTGAATATCAAGTAAATTTACTCAAATTCTGCACCTTTCACTAAAAAACATAAAAAATGCAAAAAGATTTAATTTAATTTTACCAACATTTCTTCAATTTCAGCTCCTCCTACTAAAAATCTTATGAAAATCCAATTGAATGTAAGTGAATATCAACTAAATTTACTCATATTCTGTATCTGTAACTAAAAATCATAAAAAAATTCAAAAAGATATAATTTAATTTTACCAACATTTCTTCAATTTCAGCTCCTCCTACTAAAAATCTTAAGAAAGTCCAAAAGAATCGAAGAGAATTTCAACAATACTTTCTCAAATTCTGCACCTGTAACTAAAAATCATAAAAAAATACAAAGAAATTTAATTTAATTTCACCAAAATTTCTTCAATTTCAGCTCCTCCTACTAAAAATCTTATGAAAATCCAATAGAATCTATGTGAATATCAACTGAATTTACTCAAATTCTGTATCTGTAACTAAAAATCATAAAAAAATTTAAAAAGATTTAATTTAATTTTACCAACATTTCTTCAATTTCAGCTCCTCCTACTAAAAATCTTATGAAAATCCAAAGGAATCGAAGTGAATATCAACTAAATTTACTCAAATTCTGCATCTGTAACTAAAAATCATAAAAAAATTCAAAAAGATTTAATTTAATTTTACCACAATTTCTTCAATTTCAGCTCGTTCTACTAAAAATCTTATGAAACTAAAAAGGAATTTAAGTGAATATCAACTAAATTTACTCATATTCTGTATCTGTAACTAAAAATCATAAAAAAATTCAAAAAGATTTAATTTAATTTCACCAAAATTTTTTCAATTTCAGCTCCTCTTACTAAAAATCTTAAGAAAGTCCAAAAGAATCGAAGAGAATTTCAACTATATTTTCTCAAATTCTGCATCTGTAACTAAAAATCATAAAAAAATACAAAGAAATTTAATTTAATTTCACCAAAATTTCTTCAATTTCAGCTCCTTCTACTAAAAATCTTATGAAAATCCAAAGGAATCGAAATGAATATCAAGTAAATTTACTCAAATTCTGCACCTTTCACTAAAAAACATAAAAAAATGCAAAAAGATTTAATTTAATTTTACCAACATTTCTTCAATTTCAGCTCCTCCTACTAAAAAACTTATGAAAATCCAATTGAATGTAAGTGAATATCAACTAAATTTACTCATATTCTGTATCTGTAACTAAAAATCATAAAAAAATTCAAAAAGATTTATTTTAATTTTACCAACATTTCTTCAATTTCAGCTCGTTCTACTAAAAATCTTATGAAACTCAAAAGGAATCGAAGTGAATATCAACTAAATTTACTCATATTCTGTATCTGTAACTAAAAATCATAAAAAAATACAAAGAAATTTAATTTAATTTCACCAAAATTTCTTCAATTTCAGCTCCTCCTACTAAAAATCTTATGAAAATCCAATAGAATCTATGTGAATATCAACTGAATTTACTCAAATTCTGTATCTGTAACTAAAAATCATAAAAAAATTCAAAAAGATTTAATTTAATTTTACCAACATTTCTTCAATTTCAGCTCGTTCTACTAAAAATCTTATGAAACTCAAAAGGAATCGAAGTGAATATCAACTAAATTTACTCATATTCTGTATCTGTAACTAAAAATCTTAAAAAAATTCAAAAAGATTTAATTTAATTTCACCAAAATTTTTTCAATTTCAGCTCCTCTTACTAAAAATCTTAAGAAAGTCCAAAAGAATCGAAGAGAATTTCAACTATATTTTCTCAAATTCTGCATCTGTAACTAAAAATCATAAAAAAAAACAAAGAAATTTAATTTAATTTCACCAAAACTTCTTCAATTTCAGCTCCTTCTACTAAAAATCTTATGAAAATCAAAGGGAATCGAAGTGAATATCAAGTAAATTTACTCAAATTCTGCACCTTTCACTAAAAACATAAAAAAATTCAAAAAGATTTAATTTAATTTTACCAACATTTCTTCAATTTCAGCTCCTCCTACTAAAAATCTTATGAAAATCCAAAGGAATCGAAATGAATATCAAGTAAATTTACTCAAATTCTGCACCTTTCACTAAAAAACATAAAAAAATTCAAAAAGATTTAATTTAATTTTACCAACATTTCTTCAATTTCAGCTCCTCCTACTAAAAATCTTATGAAAATCCAATTGAATCTAAGTGAATATCAACTAAATTTACTCATATTCTGTATCTGTAACTAAAAAACATAAAAAAATGCAAAAAGATTTAATTTAATTTTACCAACATTTCTTCAATTTCAGCTCCTCCTACTAAAAATCTTATGAAAATCCAAAGGAATCGAAGTGAATATCAAGTAAATTTACTCAAATTCTGCACCTTTCACTAAAAAACATAAAAAAATTCAAAAAGATTTAATTTAATTTTACCAACTATTCTTCAATTTCAGCTCCTCCTACTAAAAATCTTATGAAAATCCAATTGAATCTAAGTGAATATCAACTAAATTTACTCATATTCTGTATCTGTAACTAAAAATCATAAAAAATTTCAAAATGATTTAATTTAATTTCACCAAAATTTTTTCAATTTCAGCTCCTCCTACAAAAAATCTTAAGAAAATTCAAAAGTATCCAAGTGAATTTCAACTGTATTTTCTAAAATTCAGCATCTGTAACTAAAAATCATAAAAAAATACAAAGAAATTTAATTTAATTTCACCAAAATTTCTTCAATTTCAGCTCCTTCTACTAAAAATCTTATGAAAATCCAAAGGAATCGAAGTGAATATCAAGTAAATTTACTCCAATTCTGCACCTTTCACTAAAAATCATAAAAAAATTCAAAAAGATTTAATTTAATTTTACCAACATTTCTTCAATTTCAGCTCCTCCTACTAAAAATCTTAAGAAAATCCAAAGGAATCAAAGTGAATATCAAGTAAATTTACTCAAATTCTGCACCTTTCACTAAAAAACATAAAAAAATGCAAAAAGATTTAATTTAATTTTACCAACATTTCTTCAATTTCAGCTCCTCCTACTAAAAATCTTATGAAAATCCAAAGGAATCGAAGTGAATATCAAGTAAATTTACTCCAATTCTGCACCTTTCACTAAAAATCATAAAAAAATTCAAAAAGATTTAATTTAATTTTACCAACATTTCTTCAATTTCAGCTCCTCCTACTAAAAATCTTATGAAAATCCAAAAGAATCGAAGTGAATATCAACTAAATTTACTCAAATTCTGCATCTGTGACTAAAAATCATAAAAAAATTCAAAAAGATTTAATTTAATTTCACCACAATTTCTTCAATTTCAGCTCCTACTAAAAATCTTAAGAAAATGCAAAAGAATCGAAGTGAATTTCAACTATATTTTCTCAAATTCTGCATCTGTAACTAAAAATCATAAAAAAAAACAAAGAAATTTAATTTAATTTCACCAAAACTTCTTCAATTCCAGCTCCTTCTACTAAAAATCTTATGAAAATCAAAGGGAATCGAAGTGAATATCAAGTAAATTTACTCAAATTCTGCACCTTTCACTAAAAACATAAAAAAATTCAAAAAGATTTAATTTAATTTTACCAACTATTCTTCAATTTCAGCTCCTCCTACTAAAAATCTTATGAAAATCCAATTGAATCTAAGTGAATATCAACTAAATTTACTCATATTCTGTATCTGTAACTAAAAATCATAAAAAATTTCAATATGATTTAATTTAATTTCACCAAAATTTCTTCAATTTCAGCTCCTTCTACTAAAAATCTTATGAAAATCCAAAGGAATCGAAGTGAATATCAAGTAAATTTACTCCAATTCTGCACCTTTCACTAAAAATCATAAAAAAATTCAAAAAGATTTAATTTAATTTTACCAACATTTCTTCAAATTCAGCTCCTCCTACTAAAAATCTTATGAAAATCCAAAAGAATCGAAGTGAATATCAACTAAATTTACTCAAATTCTGCATCTGTAACAAAAAATCATAAAAAAATTCAAAAAGATTTAATTTAATTTCAGCAAAATTTTTTCCATTTCAGCTCCTCCTACTAAAAATCTTAAGAAAATCCAACAGAATCGAAGTGAATTTCAACTATATTTTCTCAAATTCTGCATCTGTAACTAAAAATCATAAAAAAAAACAAAGAAATTTAATTTAATTTCACCAAAACTTCTTCAATTTCAGCTCCTTCTACTAAAAATCTTTTGAAAATCCAAAGGAATCGAAGTGAATATCAACTAAATTTACTCAAATTCTGCATCTGTAACAAAAAATCATAAAAAAATTCAAAAAGATTTAATTTAATTTCAGCAATATTTTTTCAATTTCAGCTCCTCCTACTAAACATCTTAAGAAAATGGAATAGAATCGAAGTGAATTTCAACTATATTTTCTCAAATTCTGCATCTGTAACTAAAAATCATAAAAAAATACAAAGAAATTTCATTTAATTTCACCAAAATTTCTTCAATTTCAGCTCCTTCTACTAAAAATCTTTTGAAAATCCAAAGGAATCGAAGTGAATATCAAGTAAACTTACTCAAATTCTGCACCTTTCACTAAAACTCATAAAAAAATTCAAAAAGATTTAATTTAATTTTACCAACATTTCTTCAATTTCAGCTCCTCCTACTAAAAATCTTATGAAAATCCAAAGGAATCGAAGTGAATATCAACTAAATTTACTCAAATTCTGCATCTGTAACTAAAAATCATAAAAAAATACAAAGAAATTTAATTTAGTTTCACCAAAATTTCTTCAATTTCAGCTCCTTCTACTAAAAATCTTATGAAAATCCAAAGGAATCGAAGTGAATATCAAGTAAATTTACTCAAATTCTGCACCTTTCACTAAAAATCATAAAAAAATTCAAAAAGATTTAATTTAATTTTACCAACATTTCTTCAATTTCAGCTCCTCCTACTAAAAATCTTATGAAAATCCAAAGGAATCGAAGTGAATTTCAACTATATTATCTCAAATTCTGCACCTTTCACTAAAAATCATAAAAAAATTCAAAAAGATTTAATTTAATTTTACCAACATTTCTTCAATTTCAGCTCCTCCTACTAAAAATCTTAAGAAAATCCAAAGGAATCAAAGTGAATATCAAGTAAATTTACTCAAATTCTGCACCTTTCACTAAAAAACATAAAAAAATGCAAAAAGATTTAATTTAATTTTACCAACATTTCTTCAATTTCAGCTCCTCCTACTAAAAATCTTATGAAAATCCAATTGAATGTAAGTGAATATCAACTAAATTTACTCATATTCTGTATCTGTAACTAAAAATCATAAAAAAATTCAAAAAGATTTAATTTAATTTTACCAACATTTCTTCAATTTCAGCTCCTCCTACTAAAAATCTTAAGAAAGTCCAAAAGAATCGAAGAGAATTTCAACAATACTTTCTCAAATTCTGCACCTGTAACTAAAAATCATAAAAAAATACAAAGAAATTTAATTTAATTTCACCAAAATTTCTTCAATTTCAGCTCCTCCTACTAAAAATCTTATGAAAATCCAATAGAATCTATGTGAATATCAACTGAATTTACTCAAATTCTGTATCTGTAACTAAAAATCATAAAAAAATTTAAAAAGATTTAATTTAATTTTACCAACATTTCTTCAATTTCAGCTCCTCCTACTAAAAATCTTATGAAAATCCAAAGGAATCGAAGTGAATATCAACTAAATTTACTCAAATTCTGCATCTGTAACTAAAAATCATAAAAAAATTCAAAAAGATTTAATTTAATTTTACCACAATTTCTTCAATTTCAGCTCGTTCTACTAAAAATCTTATGAAACTAAAAAGGAATTTAAGTGAATATCAACTAAATTTACTCATATTCTGTATCTGTAACTAAAAATCATAAAAAAATTCAAAAAGATTTAATTTAATTTCACCAAAATTTTTTCAATTTCAGCTCCTCTTACTAAAAATCTTAAGAAAGTCCAAAAGAATCGAAGAGAATTTCAACTATATTTTCTCAAATTCTGCATCTGTAACTAAAAATCATAAAAAAATACAAAGAAATTTAATTTAATTTCACCAAAATTTCTTCAATTTCAGCTCCTTCTACTAAAAATCTTATGAAAATCCAAAGGAATCGAAATGAATATCAAGTAAATTTACTCAAATTCTGCACCTTTCACTAAAAAACATAAAAAAATGCAAAAAGATTTAATTTAATTTTACCAACATTTCTTCAATTTCAGCTCCTCCTACTAAAAAACTTATGAAAATCCAATTGAATGTAAGTGAATATCAACTAAATTTACTCATATTCTGTATCTGTAACTAAAAATCATAAAAAAATTCAAAAAGATTTATTTTAATTTTACCAACATTTCTTCAATTTCAGCTCGTTCTACTAAAAATCTTATGAAACTCAAAAGGAATCGAAGTGAATATCAACTAAATTTACTCATATTCTGTATCTGTAACTAAAAATCATAAAAAAATACAAAGAAATTTAATTTAATTTCACCAAAATTTCTTCAATTTCAGCTCCTCCTACTAAAAATCTTATGAAAATCCAATAGAATCTATGTGAATATCAACTGAATTTACTCAAATTCTGTATCTGTAACTAAAAATCATAAAAAAATTCAAAAAGATTTAATTTAATTTTACCAACATTTCTTCAATTTCAGCTCGTTCTACTAAAAATCTTATGAAACTCAAAAGGAATCGAAGTGAATATCAACTAAATTTACTCATATTCTGTATCTGTAACTAAAAATCTTATAAAAATTCAAAAAGATTTAATTTAATTTCACCAAAATTTTTTCAATTTCAGCTCCTCTTACTAAAAATCTTAAGAAAGTCCAAAAGAATCGAAGAGAATTTCAACTATATTTTCTCAAATTCTGCATCTGTAACTAAAAATCATAAAAAAATACAAAGAAATTTAATTTAATTTCACCAAAAGTTCTTCAATTTCAGCTCCTTCTACTAAAAATCTTATGAAAATCCAAAGGAATCGAAATGAATATCAAGTAAATTTACTCAAATTCTGCACCTTTCACTAAAAAACATAAAAAAATTCAAAAAGATTTAATTTAATTTTACCAACATTTCTTCAATTTCAGCTCCTCCTACTAAAAATCTTATGAAAATCCAATTGAATCTAAGTGAATATCAACTAAATTTACTCATATTCTGTATCTGTAACTAAAAATCATAAAAAAATTCAAAAAGATATAATTTAATTTTACCAACATTTCTTCAATTTCAGCTCCTCCTACTAAAAATCTTAAGAAAATCCAAAGGAATCAAAGTGAATATCAAGTAAATTTACTCAAATTCTGCACCTTTCACTAAAAAACATAAAAAAATGCAAAAAGATTTAATTTAATTTTACCAACATTTCTTCAATTTCAGCTCCTCCTACTAAAAATCTTATGAAAATCCAAAGGAATCGAAGTGAATATCAAGTAAATTTACTCAAATTCTGCACCTTTCACTAAAAAACATAAAAAAATTCAAAAAGATTTAATTTAATTTTACCAACTATTCTTCAATTTCAGCTCCTCCTAGTAAAAATCTTATGAAAATCCAATTGAATCTAAGTGAATATCAACTAAATTTACTCATATTCTGTATCTGTAACTAAAAATCATAAAAAATTTCAAAATGATTTAATTTAATTTCACCAAAATTTTTTTCAATTTCAGCTCCTCCTACAAAAAATCTTAAGAAAATTCAAAAGTATCGAAGTGAATTTCAACTGTATTTTCTAAAATTCAGCATCTGTAACTAAAAATCATAAAAAAATACAAAGAAATTTAATTTAATTTCACCAAAATTTCTTCAATTTCAGCTCCTTCTACTAAAAATCTTATGAAAATCCAAAGGAATCGAAGTGAATATCAAGTAAATTTACTCCAATTCTGCACCTTTCACTAAAAATCATAAAAAAATTCAAAAAGATTTAATTTAATTTTACCAACATTTCTTCAATTTCAGCTCCTCCTACTAAAAATCTTAAGAAAATCCAAAGGAATCAAAGTGAATATCAAGTAAATTTACTCAAATTCTGCACCTTTCACTAAAAAACATAAAAAAATGCAAAAAGATTTAATTTAATTTTACCAACATTTCTTCAATTTCAGCTCCTCCTACTAAAAATCTTATGAAAATCCAAAGGAATCGAAGTGAATATCAACTAAATTTACTCAAATTCTGCATCTGTAACTAAAAATCATAAAAAAATTCAAAAAGATTTAATTTAATTTTACCAACATTTCTTCAATTTCAGCTCCTCCTACTAAAAATCTTATGAAAATCCAAAGGAATCAAAGTGAATATCAAGTAAATTTACTCAAATTCTGCACCTTTCACTAAAAAACATAAAAAAATGCAAAAAGATTTAATTTAATTTTACCAACATTTCTTCAATTTCAGCTCCTTCTACTAAAAATCATATGAAAATCCAAAGCAATCGAAGTGAATATCAACTAAATCTACTCAAATTCTGCATCTGTAACTAAAAATCATAAAAAAATACAAAGAAATTTAATTTAATTTCACCAAAATTTCTTCAATTTCAGCTCCTTCTACTAAAAATCTTATGAAAATCCAAAGGAATCGAAGTGAATATCAAGTAAATTTACTCAAATTCTGCACCTTTCACTAAAAACATAAAAAAATTCAAAAAGATTTAATTTAATTTTACCAACTATTCTTCAATTTCAGCTCCTCCTACTAAAAATCTTATGAAAATCCAATTGAATCTAAGTGAATATCAACTAAATTTACTCATATTCTGTATCTGTAACTAAAAATCATAAAAAATTTCAAAATGATTTAATTTAATTTCACCAAAATTTCTTCAATTTCAGCTCCTTCTACTAAAAATTTTATGAAAATCCAAAGGAATCGAAGTGAATATCAAGTAAATTTACTCCAATTCTGCACCTTTCACTAAAAATCATAAAAAAATTCAAAAAGATTTAATTTAATTTTACCAACATTTCTTCAAATTCAGCTCCTCCTACTAAAAATCTTATGAAAATCCAAAAGAATCGAAGTGAATATCAACTAAATTTACTCAAATTCTGCATCTGTAACAAAAAATCATAAAAAAATTCAAAAAGATTTAATTTAATTTCAGCAAAATTTTTTCAATTTCAGCTCCTCCTACTAAAAATCTTAAGAAAATCCAACAGAATCGAAGTGAATTTCAACTATATTTTCTCAAATTCTGCATCTGTAACTAAAAATCATAAAAAAAAACAAAGAAATTTAATTTAATTTCACCAAAACATCTTCAATTTCAGCTCCTTCTACTAAAAATCTTATGAAAATCAAAGGGAATCGAAGTGAATATCAACTAAATTTACTCAAATTCTGCATCTGTAACTAAAAATGATAAAAAAAATCAAAAAGATTTAATTTAATTTCAGCAATATTTTTTCAATTTCAGATCCTCCTACTAAACATCTTAAGAAAATGGAATAGAATCGAAGTGAATTTCGACTGTATTTTCTCAAATTCAGCAACTGTAACTAAAAATCATAAAAAAATACAAAGAAATTTAATTTAATTTCGCCAAAATTTCTTCAATTTCAGCTCCTTCTACTAAAAATCTTATGAAAATCCAAAGGAATCGAAGTGAATATCAACTAAATTTACTCAAATTCTGCATCTGTAACTAAAAATCACAAAAAAATTCGTAAAGATTTAATTTAATTTTACCACAATTTCTTCAATTTCAGCTCCTTCTACTAAAAATCTCATGAAAATCAAAAGGAATCGAAGTGAATATCAACTAAATTTACTCAAATTCTGCATCTGTAACTAAAAATCATAAAAAAAATTTAAAAAATTTAATTTAATTTCAGCAAAATTTTTTCAATTTCGGCTCCTCCTACTAAACATCTTAAGAAAATCCAAAAGAATCGAAGTGAATTTCAACTATATTTTCTCAAATTCTGCATCTGTAACTAAAAATCATAAAAAAATACAAAGAAATTTAATTTACTTTCACCAAAATTTCTTCAATTTCAGCTCCTCCTACTAAAAATCTTATGAAAATCCAATTGAATCTAAGTGAATATCAACTAAATTTACTCATATTCTGTATCTGTAACTAAAAATCATAAAAAATTCAAAAAGGTTTAATTTAATTTCCCAAAATTTTTTCAATTTCAGCTCCTCCTACAAAAAATCTTAAGAAAATTCCAAAGAATCGAAGTGAATTTCAACAAAATTTTCTCAAATTCTGCACCTGTAACTAAAATTCATAAAAAAATACAAAGAAATTTAATTTAATTTTAGCAAAATTTCTTCAATTTCAGCTCCTCCTACTTAAAATCTTATGAAAATCCAATAGAATCGAAGTGAATATCAACTAAATTTACTCAAATTCTGCATCTGTAACTAAAAATCATAAAAAAATACAAAGAAATTTAATTTAGTTTCACCAAAATTTCTTCAATTTCAGCTCCTTCTACTAAAAATCTTATGAAAATCCAAAGGAATCGAAGTGAATATCAAGTAAATTTACTCAAATTCTGCACCTTTCACTAAAAATCATAAAAAAATTCAAAAAGATTTAATTTAATTTTACCAACATTTCTTCAATTTCAGCTCCTCCTACTAAAAATCTTATGAAAATCCAAAGGAATCGAAGTGAATATCAACTAAATTTACTCAAATTCTGCATCTGTAACTAAAAATCATAAAAAAATTCATAAAGATTTAATTTAATTTTACCAACATTTCTTCAATTTCAGCTCCTACTAAAAATCTTATGAAAATCCAAAGGAATCGATGTGAATATCAACTAAATTTACTCAAATTCTGCATCTGTGACTAAAAATCATAAAAAAATTCAAAAAGGTTTAATTTAATTTCACCACAATTTCTTCAATTTCAGCTCCTACTAAAAATCTTAAGAAAATGCAAAAGAATCGAAGTGAATTTCAACTATATTATCTCAAATTCTGCACCTTTCACTAAAAATCATAAAAAAATTCAAAAAGATTTAATTTAATTTTACCAACATTTCTTCAATTTCAGCTCCTCCTACTAAAAATCTTAAGAAAATCCAAAGGAATCAAAGTGAATATCAAGTAAATTTACTCAAATTCTGCACCTTTCACTAAAAAACATAAAAAAATGCAAAAAGATTTAATTTAATTTTACCAACATTTCTTCAATTTCAGCTCCTCCTACTAAAAATCTTATGAAAATCCAATTGAATGTAAGTGAATATCAATTAAATTTACTCATATTCTGTATCTGTAACTAAAAATCATAAAAAAATTCAAAAAGATTTAATTTAATTTCACCAAAATTTTTTCAATTTCAGCTCCTCTTACTAAAAATCTTAAGAAAGTCCAAAAGAATCGAAGAGAATTTCAACTATATTTTCTCAAATTCTGCATCTGTAACTAAAAATCATAAAAAAATACAAAGAAATTTAATTTAATTTCACCAAAATTTCTTCAATTTCAGCTCCTTCTACTAAAAATCTTATGAAAATCCAAAGGAATCGAAATGAATATCAAGTAAATTTACTCAAATTCTGCACCTTTCACTAAAAAACATAAAAAAATGCAAAAAGATTTAATTTAATTTTACCAACATTTCTTCAATTTCAGCTCCTCCTACTAAAAAACTTATGAAAATCCAATTGAATGTAAGTGAATATCAACTAAATTTACTCATATTCTGTATCTGTAACTAAAAATCATAAAAAAATTCAAAAAGATTTATTTTAATTTTACCAACATTTCTTCAATTTCAGCTCGTTCTACTAAAAATCTTATGAAACTCAAAAGGAATCGAAGTGAATATCAACTAAATTTACTCATATTCTGTATCTGTAACTAAAAATCATAAAAAAATACAAAGAAATTTAATTTAATTTCACCAAAATTTCTTCAATTTCAGCTCCTCCTACTAAAAATCTTATGAAAATCCAATAGAATCTATGTGAATATCAACTGAATTTACTCAAATTCTGTATCTGTAACTAAAAATCATAAAAAAATTCAAAAAGATTTAATTTAATTTTACCAACATTTCTTCAATTTCAGCTCGTTCTACTAAAAATCTTATGAAACTCAAAAGGAATCGAAGTGAATATCAACTAAATTTACTCATATTCTGTATCTGTAACTAAAAATCTTATAAAAATTCAAAAAGATTTAATTTAATTTCACCAAAATTTTTTCAATTTCAGCTCCTCTTACTAAAAATCTTAAGAAAGTCCAAAAGAATCGAAGAGAATTTCAACTATATTTTCTCAAATTCTGCATCTGTAACTAAAAATCATAAAAAAATACAAAGAAATTTAATTTAATTTCACCAAAAGTTCTTCAATTTCAGCTCCTTCTACTAAAAATCTTATGAAAATCCAAAGGAATCGAAATGAATATCAAGTAAATTTACTCAAATTCTGCACCTTTCACTAAAAAACATAAAAAAATTCAAAAAGATTTAATTTAATTTTACCAACATTTCTTCAATTTCAGCTCCTCCTACTAAAAATCTTATGAAAATCCAATTGAATCTAAGTGAATATCAACTAAATTTACTCATATTCTGTATCTGTAACTAAAAATCATAAAAAAATTCAAAAAGATATAATTTAATTTTACCAACATTTCTTCAATTTCAGCTCCTCCTACTAAAAATCTTAAGAAAATCCAAAGGAATCAAAGTGAATATCAAGTAAATTTACTCAAATTCTGCACCTTTCACTAAAAAACATAAAAAAATGCAAAAAGATTTAATTTAATTTTACCAACATTTCTTCAATTTCAGCTCCTCCTACTAAAAATCTTATGAAAATCCAAAGGAATCGAAGTGAATATCAAGTAAATTTACTCAAATTCTGCACCTTTCACTAAAAAACATAAAAAAATTCAAAAAGATTTAATTTAATTTTACCAACTATTCTTCAATTTCAGCTCCTCCTAGTAAAAATCTTATGAAAATCCAATTGAATCTAAGTGAATATCAACTAAATTTACTCATATTCTGTATCTGTAACTAAAAATCATAAAAAATTTCAAAATGATTTAATTTAATTTCACCAAAATTTTTTTCAATTTCAGCTCCTCCTACAAAAAATCTTAAGAAAATTCAAAAGTATCGAAGTGAATTTCAACTGTATTTTCTAAAATTCAGCATCTGTAACTAAAAATCATAAAAAAATACAAAGAAATTTAATTTAATTTCACCAAAATTTCTTCAATTTCAGCTCCTTCTACTAAAAATCTTATGAAAATCCAAAGGAATCGAAGTGAATATCAAGTAAATTTACTCCAATTCTGCACCTTTCACTAAAAATCATAAAAAAATTCAAAAAGATTTAATTTAATTTTACCAACATTTCTTCAATTTCAGCTCCTCCTACTAAAAATCTTAAGAAAATCCAAAGGAATCAAAGTGAATATCAAGTAAATTTACTCAAATTCTGCACCTTTCACTAAAAAACATAAAAAAATGCAAAAAGATTTAATTTAATTTTACCAACATTTCTTCAATTTCAGCTCCTCCTACCAAAAATCTTATGAAAATCCAAAGGAATCGAAGTGAATATCAACTAAATTTACTCAAATTCTGCATCTGTAACTAAAAATCATAAAAAAATTCAAAAAGATTTAATTTAATTTTACCAACATTTCTTCAATTTCAGCTCCTCCTACTAAAAATCTTATGAAAATCCAAAGGAATCAAAGTGAATATCAAGTAAATTTACTCAAATTCTGCACCTTTCACTAAAAAACATAAAAAAATGCAAAAAGATTTAATTTAATTTTACCAACATTTCTTCAATTTCAGCTCCTTCTACTAAAAATCATATGAAAATCCAAAGCAATCGAAGTGAATATCAACTAAATCTACTCAAATTCTGCATCTGTAACTAAAAATCATAAAAAAATACAAAGAAATTTAATTTAATTTCACCAAAATTTCTTCAATTTCAGCTCCTTCTACTAAAAATCTTATGAAAATCCAAAGGAATCGAAGTGAATATCAAGTAAATTTACTCAAATTCTGCACCTTTCACTAAAAACATAAAAAAATTCAAAAAGATTTAATTTAATTTTACCAACTATTCTTCAATTTCAGCTCCTCCTACTAAAAATCTTATGAAAATCCAATTGAATCTAAGTGAATATCAACTAAATTTACTCATATTCTGTATCTGTAACTAAAAATCATAAAAAATTTCAAAATGATTTAATTTAATTTCACCAAAATTTCTTCAATTTCAGCTCCTTCTACTAAAAATTTTATGAAAATCCAAAGGAATCGAAGTGAATATCAAGTAAATTTACTCCAATTCTGCACCTTTCACTAAAAATCATAAAAAAATTCAAAAAGATTTAATTTAATTTTACCAACATTTCTTCAAATTCAGCTCCTCCTACTAAAAATCTTATGAAAATCCAAAAGAATCGAAGTGAATATCAACTAAATTTACTCAAATTCTGCATCTGTAACAAAAAATCATAAAAAAATTCAAAAAGATTTAATTTAATTTCAGCAAAATTTTTTCAATTTCAGCTCCTCCTACTAAAAATCTTAAGAAAATCCAACAGAATCGAAGTGAATTTCAACTATATTTTCTCAAATTCTGCATCTGTAACTAAAAATCATAAAAAAAAACAAAGAAATTTAATTTAATTTCACCAAAACATCTTCAATTTCAGCTCCTTCTACTAAAAATCTTATGAAAATCAAAGGGAATCGAAGTGAATATCAACTAAATTTACTCAAATTCTGCATCTGTAACTAAAAATGATAAAAAAATTCAAAAAGATTTAATTTAATTTCAGCAATATTTTTTCAATTTCAGATCCTCCTACTAAACATCTTAAGAAAATGGAATAGAATCGAAGTGAATTTCGACTGTATTTTCTCAAATTCAGCAACTGTAACTAAAAATCATAAAAAAATACAAAGAAATTTAATTTAATTTCGCCAAAATTTCTTCAATTTCAGCTCCTTCTACTAAAAATCTTATGAAAATCCAAAGGAATCGAAGTGAATATCAACTAAATTTACTCAAATTCTGCATCTGTAACTAAAAATCACAAAAAAATTCGTAAAGATTTAATTTAATTTTACCACAATTTCTTCAATTTCAGCTCCTTCTACTAAAAATCTCATGAAAATCAAAAGGAATCGAAGTGAATATCAACTAAATTTACTCAAATTCTGCATCTGTAACTAAAAATCATAAAAAAAATTTAAAAAATTTAATTTAATTTCAGCAAAATTTTTTCAATTTCGGCTCCTCCTACTAAACATCTTAAGAAAATCCAAAAGAATCGAAGTGAATTTCAACTATATTTTCTCAAATTCTGCATCTGTAACTAAAAATCATAAAAAAATACAAAGAAATTTAATTTACTTTCACCAAAATTTCTTCAATTTCAGCTCCTCCTACTAAAAATCTTATGAAAATCCAATTGAATCTAAGTGAATATCAACTAAATTTACTCATATTCTGTATCTGTAACTAAAAATCATAAAAAATTCAAAAAGGTTTAATTTATTTTCCCAAAATTTTTTCAATTTCAGCTCCTCCTACAAAAAATCTTAAGAAAATTCCAAAGAATCGAAGTGAATTTCAACAAAATTTTCTCAAATTCTGCACCTGTAACTAAAATTCATAAAAAAATACAAAGAAATTTAATTTAATTTTAGCAAAATTTCTTCAATTTCAGCTCCTCCTACTTAAAATCTTATGAAAATCCAATAGAATCGAAGTGAATATCAACTAAATTTACTCAAATTCTGCATCTGTAACTAAAAATCATAAAAAAATACAAAGAAATTTAATTTAGTTTCACCAAAATTTCTTCAATTTCAGCTCCTTCTACTAAAAATCTTATGAAAATCCAAAGGAATCGAAGTGAATATCAAGTAAATTTACTCAAATTCTGCACCTTTCACTAAAAATCATAAAAAAATTCAAAAAGATTTAATTTAATTTTACCAACATTTCTTCAATTTCAGCTCCTCCTACTAAAAATCTTATGAAAATCCAAAGGAATCGAAGTGAATATCAACTAAATTTACTCAAATTCTGCATCTGTAACTAAAAATCATAAAAAAATTCATAAAGATTTAATTTAATTTTACCAACATTTCTTCAATTTCAGCTCCTACTAAAAATCTTATGAAAATCCAAAGGAATCGATGTGAATATCAACTAAATTTACTCAAATTCTGCATCTGTGACTAAAAATCATAAAAAAATTCAAAAAGGTTTAATTTAATTTCACCACAATTTCTTCAATTTCAGCTCCTACTAAAAATCTTAAGAAAATGCAAAAGAATCGAAGTGAATTTCAACTATATTATCTCAAATTCTGCACCTTTCACTAAAAATCATAAAAAAATTCAAAAAGATTTAATTTAATTTTACCAACATTTCTTCAATTTCAGCTCCTCCTACTAAAAATCTTAAGAAAATCCAAAGGAATCAAAGTGAATATCAAGTAAATTTACTCAAATTCTGCACCTTTCACTAAAAAACATAAAAAAATGCAAAAAGATTTAATTTAATTTTACCAACATTTCTTCAATTTCAGCTCCTCCTACTAAAAATCTTATGAAAATCCAATTGAATGTAAGTGAATATCAATTAAATTTACTCATATTCTGTATCTGTAACTAAAAATCATAAAAAAATTCAAAAAGATTTATTTTAATTTCACCAAAATTTTTTCAATTTCAGCTCCTCGTACAAAAAATCTTAAGAAAATTCAAAAGAATCGAAGTGAATTTCAACAATACTTTCTCAAATTCTGCACCTGTAACTAAAAATCATAAAAAAATACAAAGAAATTTAATTTAATTTCACCAAAATTTCTTCAATTTCAGCTCCTCCTACTAAAAATCTTATGAAAATCCAATAGAATCTATGTGAATATCAACTGAATTTACTCAAATTCTGTATCTGTAACTAAAAATCATAAAAAAATTTAAAAAGATTTAATTTAATTTTACCAACATTTCTTCAATTTCAGCTCCTCCTACTAAAAATCTTATGAAAATCCAAAGGAATCGAAGTGAATATCAACTAAATTTACTCAAATTCTGCATCTGTAACTAAAAATCATAAAAAAATTCAAAAAGATTTAATTTAATTTTACCACAATTTCTTCAATTTCAGCTCGTTCTACTAAAAATCTTATGAAACTAAAAAGGAATCTAAGTGAATATCAACTAAATTTACTCATATTCTGTATCTGTAACTAAAAATCATAAAAAAATTCAAAAAGATTTAATTTAATTTCACCAAAATTTTTTCAATTTCAGCTCCTCTTACTAAAAATCTTAAGAAAGTCCAAAAGAATCGAAGAGAATTTCAACTATATTTTCTCAAATTCTGCATCTGTAACTAAAAATCATAAAAAAATACAAAGAAATTTAATTTAATTTCACCAAAATTTCTTCAATTTCAGCTCCTTCTACTAAAAATCTTATGAAAATCCAAAGGAATCGAAATGAATATCAAGTAAATTTACTCAAATTCTGCACCTTTCACTAAAAAACATAAAAAAATGCAAAAAGATTTAATTTAATTTTACCAACATTTCTTCAATTTCAGCTCCTCCTACTAAAAAACTTATGAAAATCCAATTGAATGTAAGTGAATATCAACTAAATTTACTCATATTCTGTATCTGTAACTAAAAATCATAAAAAAATTCAAAAAGATTTATTTTAATTTTACCAACATTTCTTCAATTTCAGCTCGTTCTACTAAAAATCTTATGAAACTCAAAAGGAATCGAAGTGAATATCAACTAAATTTACTCATATTCTGTATCTGTAACTAAAAATCATAAGAAAATACAAAGAAATTTAATTTAATTTCACCAAAATTTCTTCAATTTCAGCTCCTCCTACTAAAAATCTTATGAAAATCCAATAGAATCTATGTGAATATCAACTGAATTTACTCAAATTCTGTATCTGTAACTAAAAATCATAAAAAAATTCAAAAAGATTTAATTTAATTTTACCAACATTTCTTCAATTTCAGCTCGTTCTACTAAAAATCTTATGAAACTCAAAAGGAATCGAAGTGAATATCAACTAAATTTACTCATATTCTGTATCTGTAACTAAAAATCTTAAAAAAATTCAAAAAGATTTAATTTAATTTCACCAAAATTTTTTCAATTTCAGCTCCTCTTACTAAAAATCTTAAGAAAGTCCAAAAGAATCGAAGAGAATTTCAACTATATTTTCTCAAATTCTGCATCTGTAACTAAAAATCATAAAAAAATACAAAGAAATTTAATTTAATTTCACCAAAATTTCTTCAATTTCAGCTCCTTCTACTAAAAATCTTATGAAAATCCAAAGGAATCGAAATGAATATCAAGTAAATTTACTCAAATTCTGCACCTTTCACTAAAAAACATAAAAAAATTCAAAAAGATTTAATTTAATTTTACCAACATTTCTTCAATTTCAGCTCCTCCTACTAAAAATCTTATGAAAATCCAAAGGAATCGAAATGAATATCAAGTAAATTTACTCAAATTCTGCACCTTTCACTAAAAAACATAAAAAAATTCAAAAAGATTTAATTTAATTTTACCAACATTTCTTCAATTTCAGCTCCTCCTACTAAAAATCTTATGAAAATCCAATTGAATCTAAGTGAATATCAACTAAATTTACTCATATTCTGTATCTGTAACTAAAAAACATAAAAAAATGCAAAAAGATTTAATTTAATTTTACCAACATTTCTTCAATTTCAGCTCCTCCTACTAAAAATCTTATGAAAATCCAAAGGAATCGAAGTGAATATCAAGTAAATTTACTCAAATTCTGCACCTTTCACTAAAAAACATAAAAAAATTCAAAAAGATTTAATTTAATTTTACCAACTATTCTTCAATTTCAGCTCCTCCTACTAAAAATCTTATGAAAATCCAATTGAATCTAAGTGAATATCAACTAAATTTACTCATATTCTGTATCTGTAACTAAAAATCATAAAAAATTTCATAATGATTTAATTTAATTTCACCAAAATTTTTTCAATTTCAGCTCCTCCTACAAAAAATCTTAAGAAAATTCAAAAGTATCCAAGTGAATTTCAACTGTATTTTCTAAAATTCAGCATCTGTAACTAAAAATCATAAAAAAATACAAAGAAATTTAATTTAATTTCACCAAAATTTCTTCAATTTCAGCTCCTTCTACTAAAAATCTTATGAAAATCCAAAGGAATCGAAGTGAATATCAAGTAAATTTACTCCAATTCTGCACCTTTCACTAAAAATCATAAAAAAATTCAAAAAGATTTAATTTAATTTTACCAACATTTCTTCAATTTCAGCTCCTCCTACTAAAAATCTTAAGAAAATCCAAAGGAATCAAAGTGAATATCAAGTAAATTTACTCAAATTCTGCACCTTTCACTAAAAAACATAAAAAAATGCAAAAAGATTTAATTTAATTTTACCAACATTTCTTCAATTTCAGCTCCTCCTACTAAAAATCTTATGAAAATCCAAAGGAATCGAAGTGAATATCAAGTAAATTTACTCCAATTCTGCACCTTTCACTAAAAATCATAAAAAAATTCAAAAAGATTTAATTTAATTTTACCAACATTTCTTCAATTTCAGCTCCTCCTACTAAAAATCTTATGAAAATCCAAAAGAATCGAAGTGAATATCAACTAAATTTACTCAAATTCTGTATCTGTAACTAAAAATCATAAAAAAATTCAAAAAGATTTAATTTAATTTTACCACAATTTCTTCAATTTCAGCTCCTTCTACTAAAAATCATATGAAAATCCAAAGCAATCGAAGTGAATATCAACTAAATCTACTCAAATTCTGCATCTGTAACTAAAAATCATACAAAAATACAAAGAAATTTAATTTAATTTCACCAAAATTTCTTCAATTTCAGCTCCTTCTACTAAAAATCTTATGAAAATCCAAAGGAATCGAAGTGAATATCAAGTAAATTTACTCAAATTCTGCACCTTTCACTAAAAACATAAAAAAATTCAAAAAGATTTAATTTAATTTTACCAACTATTCTTCAATTTCAGCTCCTCCTACTAAAAATCTTATGAAAATCCAATTGAATCTAAGTGAATATCAACTAAATTTACTCATATTCTGTATCTGTAACTAAAAATCATAAAAAATTTCAAAATGATTTAATTTAATTTCACCAAAATTTCTTCAATTTCAGCTCCTTCTACTAAAAATCTTATGAAAATCCAAAGGAATCGAAGTGAATATCAAGTAAATTTACTCCAATTCTGCACCTTTCACTAAAAATCATAAAAAAATTCAAAAAGATTTAATTTAATTTTACCAACATTTCTTCAAATTCAGCTCCTCCTACTAAAAATCTTATGAAAATCCAAAAGAATCGAAGTGAATATCAACTAAATTTACTCAAATTCTGCATCTGTAACAAAAAATCATAAAAAAATTCAAAAAGATTTAATTTAATTTCAGCAAAATTTTTTCCATTTCAGCTCCTCCTACTAAAAATCTTAAGAAAATCCAACAGAATCGAAGTGAATTTCAACTATATTTTCTCAAATTCTGCATCTGTAACTAAAAATCATAAAAAAATACAAAGAAATTTAATTTAATTTCACCAAAATTTCTTCAATTTCAGCTCCTCCTACTAAAAATCTTATGAAAATCCAATAGAATCTATGTGAATATCAACTGAATTTACTCAAATTCTGTATCTGTAACTAAAAATCATAAAAAAATTTAAAAAGATTTAATTTAATTTTACCAACATTTCTTCAAATTCAGCTCCTCCTACTAAAAATCTTATGAAAATCCAAAAGAATCGAAGTGAATATCAACTAAATTTACTCAAATTCTGCATCTGTAACAAAAAATCATAAAAAAATTCAAAAAGATTTAATTTAATTTTACCAACATTTCTTCAATTTCAGCTCCTCCTACTAAAAATCTTATGAAAATCCAATTGAATGTAAGTGAATATCAATTAAATTTACTCATATTCTGTATCTGTAACTAAAAATCATAAAAAAATTCAAAAAGATTTATTTTAATTTCACCAAAATTTTTTCAATTTCAGCTCCTCGTACAAAAAATCTTAAGAAAATTCAAAAGAATCGAAGTGAATTTCAACAATACTTTCTCAAATTCTGCACCTGTAACTAAAAATCATAAAAAAATACAAAGAAATTTAATTTAATTTCACCAAAATTTCTTCAATTTCAGCTCCTCCTACTAAAAATCTTATGAAAATCCAATAGAATCTATGTGAATATCAACTGAATTTACTCAAATTCTGTATCTGTAACTAAAAATCATAAAAAAATTTAAAAAGATTTAATTTAATTTTACCAACATTTCTTCAATTTCAGCTCCTCCTACTAAAAATCTTATGAAAATCCAAAGGAATCGAAGTGAATATCAACTAAATTTACTCAAATTCTGCATCTGTAACTAAAAATCATAAAAAAATTCAAAAAGATTTAATTTAATTTTACCACAATTTCTTCAATTTCAGCTCGTTCTACTAAAAATCTTATGAAACTAAAAAGGAATCTAAGTGAATATCAACTAAATTTACTCATATTCTGTATCTGTAACTAAAAATCATAAAAAAATTCAAAAAGATTTAATTTAATTTCACCAAAATTTTTTCAATTTCAGCTCCTCTTACTAAAAATCTTAAGAAAGTCCAAAAGAATCGAAGAGAATTTCAACTATATTTTCTCAAATTCTGCATCTGTAACTAAAAATCATAAAAAAATACAAAGAAATTTAATTTAATTTCACCAAAATTTCTTCAATTTCAGCTCCTTCTACTAAAAATCTTATGAAAATCCAAAGGAATCGAAGTGAATATCAAGTAAATTTACTCAAATTCTGCACCTTTCACTAAAAACATAAAAAAATTCAAAAAGATTTAATTTAATTTTACCAACTATTCTTCAATTTCAGCTCCTCCTACTAAAAATCTTATGAAAATCCAATTGAATCTAAGTGAATATCAACTAAATTTACTCATATTCTGTATCTGTAACTAAAAATCATAAAAAATTTCAAAATGATTTAATTTAATTTCACCAAAATTTCTTCAATTTCAGCTCCTTCTACTAAAAATTTTATGAAAATCCAAAGGAATCGAAGTGAATATCAAGTAAATTTACTCCAATTCTGCACCTTTCACTAAAAATCATAAAAAAATTCAAAAAGATTTAATTTAATTTTACCAACATTTCTTCAAATTCAGCTCCTCCTACTAAAAATCTTATGAAAATCCAAAAGAATCGAAGTGAATATCAACTAAATTTACTCAAATTCTGCATCTGTAACAAAAAATCATAAAAAAATTCAAAAAGATTTAATTTAATTTCAGCAAAATTTTTTCAATTTCAGCTCCTCCTACTAAAAATCTTAAGAAAATCCAACAGAATCGAAGTGAATTTCAACTATATTTTCTCAAATTCTGCATCTGTAACTAAAAATCATAAAAAAAAACAAAGAAATTTAATTTAATTTCACCAAAACATCTTCAATTTCAGCTCCTTCTACTAAAAATCTTATGAAAATCAAAGGGAATCGAAGTGAATATCAACTAAATTTACTCAAATTCTGCATCTGTAACTAAAAATGATAAAAAAAATCAAAAAGATTTAATTTAATTTCAGCAATATTTTTTCAATTTCAGATCCTCCTACTAAACATCTTAAGAAAATGGAATAGAATCGAAGTGAATTTCGACTGTATTTTCTCAAATTCAGCAACTGTAACTAAAAATCATAAAAAAATACAAAGAAATTTAATTTAATTTCGCCAAAATTTCTTCAATTTCAGCTCCTTCTACTAAAAATCTTATGAAAATCCAAAGGAATCGAAGTGAATATCAACTAAATTTACTCAAATTCTGCATCTGTAACTAAAAATCACAAAAAAATTCGTAAAGATTTAATTTAATTTTACCACAATTTCTTCAATTTCAGCTCCTTCTACTAAAAATCTCATGAAAATCAAAAGGAATCGAAGTGAATATCAACTAAATTTACTCAAATTCTGCATCTGTAACTAAAAATCATAAAAAAAATTTAAAAAATTTAATTTAATTTCAGCAAAATTTTTTCAATTTCGGCTCCTCCTACTAAACATCTTAAGAAAATCCAAAAGAATCGAAGTGAATTTCAACTATATTTTCTCAAATTCTGCATCTGTAACTAAAAATCATAAAAAAATACAAAGAAATTTAATTTACTTTCACCAAAATTTCTTCAATTTCAGCTCCTCCTACTAAAAATCTTATGAAAATCCAATTGAATCTAAGTGAATATCAACTAAATTTACTCATATTCTGTATCTGTAACTAAAAATCATAAAAAATTCAAAAAGGTTTAATTTAATTTCCCAAAATTTTTTCAATTTCAGCTCCTCCTACAAAAAATCTTAAGAAAATTCCAAAGAATCGAAGTGAATTTCAACAAAATTTTCTCAAATTCTGCACCTGTAACTAAAATTCATAAAAAAATACAAAGAAATTTAATTTAATTTTAGCAAAATTTCTTCAATTTCAGCTCCTCCTACTTAAAATCTTATGAAAATCCAATAGAATCGAAGTGAATATCAACTAAATTTACTCAAATTCTGCATCTGTAACTAAAAATCATAAAAAAATACAAAGAAATTTAATTTAGTTTCACCAAAATTTCTTCAATTTCAGCTCCTTCTACTAAAAATCTTATGAAAATCCAAAGGAATCGAAGTGAATATCAAGTAAATTTACTCAAATTCTGCACCTTTCACTAAAAATCATAAAAAAATTCAAAAAGATTTAATTTAATTTTACCAACATTTCTTCAATTTCAGCTCCTCCTACTAAAAATCTTATGAAAATCCAAAGGAATCGAAGTGAATATCAACTAAATTTACTCAAATTCTGCATCTGTAACTAAAAATCATAAAAAAATTCATAAAGATTTAATTTAATTTTACCAACATTTCTTCAATTTCAGCTCCTACTAAAAATCTTATGAAAATCCAAAGGAATCGATGTGAATATCAACTAAATTTACTCAAATTCTGCATCTGTGACTAAAAATCATAAAAAAATTCAAAAAGGTTTAATTTAATTTCACCACAATTTCTTCAATTTCAGCTCCTACTAAAAATCTTAAGAAAATGCAAAAGAATCGAAGTGAATTTCAACTATATTATCTCAAATTCTGCACCTTTCACTAAAAATCATAAAAAAATTCAAAAAGATTTAATTTAATTTTACCAACATTTCTTCAATTTCAGCTCCTCCTACTAAAAATCTTAAGAAAATCCAAAGGAATCAAAGTGAATATCAAGTAAATTTACTCAAATTCTGCACCTTTCACTAAAAAACATAAAAAAATGCAAAAAGATTTAATTTAATTTTACCAACATTTCTTCAATTTCAGCTCCTCCTACTAAAAATCTTATGAAAATCCAATTGAATGTAAGTGAATATCAATTAAATTTACTCATATTCTGTATCTGTAACTAAAAATCATAAAAAAATTCAAAAAGATTTAATTTAATTTCACCAAAATTTTTTCAATTTCAGCTCCTCTTACTAAAAATCTTAAGAAAGTCCAAAAGAATCGAAGAGAATTTCAACTATATTTTCTCAAATTCTGCATCTGTAACTAAAAATCATAAAAAAATACAAAGAAATTTAATTTAATTTCACCAAAATTTCTTCAATTTCAGCTCCTTCTACTAAAAATCTTATGAAAATCCAAAGGAATCGAAATGAATATCAAGTAAATTTACTCAAATTCTGCACCTTTCACTAAAAAACATAAAAAAATGCAAAAAGATTTAATTTAATTTTACCAACATTTCTTCAATTTCAGCTCCTCCTACTAAAAAACTTATGAAAATCCAATTGAATGTAAGTGAATATCAACTAAATTTACTCATATTCTGTATCTGTAACTAAAAATCATAAAAAAATTCAAAAAGATTTATTTTAATTTTACCAACATTTCTTCAATTTCAGCTCGTTCTACTAAAAATCTTATGAAACTCAAAAGGAATCGAAGTGAATATCAACTAAATTTACTCATATTCTGTATCTGTAACTAAAAATCATAAAAAAATACAAAGAAATTTAATTTAATTTCACCAAAATTTCTTCAATTTCAGCTCCTCCTACTAAAAATCTTATGAAAATCCAATAGAATCTATGTGAATATCAACTGAATTTACTCAAATTCTGTATCTGTAACTAAAAATCATAAAAAAATTCAAAAAGATTTAATTTAATTTTACCAACATTTCTTCAATTTCAGCTCGTTCTACTAAAAATCTTATGAAACTCAAAAGGAATCGAAGTGAATATCAACTAAATTTACTCATATTCTGTATCTGTAACTAAAAATCTTATAAAAATTCAAAAAGATTTAATTTAATTTCACCAAAATTTTTTCAATTTCAGCTCCTCTTACTAAAAATCTTAAGAAAGTCCAAAAGAATCGAAGAGAATTTCAACTATATTTTCTCAAATTCTGCATCTGTAACTAAAAATCATAAAAAAATACAAAGAAATTTAATTTAATTTCACCAAAAGTTCTTCAATTTCAGCTCCTTCTACTAAAAATCTTATGAAAATCCAAAGGAATCGAAATGAATATCAAGTAAATTTACTCAAATTCTGCACCTTTCACTAAAAAACATAAAAAAATTCAAAAAGATTTAATTTAATTTTACCAACATTTCTTCAATTTCAGCTCCTCCTACTAAAAATCTTATGAAAATCCAATTGAATCTAAGTGAATATCAACTAAATTTACTCATATTCTGTATCTGTAACTAAAAATCATAAAAAAATTCAAAAAGATATAATTTAATTTTACCAACATTTCTTCAATTTCAGCTCCTCCTACTAAAAATCTTAAGAAAATCCAAAGGAATCAAAGTGAATATCAAGTAAATTTACTCAAATTCTGCACCTTTCACTAAAAAACATAAAAAAATGCAAAAAGATTTAATTTAATTTTACCAACATTTCTTCAATTTCAGCTCCTCCTACTAAAAATCTTATGAAAATCCAAAGGAATCGAAGTGAATATCAAGTAAATTTACTCAAATTCTGCACCTTTCACTAAAAAACATAAAAAAATTCAAAAAGATTTAATTTAATTTTACCAACTATTCTTCAATTTCAGCTCCTCCTAGTAAAAATCTTATGAAAATCCAATTGAATCTAAGTGAATATCAACTAAATTTACTCATATTCTGTATCTGTAACTAAAAATCATAAAAAATTTCAAAATGATTTAATTTAATTTCACCAAAATTTTTTTCAATTTCAGCTCCTCCTACAAAAAATCTTAAGAAAATTCAAAAGTATCGAAGTGAATTTCAACTGTATTTTCTAAAATTCAGCATCTGTAACTAAAAATCATAAAAAAATACAAAGAAATTTAATTTAATTTCACCAAAATTTCTTCAATTTCAGCTCCTTCTACTAAAAATCTTATGAAAATCCAAAGGAATCGAAGTGAATATCAAGTAAATTTACTCCAATTCTGCACCTTTCACTAAAAATCATAAAAAAATTCAAAAAGATTTAATTTAATTTTACCAACATTTCTTCAATTTCAGCTCCTCCTACTAAAAATCTTAAGAAAATCCAAAGGAATCAAAGTGAATATCAAGTAAATTTACTCAAATTCTGCACCTTTCACTAAAAAACATAAAAAAATGCAAAAAGATTTAATTTAATTTTACCAACATTTCTTCAATTTCAGCTCCTCCTACCAAAAATCTTATGAAAATCCAAAGGAATCGAAGTGAATATCAACTAAATTTACTCAAATTCTGCATCTGTAACTAAAAATCATAAAAAAATTCAAAAAGATTTAATTTAATTTTACCAACATTTCTTCAATTTCAGCTCCTCCTACTAAAAATCTTATGAAAATCCAAAGGAATCAAAGTGAATATCAAGTAAATTTACTCAAATTCTGCACCTTTCACTAAAAAACATAAAAAAATGCAAAAAGATTTAATTTAATTTTACCAACATTTCTTCAATTTCAGCTCCTTCTACTAAAAATCATATGAAAATCCAAAGCAATCGAAGTGAATATCAACTAAATCTACTCAAATTCTGCATCTGTAACTAAAAATCATAAAAAAATACAAAGAAATTTAATTTAATTTCACCAAAATTTCTTCAATTTCAGCTCCTTCTACTAAAAATCTTATGAAAATCCAAAGGAATCGAAGTGAATATCAAGTAAATTTACTCAAATTCTGCACCTTTCACTAAAAACATAAAAAAATTCAAAAAGATTTAATTTAATTTTACCAACTATTCTTCAATTTCAGCTCCTCCTACTAAAAATCTTATGAAAATCCAATTGAATCTAAGTGAATATCAACTAAATTTACTCATATTCTGTATCTGTAACTAAAAATCATAAAAAATTTCAAAATGATTTAATTTAATTTCACCAAAATTTCTTCAATTTCAGCTCCTTCTACTAAAAATTTTATGAAAATCCAAAGGAATCGAAGTGAATATCAAGTAAATTTACTCCAATTCTGCACCTTTCACTAAAAATCATAAAAAAATTCAAAAAGATTTAATTTAATTTTACCAACATTTCTTCAAATTCAGCTCCTCCTACTAAAAATCTTATGAAAATCCAAAAGAATCGAAGTGAATATCAACTAAATTTACTCAAATTCTGCATCTGTAACAAAAAATCATAAAAAAATTCAAAAAGATTTAATTTAATTTCAGCAAAATTTTTTCAATTTCAGCTCCTCCTACTAAAAATCTTAAGAAAATCCAACAGAATCGAAGTGAATTTCAACTATATTTTCTCAAATTCTGCATCTGTAACTAAAAATCATAAAAAAAAACAAAGAAATTTAATTTAATTTCACCAAAACATCTTCAATTTCAGCTCCTTCTACTAAAAATCTTATGAAAATCAAAGGGAATCGAAGTGAATATCAACTAAATTTACTCAAATTCTGCATCTGTAACTAAAAATGATAAAAAAATTCAAAAAGATTTAATTTAATTTCAGCAATATTTTTTCAATTTCAGATCCTCCTACTAAACATCTTAAGAAAATGGAATAGAATCGAAGTGAATTTCGACTGTATTTTCTCAAATTCAGCAACTGTAACTAAAAATCATAAAAAAATACAAAGAAATTTAATTTAATTTCGCCAAAATTTCTTCAATTTCAGCTCCTTCTACTAAAAATCTTATGAAAATCCAAAGGAATCGAAGTGAATATCAACTAAATTTACTCAAATTCTGCATCTGTAACTAAAAATCACAAAAAAATTCGTAAAGATTTAATTTAATTTTACCACAATTTCTTCAATTTCAGCTCCTTCTACTAAAAATCTCATGAAAATCAAAAGGAATCGAAGTGAATATCAACTAAATTTACTCAAATTCTGCATCTGTAACTAAAAATCATAAAAAAAATTTAAAAAATTTAATTTAATTTCAGCAAAATTTTTTCAATTTCGGCTCCTCCTACTAAACATCTTAAGAAAATCCAAAAGAATCGAAGTGAATTTCAACTATATTTTCTCAAATTCTGCATCTGTAACTAAAAATCATAAAAAAATACAAAGAAATTTAATTTACTTTCACCAAAATTTCTTCAATTTCAGCTCCTCCTACTAAAAATCTTATGAAAATCCAATTGAATCTAAGTGAATATCAACTAAATTTACTCATATTCTGTATCTGTAACTAAAAATCATAAAAAATTCAAAAAGGTTTAATTTAATTTCCCAAAATTTTTTCAATTTCAGCTCCTCCTACAAAAAATCTTAAGAAAATTCCAAAGAATCGAAGTGAATTTCAACAAAATTTTCTCAAATTCTGCACCTGTAACTAAAATTCATAAAAAAATACAAAGAAATTTAATTTAATTTTAGCAAAATTTCTTCAATTTCAGCTCCTCCTACTTAAAATCTTATGAAAATCCAATAGAATCGAAGTGAATATCAACTAAATTTACTCAAATTCTGCATCTGTAACTAAAAATCATAAAAAAATACAAAGAAATTTAATTTAGTTTCACCAAAATTTCTTCAATTTCAGCTCCTTCTACTAAAAATCTTATGAAAATCCAAAGGAATCGAAGTGAATATCAAGTAAATTTACTCAAATTCTGCACCTTTCACTAAAAATCATAAAAAAATTCAAAAAGATTTAATTTAATTTTATCAACATTTCTTCAATTTCAGCTCCTCCTACTAAAAATCTTATGAAAATCCAAAGGAATCGAAGTGAATATCAACTAAATTTACTCAAATTCTGCATCTGTAACTAAAAATCATAAAAAAATTCATAAAGATTTAATTTAATTTTACCAACATTTCTTCAATTTCAGCTCCTACTAAAAATCTTATGAAAATCCAAAGGAATCGATGTGAATATCAACTAAATTTACTCAAATTCTGCATCTGTGACTAAAAATCATAAAAAAATTCAAAAAGGTTTAATTTAATTTCACCACAATTTCTTCAATTTCAGCTCCTACTAAAAATCTTAAGAAAATGCAAAAGAATCGAAGTGAATTTCAACTATATTATCTCAAATTCTGCACCTTTCACTAAAAATCATAAAAAAATTCAAAAAGATTTAATTTAATTTTACCAACATTTCTTCAATTTCAGCTCCTCCTACTAAAAATCTTAAGAAAATCCAAAGGAATCAAAGTGAATATCAAGTAAATTTACTCAAATTCTGCACCTTTCACTAAAAAACATAAAAAAATGCAAAAAGATTTAATTTAATTTTACCAACATTTCTTCAATTTCAGCTCCTCCTACTAAAAATCTTATGAAAATCCAATTGAATGTAAGTGAATATCAATTAAATTTACTCATATTCTGTATCTGTAACTAAAAATCATAAAAAAATTCAAAAAGATTTATTTTAATTTCACCAAAATTTTTTCAATTTCAGCTCCTCGTACAAAAAATCTTAAGAAAATTCAAAAGAATCGAAGTGAATTTCAACAATACTTTCTCAAATTCTGCACCTGTAACTAAAAATCATAAAAAAATACAAAGAAATTTAATTTAATTTCACCAAAATTTCTTCAATTTCAGCTCCTCCTACTAAAAATCTTATGAAAATCCAATAGAATCTATGTGAATATCAACTGAATTTACTCAAATTCTGTATCTGTAACTAAAAATCATAAAAAAATTTAAAAAGATTTAATTTAATTTTACCAACATTTCTTCAATTTCAGCTCCTCCTACTAAAAATCTTATGAAAATCCAAAGGAATCGAAGTGAATATCAACTAAATTTACTCAAATTCTGCATCTGTAACTAAAAATCATAAAAAAATTCAAAAAGATTTAATTTAATTTTACCACAATTTCTTCAATTTCAGCTCGTTCTACTAAAAATCTTATGAAACTAAAAAGGAATCTAAGTGAATATCAACTAAATTTACTCATATTCTGTATCTGTAACTAAAAATCATAAAAAAATTCAAAAAGATTTAATTTAATTTCACCAAAATTTTTTCAATTTCAGCTCCTCTTACTAAAAATCTTAAGAAAGTCCAAAAGAATCGAAGAGAATTTCAACTATATTTTCTCAAATTCTGCATCTGTAACTAAAAATCATAAAAAAATACAAAGAAATTTAATTTAATTTCACCAAAATTTCTTCAATTTCAGCTCCTTCTACTAAAAATCTTATGAAAATCCAAAGGAATCGAAATGAATATCAAGTAAATTTACTCAAATTCTGCACCTTTCACTAAAAAACATGAAAAATGCAAAAAGATTTAATTTAATTTTACCAACATTTCTTCAATTTCAGCTCCTCCTACTAAAAAACTTATGAAAATCCAATTGAATGTAAGTGAATATCAACTAAATTTACTCATATTCTGTATCTGTAACTAAAAATCATAAAAAAATTCAAAAAGATTTATTTTAATTTTACCAACATTTCTTCAATTTCAGCTCGTTCTACTAAAAATCTTATGAAACTCAAAAGGAATCGAAGTGAATATCAACTAAATTTACTCATATTCTGTATCTGTAACTAAAAATCATAAGAAAATACAAAGAAATTTAATTTAATTTCACCAAAATTTCTTCAATTTCAGCTCCTCCTACTAAAAATCTTATGAAAATCCAATAGAATCTATGTGAATATCAACTGAATTTACTCAAATTCTGTATCTGTAACTAAAAATCATAAAAAAATTCAAAAAGATTTAATTTAATTTTACCAACATTTCTTCAATTTCAGCTCGTTCTACTAAAAATCTTATGAAACTCAAAAGGAATCGAAGTGAATATCAACTAAATTTACTCATATTCTGTATCTGTAACTAAAAATCTTAAAAAAATTCAAAAAGATTTAATTTAATTTCACCAAAATTTTTTCAATTTCAGCTCCTCTTACTAAAAATCTTAAGAAAGTCCAAAAGAATCGAAGAGAATTTCAACTATATTTTCTCAAATTCTGCATCTGTAACTAAAAATCATAAAAAAATACAAAGAAATTTAATTTAATTTCACCAAAATTTCTTCAATTTCAGCTCCTTCTACTAAAAATCTTATGAAAATCCAAAGGAATCGAAATGAATATCAAGTAAATTTACTCAAATTCTGCACCTTTCACTAAAAAACATAAAAAAATTCAAAAAGATTTAATTTAATTTTACCAACATTTCTTCAATTTCAGCTCCTCCTACTAAAAATCTTATGAAAATCCAAAGGAATCGAAATGAATATCAAGTAAATTTACTCAAATTCTGCACCTTTCACTAAAAAACATAAAAAAATTCAAAAAGATTTAATTTAATTTTACCAACATTTCTTCAATTTCAGCTCCTCCTACTAAAAATCTTATGAAAATCCAATTGAATCTAAGTGAATATCAACTAAATTTACTCATATTCTGTATCTGTAACTAAAAAACATAAAAAAATGCAAAAAGATTTAATTTAATTTTACCAACATTTCTTCAATTTCAGCTCCTCCTACTAAAAATCTTATGAAAATCCAAAGGAATCGAAGTGAATATCAAGTAAATTTACTCAAATTCTGCACCTTTCACTAAAAAACATAAAAAAATTCAAAAAGATTTAATTTAATTTTACCAACTATTCTTCAATTTCAGCTCCTCCTACTAAAAATCTTATGAAAATCCAATTGAATCTAAGTGAATATCAACTAAATTTACTCATATTCTGTATCTGTAACTAAAAATCATAAAAAATTTCAAAATGATTTAATTTAATTTCACCAAAATTTTTTCAATTTCAGCTCCTCCTACAAAAAATCTTAAGAAAATTCAAAAGTATCCAAGTGAATTTCAACTGTATTTTCTAAAATTCAGCATCTGTAACTAAAAATCATAAAAAAATACAAAGAAATTTAATTTAATTTCACCAAAATTTCTTCAATTTCAGCTCCTTCTACTAAAAATCTTATGAAAATCCAAAGGAATCGAAGTGAATATCAAGTAAATTTACTCCAATTCTGCACCTTTCACTAAAAATCATAAAAAAATTCAAAAAGATTTAATTTAATTTTACCAACATTTCTTCAATTTCAGCTCCTCCTACTAAAAATCTTAAGAAAATCCAAAGGAATCAAAGTGAATATCAAGTAAATTTACTCAAATTCTGCACCTTTCACTAAAAAACATAAAAAAATGCAAAAAGATTTAATTTAATTTTACCAACATTTCTTCAATTTCAGCTCCTCCTACTAAAAATCTTATGAAAATCCAAAGGAATCGAAGTGAATATCAAGTAAATTTACTCCAATTCTGCACCTTTCACTAAAAATCATAAAAAAATTCAAAAAGATTTAATTTAATTTTACCAACATTTCTTCAATTTCAGCTCCTCCTACTAAAAATCTTATGAAAATCCAAAAGAATCGAAGTGAATATCAACTAAATTTACTCAAATTCTGTATCTGTAACTAAAAATCATAAAAAAATTCAAAAAGATTTAATTTAATTTTACCACAATTTCTTCAATTTCAGCTCCTTCTACTAAAAATCATATGAAAATCCAAAGCAATCGAAGTGAATATCAACTAAATCTACTCAAATTCTGCATCTGTAACTAAAAATCATACAAAAATACAAAGAAATTTAATTTAATTTCACCAAAATTTCTTCAATTTCAGCTCCTTCTACTAAAAATCTTATGAAAATCCAAAGGAATCGAAGTGAATATCAAGTAAATTTACTCAAATTCTGCACCTTTCACTAAAAACATAAAAAAATTCAAAAAGATTTAATTTAATTTTACCAACTATTCTTCAATTTCAGCTCCTCCTACTAAAAATCTTATGAAAATCCAATTGAATCTAAGTGAATATCAACTAAATTTACTCATATTCTGTATCTGTAACTAAAAATCATAAAAAATTTCAAAATGATTTAATTTAATTTCACCAAAATTTCTTCAATTTCAGCTCCTTCTACTAAAAATCTTATGAAAATCCAAAGGAATCGAAGTGAATATCAAGTAAATTTACTCCAATTCTGCACCTTTCACTAAAAATCATAAAAAAATTCAAAAAGATTTAATTTAATTTTACCAACATTTCTTCAAATTCAGCTCCTCCTACTAAAAATCTTATGAAAATCCAAAAGAATCGAAGTGAATATCAACTAAATTTACTCAAATTCTGCATCTGTAACAAAAAATCATAAAAAAATTCAAAAAGATTTAATTTAATTTCAGCAAAATTTTTTCCATTTCAGCTCCTCCTACTAAAAATCTTAAGAAAATCCAACAGAATCGAAGTGAATTTCAACTATATTTTCTCAAATTCTGCATCTGTAACTAAAAATCATAAAAAAATACAAAGAAATTTAATTTAATTTCACCAAAATTTCTTCAATTTCAGCTCCTCCTACTAAAAATCTTATGAAAATCCAATAGAATCTATGTGAATATCAACTGAATTTACTCAAATTCTGTATCTGTAACTAAAAATCATAAAAAAATTTAAAAAGATTTAATTTAATTTTACCAACATTTCTTCAAATTCAGCTCCTCCTACTAAAAATCTTATGAAAATCCAAAAGAATCGAAGTGAATATCAACTAAATTTACTCAAATTCTGCATCTGTAACAAAAAATCATAAAAAAATTCAAAAAGATTTAATTTAATTTTACCAACATTTCTTCAATTTCAGCTCCTCCTACTAAAAATCTTATGAAAATCCAATTGAATGTAAGTGAATATCAATTAAATTTACTCATATTCTGTATCTGTAACTAAAAATCATAAAAAAATTCAAAAAGATTTATTTTAATTTCACCAAAATTTTTTCAATTTCAGCTCCTCGTACAAAAAATCTTAAGAAAATTCAAAAGAATCGAAGTGAATTTCAACAATACTTTCTCAAATTCTGCACCTGTAACTAAAAATCATAAAAAAATACAAAGAAATTTAATTTAATTTCACCAAAATTTCTTCAATTTCAGCTCCTCCTACTAAAAATCTTATGAAAATCCAATAGAATCTATGTGAATATCAACTGAATTTACTCAAATTCTGTATCTGTAACTAAAAATCATAAAAAAATTTAAAAAGATTTAATTTAATTTTACCAACATTTCTTCAATTTCAGCTCCTCCTACTAAAAATCTTATGAAAATCCAAAGGAATCGAAGTGAATATCAACTAAATTTACTCAAATTCTGCATCTGTAACTAAAAATCATAAAAAAATTCATAAAGATTTAATTTAATTTTACCACAATTTCTTCAATTTCAGCTCGTTCTACTAAAAATCTTATGAAACTAAAAAGGAATCTAAGTGAATATCAACTAAATTTACTCATATTCTGTATCTGTAACTAAAAATCATAAAAAAATTCAAAAAGATTTAATTTAATTTCACCAAAATTTTTTCAATTTCAGCTCCTCTTACTAAAAATCTTAAGAAAGTCCAAAAGAATCGAAGAGAATTTCAACTATATTTTCTCAAATTCTGCATCTGTAACTAAAAATCATAAAAAAATACAAAGAAATTTAATTTAATTTCACCAAAATTTCTTCAATTTCAGCTCCTTCTACTAAAAATCTTATGAAAATCCAAAGGAATCGAAATGAATATCAAGTAAATTTACTCAAATTCTGCACCTTTCACTAAAAAACATAAAAAAATGCAAAAAGATTTAATTTAATTTTACCAACATTTCTTCAATTTCAGCTCCTCCTACTAAAAAACTTATGAAAATCCAATTGAATGTAAGTGAATATCAACTAAATTTACTCATATTCTGTATCTGTAACTAAAAATCATAAAAAAATTCAAAAAGATTTATTTTAATTTTACCAACATTTCTTCAATTTCAGCTCGTTCTACTAAAAGTCTTATGAAACTCAAAAGGAATCGAAGTGAATATCAACTAAATTTACTCATATTCTGTATCTGTAACTAAAAATCATAAAAAAATACAAAGAAATTTAATTTAATTTCACCAAAATTTCTTCAATTTCAGCTCCTCCTACTAAAAATCTTATGAAAATCCAATAGAATCTATGTGAATATCAACTGAATTTACTCAAATTCTGTATCTGTAACTAAAAATCATAAAAAAATTCAAAAAGATTTAATTTAATTTTACCAACATTTCTTCAATTTCAGCTCGTTCTACTAAAAATCTTATGAAACTCAAAAGGAATCGAAGTGAATATCAACTAAATTTACTCATATTCTGTATCTGTAACTAAAAATCTTAAAAAAATTCAAAAAGATTTAATTTAATTTCACCAAAATTTTTTCAATTTCAGCTCCTCTTACTAAAAATCTTAAGAAAGTCCAAAAGAATCGAAGCGAATTTCAACTATATTTTCTCAAATTCTGCATCTGTAACTAAAAATCATAAAAAAATACAAAGAAATTTAATTTAATTTCACCAAAATTTCTTCAATTTCAGCTCCTTCTACTAAAAATCTTATGAAAATCCAAAGGAATCGAAATGAATATCAAGTAAATTTACTCAAATTCTGCACCTTTCACTAAAAAACATAAAAAAATTCAAAAAGATTTAATTTAATTTTACCAACATTTCTTCAATTTCAGCTCCTCCTACTAAAAATCTTATGAAAATCCAAAGGAATCGAAATGAATATCAAGTAAATTTACTCAAATTCTGCACCTTTCACTAAAAAACATAAAAAAATTCAAAAAGATTTAATTTAATTTTACCAACATTTCTTCAATTTCAGCTCCTCCTACTAAAAATCTTATGAAAATCCAATTGAATCTAAGTGAATATCAACTAAATTTACTCATATTCTGTATCTGTAACTAAAAAACATAAAAAAATGCAAAAAGATTTAATTTAATTTTACCAACATTTCTTCAATTTCAGCTCCTCCTACTAAAAATCTTATGAAAATCCAAAGGAATCGAAGTGAATATCAAGTAAATTTACTCAAATTCTGCACCTTTCACTAAAAAACATAAAAAAATTCAAAAAGATTTAATTTAATTTTACCAACTATTCTTCAATTTCAGCTCCTCCTACTAAAAATCTTATGAAAATCCAATTGAATCTAAGTGAATATCAACTAAATTTACTCATATTCTGTATCTGTAACTAAAAATCATAAAAAATTTCAAAATGATTTAATTTAATTTCACCAAAATTTTTTCAATTTCAGCTCCTCCTACAAAAAATCTTAAGAAAATTCAAAAGTATCCAAGTGAATTTCAACTGTATTTTCTAAAATTCAGCATCTGTAACTAAAAATCATAAAAAAATACAAAGAAATTTAATTTAATTTCACCAAAATTTCTTCAATTTCAGCTCCTTCTACTAAAAATCTTATGAAAATCCAAAGGAATCGAAGTGAATATCAAGTAAATTTACTCCAATTCTGCACCTTTCACTAAAAATCATAAAAAAATTCAAAAAGATTTAATTTAATTTTACCAACATTTCTTCAATTTCAGCTCCTCCTACTAAAAATCTTAAGAAAATCCAAAGGAATCAAAGTGAATATCAAGTAAATTTACTCAAATTCTGCACCTTTCACTAAAAAACATAAAAAAATGCAAAAAGATTTAATTTAATTTTACCAACATTTCTTCAATTTCAGCTCCTCCTACTAAAAATCTTATGAAAATCCAAAGGAATCGAAGTGAATATCAAGTAAATTTACTCCAATTCTGCACCTTTCACTAAAAATCATAAAAAAATTCAAAAAGATTTAATTTAATTTTACCAACATTTCTTCAATTTCAGCTCCTCCTACTAAAAATCTTATGAAAATCCAAAAGAATCGAAGTGAATATCAACTAAATTTACTCAAATTCTGTATCTGTAACTAAAAATCATAAAAAAATTCAAAAAGATTTAATTTAATTTTACCACAATTTCTTCAATTTCAGCTCCTTCTACTAAAAATCATATGAAAATCCAAAGCAATCGAAGTGAATATCAACTAAATCTACTCAAATTCTGCATCTGTAACTAAAAATCATACAAAAATACAAAGAAATTTAATTTAATTTCACCAAAATTTCTTCAATTTCAGCTCCTTCTACTAAAAATCTTATGAAAATCCAAAGGAATCGAAGTGAATATCAAGTAAATTTACTCAAATTCTGCACCTTTCACTAAAAACATAAAAAAATTCAAAAAGATTTAATTTAATTTTACCAACTATTCTTCAATTTCAGCTCCTCCTACTAAAAATCTTATGAAAATCCAATTGAATCTAAGTGAATATCAACTAAATTTACTCATATTCTGTATCTGTAACTAAAAATCATAAAAAATTTCAAAATGATTTAATTTAATTTCACCAAAATTTCTTCAATTTCAGCTCCTTCTACTAAAAATCTTATGAAAATCCAAAGGAATCGAAGTGAATATCAAGTAAATTTACTCCAATTCTGCACCTTTCACTAAAAATCATAAAAAAATTCAAAAAGATTTAATTTAATTTTACCAACATTTCTTCAAATTCAGCTCCTCCTACTAAAAATCTTATGAAAATCCAAAAGAATCGAAGTGAATATCAACTAAATTTACTCAAATTCTGCATCTGTAACAAAAAATCATAAAAAAATTCAAAAAGATTTAATTTAATTTCAGCAAAATTTTTTCCATTTCAGCTCCTCCTACTAAAAATCTTAAGAAAATCCAACAGAATCGAAGTGAATTTCAACTATATTTTCTCAAATTCTGCATCTGTAACTAAAAATCATAAAAAAAAACAAAGAAATTTAATTTAATTTCACCAAAACTTCTTCAATTTCAGCTCCTTCTACTAAAAATCTTATGAAAATCAAAGGGAATCGAAGTGAATATCAACTAAATTTACTCAAATTCTGCATCTGTAACTAAAAATGATAAAAAAATTCAAAAAGATTTAATTTAATTTCAGCAATATTTTTTCAATTTCAGCTCCTCCTACTAAACATCTTAAGAAAATGGAATAGAATCGAAGTGAATTTCAACTATATTTTCTCAAATTCTGCATCTGTAACTAAAAATCATAAAAAAATACAAAGAAATTTCATTTAATTTCACCAAAATTTCTTCAATTTCAGCTCCTTCTACTAAAAATCTTTTGAAAATCCAAAGGAATCGAAGTGAATATCAAGTAAACTTACTCAAATTCTGCACCTTTCACTAAAACTCATAAAAAAATTCAAAAAGATTTAATTTAATTTTACCAACATTTCTTCAATTTCAGCTCCTCCTACTAAAAATCTTATGAAAATCCAAAGGAATCGAAGTGAATATCAACTAAATTTACTCAAATTCTGCATCTGTAACAAAAAATCATAAAAAAATTCAAAAAGATTTAATTTAATTTTAGCAAAATTTCTTCAATTTCAGCTCCTTCTACTAAAAATCTTATGAAAATCCAAAGGAATCGAAGTGAATATCAAGTAAATTTACTCAAATTCTGCACCTTTCACTAAAAAACATAAAAAAATACAAAAAGATTTAATTTAATTTTACCAACATTTCTTCAATTTCAGATCCTCCTACTAAAAATCTTATGAAAATCCAATTGAATCTAAGTGAATATCAACTAAATTTACTCATATTCTGTATCTGTAACTAAAAATCATAAAAAACTTCAAAAAGATTTAATTTAATTTCACCAAAATTTTTTCAATTTCAGCTCCTCCTACAAAAAATCTTAAGAAAATTCAAAAGTATCGAAGTGAATTTCAACAATATTTTCTCAAATTCAGCATCTGTAACTAAAAATCATAAAATAATACAAAGATATTTAATTTAATTTTAGCAAAATTTCTTCAATTTCAGCACCTTCTACTAAAAATCTTATGAAAATCCAAAGGAATCGAAGTGAATATCAACTAAATTTATTCAAATTCTGCATCTGTAACTAAAAATCATAAAAAAATTCAAAAAGATTTAATTTAATTTTAGCAAAATTTCTTTAATTTCAGCTCCTCTTACTAAAAATCTTATGAAAATCCAATTGAATCTAAGTGAATATCAACTAAATTTACTCATATTCTGTATCTGTAACTAAAAATCATAAAAAATTTCAAAATGATTTAATTTAATTTCACCAAAATTTCTTCAATTTCAGCTCCTTCTACTAAAAATCTTATGAAAATCCAAAGGAATCGAAGTGAATATCAAGTAAATTTACTCCAATTCTGCACCTTTCACTAAAAATCATAAAAAAATACAAAAAGATTTAATTTAATTTTACCAACATTTCTTCAAATTCAGCTCCTCCTACTAAAAATCTTATGAAAATCCAAAAGAATCGAAGTGAATATCAACTAAATTTACTCAAATTCTGCATCTGTAACAAAAAATCATAAAAAAATTCAAAAAGATTTAATTTAATTTCAGCAAAATTTTTTCAATTTCAGCTCCTCCTACTAAAAATCTTAAGAAAATCCAACAGAATCGAAGTGAATTTCAACTATATTTTCTCAAATTCTGCATCTGTAACTAAAAATCATAAAAAAAACAAAGAAATTTAATTTAATTTCACCAAAACTTCTTCAATTTCAGCTCCTTCTACTAAAAATCTTATGAAAATCAAAGGGAATCGAAGTGAATATCAACTAAATTTACTCAAATTCTGCATCTGTAACTAAAAATCATAAAAAAATTCATAAAGATTTAATTTAATTTTACCACAATTTCTTCAATTTCAGCTCCTTCTACTAAAAATCTCATGAAAATCAAAAGGAATCGAAGTGAATATCAACTAAATTTACTCAAATTCTGCATCTGTAACTAAAAATCATAAAAAAATTTTTAAAAATTTAATTTAATTTCAGCAAAATTTTTTCAATTTCGGCTCCTCCTACTAAACATCTTAAGAAAATCCAAAAGAATCGAAGTGAATTTCAACTATATTTTCTCAAATTCTGCATCTGTAACTAAAAATCATAAAAAAATACAAAGAAATTTAATTTACTTTCACCAAAATTTCTTCAATTTCAGCTCCTCCTACTAAAAATCTTATGAAAATCCAATTGAATCTAAGTGAATATCAACTAAATTTACTCATATTCTGTATCTGTAACTAAAAATCATAAAAAATTCAAAAAGGTTTAATTTAATTTCACCAAAATTTTTTCAATTTCAGCTCCTCCTACAAAAAATCTTAAGAAAATTCCAAAGAATCGAAGTGAATTTCAACAATATTTTCTCAAATTCTGCACCTGTAACTAAAATTCATAAAAAAAATACAAAGAAATTTAATTTAATTTTAGCAAAATTTCTTCAATTTCAGCTCCTCCTACTTAAAATCTTATGAAAATCCAAAGGAATCGAAGTGAATATCAACTAAATTTACTCAAATTCTGCATCTGTAACTAAAAATCATAAAAAAATACAAAGAAATTTAATTTAGTTTCACCAAAATTTCTTCAATTTCAGCTCCTTCTACTAAAAATCTTATGAAAATCCAAAGGAATCGAAGTGAATATCAAGTAAATTTACTCAAATTCTGCACCTTTCACTAAAAATCATAAAAAAATTCAAAAAGATTTAATTTAATTTTACCAACATTTCTTCAATTTCAGCTCCTCCTACTAAAAATCTTATGAAAATCCAATTGAATGTAAGTGAATATCAAGTAAATTTACTCAAATTCTGCACCTTTCACTAAAAAACATAAAAAAATGCAAAAAAATTTAATTTAATTTTACCAACATTTCTTCAATTTCAGCTCCTCCTACTAAAAATCTTATGAAAATCCAATTGAATGTAAGTGAATATCAACTAAATTTACTCATATTCTGTATCTGTAACTAAAAATCATAAAAAAATTCAAAAAGATTTATTTTAATTTCACCAAAATTTTTTCAATTTCAGCTCCTCCTACAAAAAATCTTAAGAAAATTCAAAAGAATCGAAGTGAATTTCAACAATACTTTCTCAAATTCTGCACCTGTAACTAAAAATCATAAAAAAATACAAAGAAATTTAATTTAATTTCACCAAAATTTCTTCAATATCAGCTCCTCCTACTAAAAATCTTATGAAAATCCAATAGAATCTATGTGAATATCAACTGAATTTACTCAAATTCTGTATCTGTAACTAAAAATCATAAAAAAATTTAAAAAGATTTAATTTAATTTTACCAACATTTCTTCAATTTCAGCTCCTCCTACTAAAAATCTTATGAAAATCCAAAGGAATCGAAGTGAATATCAACTAAATTTACTCAAATTCTGCATCTGTAACTAAAAATCATAAAAAAATTCAAAAAGATTTAATTTAATTTTACCACAATTTCTTCAATTTCAGCTCGTTCTACTAAAAATCTTATGAAACTAAAAAGGAATTTAAGTGAATATCAACTAAATTTACTCATATTCTGTATCTGTAACTAAAAATCATAAAAAAATTCAAAAAGATTTAATTTAATTTCACCAAAATTTTTTCAATTTCAGCTCCTCTTACTAAAAATCTTAAGAAAGTCCAAAAGAATCGAAGAGAATTTCAACTATATTTTCTCAAATTCTGCATCTGTAACTAAAAATCATAAAAAAATACAAAGAAATTTAATTTATTTTCACCAAAATTTCTTCAATTTCAGCTCCTTCTACTAAAAATCTTATGAAAATCCAAAGGAATCGAAATGAATATCAAGTAAATTTACTCAAATTCTGCACCTTTCACTAAAAAACATAAAAAAATGCAAAAAGATTTAATTTAATTTTACCAACATTTCTTCAATTTCAGCTCCTCCTACTAAAAAACTTATGAAAATCCAATTGAATGTAAGTGAATATCAACTAAATTTACTCATATTCTGTATCTGTAACTAAAAATCATAAAAAAATTCAAAAAGATTTATTTTAATTTTACCAACATTTCTTCAATTTCAGCTCGTTCTACTAAAAATCTTATGAAACTCAAAAGGAATCGAAGTGAATATCAACTAAATTTACTCATATTCTGTATCTGTAACTAAAAATCATAAAAAAATACAAAGAAATTTAATTTAATTTCACCAAAATTTCTTCAATTTCAGCTCCTCCTACTAAAAATCTTATGAAAATCCAATAGAATCTATGTGAATATCAACTGAATTTACTCAAATTCTGTATCTGTAACTAAAAATCATAAAAAAATTCAAAAAGATTTAATTTAATTTTACCAACATTTCTTCAATTTCAGCTCGTTCTACTAAAAATCTTATGAAACTCAAAAGGAATCGAAGTGAATATCAACTAAATTTACTCATATTCTGTATCTGTAACTAAAAATCTTATAAAAATTCAAAAAGATTTAATTTAATTTCACCAAAATTTTTTCAATTTCAGCTCCTCTTACTAAAAATCTTAAGAAAGTCCAAAAGAATCGAAGAGAATTTCAACTATATTTTCTCAAATTCTGCATCTGTAACTAAAAATCATAAAAAAATACAAAGAAATTTAATTTAATTTCACCAAAAGTTCTTCAATTTCAGCTCCTTCTACTAAAAATCTTATGAAAATCCAAAGGAATCGAAATGAATATCAAGTAAATTTACTCAAATTCTGCACCTTTCACTAAAAAACATAAAAAAATTCAAAAAGATTTAATTTAATTTTACCAACATTTCTTCAATTTCAGCTCCTCCTACTAAAAATCTTATGAAAATCCAATTGAATCTAAGTGAATATCAACTAAATTTACTCATATTCTGTATCTGTAACTAAAAATCATAAAAAAATTCAAAAAGATTTAATTTAATTTTACCAACATTTCTTCAATTTCAGCTCCTCCTACTAAAAATCTTAAGAAAATCCAAAGGAATCAAAGTGAATATCAAGTAAATTTACTCAAATTCTGCACCTTTCACTAAAAAACATAAAAAAATGCAAAAAGATTTAATTTAATTTTACCAACATTTCTTCAATTTCAGCTCCTCCTACTAAAAATCTTATGAAAATCCAAAGGAATCGAAGTGAATATCAAGTAAATTTACTCAAATTCTGCACCTTTCACTAAAAAACATAAAAAAATTCAAAAAGATTTAATTTAATTTTACCAACTATTCTTCAATGTCAGCTCCTCCTACTAAAAATCTTATGAAAATCCAATTGAATCTAAGTGAATATCAACTAAATTTACTCATATTCTGTATCTGTAACTAAAAATCATAAAAAAATTCATAAAGATTTAATTTAATTTCACCACAATTTCTTCAATTTCAGCTCCTACTAAAAATCTTAAGAAAATGCAAAAGAATCGAAGTGAATTTCAACTATATTATCTCAAATTCTGCACCTTTCACTAAAAATCATAAAAAAATTCAAAAAGATTTAATTTAATTTTACCAACATTTCGTCAATTTCAGCTCCTCCTACTAAAAATCTTAAGAAAATCCAAAGGAATCAAAGTGAATATCAAGTAAATTTACTCAAATTCTGCACCTTTCACTAAAAAACATAAAAAAATGCAAAAAGATTTAATTTAATTTTACCAACATTTCTTCAATTTCAGCTCCTCCTACTAAAAATCTTATGAAAATCCAAAGGAATCGAAGTGAATATCAAGTAAATTTACTCAAATTCTGCACCTTTCACTAAAAAACATAAAAAAATTCAAAAAGATTTAATTTAGTTTTACCAACTATTCTTCAATTTCAGCTCCTCCTACTAAAAATCTTATGAAAATCCAATTGAATCTAAGTGAATATCAACTAAATTTACTCATATTCTGTATCTGTAACTAAAAATCATAAAAAATTTCAAAATGATTTAATTTAATTTCACCAAAATTTTTTCAATTTCAGCTCCTCCTACAAAAAATCTTAAGAAAATTCAAAAGTATCGAAGTGAATTTCAACTGTATTTTCTAAAATTCAGCATCTGTAACTAAAAATCATAAAAAAATACAAAGAAATTTAATTTAATTTCACCAAAATTTCTTCAATTTCAGCTCCTTCTAATAAAAATCTTATGAAAATCCAAAGGAATCGAAGTGAATATCAAGTAAATTTACTCCAATTCTGCACCTTTCACTAAAAATCATAAAAAAATTCAAAAAGATTTAATTTAATTTTACCAACATTTCTTCAAATTCAGCTCCTCCTACTAAAAATCTTATGAAAATCCAAAAGAATCGAAGTGAATATCAACTAAATTTACTCAAATTCTGCATCTGTAACAAAAAATCATAAAAAAATTCAAAAAGATTTAATTTAATTTCAGCAAAATTTTTTCAATTTCAGCTCCTCCTACTAAAAATCTTAAGAAAATCCAACAGAATCGAAGTGAATTTCAACTATATTTTCTCAAATTCTGCATCTGTAACTAAAAATCATAAAAAAAAACAAAGAAATTTAATTTAATTTCACCAAAACTTCTTCAATTTCAGCTCCTTCTACTAAAAATCTTATGAAAATCAAAGGGAATCGAAGTGAATATCAACTAAATTTACTCAAATTCTGCATCTGTAACTAAAAATGATAAAAAAATTCAAAGAAATTTCATATAATTTCACCAAAATTTCTTCAATTTCAGCTCCTTCTACTAAAAATCTTTTGAAAATCCAAAGGAATCGAAGTGAATATCAAGTAAACTTACTCAAATTCTGCACCTTTCACTAAAACTCATAAAAAATTCAAAAAGATTTAATTTAATTTTACCAACATTTCTTCAATTTCAGCTCCTCCTACTAAAAATCTTATGAAAATCCAAAGGAATCGAAGTGAATATCAACTAAATTTACTCAAATTCTGCATCTGTAACAAAAAATCATAAAAAAATTCAAAAAGATTTAATTTAATTTTAGCAAAATTTCTTCAATTTCAGCTCCTTCTACTAAAAATCTTATGAAAATCCAAAGGAATCGAAGTGAATATCAAGTAAATTTACTCAAATTCTGCACCTTTCACTAAAAAACATAAAAAAATTCAAAAAGATTTAATTTAATTTTACCAACATTTCTTCAATTTCAGCTCCTCCTACTAAAAATCTTATGAAAATCCAATTGAATCTAAGTGAATATCAACTAAATTTACTCATATTCTGTATCTGTAACTAAAAATCATAAAAAACTTCAAAAAGATTTAATTTAATTTCACCAAAATTTTTTCAATTTCAGCTCCTCCTACAAAAAATCTTAAGAAAATTCAAAAGTATCGAAGTGAATTTCAACAATATTTTCTCAAATTCAGCATCTGTAACTAAAAATCATAAAATAATACAAAGATATTTAATTTAATTTTAGCAAAATTTCTTCAATTTCAGCACCTTCTACTAAAAATCTTATGAAAATCCAAAGGAATCGAAGTGAATATCAACTAAATTTACTCAAATTCTGCATCTGTAACTAAAAATCATAAAAAAATTCAAAAAGATTTAATTTAATTTTAGCAAAATTTCTTTAATTTCAGCTCCTCTTACTAAAAATCTTATGAAAATCCAATGGAATCGAAGTGAATATCAAGTAAATTTACTCAAATTCTGCACCTTTCACTAAAAAACATAAAAAAATTCAAAAAGATTTAATTTAATTTTACCAACATTTCTTCAATTTCAGCTCCTCCTACTAAAAATCTTATGAAAATCCAATTGAATCTAAGTGAATATCAACTAAATTTACTCATATTCTGTATCTGTAACTAAAAATCATAAAAAAATTCAAAAAGATTTAATTTAATTTCACCAAAATTTTTTCAATTTCAGCTCCTCCTATAAAAAATCTTAAGAAAATTCAAAAGAATCGAAGTGAATTTCAACAATATTTTCTCAAATTCTGCACCTGTAACTAAAATTAATAAAAAAATACAAAGAAATTTAATTTAATTTTAGCAAAATTTCTTCAATTTCAGCTCCTCCTACTAAAAATCTTATGAAAATCCAATTGAATCTAAGTGAATATCAACTAAATTTACTCATATTCTGTATCTGTAACTAAAAATCATAAAAAAATTCAAAATGATTTAATTTAATTTCACCAAAATTTTTTCAATTTCAGCTCCTCCTACAAAAAATCTTAAGAAAATTCAAAAGAATCGAAGTGAATTTCAACAGTATTTTCTCAAATTCAGCATCTGTAACTAAAAATCATAAAAAAATACAAAGAAATTTAATTTAATTTTACCAACATTTCTTCAATTTCAGCTCCTCCTACTAAAAATCTTATGAAAATCCAAAGGAATCGAAGTGAATATCAACTAAATTTTCTCAAATTCTGCATCTGTAACTAAAAATCATAAAAAAATTCAAAAAGATTTAATTTAAGTTTACCACAATTTCTTCAATTTCAGCTCCTTCTACTAAAAATCTTATGAAAATCAAAAGGAATCGAAGTGAATATCAACTAAATTTACTCAAATTCTGCATCTGTAACTAAAAATCATAAAAAAATTCAAAAAGATTTAATTTAATTTCAGCAATATTTTTTCAATTTCAGCTCCTTCTACTAAAAATCTTATGAAAATCCAAAGGAATCGAAGTGAATATCAAGTAAATTTACTCCAATCCTGCATCTGTAACTAAAAACCATAAAAAAATACAAAGAAATTTAATTTAATTTCGCCAAAATTTCTTCAATTTCAGCTCCTTCTACTAAAAATCTTATGAAAATCCAAAGGAATCGAAGTGAATATCAACTAAATTTACTCAAATTCTGCATCTGTAACTAAAAATCATAAAAAAATTCATAAAGATTTAATTTAATTTTACCACAATTTCTTCAATTTCAGCTCCTTCTACTAAAAATCTCATGAAAATCAAAAGGAATCGAAGTGAATATCAACTAAATTTACTCAAATTCTGCATCTGTAACTAAAAATCATAAAAAAATTTTAAAAAATTTAATTTAATTTCAGCAAAATTTTTTCAATTTCGGCTCCTCCTACTAAACATCTTAAGAAAATCCAAAAGAATCGAAGTGAATTTCAACTATATTTTCTCAAATTCTGCATCTGTAACTAAAAATCATAAAAAAATACAAAGAAATTTAATTTACTTTCACCAAAATTTCTTCAATTTCAGCTCCTCCTACTAAAAATCTTATGAAAATCCAATTGAATCTAAGTGAATATCAACTAAATTTACTCATATTCTGTATCTGTAACTAAAAATCATAAAAAATTCAAAAAGGTTTAATTTAATTTCACCAAAATTTTTTCAATTTCAGCTCCTCCTACAAAAAATCTTAAGAAAATTCCAAAGAATCGAAGTGAATTTCAACAATATTTTCTCAAATTCTGCACCTGTAACTAAAATTCATTAAAAAATACAAAGAAATTTAATTTAATTTTAGCAAAATTTCTTCAATTTCAGCTCCTCCTACTTAAAATCTTATGAAAATCCAAAGGAATCGAAGTGAATATCAACTAAATTTACTCAAATTCTGCATCTGTAACTAAAAATCATAAAAAAATACAAAGAAATTTAATTTAGTTTCACCAAAATTTCTTCAATTTCAGCTCCTTCTACTAAAAATCTTATGAAAATCCAAAGGAATCGAAGTGAATATCAAGTAAATTTACTCAAATTCTGCATCTGTGACTAAAAATCATAAAAAAATTCAAAAAGATTTAATTTAATTTCACCACAATTTCTTCAATTTCAGCTCCTACTAAAAATCTTAAGAAAATGCAAAAGAATCGAAGTGAATTTCAACTATATTATCTCAAATTCTGCACCTTTCACTAAAAATCATAAAAAAATTCAAAAAGATTTAATTTAATTTTACCAACATTTCTTCAATTTCAGCTCCTCCTACTAAAAATCTTAAGAAAATCCAAAGGAATCAAAGTGAATATCAAGTAAATTTACTCAAATTCTGCACCTTTCACTAAAAAACATAAAAAAATGCAAAAAGATTTAATTTAATTTTACCAACATTTCTTCAATTTCATCTCCTCCTACTAAAAATCTTATGAAAATCCAATTGAATGTAAGTGAATATCAACTAAATTTACTCATATTCTGTATCTGTAACTAAAAATCATAAAAAAATTCAAAAAGATTTATTTTAATTTCACCAAAATTTTTTCAATTTCAGCTCCTCCTACAAAAAATCTTAAGAAAATTCAAAAGAATCGAAGTGAATTTCAACAATACTTTCTCAAATTCTGCACCTGTAACTAAAAATCATAAAAAAATACAAAGAAATTTAATTTAATTTCACCAAAATTTCTTCAATTTCAGCTCCTCCTACTAAAAATCTTATGAAAATCCAATAGAATCTATGTGAATATCAACTGAATTTACTCAAATTCTGTATCTGTAACTAAAAATCATAAAAAAATTTAAAAAGATTTAATTTAATTTTACCAACATTTCTTCAATTTCAGCTCCTCCTACTAAAAATCTTATGAAAATCCAAAGGAATCGAAGTGAATATCAACTAAATTTACTCAAATTCTGCATCTGTAACTAAAAATCATAAAAAAATTCAAAAAGATTTAATTTAATTTTACCACAATTTCTTCAATTTCAGCTCGTTCTACTAAAAATCTTATGAAACTAAAAAGGAATTTAAGTGAATATCAACTAAATTTACTCATATTCTGTATCTGTAACTAAAAATCATAAAAAAATTCAAAAAGATTTAATTTAATTTCACCAAAATTTTTTCAATTTCAGCTCCTCTTACTAAAAATCTTAAGAAAGTCCAAAAGAATCGAAGAGAATTTCAACTATATTTTCTCAAATTCTGCATCTGTAACTAAAAATCATAAAAAAATACACAGAAATTTAATTTAATTTCACCAAAATTTCTTCAATTTCAGCTCCTTCTACTAAAAATCTTATGAAAATCCAAAGGAATCGAAATGAATATCAAGTAAATTTACTCAAATTCTGCACCTTTCACTAAAAAACATAAAAAAATGCAAAAAGATTTAATTTAATTTTACCAACATTTCTTCAATTTCAGCTCCTCCTACTAAAAAACTTATGAAAATCCAATTGAATGTAAGTGAATATCAACTAAATTTACTCATATTCTGTATCTGTAACTAAAAATCATAAAAAAATTCAAAAAGATTTATTTTAATTTTACCAACATTTCTTCAATTTCAGCTCGTTCTACTAAAAATCTTATGAAACTCAAAAGGAATCGAAGTGAATATCAACTAAATTTACTCATATTCTGTATCTGTAACTAAAAATCATAAAAAAATACAAAGAAATTTAATTTAATTTCACCAAAATTTCTTCAATTTCAGCTCCTCCTACTAAAAATCTTATGAAAATCCAATAGAATCTATGTGAATATCAACTGAATTTACTCAAATTCTGTATCTGTAACTAAAAATCATAAAAAAATTCAAAAAGATTTAATTTAATTTTACCAACATTTCTTCAATTTCAGCTCGTTCTACTAAAAATCTTATGAAACTCAAAAGGAATCGAAGTGAATATCAACTAAATTTACTCATATTCTGTATCTGTAACTAAAAATCTTATAAAAATTCAAAAAGATTTAATTTAATTTCACCAAAATTTTTTCAATTTCAGCTCCTCTTACTAAAAATCTTAAGAAAGTCCAAAAGAATCGAAGAGAATTTCAACTATATTTTCTCAAATTCTGCATCTGTAACTAAAAATCATAAAAAAATACAAAGAAATTTAATTTAATTTCACCAAAAGTTCTTCAATTTCAGCTCCTTCTACTAAAAATCTTATGAAAATCCAAAGGAATCGAAATGAATATCAAGTAAATTTACTCAAATTCTGCACCTTTCACTAAAAAACATAAAAAAATTCAAAAAGATTTAATTTAATTTTACCAACATTTCTTCAATTTCAGCTCCTCCTACTAAAAATCTTATGAAAATCCAATTGAATCTAAGTGAATATCAACTAAATTTACTCATATTCTGTATCTGTAACTAAAAATCATAAAAAAATTCAAAAAGATTTAATTTAATTTTACCAACATTTCTTCAATTTCAGCTCCTCCTACTAAAAATCTTAAGAAAATCCAAAGGAATCAAAGTGAATATCAAGTAAATTTACTCAAATTCTGCACCTTTCACTAAAAAACATAAAAAAATGCAAAAAGATTTAATTTAATTTTACCAACATTTCTTCAATTTCAGCTCCTCCTACTAAAAATCTTATGAAAATCCAAAGGAATCGAAGTGAATATCAAGTAAATTTACTCAAATTCTGCACCTTTCACTAAAAAACATAAAAAAATTCAAAAAGATTTAATTTAATTTTACCAACTATTCTTCAATGTCAGCTCCTCCTACTAAAAATCTTATGAAAATCCAATTGAATCTAAGTGAATATCAACTAAATTTACTCATATTCTGTATCTGTAACTAAAAATCATAAAAAAATTCATAAAGATTTAATTTAATTTCACCACAATTTCTTCAATTTCAGCTCCTACTAAAAATCTTAAGAAAATGCAAAAGAATCGAAGTGAATTTCAACTATATTATCTCAAATTCTGCACCTTTCACTAAAAATCATAAAAAAATTCAAAAAGATTTAATTTAATTTTACCAACATTTCTTCAATTTCAGCTCCTCCTACTAAAAATCTTAAGAAAATCCAAAGGAATCTAAGTGAATATCAAGTAAATTTACTCAAATTCTGCACCTTTCACTAAAAAACATAAAAAAATGCAAAAAGATTTAATTTAATTTTACCAACATTTCTTCAATTTCAGCTCCTTCTACTAAAAATCTTATGAAAATCAAAGGGAATCGAAGTGAATATCAACTAAATTTACTCAAATTCTGCATCTGTAACTAAAAATCATAAAAAAAAACAAAGAAATTTAATTTAATTTCACCAAAACTTCTTCAATTTCAGCTCCTTCTACTAAAAATCTTATGAAAATCAAAGGGAATCGAAGTGAATATCAACTAAATTTACTCAAATTCTGCATCTGTAACTAAAAATGATAAAAAAATTCAAAAAGATTTAATTTAATTTCAGCAATATTTTTTCAATTTCAGCTCCTCCTACTAAACATCTTAAGAAAATGGAATAGAATCGAAGTGAATTTCAACTATATTTTCTCAAATTCTGCATCTGTAACTAAAAATCATAAAAAAATACAAAAAGATTTAATTTAATTTTACCAACTATTCTTCAATTTCAGCTCCTCCTACTAAAAATCTTATGAAAATCCAATTGAATCTAAGTGAATATCAACTAAATTTACTCATATTCTGTATCTGTAACTAAAAATCATAAAAAAATTCAAAAAGATTTAATTTAATTTCACCAAAATTTTTTCAATTTCAGCTCCTCCTATAAAAAATCTTAAGAAAATTCAAAAGAATCGAAGTGAATTTCAACAATATTTTCTCAAATTCTGCACCTGTAACTAAAATTAATAAAAAAATACAAAGAAATTTAATTTAATTTTAGCAAAATTTCTTCAATTTCAGCTCCTCCTACTAAAAATCTTATGAAAATCCAATTGAATCTAAGTGAATATCAACTAAATTTACTCATATTCTGTATCTGTAACTAAAAATCATAAAAAAATTCAAAATGATTTAATTTAATTTCACCAAAATTTTTTCAATTTCAGCTCCTCCTACAAAAAATCTTAAGAAAATTCAAAAGAATCGAAGTGAATTTCAACAGTATTTTCTCAAATTCAGCATCTGTAACTAAAAATCATAAAAAAATACAAAGAAATTTAATTTAATTTTACCAACATTTCTTCAATTTCAGCTCCTCCTACTAAAAATCTTATGAAAATCCAAAGGAATCGAAGTGAATATCAACTAAATTTTCTCAAATTCTGCATCTGTAACTAAAAATCATAAAAAAATTCAAAAAGATTTAATTTAAGTTTACCACAATTTCTTCAATTTCAGCTCCTTCTACTAAAAATCTTATGAAAATCAAAAGGAATCGAAGTGAATATCAACTAAATTTACTCAAATTCTGCATCTGTAACTAAAAATCATAAAAAAATTCAAAAAGATTTAATTTAATTTTACCAACATTTCTTCAATTTCAGCTCCTCCTACTAAAAATCTTAAGAAAATCCAAAGGAATCAAAGTGAATATCAAGTAAATTTACTCAAATTCTGCACCTTTCACTAAAAAACATAAAAAAATGCAAAAAGATTTAATTTAATTTTACCAACATTTCTTCAATTTCAGCTCCTTCTACTAAAAATCTTATGAAAATCAAAGGGAATCGAAGTGAATATCAACTAAATTTACTCAAATTCTGCATCTGTAACTAAAAATCATAAAAAAAAAACAAAGAAATTTAATTTAATTTCACCAAAACTTCTTCAATTTCAGCTCCTTCTACTAAAAATCTTATGAAAATCAAAGGGAATCGAAGTGAATATCAACTAAATTTACTCAAATTCTGCATCTGTAACTAAAAATGATAAAAAAATTCAAAAAGATTTAATTTAATTTCAGCAATATTTTTTCAATTTCCGCTCCTCCTACTAAACATCTTAAGAAAATGGAATAGAATCGAAGTGAATTTCAACTATATTTTCTCAAATTCTGCATCTGTAACTAAAAATCATAAAAAAATACAAAGAAATTTCATTTAATTTCACCAAAATTTCTTCAATTTCAGCTCCTTCTACTAAAAATCTTTTGAAAATCCAAAGGAATCGAAGTGAATATCAAGTAAACTTACTCAAATTCTGCACCTTTCACTAAAACTCATAAAAAAATTCAAAAAGATTTAATTTAATTTTACCAACATTTCTTCAATTTCAGCTCCTCCTACTAAAAATCTTATGAAAATCCAAAGGAATCGAAGTGAATATCAACTAAATTTACTCAAATTCTGCATCTGTAACAAAAAATCATAAAAAAATTCAAAAAGATTTAATTTAATTTTAGCAAAATTTCTTCAATTTCAGCTCCTTCTACTAAAAATCTTATGAAAATCCAAAGGAATCGAAGTGAATATCAAGTAAATTTACTCAAATTCTGCACCTTTCACTAAAAAACATAAAAAAATACAAAAAGATTTAATTTAATTTTACCAACATTTCTTCAATTTCAGATCCTCCTACTAAAAATCTTATGAAAATCCAATTGAATCTAAGTGAATATCAACTAAATTTACTCATATTCTGTATCTGTAACTAAAAATCATAAAAAACTTCAAAAAGATTTAATTTAATTTCACCAAAATTTTTTCAATTTCAGCTCCTCCTACAAAAAATCTTAAGAAAATTCAAAAGTATCGAAGTGAATTTCAACAATATTTTCTCAAATTCAGCATCTGTAACTAAAAATCATAAAATAATACAAAGATATTTAATTTAATTTTAGCAAAATTTCTTCAATTTCAGCACCTTCTACTAAAAATCTTATGAAAATCCAAAGGAATCGAAGTGAATATCAACTAAATTTATTCAAATTCTGCATCTGTAACTAAAAATCATAAAAAAATTCAAAAAGATTTAATTTAATTTTAGCAAAATTTCTTTAATTTCAGCTCCTCTTACTAAAAATCTTATGAAAATCCAATGGAATCGAAGTGAATATCAAGTAAATTTACTCAAATTCTGCACCTTTCACTAAAAAACATAAAAAAATTCAAAAAGATTTAATTTAATTTTACCAACATTTCTTCAATTTCAGCTCCTCCTACTAAAAATCTTATGAAAATCCAATTGAATCTAAGTGAATATCAACTAAATTTACTCATATTCTGTATCTGTAACTAAAAATCATAAAAAAATTCAAAAAGATTTAATTTAATTTCACCAAAATTTTTTCAATTTCAGCTCCTCCTATAAAAAATCTTAAGAAAATTCAAAAGAATCGAAGTGAATTTCAACAATATTTTCTCAAATTCTGCACCTGTAACTAAAATTAATAAAAAAATACAAAGAAATTTAATTTAATTTTAGCAAAATTTCTTCAATTTCAGCTCCTCCTACTAAAAATCTTATGAAAATCCAATTGAATCTAAGTGAATATCAACTAAATTTACTCATATTCTGTATCTGTAACTAAAAATCATAAAAAAATTCAAAATGATTTAATTTAATTTCACCAAAATTTTTTCAATTTCAGCTCCTCCTACAAAAAATCTTAAGAAAATTCAAAAGAATCGAAGTGAATTTCAACAGTATTTTCTCAAATTCAGCATCTGTAACTAAAAATCATAAGAAAATACAAAGAAATTTAATTTACTTTCACCAAAATTTCTTCAATTTCAGCTCCTCCTACTAAACATCTTAAGAAAATCCAAAAGAATCGAAGTGAATATCAACTAAATTTACTCAAATTCTGCATCTGTAACTAAAAATCATAAAAAAATTCAAAAAGATTTAATTTAATTTCAGCAATATTTTTTCAATTTCAGCTCCTTCTACTAAAAATCTTATGAAAATCCAAAGGAATCGAAGTGAATATCAAGTAAATTTACTCCAATCCTGCATCTGTAACTAAAAACCATAAAAAAATACAAAGAAATTTAATTTAATTTCGCCAAAATTTCTTCAATTTCAGCTCCTTCTACTAAAAATCTTATGAAAATCCAAAGGAATCGAAGTGAATATCAACTAAATTTACTCAAATTCTGCATCTGTAACTAAAAATCATAAAAAAATTCATAAAGATTTAATTTAATTTTACCACAATTTCTTCAATTTCAGCTCCTTCTACTAAAAATCTCATGAAAATCAAAAGGAATCGAAGTGAATATCAACTAAATTTACTCAAATTCTGCATCTGTAACTAAAAATCATAAAAAAATTTTAAAAAATTTAATTTAATTTCAGCAAAATTTTTTCAATTTCGGCTCCTCCTACTAAACATCTTAAGAAAATCCAAAAGAATCGAAGTGAATTTCAACTATATTTTCTCAAATTCTGCATCTGTAACTAAAAATCATAAAAAAATACAAAGAAATTTAATTTACTTTCACCAAAATTTCTTCAATTTCAGCTCCTCCTACTAAAAATCTTATGAAAATCCAATTGAATCTAAGTGAATATCAACTAAATTTACTCATATTCTGTATCTGTAACTAAAAATCATAAAAAATTCAAAAAGGTTTAATTTAATTTCACCAAAATTTTTTCAATTTCAGCTCCTCCTACAAAAAATCTTAAGAAAATTCCAAAGAATCGAAGTGAATTTCAACAATATTTTCTCAAATTCTGCACCTGTAACTAAAATTCATAAAAAAATACAAAGAAATTTAATTTAATTTTAGCAAAATTTCTTCAATTTCAGCTCCTCCTACTTAAAATCTTATGAAAATCCAAAGGAATCGAAGTGAATATCAACTAAATTTACTCAAATTCTGCATCTGTAACTAAAAATCATAAAAAAATACAAAGAAATTTAATTTAGTTTCACCAAAATTTCTTCAATTTCAGCTCCTTCTACTAAAAATCTTATGAAAATCCAAAGGAATCGAAGTGAATATCAAGTAAATTTACTCAAATTCTGCACCTTTCACTAAAAATCATAAAAAAATTCAAAAAGATTTAATTTAATTTTACCAACATTTCTTCAATTTCAGCTCCTCCTACTAAAAATCTTATGAAAATCCAAAGGAATCGAAGTGAATATCAACTAAATTTACTCAAATTCTGCATCTGTAACTAAAAATCATAAAAAAATTCATAAAGATTTAATTTAATTTTACCAACATTTCTTCAATTTCAGCTCCTACTAAAAATCTTATGAAAATCCAAAGGAATCGATGTGAATATCAACTAAATTTACTCAAATTCTGCATCTGTGACTAAAAATGATAAAAAAATTCAAAAAGATTTAATTTAATTTCAGCAATATTTTTTCAATTTCAGCTCCTCCTACTAAACATCTTAAGAAAATGGAATAGAATCGAAGTGAATTTCAACTATATTTTCTCAAATTCTGCATCTGTAACTAAAAATCATAAAAAAATACAAAAAGATTTAATTTAATTTTACCAACATTTCTTCAATTTCAGCTCCTCCTACTAAAAATCTTATGAAAATCCAATTGAATCTAAGTGAATATCAACTAAATTTACTCATATTCTGTATCTGTAACTAAAAATCATAAAAAAATTCAAAAAGATTTAATTTAATTTCACCAAAATTTTTTCAATTTCAGCTCCTCCTATAAAAAATCTTAAGAAAATTCAAAAGAATCGAAGTGAATTTCAACAATATTTTCTCAAATTCTGCACCTGTAACTAAAATTAATAAAAAAATACAAAGAAATTTAATTTAATTTTAGCAAAATTTCTTCAATTTCAGCTCCTCCTACTAAAAATCTTATGAAAATCCAATTGAATCTAAGTGAATATCAACTAAATTTACTCATATTCTGTATCTGTAACTAAAAATCATAAAAAAATTCAAAATGATTTAATTTAATTTCACCAAAATTTTTTCAATTTCAGCTCCTCCTACAAAAAATCTTAAGAAAATTCAAAAGAATCGAAGTGAATTTCAACTGTATTTTCTCAAATTCAGCATCTGTAACTAAAAATCATAAAAAAATACAAAGAAATTTAATTTAATTTTACCAACATTTCTTCAATTTCAGCTCCTCCTACTAAAAATCTTATGAAAATCCAAAGGAATCGAAGTGAATATCAACTAAATTTTCTCAAATTCTGCATCTGTAACTAAAAATCATAAAAAAATTCAAAAAGATTTAATTTAAGTTTACCACAATTTCTTCAATTTCAGCTCCTTCTACTAAAAATCTTATGAAAATCAAAAGGAATCGAAGTGAATATCAACTAAATTTACTCAAATTCTGCATCTGTAACTAAAAATCATAAAAAAATTCAAAAAGATTTAATTTAATTTTACCAACATTTCTTCAATTTCAGCTCCTCCTACTAAAAATCTTAAGAAAATCCAAAGGAATCAAAGTGAATATCAAGTAAATTTACTCAAATTCTGCACCTTTCACTAAAAAACATAAAAAAATGCAAAAAGATTTAATTTAATTTTACCAACATTTCTTCAATTTCCGCTCCTCCTACTAAAAATCTTATGAAAATCAAAGGGAATCGAAGTGAATATCAACTAAATTTACTCAAATTCTGCATCTGTAACTAAAAATCATAAAAAAAAAACAAAGAAATTTAATTTAATTTCACCAAAACTTCTTCAATTTCAGCTCCTTCTACTAAAAATCTTATGAAAATCAAAGGGAATCGAAGTGAATATCAACTAAATTTACTCAAATTCTGCATCTGTAACTAAAAATGATAAAAAAATTCAAAAAGATTTAATTTAATTTCAGCAATATTTTTTCAATTTCCGCTCCTCCTACTAAACATCTTAAGAAAATGGAATAGAATCGAAGTGAATTTCAACTATATTTTCTCAAATTCTGCATCTGTAACTAAAAATCATAAAAAAATACAAAGAAATTTCATTTAATTTCACCAAAATTTCTTCAATTTCAGCTCCTTCTACTAAAAATCTTTTGAAAATCCAAAGGAATCGAAGTGAATATCAAGTAAACTTACTCAAATTCTGCACCTTTCACTAAAACTCATAAAAAAATTCAAAAAGATTTAATTTAATTTTACCAACATTTCTTCAATTTCAGCTCCTCCTACTAAAAATCTTATGAAAATCCAAAGGAATCGAAGTGAATATCAACTAAATTTACTCAAATTCTGCATCTGTAACAAAAAATCATAAAAAAATTCAAAAAGATTTAATTTAATTTTAGCAAAATTTCTTCAATTTCAGCTCCTTCTACTAAAAATCTTATGAAAATCCAAAGGAATCGAAGTGAATATCAAGTAAATTTACTCAAATTCTGCACCTTTCACTAAAAAACATAAAAAAATACAAAAAGATTTAATTTAATTTTACCAACATTTCTTCAATTTCAGATCCTCCTACTAAAAATCTTATGAAAATCCAATTGAATCTAAGTGAATATCAACTAAATTTACTCATATTCTGTATCTGTAACTAAAAATCATAAAAAACTTCAAAAAGATTTAATTTAATTTCACCAAAATTTTTTCAATTTCAGCTCCTCCTACAAAAAATCTTAAGAAAATTCAAAAGTATCGAAGTGAATTTCAACAATATTTTCTCAAATTCAGCATCTGTAACTAAAAATCATAAAATAATACAAAGATATTTAATTTAATTTTAGCAAAATTTCTTCAATTTCAGCACCTTCTACTAAAAATCTTATGAAAATCCAAAGGAATCGAAGTGAATATCAACTAAATTTATTCAAATTCTGCATCTGTAACTAAAAATCATAAAAAAATTCAAAAAGATTTAATTTAATTTTAGCAAAATTTCTTTAATTTCAGCTCCTCTTACTAAAAATCTTATGAAAATCCAATGGAATCGAAGTGAATATCAAGTAAATTTACTCAAATTCTGCACCTTTCACTAAAAAACATAAAAAAATTCAAAAAGATTTAATTTAATTTTACCAACATTTCTTCAATTTCAGCTCCTCCTACTAAAAATCTTATGAAAATCCAATTGAATCTAAGTGAATATCAACTAAATTTACTCATATTCTGTATCTGTAACTAAAAATCATAAAAAAATTCAAAAAGATTTAATTTAATTTCACCAAAATTTTTTCAATTTCAGCTCCTCCTATAAAAAATCTTAAGAAAATTCAAAAGAATCGAAGTGAATTTCAACAATATTTTCTCAAATTCTGCACCTGTAACTAAAATTAATAAAAAAATACAAAGAAATTTAATTTAATTTTAGCAAAATTTCTTCAATTTCAGCTCCTCCTACTAAAAATCTTATGAAAATCCAATTGAATCTAAGTGAATATCAACTAAATTTACTCATATTCTGTATCTGTAACTAAAAATCATAAAAAAATTCAAAATGATTTAATTTAATTTCACCAAAATTTTTTCAATTTCAGCTCCTCCTACAAAGAATCTTAAGAAAATTCAAAAGAATCGAAGTGAATTTCAACAGTATTTTCTCAAATTCAGCATCTGTAACTAAAAATCATAAGAAAATACAAAGAAATTTAATTTACTTTCACCAAAATTTCTTCAATTTCAGCTCCTCCTACTAAACATCTTAAGAAAATCCAAAAGAATCGAAGTGAATATCAACTAAATTTACTCAAATTCTGCATCTGTAACTAAAAATCATAAAAAAATTCAAAAAGATTTAATTTAATTTCAGCAATATTTTTTCAATTTCAGCTCCTTCTACTAAAAATCTTATGAAAATCCAAAGGAATCGAAGTGAATATCAAGTAAATTTACTCCAATCCTGCATCTGTAACTAAAAACCATAAAAAAATACAAAGAAATTTAATTTAATTTCGCCAAAATTTCTTCAATTTCAGCTCCTTCTACTAAAAATCTTATGAAAATCCAAAGGAATCGAAGTGAATATCAACTAAATTTACTCAAATTCTGCATCTGTAACTAAAAATCATAAAAAAATTCATAAAGATTTAATTTAATTTTACCACAATTTCTTCAATTTCAGCTCCTTCTACTAAAAATCTCATGAAAATCAAAAGGAATCGAAGTGAATATCAACTAAATTTACTCAAATTCTGCATCTGTAACTAAAAATCATAAAAAAATTTTAAAAAATTTAATTTAATTTCAGCAAAATTTTTTCAATTTCGGCTCCTCCTACTAAACATCTTAAGAAAATCCAAAAGAATCGAAGTGAATTTCAACTATATTTTCTCAAATTCTGCATCTGTAACTAAAAATCATAAAAAAATACAAAGAAATTTAATTTACTTTCACCAAAATTTCTTCAATTTCAGCTCCTCCTACTAAAAATCTTATGAAAATCCAATTGAATCTAAGTGAATATCAACTAAATTTACTCATATTCTGTATCTGTAACTAAAAATCATAAAAAATTCAAAAAGGTTTAATTTAATTTCACCAAAATTTTTTCAATTTCAGCTCCTCCTACAAAAAATCTTAAGAAAATTCCAAAGAATCGAAGTGAATTTCAACAATATTTTCTCAAATTCTGCACCTGTAACTAAAATTCATAAAAAAATACAAAGAAATTTAATTTAATTTTAGCAAAATTTCTTCAATTTCAGCTCCTCCTACTTAAAATCTTATGAAAATCCAAAGGAATCGAAGTGAATATCAACTAAATTTACTCAAATTCTGCATCTGTAACTAAAAATCATAAAAAAATACAAAGAAATTTAATTTAGTTTCACCAAAATTTCTTCAATTTCAGCTCCTTCTACTAAAAATCTTATGAAAATCCAAAGGAATCGAAGTGAATATCAAGTAAATTTACTCAAATTCTGCACCTTTCACTAAAAATCATAAAAAAATTCAAAAAGATTTAATTTAATTTTACCAACATTTCTTCAATTTCAGCTCCTCCTACTAAAAATCTTATGAAAATCCAAAGGAATCGAAGTGAATATCAACTAAATTTACTCAAATTCTGCATCTGTAACTAAAAATCATAAAAAAATTCATAAAGATTTAATTTAATTTTACCAACATTTCTTCAATTTCAGCTCCTACTAAAAATCTTATGAAAATCCAAAGGAATCGATGTGAATATCAACTAAATTTACTCAAATTCTGCATCTGTGACTAAAAATCATAAAAAAATTCAAAAAGATTTAATTTAATTTCACCACAATTTCTTCAATTTCAGCTCCTACTAAAAATCTTAAGAAAATGCAAAAGAATCGAAGTGAATTTCAACTATATTATCTCAAATTCTGCACCTTTCACTAAAAATCATAAAAAAATTCAAAAAGATTTAATTTAATTTTACCAACATTTCTTCAATTTCAGCTCCTCCTACTAAAAATCTTAAGAAAATCCAAAGGAATCAAAGTGAATATCAAGTAAATTTACTCAAATTCTGCACCTTTCACTAAAAAACATAAAAAAATGCAAAAAGATTTAATTTAATTTTACCAACATTTCTTCAATTTCAGATCCTCCTACTAAAAATCTTATGAAAATCCAATTGAATCTAAGTGAATATCAACTAAATTTACTCATATTCTGTATCTGTAACTAAAAATCATAAAAAAATTCAAAAAGATTTAATTTAATTTTACCAACATTTCTTCAATTTCAGCTCCTTCTACTAAAAATCTTATGAAAATCAAAAGGAATCGAAGTGAATATCAACTAAATTTACTCAAATTCTGCATCTGTAACTAAAAATCATAAAAAAATTCAAAAAGATTTAATTTAATTTTACCAACATTTCTTCAATTTCAGCTCCTCCTACTAAAAATCTTAAGAAAATCCAAAGGAATCAAAGTGAATATCAAGTAAATTTACTCAAATTCTGCACCTTTCACTAAAAAACATAAAAAAATGCAAAAAGATTTAATTTAATTTTACCAACATTTCTTCAATTTCAGCTCCTTCTACTAAAAATCTTATGAAAATCAAAGGGAATCGAAGTGAATATCAACTAAATTTACTCAAATTCTGCATCTGTAACTAAAAATCATAAAAAAAAACAAAGAAATTTAATTTAATTTCACCAAAACTTCTTCAATTTCAGCTCCTTCTACTAAAAATCTTATGAAAATCAAAGGGAATCGAAGTGAATATCAACTAAATTTACTCAAATTCTGCATCTGTAACTAAAAATGATAAAAAAATTCAAAAAGATTTAATTTAATTTCAGCAATATTTTTTCAATTTCAGCTCCTCCTACTAAACATCTTAAGAAAATGGAATAGAATCGAAGTGAATTTCAACTATATTTTCTCAAATTCTGCATCTGTAACTAAAAATCATAAAAAAATACAAAGAAATTTCATTTAATTTCACCAAAATTTCTTCAATTTCAGCTCCTTCTACTAAAAATCTTTTGAAAATCCAAAGGAATCGAAGTGAATATCAAGTAAACTTACTCAAATTCTGCACCTTTCACTAAAACTCATAAAAAAATTCAAAAAGATTTAATTTAATTTTACCAACATTTCTTCAATTTCAGCTCCTCCTACTAAAAATCTTATGAAAATCCAAAGGAATCGAAGTGAATATCAACTAAATTTACTCAAATTCTGCATCTGTAACAAAAAATCATAAAAAAATTCAAAAAGATTTAATTTAATTTTAGCAAAATTTCTTCAATTTCAGCTCCTTCTACTAAAAATCTTATGAAAATCCAAAGGAATCGAAGTGAATATCAAGTAAATTTACTCAAATTCTGCACCTTTCACTAAAAAACATAAAAAAATACAAAAAGATTTAATTTAATTTTACCAACATTTCTTCAATTTCAGATCCTCCTACTAAAAATCTTATGAAAATCCAATTGAATCTAAGTGAATATCAACTAAATTTACTCATATTCTGTATCTGTAACTAAAAATCATAAAAAACTTCAAAAAGATTTAATTTAATTTCACCAAAATTTTTTCAATTTCAGCTCCTCCTACAAAAAATCTTAAGAAAATTCAAAAGTATCGAAGTGAATTTCAACAATATTTTCTCAAATTCAGCATCTGTAACTAAAAATCATAAAATAATACAAAGATATTTAATTTAATTTTAGCAAAATTTCTTCAATTTCAGCACCTTCTACTAAAAATCTTATGAAAATCCAAAGGAATCGAAGTGAATATCAACTAAATTTATTCAAATTCTGCATCTGTAACTAAAAATCATAAAAAAATTCAAAAAGATTTAATTTAATTTTAGCAAAATTTCTTTAATTTCAGCTCCTCTTACTAAAAATCTTATGAAAATCCAATTGAATCGAAGTGAATATCAAGTAAATTTACTCAAATTCTGCACCTTTCACTAAAAAACATAAAAAAATTCAAAAAGATTTAATTTAATTTTACCAACATTTCTTCAATTTCAGCTCCTCCTACTAAAAATCTTATGAAAATCCAATTGAATCTAAGTGAATATCAACTAAATTTACTCATATTCTGTATCTGTAACTAAAAATCATAAAAAAATTCAAAAAGATTTAATTTAATTTCACCAAAATTTTTTCAATTTCAGCTCCTCCTATAAAAAATCTTAAGAAAATTCAAAAGAATCGAAGTGAATTTCAACAATATTTTCTCAAATTCTGCACCTGTAACTAAAATTAATAAAAAAATACAAAGAAATTTAATTTAATTTTAGCAAAATTTCTTCAATTTCAGCTCCTCCTACTAAAAATCTTATGAAAATCCAATTGAATCTAAGTGAATATCAACTAAATTTACTCATATTCTGTATCTGTAACTAAAAATCATAAAAAAATTCAAAATGATTTAATTTAATTTCACCAAAATTTTTTCAATTTCAGCTCCTCCTACAAAAAATCTTAAGAAAATTCAAAAGAATCGAAGTGAATTTCAACAGTATTTTCTCAAATTCAGCATCTGTAACTAAAAATCATAAAAAAATACAAAGAAATTTAATTTACTTTCACCAAAATTTCTTCAATTTCAGCTCCTCCTACTAAACATCTTAAGAAAATCCAAAAGAATCGAAGTGAATTTCAACTATATTTTCTCAAATTCTGCATCTGTAACTAAAAATCATAAAAAAATTCAAAAAGATTTAATTTAATTTCAGCAATATTTTTTCAATTTCAGCTCCTTCTACTAAAAATCTTATGAAAATCCAAAGGAATCGAAGTGAATATCAAGTAAATTTACTCCAATCCTGCATCTGTAACTAAAAACAATAAAAAAATACAAAGATATTTAATTTAATTTCGCCAAAATTTCTTCAATTTCAGCTCCTTCTACTAAAAATCTTATGAAAATCCAAAGGAATCGAAGTGAATATCAACTAAATTTACTCAAATTCTGCATCTGTAACTAAAAATCATAAAAAAATTCATAAAGATTTAATTTAATTTTACCACAATTTCTTCAATTTCAGCTCCTTCTACTAAAAATCTCATGAAAATCAAAAGGAATCGAAGTGAATATCAACTAAATTTACTCAAATTCTGCATCTGTAACTAAAAATCATAAAAAAATTTTAAAAAATTTAATTTAATTTCAGCAAAATTTTTTCAATTTCGGCTCCTCCTACTAAACATCTTAAGAAAATCCAAAAGAATCGAAGTGAATTTCAACTATATTTTCTCAAATTCTGCATCTGTAACTAAAAATCATAAAAAAATACAAAGAAATTTAATTTACTTTCACCAAAATTTCTTCAATTTCAGCTCCTCCTACTAAAAATCTTATGAAAATCCAATTGAATCTAAGTGAATATCAACTAAATTTACTCATATTCTGTATCTGTAACTAAAAATCATAAAAAATTCAAAAAGGTTTAATTTAATTTCACCAAAATTTTTTCAATTTCAGCTCCTCCTACAAAAAATCTTAAGAAAATTCCAAAGAATCGAAGTGAATTTCAACAATATTTTCTCAAATTCTGCACCTGTAACTAAAATTCATAAAAAAATACAAAGAAATTTAATTTAATTTTAGCAAAATTTCTTCAATTTCAGCTCCTCCTACTTAAAATCTTATGAAAATCCAAAGGAATCGAAGTGAATATCAACTAAATTTACTCAAATTCTGCATCTGTAACTAAAAATCATAAAAAAATACAAAGAAATTTAATTTAGTTTCACCAAAATTTCTTCAATTTCAGCTCCTTCTACTAAAAATCTTATGAAAATCCAAAGGAATCGAAGTGAATATCAAGTAAATTTACTCAAATTCTGCACCTTTCACTAAAAATCATAAAAAAATTCAAAAAGATTTAATTTAATTTTACCAACATTTCTTCAATTTCAGCTCCTCCTACTAAAAATCTTATGAAAATCCAAAGGAATCGAAGTGAATATCAACTAAATTTACTCAAATTCTGCATCTGTAACTAAAAATCATAAAAAAATTCATAAAGATTTAATTTAATTTTACCAACATTTCTTCAATTTCAGCTCCTACTAAAAATCTTATGAAAATCCAAAGGAATCGATGTGAATATCAACTAAATTTACTCAAATTCTGCATCTGTGACTAAAAATCATAAAAAAATTCAAAAAGATTTAATTTAATTTCACCACAATTTCTTCAATTTCAGCTCCTACTAAAAATCTTAAGAAAATGCAAAAGAATCGAAGTGAATTTCAACTATATTATCTCAAATTCTGCACCTTTCACTAAAAATCATAAAAAAATTCAAAAAGATTTAATTTAATTTTACCAACATTTCTTCAATTTCAGCTCCTCCTACTAAAAATCTTAAGAAAATCCAAAGGAATCAAAGTGAATATCAAGTAAATTTACTCAAATTCTGCACCTTTCACTAAAAAACATAAAAAAATGCAAAAAGATTTAATTTAATTTTACCAACATTTCTTCAATTTCAGCTCCTCCTACTAAAAATCTTATGAAAATCCAATTGAATGTAAGTGAATATCAACTAAATTTACTCATATTCTGTATCTGTAACTAAAAATCATAAAAAAATTCAAAAAGATTTATTTTAATTTCACCAAAATTTTTTCAATTTCAGCTCCTCCTACAAAAAATCTTAAGAAAATTCAAAAGAATCGAAGTGAATTTCAACAATACTTTCTCAAATTCTGCACCTGTAACTAAAAATCATAAAAAAATACAAAGAAATTTAATTTAATTTCACCAAAATTTCTTCAATTTCAGCTCCTCCTACTAAAAATCTTATGAAAATCCAATAGAATCTATGTGAATATCAACTGAATTTACTCAAATTCTGTATCTGTAACTAAAAATCATAAAAAAATTTAAAAAGATTTAATTTAATTTTACCAACATTTCTTCAATTTCAGCTCCTCCTACTAAAAATCTTATGAAAATCCAAAGGAATCGAAGTGAATATCAACTAAATTTACTCAAATTCTGCATCTGTAACTAAAAATCATAAAAAAATTCAAAAAGATTTAATTTAATTTTACCACAATTTCTTCAATTTCAGCTCGTTCTACTAAAAATCTTATGAAACTAAAAAGGAATTTAAGTGAATATCAACTAAATTTACTCATATTCTGTATCTGTAACTAAAAATCATAAAAAAAATCAAAAAGATTTAATTTAATTTCACCAAAATTTTTTCAATTTCAGCTCCTCTTACTAAAAATCTTAAGAAAGTCCAAAAGAATCGAAGAGAATTTCAACTATATTTTCTCAAATTCTGCATCTGTAACTAAAAATCATAAAAAAATACAAAGAAATTTAATTTAATTTCACCAAAATTTCTTCAATTTCAGCTCCTTCTACTAAAAATCTTATGAAAATCCAAAGGAATCGAAATGAATATCAAGTAAATTTACTCAAATTCTGCACCTTTCACTAAAAAACATAAAAAAATGCAAAAAGATTTAATTTAATTTTACCAACATTTCTTCAATTTCAGCTCCTCCTACTAAAAAACTTATGAAAATCCAATTGAATGTAAGTGAATATCAAGTAAATTTACTCATATTCTGTATCTGTAACTAAAAATCATAAAAAAATTCAAAAAGATTTATTTTAATTTTACCAACATTTCTTCAATTTCAGCTCGTTCTACTAAAAATCTTATGAAACTCAAAAGGAATCGAAGTGAATATCAACTAAATTTACTCATATTCTGTATCTGTAACTAAAAATCATAAAAAAATACAAAGAAATTTAATTTAATTTCACCAAAATTTCTTCAATTTCAGCTCCTCCTACTAAAAATCTTATGAAAATCCAATAGAATCTATGTGAATATCAACTGAATTTACTCAAATTCTGTATCTGTAACTAAAAATCATAAAAAAATTCAAAAAGATTTAATTTAATTTTACCAACATTTCTTCAATTTCAGCTCGTTCTACTAAAAATCTTATGAAACTCAAAAGGAATCGAAGTGAATATCAACTAAATTTACTCATATTCTGTATCTGTAACTAAAAATCTTATAAAAATTCAAAAAGATTTAATTTAATTTCACCAAAATTTTTTCAATTTCAGCTCCTCTTACTAAAAATCTTAAGAAAGTCCAAAAGAATCGAAGAGAATTTCAACTATATTTTCTCAAATTCTGCATCTGTAACTAAAAATCATAAAAAAATACAAAGAAATTTAATTTAATTTCACCAAAAGTTCTTCAATTTCAGCTCCTTCTACTAAAAATCTTATGAAAATCCAAAGGAATCGAAATGAATATCAAGTAAATTTACTCAAATTCTGCACCTTTCACTAAAAAACATAAAAAAATTCAAAAAGATTTAATTTAATTTTACCAACATTTCTTCAATTTCAGCTCCTCCTACTAAAAATCTTATGAAAATCCAATTGAATCTAAGTGAATATCAACTAAATTTACTCATATTCTGTATCTGTAACTAAAAATCATAAAAAAATTCAAAAAGATTTAATTTAATTTTACCAACATTTCTTCAATTTCAGCTCCTCCTACTAAAAATCTTAAGAAAATCCAAAGGAATCAAAGTGAATATCAAGTAAATTTACTCAAATTCTGCACCTTTCACTAAAAAACATAAAAAAATGCAAAAAGATTTAATTTAATTTTACCAACATTTCTTCAATTTCAGCTCCTCCTACTAAAAATCTTATGAAAATCCAAAGGAATCGAAGTGAATATCAAGTAAATTTACTCAAATTCTGCACCTTTCACTAAAAAACATAAAAAAATTCAAAAAGATTTAATTTAATTTTACCAACTATTCTTCAATGTCAGCTCCTCCTACTAAAAATCTTATGAAAATCCAATTGAATCTAAGTGAATATCAACTAAATTTACTCATATTCTGTATCTGTAACTAAAAATCATAAAAAAATTCATAAAGATTTAATTTAATTTCACCACAATTTCTTCAATTTCAGCTCCTACTAAAAATCTTAAGAAAATGCAAAAGAATCGAAGTGAATTTCAACTATATTATCTCAAATTCTGCACCTTTCACTAAAAATCATAAAAAAATTCAAAAAGATTTAATTTAATTTTACCAACATTTCTTCAATTTCAGCTCCTCCTACTAAAAATCTTAAGAAAATCCAAAGGAATCAAAGTGAATATCAAGTAAATTTACTCAAATTCTGCACCTTTCACTAAAAAACATAAAAAAATGCAAAAAGATTTAATTTAATTTTACCAACATTTCTTCAATTTCAGCTCCTCCTACTAAAAATCTTATGAAAATCCAAAGGAATCGAAGTGAATATCAAGTAAATTTACTCAAATTCTGCACCTTTCACTAAAAAACATAAAAAAATTCAAAAAGATTTAATTTAATTTTACCAACTATTCTTCAATTTCAGCTCCTCCTACTAAAAATCTTATGAAAATCAAAAGGAATCGAAGTGAATATCAACTAAATTTACTCAAATTCTGCATCTGTAACTAAAAATCATAAAAAAATTTTAAAAAATTTAATTTAATTTCAGCAAAATTTTTTCAATTTCGGCTCCTCCTACTAAACATCTTAAGAAAATCCAAAAGAATCGAAGTGAATTTCAACTATATTTTCTCAAATTCTGCATCTGTAACTAAAAATCATAAAAAAATACAAAGAAATTTAATTTACTTTCACCAAAATTTCTTCAATTTCAGCTCCTCCTACTAAAAATCTTATGAAAATCCAATTGAATCTAAGTGAATATCAACTAAATTTACTCATATTCTGTATCTGTAACTAAAAATCATAAAAAATTCAAAAAGGTTTAATTTAATTTCACCAAAATTTTTTCAATTTCAGCTCCTCCTACAAAAAATCTTAAGAAAATTCCAAAGAATCGAAGTGAATTTCAACAATATTTTCTCAAATTCTGCACCTGTAACTAAAATTCATAAAAAAATACAAAGAAATTTAATTTAATTTTAGCAAAATTTCTTCAATTTCAGCTCCTCCTACTTAAAATCTTATGAAAATCCAAAGGAATCGAAGTGAATATCAACTAAATTTACTCAAATTCTGCATCTGTAACTAAAAATCATAAAAAAATACAAAGAAATTTAATTTAGTTTCACCAAAATTTCTTCAATTTCAGCTCCTTCTACTAAAAATCTTATGAAAATCCAAAGGAATCGAAGTGAATATCAAGTAAATTTACTCAAATTCTGCACCTTTCACTAAAAATCATAAAAAAATTCAAAAAGATTTAATTTAATTTTACCAACATTTCTTCAATTTCAGCTCCTCCTACTAAAAATCTTATGAAAATCCAAAGGAATCGAAGTGAATATCAACTAAATTTACTCAAATTCTGCATCTGTAACTAAAAATCATAAAAAAATTCATAAAGATTTAATTTAATTTTACCAACATTTCTTCAATTTCAGCTCCTACTAAAAATCTTATGAAAATCCAAAGGAATCGATGTGAATATCAACTAAATTTACTCAAATTCTGCATCTGTGACTAAAAATCATAAAAAAATTCAAAAAGATTTAATTTAATTTCACCACAATTTCTTCAATTTCAGCTCCTACTAAAAATCTTAAGAAAATGCAAAAGAATCGAAGTGAATTTCAACTATATTATCTCAAATTCTGCACCTTTCACTAAAAATCATAAAAAAATTCAAAAAGATTTAATTTAATTTTACCAACATTTCTTCAATTTCAGCTCCTCCTACTAAAAATCTTAAGAAAATCCAAAGGAATCAAAGTGAATATCAAGTAAATTTACTCAAATTCTGCACCTTTCACTAAAAAACATAAAAAAATGCAAAAAGATTTAATTTAATTTTACCAACATTTCTTCAATTTCAGATCCTCCTACTAAAAATCTTATGAAAATCCAATTGAATCTAAGTGAATATCAACTAAATTTACTCATATTCTGTATCTGTAACTAAAAATCATAAAAAAATTCAAAAAGATTTAATTTAATTTTACCAACATTTCTTCAATTTCAGCTCCTTCTACTAAAAATCTTATGAAAATCAAAAGGAATCGAAGTGAATATCAACTAAATTTACTCAAATTCTGCATCTGTAACTAAAAATCATAAAAAAATTCAAAAAGATTTAATTTAATTTTACCAACATTTCTTCAATTTCAGCTCCTCCTACTAAAAATCTTAAGAAAATCCAAAGGAATCAAAGTGAATATCAAGTAAATTTACTCAAATTCTGCACCTTTCACTAAAAAACATAAAAAAATGCAAAAAGATTTAATTTAATTTTACCAACATTTCTTCAATTTCAGCTCCTTCTACTAAAAATCTTATGAAAATCAAAGGGAATCGAAGTGAATATCAACTAAATTTACTCAAATTCTGCATCTGTAACTAAAAATCATAAAAAAAAACAAAGAAATTTAATTTAATTTCACCAAAACTTCTTCAATTTCAGCTCCTTCTACTAAAAATCTTATGAAAATCAAAGGGAATCGAAGTGAATATCAACTAAATTTACTCAAATTCTGCATCTGTAACTAAAAATGATAAAAAAATTCAAAAAGATTTAATTTAATTTCAGCAATATTTTTTCAATTTCAGCTCCTCCTACTAAACATCTTAAGAAAATGGAATAGAATCGAAGTGAATTTCAACTATATTTTCTCAAATTCTGCATCTGTAACTAAAAATCATAAAAAAATACAAAGAAATTTCATTTAATTTCACCAAAATTTCTTCAATTTCAGCTCCTTCTACTAAAAATCTTTTGAAAATCCAAAGGAATCGAAGTGAATATCAAGTAAACTTACTCAAATTCTGCACCTTTCACTAAAACTCATAAAAAAATTCAAAAAGATTTAATTTAATTTTACCAACATTTCTTCAATTTCAGCTCCTCCTACTAAAAATCTTATGAAAATCCAAAGGAATCGAAGTGAATATCAACTAAATTTACTCAAATTCTGCATCTGTAACAAAAAATCATAAAAAAATTCAAAAAGATTTAATTTAATTTTAGCAAAATTTCTTCAATTTCAGCTCCTTCTACTAAAAATCTTATGAAAATCCAAAGGAATCGAAGTGAATATCAAGTAAATTTACTCAAATTCTGCACCTTTCACTAAAAAACATAAAAAAATACAAAAAGATTTAATTTAATTTTACCAACATTTCTTCAATTTCAGATCCTCCTACTAAAAATCTTATGAAAATCCAATTGAATCTAAGTGAATATCAACTAAATTTACTCATATTCTGTATCTGTAACTAAAAATCATAAAAAACTTCAAAAAGATTTAATTTAATTTCACCAAAATTTTTTCAATTTCAGCTCCTCCTACAAAAAATCTTAAGAAAATTCAAAAGTATCGAAGTGAATTTCAACAATATTTTCTCAAATTCAGCATCTGTAACTAAAAATCATAAAATAATACAAAGATATTTAATTTAATTTTAGCAAAATTTCTTCAATTTCAGCACCTTCTACTAAAAATCTTATGAAAATCCAAAGGAATCGAAGTGAATATCAACTAAATTTATTCAAATTCTGCATCTGTAACTAAAAATCATAAAAAAATTCAAAATGATTTAATTTAATTTCACCAAAATTTTTTCAATTTCAGCTCCTCCTACAAAAAATCTTAAGAAAATTCAAAAGAATCGAAGTGAATTTCAACAGTATTTTCTCAAATTCAGCATCTGTAACTAAAAATCATAAAAAAATACAAAGAAATTTAATTTAATTTCACCAAAATTTCTTCAATTTCAGCTCCTCCTACTAAACATCTTAAGAAAATCCAAAAGAATCGAAGTGAATATCAACTAAATTTACTCAAATTCTGCATCTGTAACTAAAAATCATAAAAAAATTCAAAAAGATTTAATTTAATTTCAGCAATATTTTTTCAATTTCAGCTCCTTCTACTAAAAATCTTATGAAAATCCAAAGGAATCGAAGTGAATATCAAGTAAATTTACTCCAATCCTGCATCTGTAACTAAAAACAATAAAAAAATACAAAGAAATTTAATTTAATTTCGCCAAAATTTCTTCAATTTCAGCTCCTTCTACTAAAAATCTTATGAAAATCCAAAGGAATCGAAGTGAATATCAACTAAATTTACTCAAATTCTGCATCTGTAACTAAAAATCATAAAAAAATTCATAAAGATTTAATTTAATTTTACCACAATTTCTTCAATTTCAGCTCCTTCTACTAAAAATCTCATGAAAATCAAAAGGAATCGAAGTGAATATCAACTAAATTTACTCAAATTCTGCATCTGTAACTAAAAATCATAAAAAAATTTTAAAAAATTTAATTTAATTTCAGCAAAATTTTTTCAATTTCGGCTCCTCCTACTAAACATCTTAAGAAAATCCAAAAGAATCGAAGTGAATTTCAACTATATTTTCTCAAATTCTGCATCTGTAACTAAAAATCATAAAAAAATACAAAGAAATTTAATTTACTTTCACCAAAATTTCTTCAATTTCAGCTCCTCCTACTAAAAATCTTATGAAAATCCAATTGAATCTAAGTGAATATCAACTAAATTTACTCATATTCTGTATCTGTAACTAAAAATCATAAAAAATTCAAAAAGGTTTAATTTAATTTCACCAAAATTTTTTCAATTTCAGCTCCTCCTACAAAAAATCTTAAGAAAATTCCAAAGAATCGAAGTGAATTTCAACAATATTTTCTCAAATTCTGCACCTGTAACTAAAATTCATAAAAAAATACAAAGAAATTTAATTTAATTTTAGCAAAATTTCTTCAATTTCAGCTCCTCCTACTTAAAATCTTATGAAAATCCAAAGGAATCGAAGTGAATATCAACTAAATTTACTCAAATTCTGCATCTGTAACTAAAAATCATAAAAAAATACAAAGAAATTTAATTTAGTTTCACCAAAATTTCTTCAATTTCAGCTCCTTCTACTAAAAATCTTATGAAAATCCAAAGGAATCGAAGTGAATATCAAGTAAATTTACTCAAATTCTGCACCTTTCACTAAAAATCATAAAAAAATTCAAAAAGATTTAATTTAATTTTACCAACATTTCTTCAATTTCAGCTCCTCCTACTAAAAATCTTATGAAAATCCAAAGGAATCGAAGTGAATATCAACTAAATTTACTCAAATTCTGCATCTGTAACTAAAAATCATAAAAAAATTCATAAAGATTTAATTTAATTTTACCAACATTTCTTCAATTTCAGCTCCTACTAAAAATCTTATGAAAATCCAAAGGAATCGATGTGAATATCAACTAAATTTACTCAAATTCTGCATCTGTGACTAAAAATCATAAAAAAATTCAAAAAGATTTAATTTAATTTCACCACAATTTCTTCAATTTCAGCTCCTACTAAAAATCTTAAGAAAATGCAAAAGAATCGAAGTGAATTTCAACTATATTATCTCAAATTCTGCACCTTTCACTAAAAATCATAAAAAAATTCAAAAAGATTTAATTTAATTTTACCAACATTTCTTCAATTTCAGCTCCTCCTACTAAAAATCTTAAGAAAATCCAAAGGAATCAAAGTGAATATCAAGTAAATTTACTCAAATTCTGCACCTTTCACTAAAAAACATAAAAAAATGCAAAAAGATTTAATTTAATTTTACCAACATTTCTTCAATTTCAGCTCCTCCTACTAAAAATCTTATGAAAATCCAATTGAATGTAAGTGAATATCAACTAAATTTACTCATATTCTGTATCTGTAACTAAAAATCATAAAAAAATTCAAAAAGATTTATTTTAATTTCACCAAAATTTTTTCAATTTCAGCTCCTCCTACAAAAAATCTTAAGAAAATTCAAAAGAATCGAAGTGAATTTCAACAATACTTTCTCAAATTCTGCACCTGTAACTAAAAATCATAAAAAAATACAAAGAAATTTAATTTAATTTCACCAAAATTTCTTCAATTTCAGCTCCTCCTACTAAAAATCTTATGAAAATCCAATAGAATCTATGTGAATATCAACTGAATTTACTCAAATTCTGTATCTGTAACTAAAAATCATAAAAAAATTTAAAAAGATTTAATTTAATTTTACCAACATTTCTTCAATTTCAGCTCCTCCTACTAAAAATCTTATGAAAATCCAAAGGAATCGAAGTGAATATCAACTAAATTTACTCAAATTCTGCATCTGTAACTAAAAATCATAAAAAAATTCAAAAAGATTTAATTTAATTTTACCACAATTTCTTCAATTTCAGCTCGTTCTACTAAAAATCTTATGAAACTAAAAAGGAATTTAAGTGAATATCAACTAAATTTACTCATATTCTGTATCTGTAACTAAAAATCATAAAAAAAATCAAAAAGATTTAATTTAATTTCACCAAAATTTTTTCAATTTCAGCTCCTCTTACTAAAAATCTTAAGAAAGTCCAAAAGAATCGAAGAGAATTTCAACTATATTTTCTCAAATTCTGCATCTGTAACTAAAAATCATAAAAAAATACAAAGAAATTTAATTTAATTTCACCAAAATTTCTTCAATTTCAGCTCCTTCTACTAAAAATCTTATGAAAATCCAAAGGAATCGAAATGAATATCAAGTAAATTTACTCAAATTCTGCACCTTTCACTAAAAAACATAAAAAAATGCAAAAAGATTTAATTTAATTTTACCAACATTTCTTCAATTTCAGCTCCTCCTACTAAAAAACTTATGAAAATCCAATTGAATGTAAGTGAATATCAAGTAAATTTACTCATATTCTGTATCTGTAACTAAAAATCATAAAAAAATTCAAAAAGATTTATTTTAATTTTACCAACATTTCTTCAATTTCAGCTCGTTCTACTAAAAATCTTATGAAACTCAAAAGGAATCGAAGTGAATATCAACTAAATTTACTCATATTCTGTATCTGTAACTAAAAATCATAAAAAAATACAAAGAAATTTAATTTAATTTCACCAAAATTTCTTCAATTTCAGCTCCTCCTACTAAAAATCTTATGAAAATCCAATAGAATCTATGTGAATATCAACTGAATTTACTCAAATTCTGTATCTGTAACTAAAAATCATAAAAAAATTCAAAAAGATTTAATTTAATTTTACCAACATTTCTTCAATTTCAGCTCGTTCTACTAAAAATCTTATGAAACTCAAAAGGAATCGAAGTGAATATCAACTAAATTTACTCATATTCTGTATCTGTAACTAAAAATCTTATAAAAATTCAAAAAGATTTAATTTAATTTCACCAAAATTTTTTCAATTTCAGCTCCTCTTACTAAAAATCTTAAGAAAGTCCAAAAGAATCGAAGAGAATTTCAACTATATTTTCTCAAATTCTGCATCTGTAACTAAAAATCATAAAAAAATACAAAGAAATTTAATTTAATTTCACCAAAAGTTCTTCAATTTCAGCTCCTTCTACTAAAAATCTTATGAAAATCCAAAGGAATCGAAATGAATATCAAGTAAATTTACTCAAATTCTGCACCTTTCACTAAAAAACATAAAAAAATTCAAAAAGATTTAATTTAATTTTACCAACATTTCTTCAATTTCAGCTCCTCCTACTAAAAATCTTATGAAAATCCAATTGAATCTAAGTGAATATCAACTAAATTTACTCATATTCTGTATCTGTAACTAAAAATCATAAAAAAATTCAAAAAGATTTAATTTAATTTTACCAACATTTCTTCAATTTCAGCTCCTCCTACTAAAAATCTTAAGAAAATCCAAAGGAATCAAAGTGAATATCAAGTAAATTTACTCAAATTCTGCACCTTTCACTAAAAAACATAAAAAAATGCAAAAAGATTTAATTTAATTTTACCAACATTTCTTCAATTTCAGCTCCTCCTACTAAAAATCTTATGAAAATCCAAAGGAATCGAAGTGAATATCAAGTAAATTTACTCAAATTCTGCACCTTTCACTAAAAAACATAAAAAAATTCAAAAAGATTTAATTTAATTTTACCAACTATTCTTCAATGTCAGCTCCTCCTACTAAAAATCTTATGAAAATCCAATTGAATCTAAGTGAATATCAACTAAATTTACTCATATTCTGTATCTGTAACTAAAAATCATAAAAAAATTCATAAAGATTTAATTTAATTTCACCACAATTTCTTCAATTTCAGCTCCTACTAAAAATCTTAAGAAAATGCAAAAGAATCGAAGTGAATTTCAACTATATTATCTCAAATTCTGCACCTTTCACTAAAAATCATAAAAAAATTCAAAAAGATTTAATTTAATTTTACCAACATTTCTTCAATTTCAGCTCCTCCTACTAAAAATCTTAAGAAAATCCAAAGGAATCAAAGTGAATATCAAGTAAATTTACTCAAATTCTGCACCTTTCACTAAAAAACATAAAAAAATGCAAAAAGATTTAATTTAATTTTACCAACATTTCTTCAATTTCAGCTCCTCCTACTAAAAATCTTATGAAAATCCAAAGGAATCGAAGTGAATATCAAGTAAATTTACTCAAATTCTGCACCTTTCACTAAAAATCATAAAAAAATTCAAAAAGATTTAATTTAATTTTACCAACTATTCTTCAATTTCAGCTCCTCCTACTAAAAATCTTATGAAAATCCAATTGAATCTAAGTGAATATCAACTAAATTTACTCATATTCTGTATCTGTAACTAAAAATCATAAAAAATTTCAAAATGATTTAATTTAATTTCACCAAAATTTTTTCAATTTCAGCTCCTCCTACAAAAAATCTTAAGAAAATTCAAAAGTATCGAAGTGAATTTCAACTGTATTTTCTAAAATTCAGCATCTGTAACTAAAAATCATAAAAAAAAACAAAGAAATTTAATTTAATTTCACCAAAACTTCTTCAATTTCAGCTCCTTCTACTAAAAATCTTATGAAAATCAAAGGGAATCGAAGTGAATATCAACTAAATTTACTCAAATTCTGCATCTGTAACTAAAAATGATAAAAAAATTCAAAAAGATTTAATTTAATTTCAGCAATATTTTTTCAATTTCAGCTCCTCCTACTAAACATCTTAAGAAAATGGAATAGAATCGAAGTGAATTTCAACTATATTTTCTCAAATTCTGCATCTGTAACTAAAAATCATAAAAAAATACAAAGAAATTTCATTTAATTTCACCAAAATTTCTTCAATTTCAGCTCCTTCTACTAAAAATCTTATGAAAATCCAAAGGAATCGAAGTGAATATCAAGTAAACTTACTCAAATTCTGCACCTTTCACTAAAAATCATAAAAAAATTCAAAAAGATTTAATTTAATTTTAATAACATTTCTTCAATTTCAGCTCCTCCTACTAAAAATCTTATGAAAATCCAAAGGAATCGAAGTGAATATCAACTAAATTTACTCAAATTCTGCATCTGTAACAAAAAATCATAAAAAAATTCAAAAAGATTTAATTTAATTTTAGCAAAATTTCTTCAATTTCAGCTCCTTCTACTAAAAATCTTATGAAAATCCAAAGGAATCGAAGTGAATATCAAGTAAATTTACTCAAATTCTGCACCTTTCACTAAAAAACATAAAAAAATACAAAAAGATTTAATTTAATTTTACCAACATTTCTTCAATTTCAGATCCTCCTACTAAAAATCTTATGAAAATCCAATTGAATCTAAGTGAATATCAACTAAATTTACTCATATTCTGTATCTGTAACTAAAAATCATAAAAAACTTCAAAAAGATTTAATTTAATTTCACCAAAATTTTTTCAATTTCAGCTCCTCCTACAAAAAATCTTAAGAAAATTCAAAAGTATCGAAGTGAATTTCAACAATATTTTCTCAAATTCAGCATCTGTAACTAAAAATCATAAAATAATACAAAGATATTTAATTTAATTTTAGCAAAATTTCTTCAATTTCAGCACCTTCTACTAAAAATCTTATGAAAATCCAAAGGAATCGAAGTGAATATCAACTAAATTTATTCAAATTCTGCATCTGTAACTAAAAATCATAAAAAAATTCAAAAAGATTTAATTTAAGTTTACCACAATTTCTTCAATTTCAGCACCTTCTACTAAAAATCTTATGAAAATCAAAAAGAATCGAAGTGAATATCAACTAAATTTACTCAAATTCTGCATCTGTAACTAAAAATCATAAAAAAATTCAAAAAGATTTAATTTAATTTTAGCAAAATTTCTTTAATTTCAGCTCCTCTTACTAAAAATCTTATGAAAATCCAAAGGAATCGAAGTGAATATCAAGTAAATTTACTCAAATTCTGCACCTTTCACTAAAAAACATAAAAAAATTCAAAAAGATTTTATTTAATTTTACCAACATTTCTTCAATTTCAGCTCCTCCTACTAAAAATCTTATGAAAATCCAAAGGAATCGAAATGAATATCAAGTAAATTTACTCAAATTCTGCACCTTTCACTAAAAAACATAAAAAAATTCAAAAAGATTTAATTTAATTTTACCAACATTTCTTCAATTTCAGCTCCTCCTACTAAAAATCTTATGAAAATCCAATTGAATCTAAGTGAATATCAACTAAATTTACTCATATTCTGTATCTGTAACTAAAAAACATAAAAAAATGCAAAAAGATTTAATTTAATTTTACCAACATTTCTTCAATTTCAGCTCCTCCTACTAAAAATCTTATGAAAATCCAAAGGAATCGAAGTGAATATCAAGTAAATTTACTCAAATTCTGCACCTTTCACTAAAAAACATAAAAAAATTCAAAAAGATTTAATTTAATTTTACCAACTATTCTTCAATTTCAGCTCCTCCTACTAAAAATCTTATGAAAATCCAATTGAATCTAAGTGAATATCAACTAAATTTACTCATATTCTGTATCTGTAACTAAAAATCATAAAAAATTTCAAAATGATTTAATTTAATTTCACCAAAATTTTTTCAATTTCAGCTCCTCCTACAAAAAATCTTAAGAAAATTCAAAAGTATCGAAGTGAATTTCAACAATATTTTCTCAAATTCAGCATCTGTAACTAAAAATCATAAAATAATACAAAGATATTTAATTTAATTTTAGCAAAATTTCTTCAATTTCAGCACCTTCTACTAAAAATCTTATGAAAATCCAAAGGAATCGAAGTGAATATCAACTAAATTTATTCAAATTCTGCATCTGTAACTAAAAATCATAAAAAAATTCAAAAAGATTTAATTTAATTTTAGCAAAATTTCTTTAATTTCAGCTCCTCTTACTAAAAATCTTATGAAAATCCAAAGGAATCGAAGTGAATATCAAGTAAATTTACTCAAATTCTGCACCTTTCACTAAAAAACATAAAAAAATTCAAAAAGATTTAATTTAATTTTACCAACATTTCTTCAATTTCAGCTCCTCCTACTAAAAATCTTATGAAAATCCAATTGAATCTAAGTGAATATCAACTAAATTTACTCATATTCTGTATCTGTAACTAAAAATCATAAAAAAATTCAAAAAGATTTAATTTAATTTCACCAAAATTTTTTCAATTTCAGCTCCTCCTACAAAAAATCTTAAGAAAATTCAAAAGAATCGAAGTGAATTTCAACTGTATTTTCTCAAATTCAGCATCTGTAACTAAAAATCATAAAAAAATACAAAGAAATTTAATTTAATTTTACCAACATTTCTTCAATTTCAGCTCCTCCTACTAAAAATCTTATGAAAATCCAAAGGAATCGAAGTGAATATCAACTAAATTTTCTCAAATTCTGCATCTGTAACTAAAAATCATAAAAAAATTCAAAAAGATTTAATTTAAGTTTACCACAATTTCTTCAATTTCAGCTCCTTCTACTAAAAATCTTATGAAAATCAAAAGGAATCGAAGTGAATATCAACTAAATTTACTCAAATTCTGCATCTGTAACTAAAAATCATAAAAAAATTCAAAAAGATTTAATTTAATTTCAGCAATATTTTTTCAATTTCAGCTCCTTCTACTAAAAATCTTATGAAAATCCAAAGGAATCGAAGTGAATATCAAGTAAATTTACTCCAATCCTGCATCTGTAACTAAAAACCATAAAAAAATACAAAGAAATTTAATTTAATTTCGCCAAAATTTCTTCAATTTCAGCTCCTTCTACTAAAAATCTTATGAAAATCCAAAGGAATCGAAGTGAATATCAACTAAATTTACTCAAATTCTGCATCTGTAACTAAAAATCATAAAAAAATTCATAAAGATTTAATTTAATTTTACCACAATTTCTTCAATTTCAGCTCCTTCTACTAAAAATCTCATGAAAATCAAAAGGAATCGAAGTGAATATCAACTAAATTTACTCAAATTCTGCATCTGTAACTAAAAATCATAAAAAAATTTTAAAAAATTTAATTTAATTTCAGCAAAATTTTTTCAATTTCGGCTCCTCCTACTAAACATCTTAAGAAAATCCAAAAGAATCGAAGTGAATTTCAACTATATTTTCTCAAATTCTGCATCTGTAACTAAAAATCATAAAAAAATACAAAGAAATTTAATTTACTTTCACCAAAATTTCTTCAATTTCAGCTCCTCCTACTAAAAATCTTATGAAAATCCAATTGAATCTAAGTGAATATCAACTAAATTTACTCATATTCTGTATCTGTAACTAAAAATCATAAAAAATTCAAAAAGGTTTAATTTAATTTCACCAAAATTTTTTCAATTTCAGCTCCTCCTACAAAAAATCTTAAGAAAATTCCAAAGAATCGAAGTGAATTTCAACAATATTTTCTCAAATTCTGCACCTGTAACTAAAATTCATAAAAAAATACAAAGAAATTTAATTTAATTTTAGCAAAATTTCTTCAATTTCAGCTCCTCCTACTTAAAATCTTATGAAAATCCAAAGGAATCGAAGTGAATATCAACTAAATTTACTCAAATTCTGCATCTGTAACTAAAAATCATAAAAAAATACAAAGAAATTTAATTTAGTTTCACCAAAATTTCTTCAATTTCAGCTCCTTCTACTAAAAATCTTATGAAAATCCAAAGGAATCGAAGTGAATATCAAGTAAATTTACTCAAATTCTGCACCTTTCACTAAAAATCATAAAAAAATTAAAAAAGATTTAATTTAATTTTACCAACATTTCTTCAATTTCAGCTCCTCCTACTAAAAATCTTATGAAAATCCAAAGGAATCGAAGTGAATATCAACTAAATTTACTCAAATTCTGCATCTGTAACTAAAAATCATAAAAAAATTCATAAAGATTTAATTTAATTTTACCAACATTTCTTCAATTTCAGCTCCTACTAAAAATCTTATGAAAATCCAAAGGAATCGATGTGAATATCAACTAAATTTACTCAAATTCTGCATCTGTGACTAAAAATCATAAAAAAATTCAAAAAGATTTAATTTAATTTCACCACAATTTCTTCAATTTCAGCTCCTACTAAAAATCTTAAGAAAATGCAAAAGAATCGAAGTGAATTTCAACTATATTATCTCAAATTCTGCACCTTTCACTAAAAATCATAAAAAAATTCAAAAAGATTTAATTTAATTTTACCAACATTTCTTCAATTTCAGCTCCTCCTACTAAAAATCTTAAGAAAATCCAAAGGAATCAAAGTGAATATCAAGTAAATTTACTCAAATTCTGCACCTTTCACTAAAAAACATAAAAAAATGCAAAAAGATTTAATTTAATTTTACCAACATTTCTTCAATTTCAGCTCCTCCTACTAAAAATCTTATGAAAATCCAATTGAATGTAAGTGAATATCAACTAAATTTACTCATATTCTGTATCTGTAACTAAAAATCATAAAAAAATTCAAAAAGATTTATTTTAATTTCACCAAAATTTTTTCAATTTCAGCTCCTCCTACAAAAAATCTTAAGAAAGTTCAAAAGAATCGAAGTGAATTTCAACAATACTTTCTCAAATTCTGCACCTGTAACTAAAAATCATAAAAAAATACAAAGAAATTTAATTTAATTTCACCAAAATTTCTTCAATTTCAGCTCCTCCTACTAAAAATCTTATGAAAATCCAATAGAATCTATGTGAATATCAACTGAATTTACTCAAATTCTGTATCTGTAACTAAAAATCATAAAAAAATTTAAAAAGATTTAATTTAATTTTACCAACATTTCTTCAATTTCAGCTCCTCCTACTAAAAATCTTATGAAAATCCAAAGGAATCGAAGTGAATATCAACTAAATTTACTCAAATTCTGCATCTGTAACTAAAAATCATAAAAAAATTCAAAAAGATTTAATTTAATTTTACCACAATTTCTTCAATTTCAGCTCGTTCTACTAAAAATCTTATGAAACTAAAAAGGAATTTAAGTGAATATCAACTAAATTTACTCATATTCTGTATCTGTAACTAAAAATCATAAAAAAATTCAAAAAGATTTAATTTAATTTCACCAAAATTTTTTCAATTTCAGCTCCTCTTACTAAAAATCTTAAGAAAGTCCAAAAGAATCGAAGAGAATTTCAACTATATTTTCTCAAATTCTGCATCTGTAACTAAAAATCATAAAAAAATACAAAGAAATTTAATTTAATTTCACCAAAATTTCTTCAATTTCAGTTCCTTCTACTAAAAATCTTATGAAAATCCAAAGGAATCGAAATGAATATCAAGTAAATTTACTCAAATTCTGCACCTTTCACTAAAAAACATAAAAAAATGCAAAAAGATTTAATTTAATTTTACCAACATTTCTTCAATTTCAGCTCCTCCTACTAAAAAACTTATGAAAATCCAATTGAATGTAAGTGAATATCAACTAAATTTACTCATATTCTGTATCTGTAACTAAAAATCATAAAAAAATTCAAAAAGATTTATTTTAATTTTACCAACATTTCTTCAATTTCAGCTCGTTCTACTAAAAATCTTATGAAACTCAAAAGGAATCGAAGTGAATATCAACTAAATTTACTCATATTCTGTATCTGTAACTAAAAATCATAAAAAAATACAAAGAAATTTAATTTAATTTCACCAAAATTTCTTCAATTTCAGCTCCTCCTACTAAAAATCTTATGAAAATCCAATAGAATCTATGTGAATATCAACTGAATTTACTCAAATTCTGTATCTGTAACTAAAAATCATAAAAAAATTCAAAAAGATTTAATTTAATTTTACCAACATTTCTTCAATTTCAGCTCGTTCTACTAAAAATCTTATGAAACTCAAAAGGAATCGAAGTGAATATCAAGTAAATTTACTCAAATTCTGCACCTTTCACTAAAAAACATAAAAAAATTCAAAAAGATTTAATTTAATTTTACCAACTATTCTTCAATGTCAGCTCCTCCTACTAAAAATCTTATGAAAATCCAATTGAATCTAAGTGAATATCAACTAAATTTACTCATATTCTGTATCTGTAACTAAAAATCATAAAAAAATTCATAAAGATTTAATTTAATTTCACCACAATTTCTTCAATTTCAGCTCCTACTAAAAATCTTAAGAAAATGCAAAAGAATCGAAGTGAATTTCAACTATATTATCTCAAATTCTGCACCTTTCACTAAAAATCATAAAAAAATTCAAAAAGATTTAATTTAATTTTACCAACATTTCTTCAATTTCAGCTCCTCCTACTAAAAATCTTAAGAAAATCCAAAGGAATCAAAGTGAATATCAAGTAAATTTACTCAAATTCTGCACCTTTCACTAAAAAACATAAAAAAATGCAAAAAGATTTAATTTAATTTTACCAACATTTCTTCAATTTCAGCTCCTCCTACTAAAAATCTTATGAAAATCCAAAGGAATCGAAGTGAATATCAACTAAATTTACTCAAATTCTGCATCTGTAACTAAAATTCATAAAAAAATACAAAGAAATTTAATTTAATTTTAGCAAAATTTCTTCAATTTCAGCTCCTCCTACTTAAAATCTTATGAAAATCCAAAGGAATCGAAGTGAATATCAACTAAATTTACTCAAATTCTGCATCTGTAACTAAAAGTCATAAAAAAATACAAAGAAATTTAATTTAGTTTCACCAAAATTTCTTCAATTTCAGCTCCTTCTACTAAAAATCTTATGAAAATCCAAAGGAATCGAAGTGAATATCAAGTAAATTTACTCAAATTCTGCACCTTTCACTAAAAATCATAAAAAAATTAAAAAAGATTTAATTTAATTTTACCAACATTTCTTCAATTTCAGCTCCTCCTACTAAAAATCTTATGAAAATCCAAAGGAATCGAAGTGAATATCAACTAAATTTACTCAAATTCTGCATCTGTAACTAAAAATCATAAAAAAATTCATAAAGATTTAATTTAATTTTACCAACATTTCTTCAATTTCAGCTCCTACTAAAAATCTTATGAAAATCCAAAGGAATCGAAGTGAATATCAAGTAAACTTACTCAAATTCTGCACCTTTCACTAAAAATCATAAAAAAATTCAAAAAGATTTAATTTAATTTTAATAACATTTCTTCAATTTCAGCTCCTCCTACTAAAAATCTTATGAAAATCCAAAGGAATCGAAGTGAATATCAACTAAATTTACTCAAATTCTGCATCTGTAACAAAAAATCATAAAAAAATTCAAAAAGATTTAATTTAATTTTAGCAAAATTTCTTCAATTTCAGCTCCTTCTACTAAAAATCTTATGAAAATCCAAAGGAATCGAAGTGAATATCAAGTAAATTTACTCAAATTCTGCACCTTTCACTAAAAAACATAAAAAAAATACAAAAAGATTTAATTTAATTTTACCAACATTTCTTCAATTTCAGATCCTCCTACTAAAAATCTTATGAAAATCCAATTGAATCTAAGTGAATATCAACTAAATTTACTCATATTCTGTATCTGTAACTAAAAATCATAAAAAACTTCAAAAAGATTTAATTTAATTTCACCAAAATTTTTTCAATTTCAGCTCCTCCTACAAAAAATCTTAAGAAAATTCAAAAGTATCGAAGTGAATTTCAACAATATTTTCTCAAATTCAGCATCTGTAACTAAAAATCATAAAATAATACAAAGATATTTAGTTTAATTTTAGCAAAATTTCTTCAATTTCAGCACCTTCTACTAAAAATCTTATGAAAATCCAAAGGAATCGAAGTGAATATCAACTAAATTTATTCAAATTCTGCATCTGTAACTAAAAATCATAAAAAAATTCAAAAAGATTTAATTTAAGTTTACCACAATTTCTTCAATTTCAGCACCTTCTACTAAAAATCTTATGAAAATCAAAAAGAATCGAAGTGAATATCAACTAAATTTACTCAAATTCTGCATCTGTAACTAAAAATCATAAAAAAATTCAAAAAGATTTAATTTAATTTTAGCAAAATTTCTTTAATTTCAGCTCCTCTTACTAAAAATCTTATGAAAATCCAAAGGAATCGAAGTGAATATCAAGTAAATTTACTCAAATTCTGCACCTTTCACTAAAAAACATAAAAAAATTCAAAAAGATTTTATTTAATTTTACCAACATTTCTTCAATTTCAGCTCCTCCTACTAAAAATCTTAAGAAAATCCAAAGGAATCGAAATGAATATCAAGTAAATTTACTCAAATTCTGCACCTTTCACTAAAAAACATAAAAAAATTCAAAAAGATTTAATTTAATTTTACCAACATTTCTTCAATTTCAGCTCCTCCTACTAAAAATCTTATGAAAATCCAATTGAATCTAAGTGAATATCAACTAAATTTACTCATATTCTGTATCTGTAACTAAAAAACATAAAAAAATTCAAAAAGATTTAATTTAATTTTACCAACATTTCTTCAATTTCAGCTCCTCCTACTAAAAATCTTATGAAAATCCAAAGGAATCGAAGTGAATATCAAGTAAATTTACTCAAATTCTGCACCTTTCACTAAAAAACATAAAAAAATTCAAAAAGATTTAATTTAATTTTACCAACTATTCTTCAATTTCAGCTCCTCCTACTAAAAATCTTATGAAAATCCAATTGAATCTAAGTGAATATCAACTAAATTTACTCATATTCTGTATCTGTAACTAAAAATCATAAAAAATTTCAAAATGATTTAATTTAATTTCACCAAAATTTTTTCAATTTCAGCTCCTCCTACAAAAAATCTTAAGAAAATTCAAAAGTATCGAAGTGAATTTCAACAATATTTTCTCAAATTCAGCATCTGTAACTAAAAATCATAAAATAATACAAAGATATTTAATTTAATTTTAGCAAAATTTCTTCAATTTCAGCACCTTCTACTAAAAATCTTATGAAAATCCAAAGGAATCGAAGTGAATATCAACTAAATTTATTCAAATTCTGCATCTGTAACTAAAAATCATAAAAAAATTCAAAAAGATTTAATTTAATTTTAGCAAAATTTCTTTAATTTCAGCTCCTCTTACTAAAAATCTTATGAAAATCCAAAGGAATCGAAGTGAATATCAAGTAAATTTACTCAAATTCTGCACCTTTCACTAAAAAACATAAAAAAATTCAAAAAGATTTAATTTAATTTTACCAACATTTCTTCAATTTCAGCTCCTCCTACTAAAAATCTTATGAAAATCCAATTGAATCTAAGTGAATATCAACTAAATTTACTCATATTCTGTATCTGTAACTAAAAATCATAAAAAAATTCAAAAAGATTTAATTTAATTTCACCAAAATTTTTTCAATTTCAGCTCCTCCTACAAAAAATCTTAAGAAAATTCAAAAGAATCGAAGTGAATTTCAACAGTATTTTCTCAAATTCAGCATCTGTAACTAAAAATCATAAAAAAATACAAAGAAATTTAATTTAATTTTACCAACATTTCTTCAATTTCAGCTCCTCCTACTAAAAATCTTATGAAAATCCAAAGGAATCGAAGTGAATATCAACTAAATTTTCTCAAATTCTGCATCTGTAACTAAAAATCATAAAAAAATTCAAAAAGATTTAATTTAAGTTTACCACAATTTCTTCAATTTCAGCTCCTTCTACTAAAAATCTTATGAAAATCAAAAGGAATCGAAGTGAATATCAACTAAATTTACTCAAATTCTGCATCTGTAACTAAAAATCATAAAAAAATTCAAAAAGATTTAATTTAATTTCAGCAATATTTTTTCAATTTCAGCTCCTTCTACTAAAAATCTTATGAAAATCCAAAGGAATCGAAGTAAATATCAAGTAAATTTACTCCAATCCTGCATCTGTAACTAAAAACCATAAAAAAATACAAAGAAATTTAATTTAATTTCGCCAAAATTTCTTCAATTTCAGCTCCTTCTACTAAAAATCTTATGAAAATCCAAAGGAATCGAAGTGAATATCAACTAAATTTACTCAAATTCTGCATCTGTAACTAAAAATCATAAAAAAATTCATAAAGATTTAATTTAATTTTACCACAATTTCTTCAATTTCAGCTCCTTCTACTAAAAATCTCATGAAAATCAAAAGGAATCGAAGTGAATATCAACTAAATTTACTCAAATTCTGCATCTGTAACTAAAAATCATAAAAAAATTTTTAAAAATTTAATTTAATTTCAGCAAAATTTTTTCAATTTCAGCTCCTCCTACTAAACATCTTAAGAAAATCCAAAAGAATCGAAGTGAATTTCAACTATATTTTCTCAAATTCTGCATCTGTAACTAAAAATCATAAAAAAATACAAAGAAATTTAATTTACTTTCACCAAAATTTCTTCAATTTCAGCTCCTCCTACTAAAAATCTTATGAAAATCCAATTGAATCTAAGTGAATATCAACTAAATTTACTCATATTCTGTATCTGTAACTAAAAATCATAAAAAATTCAAAAAGGTTTAATTTAATTTCACCAAAATTTTTTCAATTTCAGCTCCTCCTACAAAAAATCTTAAGAAAATTCCAAAGAATCGAAGTGAATTTCAACAATATTTTCTCAAATTCTGCACCTGTAACTAAAATTCATAAAAAAATACAAAGAAATTTAATTTAATTTTAGCAAAATTTCTTCAATTTCAGCTCCTCCTACTTAAAATCTTATGAAAATCCAAAGGAATCGAAGTGAATATCAACTAAATTTACTCAAATTCTGCATCTGTAACTAAAAATCATAAAAAAATACAAAGAAATTTAATTTAGTTTCACCAAAATTTCTTCAATTTCAGCTCCTTCTACTAAAAATCTTATGAAAATCCAAAGGAATCGAAGTGAATATCAAGTAAATTTACTCAAATTCTGCACCTTTCACTAAAAATCATAAAAAAATTAAAAAAGATTTAATTTAATTTTACCAACATTTCTTCAATTTCAGCTCCTCCTACTAAAAATCTTATGAAAATCCAAAGGAATCGAAGTGAATATCAACTAAATTTACTCAAATTCTGCATCTGTAACTAAAAATCATAAAAAAATTCATAAAGATTTAATTTAATTTTACCAACATTTCTTCAATTTCAGCTCCTACTAAAAATCTTATGAAAATCCAAAGGAATCGATGTGAATATCAACTAAATTTACTCAAATTCTGCATCTGTGACTAAAAATCATAAAAAAATTCAAAAAGATTTAATTTAATTTCACCACAATTTCTTCAATTTCAGCTCCTACTAAAAATCTTAAGAAAATGCAAAAGAATCGAAGTGAATTTCAACTATATTATCTCAAATTCTGCACCTTTCACTAAAAATCATAAAAAAATTCAAAAAGATTTAATTTAATTTTACCAACATTTCTTCAATTTCAGCTCCTCCTACTAAAAATCTTAAGAAAATCCAAAGGAATCAAAGTGAATATCAAGTAAATTTACTCAAATTCTGCACCTTTCACTAAAAAACATAAAAAAATGCAAAAAGATTTAATTTAATTTTACCAACATTTCTTCAATTTCAGCTCCTCCTACTAAAAATCTTATGAAAATCCAATTGAATGTAAGTGAATATCAACTAAATTTACTCATATTCTGTATCTGTAACTAAAAATCATAAAAAAATTCAAAAAGATTTATTTTAATTTCACCAAAATTTTTTCAATTTCAGCTCCTCCTACAAAAAATCTTAAGAAAGTTCAAAAGAATCGAAGTGAATTTCAACAATACTTTCTCAAATTCTGCACCTGTAACTAAAAATCATAAAAAAATACAAAGAAATTTAATTTAATTTCACCAAAATTTCTTCAATTTCAGCTCCTCCTACTAAAAATCTTATGAAAATCCAATAGAATCTATGTGAATATCAACTGAATTTACTCAAATTCTGTATCTGTAACTAAAAATCATAAAAAAATTTAAAAAGATTTAATTTAATTTTACCAACATTTCTTCAATTTCAGCTCCTCCTACTAAAAATCTTATGAAAATCCAAAGGAATCGAAGTGAATATCAACTAAATTTACTCAAATTCTGCATCTGTAACTAAAAATCATAAAAAAATTCAAAAAGATTTAATTTAATTTTACCACAATTTCTTCAATTTCAGCTCGTTCTACTAAAAATCTTATGAAACTAAAAAGGAATTTAAGTGAATATCAACTAAATTTACTCATATTCTGTATCTGTAACTAAAAATCATAAAAAAATTCAAAAAGATTTAATTTAATTTCACCAAAATTTTTTCAATTTCAGCTCCTCTTACTAAAAATCTTAAGAAAGTCCAAAAGAATCGAAGAGAATTTCAACTATATTTTCTCAAATTCTGCATCTGTAACTAAAAATCATAAAAAAATACAAAGAAATTTAATTTAATTTCACCAAAATTTCTTCAATTTCAGTTCCTTCTACTAAAAATCTTATGAAAATCCAAAGGAATCGAAATGAATATCAAGTAAATTTACTCAAATTCTGCACCTTTCACTAAAAAACATAAAAAAATGCAAAAAGATTTAATTTAATTTTACCAACATTTCTTCAATTTCAGCTCCTCCTACTAAAAAACTTATGAAAATCCAATTGAATCTAAGTGAATATCAACTAAATTTACTCATATTCTGTATCTGTAACTAAAAATCATAAAAAATTTCAAAATGATTTAATTTAATTTCACCAAAATTTTTTCAATTTCAGCTCCTCCTACAAAAAATCTTAAGAAAATTCAAAAGTATCGAAGTGAATTTCAACAATATTTTCTCAAATTCAGCATCTGTAACTAAAAATCATAAAATAATACAAAGATATTTAATTTAATTTTAGCAAAATTTCTTCAATTTCAGCACCTTCTACTAAAAATCTTATGAAAATCCAAAGGAATCGAAGTGAATATCAACTAAATTTATTCAAATTCTGCATCTGTAACTAAAAATCATAAAAAAATTCAAAAAGATTTAATTTAAGTTTACCACAATTTCTTCAATTTCAGCTCCTTCTACTAAAAATCTTATGAAAATCAAAAGGAATCGAAGTGAATATCAACTAAATTTACTCAAATTCTGCATCTGTAACTAAAAATCATAAAAAAATTCAAAAAGATTTAATTTAATTTCAGCAATATTTTTTCAATTTCAGCTCCTTCTACTAAAAATCTTATGAAAATCCAAAGGAATCGAAGTGAATATCAAGTAAATTTACTCCAATCCTGCATCTGTAACTAAAAACCATAAAAAAATACAAAGAAATTTAATTTAATTTCGCCAAAATTTCTTCAATTTCAGCTCCTTCTACTAAAAATCTTATGAAAATCCAAAGGAATCGAAGTGAATATCAACTAAATTTACTCAAATTCTGCATCTGTAACTAAAAATCATAAAAAAATTCATAAAGATTTAATTTAATTTTACCACAATTTCTTCAATTTCAGCTCCTTCTACTAAAAATCTCATGAAAATCAAAAGGAATCGAAGTGAATATCAACTAAATTTACTCAAATTCTGCATCTGTAACTAAAAATCATAAAAAAATTTTAAAAAATTTAATTTAATTTCAGCAAAATTTTTTCAATTTCGGCTCCTCCTACTAAACATCTTAAGAAAATCCAAAAGAATCGAAGTGAATTTCAACTATATTTTCTCAAATTCTGCATCTGTAACTAAAAATCATAAAAAAATACAAAGAAATTTAATTTACTTTCACCAAAATTTCTTCAATTTCAGCTCCTCCTACTAAAAATCTTATGAAAATCCAATTGAATCTAAGTGAATATCAACTAAATTTACTCATATTCTGTATCTGTAACTAAAAATCATAAAAAATTCAAAAAGGTTTAATTTAATTTCACCAAAATTTTTTCAATTTCAGCTCCTCCTACAAAAAATCTTAAGAAAATTCCAAAGAATCGAAGTGAATTTCAACAATATTTTCTCAAATTCTGCACCTGTAACTAAAATTCATAAAAAAATACAAAGAAATTTAATTTAATTTTAGCAAAATTTCTTCAATTTCAGCTCCTCCTATTTAAAATCTTATGAAAATCCAAAGGAATCGAAGTGAATATCAACTAAATTTACTCAAATTCTGCATCTGTAACTAAAAATCATAAAAAAATACAAAGAAATTTAATTTAGTTTCACCAAAATTTCTTCAATTTCAGCTCCTTCTACTAAAAATCTTATGAAAATCCAAAGGAATCGAAGTGAATATCAAGTAAATTTACTCAAATTCTGCACCTTTCACTAAAAATCATAAAAAAATTAAAAAAGATTTAATTTAATTTTACCAACATTTCTTCAATTTCAGCTCCTCCTACTAAAAATCTTATGAAAATCCAAAGGAATCGAAGTGAATATCAACTAAATTTACTCAAATTCTGCATCTGTAACTAAAAATCATAAAAAAATTCATAAAGATTTAATTTAATTTTACCAACATTTCTTCAATTTCAGCTCCTACTAAAAATCTTATGAAAATCCAAAGGAATCGATGTGAATATCAACTAAATTTACTCAAATTCTGCATCTGTGACTAAAAATCATAAAAAAATTCAAAAAGATTTAATTTAATTTCACCACAATTTCTTCAATTTCAGCTCCTACTAAAAATCTTAAGAAAATGCAAAAGAATCGAAGTGAATTTCAACTATATTATCTCAAATTCTGCACCTTTCACTAAAAATCATAAAAAAATTCAAAAAGATTTAATTTAATTTTACCAACATTTCTTCAATTTCAGCTCCTCCTACTAAAAATCTTAAGAAAATCCAAAGGAATCAAAGTGAATATCAAGTAAATTTACTCAAATTCTGCACCTTTCACTAAAAAACATAAAAAAATGCAAAAAGATTTAATTTAATTTTACCAACATTTCTTCAATTTCAGCTCCTCCTACTAAAAATCTTATGAAAATCCAATTGAATGTAAGTGAATATCAACTAAATTTACTCATATTCTGTATCTGTAACTAAAAATCATAAAAAAATTCAAAAAGATTTATTTTAATTTCACCAAAATTTTTTCAATTTCAGCTCCTCCTACAAAAAATCTTAAGAAAGTTCAAAAGAATCGAAGTGAATTTCAACAATACTTTCTCAAATTCTGCACCTGTAACTAAAAATCATAAAAAAATACAAAGAAATTTAATTTAATTTCACCAAAATTTCTTCAATTTCAGCTCCTCCTACTAAAAATCTTATGAAAATCCAATAGAATCTATGTGAATATCAACTGAATTTACTCAAATTCTGTATCTGTAACTAAAAATCATAAAAAAATTTAAAAAGATTTAATTTAATTTTACCAACATTTCTTCAATTTCAGCTCCTCCTACTAAAAATCTTATGAAAATCCAAAGGAATCGAAGTGAATATCAACTAAATTTACTCAAATTCTGCATCTGTAACTAAAAATCATAAAAAAATTCAAAAAGATTTAATTTAATTTTACCACAATTTCTTCAATTTCAGCTCGTTCTACTAAAAATCTTATGAAACTAAAAAGGAATTTAAGTGAATATCAACTAAATTTACTCATATTCTGTATCTGTAACTAAAAATCATAAAAAAATTCAAAAAGATTTAATTTAATTTCACCAAAATTTTTTCAATTTCAGCTCCTCTTACTAAAAATCTTAAGAAAGTCCAAAAGAATCGAAGAGAATTTCAACTATATTTTCTCAAATTCTGCATCTGTAACTAAAAATCATAAAAAAATACAAAGAAATTTAATTTAATTTCACCAAAATTTCTTCAATTTCAGTTCCTTCTACTAAAAATCTTATGAAAATCCAAAGGAATCGAAATGAATATCAAGTAAATTTACTCAAATTCTGCACCTTTCACTAAAAAACATAAAAAAATGCAAAAAGATTTAATTTAATTTTACCAACATTTCTTCAATTTCAGCTCCTCCTACTAAAAAACTTATGAAAATCCAATTGAATGTAAGTGAATATCAACTAAATTTACTCATATTCTGTATCTGTAACTAAAAATCATAAAAAAATTCAAAAAGATTTATTTTAATTTTACCAACATTTCTTCAATTTCAGCTCGTTCTACTAAAAATCTTATGAAACTCAAAAGGAATCGAAGTGAATATCAACTAAATTTACTCATATTCTGTATCTGTAACTAAAAATCATAAAAAAATACAAAGAAATTTAATTTAATTTCACCAAAATTTCTTCAATTTCAGCTCCTCCTACTAAAAATCTTATGAAAATCCAAAGGAATCGAAGTGAATATCAACTAAATTTTCTCAAATTCTGCATCTGTAACTAAAAATCATAAAAAAATTCAAAAAGATTTAATTTAAGTTTACCACAATTTCTTCAATTTCAGCTCCTTCTACTAAAAATCTTATGAAAATCAAAAGGAATCGAAGTGAATATCAACTAAATTTACTCAAATTCTGCATCTGTAACTAAAAATCATAAAAAAATTCAAAAAGATTTAATTTAATTTCAGCAATATTTTTTCAATTTCAGCTCCTTCTACTAAAAATCTTATGAAAATCCAAAGGAATCGAAGTGAATATCAAGTAAATTTACTCCAATCCTGCATCTGTAACTAAAAACCATAAAAAAATACAAAGAAATTTAATTTAATTTCGCCAAAATTTCTTCAATTTCAGCTCCTTCTACTAAAAATCTTATGAAAATCCAAAGGAATCGAAGTGAATATCAACTAAATTTACTCAAATTCTGCATCTGTAACTAAAAATCATAAAAAAATTCATAAAGATTTAATTTAATTTTACCACAATTTCTTCAATTTCAGCTCCTTCTACTAAAAATCTCATGAAAATCAAAAGGAATCGAAGTGAATATCAACTAAATTTACTCAAATTCTGCATCTGTAACTAAAAATCATAAAAAAAATTTAAAAAATTTAATTTAATTTCAGCAAAATTTTTTCAATTTCGGCTCCTCCTACTAAACATCTTAAGAAAATCCAAAAGAATCGAAGTGAATTTCAACTATATTTTCTCAAATTCTGCATCTGTAACTAAAAATCATAAAAAAATACAAAGAAATTTAATTTACTTTCACCAAAATTTCTTCAATTTCAGCTCCTCCTACTAAAAATCTTATGAAAATCCAATTGAATCTAAGTGAATATCAACTAAATTTACTCATATTCTGTATCTGTAACTAAAAATCATAAAAAATTCAAAAAGGTTTAATTTAATTTCACCAAAATTTTTTCAATTTCAGCTCCTCCTACAAAAAATCTTAAGAAAATTCCAAAGAATCGAAGTGAATTTCAACAATATTTTCTCAAATTCTGCACCTGTAACTAAAATTCATAAAAAAATACAAAGAAATTTAATTTAATTTTAGCAAAATTTCTTCAATTTCAGCTCCTCCTACTTAAAATCTTATGAAAATCCAAAGGAATCGAAGTGAATATCAACTAAATTTACTCAAATTCTGCATCTGTAACTAAAAATCATAAAAAAATACAAAGAAATTTAATTTAGTTTCACCAAAATTTCTTCAATTTCAGCTCCTTCTACTAAAAATCTTATGAAAATCCAAAGGAATCGAAGTGAATATCAAGTAAATTTACTCAAATTCTGCACCTTTCACTAAAAATCATAAAAAAATTAAAAAAGATTTAATTTAATTTTACCAACATTTCTTCAATTTCAGCTCCTCCTACTAAAAATCTTATGAAAATCCAAAGGAATCGAAGTGAATATCAACTAAATTTACTCAAATTCTGCATCTGTAACTAAAAATCATAAAAAAATTCATAAAGATTTAATTTAATTTTACCAACATTTCTTCAATTTCAGCTCCTACTAAAAATCTTATGAAAATCCAAAGGAATCGATGTGAATATCAACTAAATTTACTCAAATTCTGCATCTGTGACTAAAAATCATAAAAAAATTCAAAAAGATTTAATTTAATTTCACCACAATTTCTTCAATTTCAGCTCCTACTAAAAATCTTAAGAAAATGCAAAAGAATCGAAGTGAATTTCAACTATATTATCTCAAATTCTGCACCTTTCACTAAAAATCATAAAAAAATTCAAAAAGATTTAATTTAATTTTACCAACATTTCTTCAATTTCAGCTCCTCCTACTAAAAATCTTAAGAAAATCCAAAGGAATCAAAGTGAATATCAAGTAAATTTACTCAAATTCTGCACCTTTCACTAAAAAACATAAAAAAATGCAAAAAGATTTAATTTAATTTTACCAACATTTCTTCAATTTCAGCTCCTCCTACTAAAAATCTTATGAAAATCCAATTGAATCTAAGTGAATATCAACTAAATTTACTCATATTCTGTATCTGTAACTAAAAATCATAAAAAAATTCAAAAAGATTTATTTTAATTTCACCAAAATTTTTTCAATTTCAGCTCCTCCTACAAAAAATCTTAAGAAAGTTCAAAAGAATCGAAGTGAATTTCAACAATACTTTCTCAAATTCTGCACCTGTAACTAAAAATCATAAAAAAATACAAAGAAATTTAATTTAATTTCACCAAAATTTCTTCAATTTCAGCTCCTCCTACTAAAAATCTTATGAAAATCCAATAGAATCTATGTGAATATCAACTGAATTTACTCAAATTCTGTATCTGTAACTAAAAATCATAAAAAAATTTAAAAAGATTTAATTTAATTTTACCAACATTTCTTCAATTTCAGCTCCTCCTACTAAAAATCTTATGAAAATCCAAAGGAATCGAAGTGAATATCAACTAAATTTACTCAAATTCTGCATCTGTAACTAAAAATCATAAAAAAATTCAAAAAGATTTAATTTAATTTTACCACAATTTCTTCAATTTCAGCTCGTTCTACTAAAAATCTTATGAAACTAAAAAGGAATTTAAGTGAATATCAACTAAATTTACTCATATTCTGTATCTGTAACTAAAAATCATAAAAAAATTCAAAAAGATTTAATTTAATTTCACCAAAATTTTTTCAATTTCAGCTCCTCTTACTAAAAATCTTAAGAAAGTCCAAAAGAATCGAAGAGAATTTCAACTATATTTTCTCAAATTCTGCATCTGTAACTAAAAATCATAAAAAAATACAAAGAAATTTAATTTAATTTCACCAAAATTTCTTCAATTTCAGTTCCTTCTACTAAAAATCTTATGAAAATCCAAAGGAATCGAAATGAATATCAAGTAAATTTACTCAAATTCTGCACCTTTCACTAAAAAACATAAAAAAATGCAAAAAGATTTAATTTAATTTTACCAACATTTCTTCAATTTCAGCTCCTCCTACTAAAAAACTTATGAAAATCCAATTGAATGTAAGTGAATATCAACTAAATTTACTCATATTCTGTATCTGTAACTAAAAATCATAAAAAAATTCAAAAAGATTTATTTTAATTTTACCAACATTTCTTCAATTTCAGCTCGTTCTACTAAAAATCTTATGAAACTCAAAAGGAATCGAAGTGAATATCAACTAAATTTACTCATATTCTGTATCTGTAACTAAAAATCATAAAAAAATACAAAGAAATTTAATTTAATTTCACCAAAATTTCTTCAATTTCAGCTCCTCCTACTAAAAATCTTATGAAAATCCAATAGAATCTATGTGAATATCAACTGAATTTACTCAAATTCTGTATCTGTAACTAAAAATCATAAAAAAATTCAAAAAGATTTAATTTAATTTTACCAACATTTCTTCAATTTCAGCTCGTTCTACTAAAAATCTTATGAAACTCAAAAGGAATCGAAGTGAATATCAAGTAAATTTACTCAAATTCTGCACCTTTCACTAAAAAACATAAAAAAATTCAAAAAGATTTAATTTAATTTTACCAACTATTCTTCAATGTCAGCTCCTCCTACTAAAAATCTTATGAAAATCCAATTGAATCTAAGTGAATATCAACTAAATTTACTCATATTCTGTATCTGTAACTAAAAATCATAAAAAAATTCATAAAGATTTAATTTAATTTCACCACAATTTCTTCAATTTCAGCTCCTACTAAAAATCTTAAGAAAATGCAAAAGAATCGAAGTGAATTTCAACTATATTATCTCAAATTCTGCACCTTTCACTAAAAATCATAAAAAAATTCAAAAAGATTTAATTTAATTTTACCAACATTTCTTCAATTTCAGCTCCTCCTACTAAAAATCTTAAGAAAATCCAAAGGAATCAAAGTGAATATCAAGTAAATTTACTCAAATTCTGCACCTTTCACTAAAAAACATAAAAAAATGCAAAAAGATTTAATTTAATTTTACCAACATTTCTTCAATTTCAGCTCCTCCTACTAAAAATCTTATGAAAATCCAAAGGAATCGAAGTGAATATCAACTAAATTTACTCAAATTCTGCATCTGTAACTAAAAATCATAAAAAAATACAAAGAAATTTAATTTAATTTTAGCAAAATTTCTTCAATTTCAGCTCCTCCTACTTAAAATCTTATGAAAATCCAAAGGAATCGAAGTGAATATCAACTAAATTTACTCAAATTCTGCATCTGTAACTAAAAATCATAAAAAAATACAAAGAAATTTAATTTAGTTTCACCAAAATTTCTTCAATTTCAGCTCCTTCTACTAAAAATCTTATGAAAATCCAAAGGAATCGAAGTGAATATCAAGTAAATTTACTCAAATTCTGCACCTTTCACTAAAAATCATAAAAAAATTAAAAAAGATTTAATTTAATTTTACCAACATTTCTTCAATTTCAGCTCCTCCTACTAAAAATCTTATGAAAATCCAAAGGAATCGAAGTGAATATCAACTAAATTTACTCAAATTCTGCATCTGTAACTAAAAATCATAAAAAAATTCATAAAGATTTAATTTAATTTTACCAACATTTCTTCAATTTCAGCTCCTACTAAAAATCTTATGAAAATCCAAAGGAATCGATGTGAATATCAACTAAATTTACTCAAATTCTGCATCTGTGACTAAAAATCATAAAAAAATTCAAAAAGATTTAATTTAATTTCACCACAATTTCTTCAATTTCAGCTCCTACTAAAAATCTTAAGAAAATGCAAAAGAATCGAAGTGAATTTCAACTATATTATCTCAAATTCTGCACCTTTCACTAAAAATCATAAAAAAATTCAAAAAGATTTAATTTAATTTTACCAACATTTCTTCAATTTCAGCTCCTCCTACTAAAAATCTTAAGAAAATCCAAAGGAATCAAAGTGAATATCAAGTAAATTTACTCAAATTCTGCACCTTTCACTAAAAAACATAAAAAAATGCAAAAAGATTTAATTTAATTTTACCAACATTTCTTCAATTTCAGCTCCTCCTACTAAAAATCTTATGAAAATCCAATTGAATGTAAGTGAATATCAACTAAATTTACTCATATTCTGTATCTGTAACTAAAAATAATAAAAAAATTCAAAAAGATTTATTTTAATTTCACCAAAATTTTTTCAATTTCAGCTCCTCCTACAAAAAATCTTAAGAAAGTTCAAAAGAATCGAAGTGAATTTCAACAATACTTTCTCAAATTCTGCACCTGTATCTAAAAATCATAAAAAAATACAAAGAAATTTAATTTAATTTCACCAAAATTTCTTCAATTTCAGCTCCTCCTACTAAAAATCTTATGAAAATCCAATAGAATCTATGTGAATATCAACTGAATTTACTCAAATTCTGTATCTGTAACTAAAAATCATAAAAAAATTTAAAAAGATTTAATTTAATTTTACCAACATTTCTTCAATTTCAGCTCCTCCTACTAAAAATCTTATGAAAATCCAAAGGAATCGAAGTGAATATCAACTAAATTTACTCAAATTCTGTATCTGTAACTAAAAATCATAAAAAAATTCAAAAAGATTTAATTTAATTTCACCAAAATTTTTTCAATTTCAGCTCCTCCTACAAAAAATCTTAAGAAAATTCAAAAGTATCGAAGTGAATTTCAACTGTATTTTCTAAAATTCAGCATCTGTAACTAAAAATCATAAAAAAATACAAAGAAATTTAATTTAATTTCACCAAAATTTCTTCAATTTCAGCTCCTTCTAATAAAAATCTTATGAAAATCCAAAGGAATCGAAGTGAATATCAAGTAAATTTACTCCAATTCTGCACCTTTCACTAAAAATCATAAAAAAATTCAAAAAGATTTAATTTAATTTTACCAACATTTCTTCAATTTCAGCTCCTCCTACTAAAAATCTTAAGAAAATCCAAAGGAATCAAAGTGAATATCAAGTAAATTTACTCAAATTCTGCACCTTTCACTAAAAAACATAAAAAAATGCAAAAAGATTTAATTTAATTTTACCAACATTTCTTCAATTTCAGCTCCTCCTACTAAAAATCTTATGAAAATCCAAAGGAATCGAAGTGAATATCAAGTAAATTTACTCCAATTCTGCACCTTTCACTAAAAATCATAAAAAAATTCAAAAAGATTTAATTTAATTTTACCAACATTTCTTCAATTTCAGCTCCTCCTACTAAAAATCTTATGAAAATCGAAAAGAATCGAAGTGAATATCAACTAAATTTACTCAAATTCTGTATCTGTAACTAAAAATCATAAAAAAATTCAAAAAGATTTAATTTAATTTTACCACAATTTCTTCAATTTCAGCTCCTTCTACTAAAAATCATATGAAAATCCAAAGCAATCGAAGTGAATATCAACTAAATCTACTCAAATTCTGCATCTGTAACTAAAAATCATAAAAAAATACAAAGAAATTTAATTTAATTTCACCAAAATTTCTTCAATTTCAGCTCCTTCTACTAAAAATCTTATGAAAATCCAAAGGAATCGAAGTGAATATCAAGTAAATTTACTCAAATTCTGCACCTTTCACTAAAAACATAAAAAAATTCAAAAAGATTTAATTTAATTTTACCAACTATTCTTCAATTTCAGCTCCTCCTACTAAAAATCTTATGAAAATCCAATTGAATCTAAGTGAATATCAACTAAATTTACTCATATTCTGTATCTGTAACTAAAAATCATAAAAAATTTCAAAATGATTTAATTTAATTTCACCAAAATTTCTTCAATTTCAGCTCCTTCTACTAAAAATCTTATGAAAATCCAAAGGAATCGAAGTGAATATCAAGTAAATTTACTCCAATTCTGCACCTTTCACTAAAAATCATAAAAAAATTCAAAAAGATTTAATTTAATTTTACCAACATTTCTTCAAATTCAGCTCCTCCTACTAAAAATCTTATGAAAATCCAAAAGAATCGAAGTGAATATCAACTAAATTTACTCAAATTCTGCATCTGTAACAAAAAATCATAAAAAAATTCAAAAAGATTTAATTTAATTTCAGCAAAATTTTTTCAATTTCAGCTCCTCCTACTAAAAATCTTAAGAAAATCCAACAGAATCGAAGTGAATTTCAACTATATTTTCTCAAATTCTGCATCTGTAACTAAAAATCATAAAAAAAAACAAAGAAATTTAATTTAATTTCACCAAAACTTCTTCAATTTCAGCTCCTTCTACTAAAAATCTTATGAAAATCAAAGGGAATCGAAGTGAATATCAACTAAATTTACTCAAATTCTGCATCTGTAACTAAAAATGATAAAAAAATTCAAAAAGATTTAATTTAATTTCAGCAATATTTTTTCAATTTCAGCTCCTCCTACTAAACATCTTAAGAAAATGGAATAGAATCGAAGTGAATTTCAACTATATTTTCTCAAATTCTGCATCTGTAACTAAAAATCATAAAAAAATACAAAGAAATTTCATTTAATTTCACCAAAATTTCTTCAATTTCAGCTCCTTCTACTAAAAATCTTATGAAAATCCAAAGGAATCGAAGTGAATATCAAGTAAACTTACTCAAATTCTGCACCTTTCACTAAAAATCATAAAAAAATTCAAAAAGATTTAATTTAATTTTAATAACATTTCTTCAATTTCAGCTCCTCCTACTAAAAATCTTATGAAAATCCAAAGGAATCGAAGTGAATATCAACTAAATTTACTCAAATTCTGCATCTGTAACAAAAAATCATAAAAAAATTCAAAAAGATTTAATTTAATTTTAGCAAAATTTCTTCAATTTCAGCTCCTTCTACTAAAAATCTTATGAAAATCCAAAGGAATCGAAGTGAATATCAAGTAAATTTACTCAAATTCTGCACCTTTCACTAAAAAACATAAAAAAATTCAAAAAGATTTAATTTAAGTTTACCACAATTTCTTCAATTTCAGCACCTTCTACTAAAAATCTTATGAAAATCAAAAAGAATCGAAGTGAATATCAACTAAATTTACTCAAATTCTGCATCTGTAACTAAAAATCATAAAAAAATTCAAAAAGATTTAATTTAATTTTAGCAAAATTTCTTTAATTTCAGCTCCTCTTACTAAAAATCTTATGAAAATCCAAAGGAATCGAAGTGAATATCAAGTAAATTTACTCAAATTCTGCACCTTTCACTAAAAAACATAAAAAAATTCAAAAAGATTTAATTTAATTTTACCAACATTTCTTCAATTTCAGCTCCTCCTACTAAAAATCTTATGAAAATCCAATTGAATCTAAGTGAATATCAACAAAATTTACTCATATTCTGTATCTGTAATTAAAAATCATAAAAAAATTCAAAAAGATTTAATTTAATTTCACCAAAATTTTTTCAATTTCAGCTCCTCCTATAAAAAATCTTAAGAAAATTCAAAAGAATCGAAGTGAATTTCAACAATATTTTCTCAAATTCTGCACCTGTAACTAAAATTCATAAAAAAATACAAAGAAATTTAATTTAATTTTAGCAAAATTTCTTCAATTTCAGCTCCTCCTACTAAAAATCTTATGAAAATCCAATTGAATCTAAGTGAATATCAACTAAATTTACTCATATTCTGTATCTGTAACTAAAAATCATAAAAAAATTCAAAATGATTTAATTTAATTTCACCAAAATTTTTTCAATTTCAGCTCCTCCTACAAAAAATCTTAAGAAAATTCAAAAGAATCGAAGTGAATTTCAACAGTATTTTCTCAAATTCAGCATCTGTAACTAAAAATCATAAAAAAATACAAAGAAATTTAATTTAATTTTACCAACATTTCTTCAATTTCAGCTCCTCCTACTAAAAATCTTATGAAAATCCAAAGGAATCGAAGTGAATATCAACTAAATTTACTCAAATTCTGCATCTGTAACTAAAAATCATAAAAAAATTCAAAAAGATTTAATTTAAGTTTACCACAATTTCTTCAATTTCAGCTCCTTCTACTAAAAATCTTATGAAAATCAAAAGGAATCGAAGTGAATATCAACTAAATTTACTCAAATTCTGCATCTGTAACTAAAAATCATAAAAAAATTCAAAAAGATTTAATTTAATTTCAGCAATATTTTTTCAATTTCAGCTCCTTCTACTAAAAATCTTATGAAAATCCAAAGGAATCGAAGTGAATATCAAGTAAATTTACTCCAATCCTGCATCTGTAACTAAAAACCATAAAAAAATACAAAGAAATTTAATTTAATTTCGCCAAAATTTCTTCAATTTCAGCTCCTTCTACTAAAAATCTTATGAAAATCCAAAGGAATCGAAGTGAATATCAACTAAATTTACTCAAATTCTGCATCTGTAACTAAAAATCATAAAAAAAATTCATAAAGATTTAATTTAATTTTACCACAATTTCTTCAATTTCAGCTCCTTCTACTAAAAATCTCATGAAAATCAAAAGGAATCGAAGTGAATATCAACTAAATTTACTCAAATTCTGCATCTGTAACTAAAAATCATAAAAAAAATTTACAAAATTTAATTTAATTTCAGCAAAATTTTTTCAATTTCGGCTCCTCCTACTAAACATCTTAAGAAAATCCAAAAGAATCGAAGTGAATTTCAACTATATTTTCTCAAATTCTGCATCTGTAACTAAAAATCATAAAAAAATACAAAGAAATTTAATTTACTTTCACCAAAATTTCTTCAATTTCAGCTCCTCCTACTAAAAATCTTATGAAAATCCAATTGAATCTAAGTGAATATCAACTAAATTTACTCATATTCTGTATCTGTAACTAAAAATCATAAAAAATTCAAAAAGGTTTAATTTAATTTCACCAAAATTTTTTCAATTTCAGCTCCTCCTACAAAAAATCTTAAGAAAATTCCAAAGAATCGAAGTGAATTTCAACAATATTTTCTCAAATTCTGCACCTGTAACTAAAATTCATAAAAAAATACAAAGAAATTTAATTTAATTTTAGCAAAATTTCTTCAATTTCAGCTCCTCCTACTTAAAATCTTATGAAAATCCAAAGGAATCGAAGTGAATATCAACTAAATTTACTCAAATTCTGCATCTGTAACTAAAAATCATAAAAAAATACAAAGAAATTTAATTTAGTTTCACCAAAATTTCTTCAATTTCAGCTCCTTCTACTAAAAATCTTATGAAAATCCAAAGGAATCGAAGTGAATATCAAGTAAATTTACTCAAATTCTGCACCTTTCACTAAAAATCATAAAAAAATTCAAAAAGATTTAATTTAATTTTACCAACATTTCTTCAATTTCAGCTCCTCCTACTAAAAATCTTATGAAAATCCAAAGGAATCGAAGTGAATATCAACTAAATTTACTCAAATTCTGCATCTGTAACTAAAAATCATAAAAAAATTCATAAAGATTTAATTTAATTTTACCAACATTTCTTCAATTTCAGCTCCTACTAAAAATCTTATGAAAATCCAAAGGAATCGATGTGAATATCAACTAAATTTACTCAAATTCTGCATCTGTGACTAAAAATCATAAAAAAATTCAAAAAGATTTAATTTAATTTCACCACAATTTCTTCAATTTCAGCTCCTACTAAAAATCTTAAGAAAATGCAAAAGAATCGAAGTGAATTTCAACTATATTATCTCAAATTCTGCACCTTTCACTAAAAATCATAAAAAAATTCAAAAAGATTTAATTTAATTTTACCAACATTTCTTCAATTTCAGCTCCTCCTACTAAAAAACTTAAGAAAATCCAAAGGAATCAATGTGAATATCAAGTAAATTTACTCAAATTCTGCACCTTTCACTAAAAAACATAAAAAAATGCAAAAAGATTTAATTTAATTTTACCAACATTTCTTCAATTTCAGCTCCTCCTACTAAAAATCTTATGAAAATCCAATTGAATGTAAGTGAATATCAATTAAATTTACTCATATTCTGTATCTGTAACTAAAAATCATAAAAAAATTCAAAAAGATTTAATTTAATTTCACCAAAATTTTTTCAATTTCAGCTCCTCTTACTAAAAATCTTAAGAAAGTCCAAAAGAATCGAAGAGAATTTCAACTATATTTTCTCAAATTCTGCATCTGTAACTAAAAATCATAAAAAAATACAAAGAAATTTAATTTAATTTCACCAAAATTTCTTCAATTTCAGCTCCTTCTACTATAAATCTTATGAAAATCCAAAGGAATCGAAATGAATATCAAGTAAATTTACTCAAATTCTGCACCTTTCACTAAAAAACATAAAAAAATGCAAAAAGATTTAATTTAATTTCACCAACATTTCTTCAATTTCAGCTCCTCCTACTAAAAATCTTATGAAAATCCAAAGGAATCGAAGTGAATATCAACTAAATTTACTCAAATTCTGCATCTGTAACTAAAAATCATAAAAAAATTCAAAAAGATTTAATTTAATTTTACCACAATTTCTTCAATTTCAGCTCGTTCTACTAAAAATCTTATGAAACTAAAAAGGAATTTAAGTGAATATCAACTAAATTTACTCATATTCTGTATCTGTAACTAAAAATCATAAAAAAATTCAAAAAGATTTAATTTAATTTCACCAAAATTTTTTCAATTTCAGCTCCTCTTACTAAAAATCTTAAGAAAGTCCAAAAGAATCGAAGAGAATTTCAACTATATTTTCTCAAATTCTGCATCTGTAACTAAAAATCATAAAAAAATACAAAGAAATTTAATTTAATTTCACCAAAATTTCTTCAATTTCAGTTCCTTCTACTAAAAATCTTATGAAAATCCAAAGGAATCGAAATGAATATCAAGTAAATTTACTCAAATTCTGCACCTTTCACTAAAAAACATAAAAAAATGCAAAAAGATTTAATTTAATTTTACCAACATTTCTTCAATTTCAGCTCCTCCTACTAAAAAACTTATGAAAATCCAATTGAATGTAAGTGAATATCAACTAAATTTACTCATATTCTGTATCTGTAACTAAAAATCATAAAAAAATTCAAAAAGATTTATTTTAATTTTACCAACATTTCTTCAATTTCAGCTCGTTCTACTAAAAATCTTATGAAACTCAAAAGGAATCGAAGTGAATATCAACTAAATTTACTCATATTCTGTATCTGTAACTAAAAATCATAAAAAAATACAAAGAAATTTAATTTAATTTCACCAAAATTTCTTCAATTTCAGCTCCTCCTACTAAAAATCTTATGAAAATCCAATAGAATCTATGTGAATATCAACTGAATTTACTCAAATTCTGTATCTGTAACTAAAAATCATAAAAAAATTCAAAAAGATTTAATTTAATTTTACCAAAATTTCTTCAATTTCAGCTCGTTCTACTAAAAATCTTATGAAACTCAAAAGGAATCGAAGTGAATATCAAGTAAATTTACTCAAATTCTGCACCTTTCACTAAAAAACTTAAAAAAATTCAAAAAGATTTAATTTAATTTTACCAACTATTCTTCAATGTCAGCTCCTCCTACTAAAAATCTTATGAAAATCCAATTGAATCTAAGTGAATATCAACTAAATTTACTCATATTCTGTATCTGTAACTAAAAATCATAAAAAAATTCATAAAGATTTAATTTAATTTCACCACAATTTCTTCAATTTCAGCTCCTACTAAAAATCTTAAGAAAATGCAAAAGAATCGAAGTGAATTTCAACTATATTATCTCAAATTCTGCACCTTTCACTAAAAATCATAAAAAAATTCAAAAAGATTTAATTTAATTTTACCAACATTTCTTCAATTTCAGCTCCTCCTACTAAAAATCTTAAGAAAATCCAAAGGAATCAAAGTGAATATCAAGTAAATTTACTCAAATTCTGCACCTTTCACTAAAAAACATAAAAAAATGCAAAAAGATTTAATTTAATTTTACCAACATTTCTTCAATTTCAGCTCCTCCTACTAAAAATCTTATGAAAATCCAAAGGAATCGAAGTGAATATCAAGTAAATTTACTCAAATTCTGCACCTTTCACTAAAAAACATAAAAAAATTCAAAAAGATTTAATTTAATTTTACCAACTATTCTTCAATTTCAGCTCCTCCTACTAAAAATCTTATGAAAATGCAATTGAATCTAAGTGAATATCAACTAAATTTACTCATATTCTGTATCTGTAACTAAAAATCATAAAAAATTTCAAAATGATTTAATTTAATTTCACCAAAATTTTTTCAATTTCAGCTCCTCCTACAAAAAATCTTAAGAAAATTCAAAAGTATCGAAGTGAATTTCAACTGTATTTTCTAAAATTCAGCATCTGTAACTAAAAATCATAAAAAAATACAAAGAAATTTAATTTAATTTCACCAAAATTTCTTCAATTTCAGCTCCTTCTAATAAAAATCTTATGAAAATCCAAAGGAATCGAAGTGAATATCAAGTAAATTTACTCCAATTCTGCACCTTTCACTAAAAATCATAAAAAAATTCAAAAAGATTTAATTTAATTTTACCAACATTTCTTCAATTTCAGCTCCTCCTACTAAAAATCTTAAGAAAATCCAAAGGAATCAAAGTGAATATCAAGTAAATTTACTCAAATTCTGCACCTTTCACTAAAAAACATAAAAAAATGCAAAAAGATTTAATTTAATTTTACCAACATTTCTTCAATTTCAGCTCCTCCTACTAAAAATCTTATGAAAATCCAAAGGAATCGAAGTGAATATCAAGTAAATTTACTCCAATTCTGCACCTTTCACTAAAAATCATAAAAAAATTCAAAAAGATTTAATTTAATTTTACCAACATTTCTTCAATTTCAGCTCCTCCTACTAAAAATCTTATGAAAATCGAAAAGAATCGAAGTGAATATCAACTAAATTTACTCAAATTCTGTATCTGTAACTAAAAATCATAAAAAAATTCAAAAAGATTTAATTTAATTTTACCACAATTTCTTCAATTTCAGCTCCTTCTACTAAAAATCATATGAAAATCCAAAGCAATCGAAGTGAATATCAACTAAATCTACTCAAATTCTGCATCTGTAACTAAAAATCATAAAAAAATACAAAGAAATTTAATTTAATTTCACCAAAATTTCTTCAATTTCAGCTCCTTCTACTAAAAATCTTATGAAAATCCAAAGGAATCGAAGTGAATATCAAGTAAATTTACTCAAATTCTGCACCTTTCACTAAAAACATAAAAAAATTCAAAAAGATTTAATTTAATTTTACCAACTATTCTTCAATTTCAGCTCCTCCTACTAAAAATCTTATGAAAATCCAATTGAATCTAAGTGAATATCAACTAAATTTACTCATATTCTGTATCTGTAACTAAAAATCATACAAAATTTCAAAATGATTTAATTTAATTTCACCAAAATTTCTTCAATTTCAGCTCCTTCTACTAAAAATCTTATGAAAATCCAAAGGAATCGAAGTGAATATCAAGTAAATTTACTCCAATTCTGCACCTTTCACTAAAAATCATAAAAAAATTCAAAAAGATTTAATTTAATTTTACCAACATTTCTTCAAATTCAGCTCCTCCTACTAAAAATCTTATGAAAATCCAAAAGAATCGAAGTGAATATCAACTAAATTTACTCAAATTCTGCATCTGTAACAAAAAATCATAAAAAAATTCAAAAAGATTTAATTTAATTTCAGCAAAATTTTTTCAATTTCAGCTCCTCCTACTAAAAATCTTAAGAAAATCCAACAGAATCGAAGTGAATTTCAACTATATTTTCTCAAATTCTGCATCTGTAACTAAAAATCATAAAAAAAAACAAAGAAATTTAATTTAATTTCACCAAAACTTCTTCAATTTCAGCTCCTTCTACTAAAAATCTTATGAAAATCAAAGGGAATCGAAGTGAATATCAACTAAATTTACTCAAATTCTGCATCTGTAACTAAAAATGATAAAAAAATTCAAAAAGATTTAATTTAATTTCAGCAATATTTTTTCAATTTCAGCTCCTCCTACTAAACATCTTAAGAAAATGGAATAGAATCGAAGTGAATTTCAACTATATTTTCTCAAATTCTGCATCTGTAACTAAAAATCATAAAAAAATACAAAGAAATTTCATTTAATTTCACCAAAATTTCTTCAATTTCAGCTCCTTCTACTAAAAATCTTATGAAAATCCAAAGGAATCGAAGTGAATATCAAGTAAACTTACTCAAATTCTGCACCTTTCACTAAAAATCATAAAAAAATTCAAAAAGATTTAATTTAATTTTAATAACATTTCTTCAATTTCAGCTCCTCCTACTAAAAATCTTATGAAAATCCAAAGGAATCGAAGTGAATATCAACTAAATTTACTCAAATTCTGCATCTGTAACAAAAAATCATAAAAAAATTCAAAAAGATTTAATTTAATTTTAGCAAAATTTCTTCAATTTCAGCTCCTTCTACTAAAAATCTTATGAAAATCCAAAGGAATCGAAGTGAATATCAAGTAAATTTACTCAAATTCTGCACCTTTCACTAAAAAACATAAAAAAATTCAAAAAGATTTAATTTAAGTTTACCACAATTTCTTCAATTTCAGCACCTTCTACTAAAAATCTTATGAAAATCAAAAAGAATCGAAGTGAATATCAACTAAATTTACTCAAATTCTGCATCTGTAACTAAAAATCATAAAAAAATTCAAAAAGATTTAATTTAATTTTAGCAAAATTTCTTTAATTTCAGCTCCTCTTACTAAAAATCTTATGAAAATCCAAAGGAATCGAAGTGAATATCAAGTAAATTTACTCAAATTCTGCACCTTTCACTAAAAAACATAAAAAAATTCAAAAAGATTTAATTTAATTTTACCAACATTTCTTCAATTTCAGCTCCTCCTACTAAAAATCTTATGAAAATCCAATTGAATCTAAGTGAATATCAACTAAATTTACTCGTATTCTGTATCTGTAATTAAAAATCATAAAAAAATTCAAAAAGATTTAATTTAATTTCACCAAAATTTTTTCAATTTCAGCTCCTCCTATAAAAAATCTTAAGAAAATTCAAAAGAATCGAAGTGAATTTCAACAATATTTTCTCAAATTCTGCACCTGTAACTAAAATTCATAAAAAAATACAAAGAAATTTAATTTAATTTTAGCAAAATTTCTTCAATTTCAGCTCCTCCTACTAAAAATCTTATGAAAATCCAATTGAATCTAAGTGAATATCAACTAAATTTACTCATATTCTGTATCTGTAACTAAAAATCATAAAAAAATTCAAAATGATTTAATTTAATTTCACCAAAATTTTTTCAATTTCAGCTCCTCCTACAAAAAATCTTAAGAAAATTCAAAAGAATCGAAGTGAATTTCAACAGTATTTTCTCAAATTCAGCATCTGTAACTAAAAATCATAAAAAAATACAAAGAAATTTAATTTAATTTTACCAACATTTCTTCAATTTCAGCTCCTCCTACTAAAAATCTTATGAAAATCCAAAGGAATCAATGTGAATATCAAGTAAATTTACTCAAATTCTGCACCTTTCACTAAAAAACATAAAAAAATGCAAAAAGATTTAATTTAATTTTACCAACATTTCTTCAATTTCAGCTCCTACTAAAAATCTTATGAAAATCCAAAGGAATCGATGTGAATATCAACTAAATTTACTCAAATTCTGCATCTGTAACTAAAAATCATAAAAAAATTCATAAAGATTTAATTTAATTTTACCAACATTTCTTCAATTTCAGCTCCTACTAAAAATCTTATGAAAATCCAAAGGAATCGATGTGAATATCAACTAAATTTACTCAAATTCTGCATCTGTGACTAAAAATCATAAAAAAATTCAAAAAGATTTAATTTAATTTCACCACAATTTCTTCAATTTCAGCTCCTACTAAAAATCTTAAGAAAATGCAAAAGAATCGAAGTGAATTTCAACTATATTATCTCAAATTCTGCACCTTTCACTAAAAATCATAAAAAAATTCAAAAAGATTTAATTTAATTTTACCAACATTTCTTCAATTTCAGCTCCTCCTACTAAAAAACTTAAGAAAATCCAAAGGAATCAATGTGAATATCAAGTAAATTTACTCAAATTCTGCACCTTTCACTAAAAAACATAAAAAAATGCAAAAAGATTTAATTTAATTTTACCAACATTTCTTCAATTTCAGCTCCTCCTACTAAAAATCTTATGAAAATCCAATTGAATGTAAGTGAATATCAATTAAATTTACTCATATTCTGTATCTGTAACTAAAAATCATAAAAAAATTCAAAAAGGTTTAATTTAATTTCACCAAAATTTTTTCAATTTCAGCTCCTCTTACTAAAAATCTTAAGAAAGTCCAAAAGAATCGAAGAGAATTTCAACTATATTTTCTCAAATTCTGCATCTGTAACTAAAAATCATAAAAAAATACAAAGAAATTTAATTTAATTTCACCAAAATTTCTTCAATTTCAGCTCCTTCTACTAAAAATCTTATGAAAATCCAAAGGAATCGAAATGAATATCAAGTAAATTTACTCAAATTCTGCACCTTTCACTAAAAAACATAAAAAAATGCAAAAAGATTTAATTTAATTTTACCAACATTTCTTCAATTTCAGCTCCTCCTACTAAAAATCTTATGAAAATCCAAAGGAATCGAAGTGAATATCAACTAAATTTACTCAAATTCTGCATCTGTAACTAAAAATCATAAAAAAATTCAAAAAGATTTAATTTAATTTTACCACAATTTCTTCAATTTCAGCTCGTTCTACTAAAAATCTTATGAAACTAAAAAGGAATTTAAGTGAATATCAACTAAATTTACTCATATTCTGTATCTGTAACTAAAAATCATAAAAAAATTCAAAAAGATTTAATTTAATTTCACCAAAATTTTTTCAATTTCAGCTCCTCTTACTAAAAATCTTAAGAAAGTCCAAAAGAATCGAAGAGAATTTCAACTATATTTTCTCAAATTCTGCATCTGTAACTAAAAATCATAAAAAAATACAAAGAAATTTAATTTAATTTCACCAAAATTTCTTCAATTTCAGTTCCTTCTACTAAAAATCTTATGAAAATCCAAAGGAATCGAAATGAATATCAAGTAAATTTACTCAAATTCTGCACCTTTCACTAAAAAACATAAAAAAATGCAAAAAGATTTAATTTAATTTTACCAACATTTCTTCAATTTCAGCTCCTCCTACTAAAAAACTTATTAAATCCAATTGAATGTAAGTGAATATCAACTAAATTTACTCATATTCTGTATCTGTAACTAAAAATCATAAAAAAATTCAAAAAGATTTATTTTAATTTTACCAACATTTCTTCAATTTCAGCTCGTTCTACTAAAAATCTTATGAAACTCAAAAGGAATCGAAGTGAATATCAACTAAATTTACTCATATTCTGTATCTGTAACTAAAAATCATAAAAAAATACAAAGAAATTTAATTTAATTTCACCAAAATTTCTTCAATTTCAGCTCCTCCTACTAAAAATCTTATGAAAATCCAATAGAATCTATGTGAATATCAACTGAATTTACTCAAATTCTGTATCTGTAACTAAAAATCATAAAAAAATTCAAAAAGATTTAATTTAATTTTACCAACATTTCTTCAATTTCAGCTCGTTCTACTAAAAATCTTATGAAACTCAAAAGGAATCGAAGTGAATATCAAGTAAATTTACTCAAATTCTGCACCTTTCACTAAAAAACATAAAAAAATTCAAAAAGATTTAATTTAATTTTACCAACTATTCTTCAATGTCAGCTCCTCCTACTAAAAATCTTATGAAAATCCAATTGAATCTAAGTGAATATCAACTAAATTTACTCATATTCTGTATCTGTAACTAAAAATCATAAAAAAATTCAAAATGATTTAATTTAATTTCACCAAAATTTTTTCAATTTCAGCTCCTCCTACAAAAAATCTTAAGAAAATTCAAAAGAATCGAAGTGAATTTCAACAGTATTTTCTCAAATTCAGCATCTGTAACTAAAAATCATAAAAAAATACAAAGAAATTTAATTTAATTTTACCAACATTTCTTCAATTTCAGCTCCTCCTACTAAAAATCTTATGAAAATCCAAAGGAATCAATGTGAATATCAAGTAAATTTACTCAAATTCTGCACCTTTCACTAAAAAACATAAAAAAATGCAAAAAGATTTAATTTAATTTTACCAACATTTCTTCAATTTCAGCTCCTACTAAAAATCTTATGAAAATCCAAAGGAATCGATGTGAATATCAACTAAATTTACTCAAATTCTGCATCTGTAACTAAAAATCATAAAAAAATTCATAAAGATTTAATTTAATTTTACCAACATTTCTTCAATTTCAGCTCCTACTAAAAATCTTATGAAAATCCAAAGGAATCGATGTGAATATCAACTAAATTTACTCAAATTCTGCATCTGTGACTAAAAATCATAAAAAAATTCAAAAAGATTTAATTTAATTTCACCACAATTTCTTCAATTTCAGCTCCTACTAAAAATCTTAAGAAAATGCAAAAGAATCGAAGTGAATTTCAACTATATTATCTCAAATTCTGCACCTTTCACTAAAAATCATAAAAAAATTCAAAAAGATTTAATTTAATTTTACCAACATTTCTTCAATTTCAGCTCCTCCTACTAAAAATCTTAAGAAAATCCAAAGGAATCAATGTGAATATCAAGTAAATTTACTCAAATTCTGCACCTTTCACTAAAAAACATAAAAAAATGCAAAAAGATTTAATTTAATTTTACCAACATTTCTTCAATTTCAGCTCCTCCTACTAAAAATCTTATGAAAATCCAATTGAATGTAAGTGAATATCAATTAAATTTACTCATATTCTGTATCTGTAACTAAAAATCATAAAAAAATTCAAAAAGATTTAATTTAATTTCACCAAAATTTTTTCAATTTCAGCTCCTCTTACTAAAAATCTTAAGAAAGTCCAAAAGAATCGAAGAGAATTTCAACTATATTTTCTCAAATTCTGCATCTGTAACTAAAAATCATAAAAAAATACAAAGAAATTTAATTTAATTTCACCAAAATTTCTTCAATTTCAGCTCCTTCTACTAAAAATCTTATGAAAATCCAAAGGAATCGAAGTGAATATCAAGTAAATTTACTCAAATTCTGCACCTTTCACTAAAAAACATAAAAAAATGCAAAAAGATTTAATTTAATTTTACCAACATTTCTTCAATTTCAGCTCCTCCTACTAAAAATCTTATGAAAATCCAAAGGAATCGAAGTGAATATCAACTAAATTTACTCAAATTCTGCATCTGTAACTAAAAATCATAAAAAAATTCAAAAAGATTTAATTTAATTTTACCAAAATTTCTTCAATTTCAGCTCGTTCTACTAAAAATCTTATGAAACTAAAAAGGAATTTAAGTGAATATCAACTAAATTTACTCATATTCTGTATCTGTAACTAAAAATCATAAAAAAATTCAAAAAGATTTAATTTAATTTCACCAAAATTTTTTCAATTTCAGCTCCTCTTACTAAAAATCTTAAGAAAGTCCAAAAGAATCGAAGAGAATTTCAACTATATTTTCTCAAATTCTGTATCTGTAACTAAAAATCATAAAAAAATACAAAGAAATTTAATTTAATTTCACCAAAATTTCTTCAATTTCAGTTCCTTCTACTAAAAATCTTATGAAAATCCAAAGGAATCGAAATGAATATCAAGTAAATTTACTCAAATTCTGCACCTTTCACTAAAAAACATAAAAAAATGCAAAAAGATTTAATTTAATTTTACCAACATTTCTTCAATTTCAGCTCCTCCTACTAAAAAACTTATGAAAATCCAATTGAATGTAAGTGAATATCAACTAAATTTACTCATATTCTGTATCTGTAACTAAAAATCATAAAAAAATTCAAAAAGATTTATTTTAATTTTACCAACATTTCTTCAATTTCAGCTCGTTCTACTAAAAATCTTATGAAACTCAAAAGGAATCGAAGTGAATATCAACTAAATTTACTCATATTCTGTATCTGTAACTAAAAATCATAAAAAAATACAAAGAAATTTAATTTAATTTCACCAAAATTTCTTCAATTTCAGCTCCTCCTACTAAAAATCTTATGAAAATCCAATAGAATCTATGTGAATATCAACTGAATTTACTCAAATTCTGTATCTGTAACTAAAAATCATAAAAAAATTCAAAAAGATTTAATTTAATTTTACCAACATTTCTTCAATTTCAGCTCGTTCTACTAAAAATCTTATGAAACTCAAAAGGAATCGAAGTGAATATCAAGTAAATTTACTCAAATTCTGCACCTTTCACTAAAAAACATAAAAAAATTCAAAAAGATTTAATTTAATTTTACCAACTATTCTTCAATGTCAGCTCCTCCTACTAAAAATCTTATGAAAATCCAATTGAATCTAAGTGAATATCAACTAAATTTACTCATATTCTGTATCTGTAACTAAAAATCATAAAAAAATTCATAAAGATTTAATTTAATTTCACCACAATTTCTTCAATTTCAGCTCCTACTAAAAATCTTAAGAAAATGCAAAAGAATCGAAGTGAATTTCAACTATATTATCTCAAATTCTGCACCTTTCACTAAAAATCATAAAAAAATTCAAAAAGATTTAATTTAATTTTACCAACATTTCTTCAATTTCAGCTCCTCCTACTAAAAATCTTAAGAAAATCCAAAGGAATCAAAGTGAATATCAAGTAAATTTACTCAAATTCTGCACCTTTCACTAAAAAACATAAAAAAATGCAAAAAGATTTAATTTAATTTTACCAACATTTCTTCAATTTCAGCTCCTCCTACTAAAAATCTTATGAAAATCCAAAGGAATCGAAGTGAATATCAAGTAAATTTACTCAAATTCTGCACCTTTCACTAAAAAACATAAAAAAATTCAAAAAGATTTAATTTAATTTTACCAACTATTCTTCAATTTCAGCTCCTCCTACTAAAAATCTTATGAAAATGCAATTGAATCTAAGTGAATATCAACTAAATTTACTCATATTCTGTATCTGTAACTAAAAATCATAAAAAATTTCAAAATGATTTAATTTAATTTCACCAAAATTTTTTCAATTTCAGCTCCTCCTACAAAAAATCTTAAGAAAATTCAAAAGTATCGAAGTGAATTTCAACTGTATTTTCTAAAATTCAGCATCTGTAACTAAAAATCATAAAAAAATACAAAGAAATTTAATTTAATTTCACCAAAATTTCTTCAATTTCAGCTCCTTCTAATAAAAATCTTATGAAAATCCAAAGGAATCGAAGTGAATATCAAGTAAATTTACTCCAATTCTGCACCTTTCACTAAAAATCATAAAAAAATTCAAAAAGATTTAATTTAATTTTACCAACATTTCTTCAATTTCAGCTCCTCCTACTAAAAATCTTAAGAAAATCCAAAGGAATCAAAGTGAATATCAAGTAAATTTACTCAAATTCTGCACCTTTCACTAAAAAACATAAAAAAATCCAAAAAGATTTAATTTAATTTTACCAACATTTCTTCAATTTCAGCTCCTCCTACTAAAAATCTTATGAAAATCCAAAGGAATCGAAGTGAATATCAAGTAAATTTACTCCAATTCTGCACCTTTCACTAAAAATCATAAAAAAATTCAAAAAGATTTAATTTAATTTTACCAACATTTCTTCAATTTCAGCTCCTCCTACTAAAAATCTTATGAAAATCGAAAAGAATCGAAGTGAATATCAACTAAATTTACTCAAATTCTGTATCTGTAACTAAAAATCATAAAAAAATTCAAAAAGATTTAATTTAATTTTACCACAATTTCTTCAATTTCAGCTCCTTCTACTAAAAATCATATGAAAATCCAAAGCAATCGAAGTGAATATCAACTAAATCTACTCAAATTCTGCATCTGTAACTAAAAATCATAAAAAAATACAAAGAAATTTAATTTAATTTCACCAAAATTTCTTCAATTTCAGCTCCTTCTACTAAAAATCTTATGAAAATCCAAAGGAATCGAAGTGAATATCAAGTAAATTTACTCAAATTCTGCACCTTTCACTAAAAACATAAAAAAATTCAAAAAGATTTAATTTAATTTTACCAACTATTCTTCAATTTCAGCTCCTCCTACTAAAAATCTTATGAAAATCCAATTGAATCTAAGTGAATATCAACTAAATTTACTCATATTCTGTATCTGTAACTAAAAATCATACAAAATTTCAAAATGATTTAATTTAATTTCACCAAAATTTCTTCAATTTCAGCTCCTTCTACTAAAAATCTTATGAAAATCCAAAGGAATCGAAGTGAATATCAAGTAAATTTACTCCAATTCTGCACCTTTCACTAAAAATCATAAAAAAATTCAAAAAGATTTAATTTAATTTTACCAACATTTCTTCAAATTCAGCTCCTCCTACTAAAAATCTTATGAAAATCCAAAAGAATCGAAGTGAATATCAACTAAATTTACTCAAATTCTGCATCTGTAACAAAAAATCATAAAAAAATTCAAAAAGATTTAATTTAATTTCAGCAAAATTTTTTCAATTTCAGCTCCTCCTACTAAAAATCTTAAGAAAATCCAACAGAATCGAAGTGAATTTCAACTATATTTTCTCAAATTCTGCATCTGTAACTAAAAATCATAAAAAAAAACAAAGAAATTTAATTTAATTTCACCAAAACTTCTTCAATTTCAGCTCCTTCTACTAAAAATCTTATGAAAATCAAAGGGAATCGAAGTGAATATCAACTAAATTTACTCAAATTCTGCATCTGTAACTAAAAATGATAAAAAAATTCAAAAAGATTTAATTTAATTTCAGCAATATTTTTTCAATTTCAGCTCCTCCTACTAAACATCTTAAGAAAATGGAATAGAATCGAAGTGAATTTCAACTATATTTTCTCAAATTCTGCATCTGTAACTAAAAATCATAAAAAAATACAAAGAAATTTCATTTAATTTCACCAAAATTTCTTCAATTTCAGCTCCTTCTACTAAAAATCTTATGAAAATCCAAAGGAATCGAAGTGAATATCAAGTAAACTTACTCAAATTCTGCACCTTTCACTAAAAATCATAAAAAAATTCAAAAAGATTTAATTTAATTTTAATAACATTTCTTCAATTTCAGCTCCTCCTACTAAAAATCTTATGAAAATCCAAAGGAATCGAAGTGAATATCAACTAAATTTACTCAAATTCTGCATCTGTAACAAAAAATCATAAAAAAATTCAAAAAGATTTAATTTAATTTTAGCAAAATTTCTTCAATTTCAGCTCCTTCTACTAAAAATCTTATGAAAATCCAAAGGAATCGAAGTGAATATCAAGTAAATTTACTCAAATTCTGCACCTTTCACTAAAAAACATAAAAAAATTCAAAAAGATTTAATTTAAGTTTACCACAATTTCTTCAATTTCAGCACCTTCTACTAAAAATCTTATGAAAATCAAAAAGAATCGAAGTGAATATCAACTAAATTTACTCAAATTCTGCATCTGTAACTAAAAATCATAAAAAAATTCAAAAAGATTTAATTTAATTTTAGCAAAATTTCTTTAATTTCAGCTCCTCTTACTAAAAATCTTATGAAAATCCAAAGGAATCGAAGTGAATATCAAGTAAATTTACTCAAATTCTGCACCTTTCACTAAAAAACATAAAAAAATTCAAAAAGATTTAATTTAATTTTACCAACATTTCTTCAATTTCAGCTCCTCCTACTAAAAATCTTATGAAAATCCAATTGAATCTAAGTGAATATCAACTAAATTTACTCGTATTCTGTATCTGTAATTAAAAATCATAAAAAAATTCAAAAAGATTTAATTTAATTTCACCAAAATTTTTTCAATTTCAGCTCCTCCTATAAAAAATCTTAAGAAAATTCAAAAGAATCGAAGTGAATTTCAACAATATTTTCTCAAATTCTGCACCTGTAACTAAAATTCATAAAAAAATACAAAGAAATTTAATTTAATTTTAGCAAAATTTCTTCAATTTCAGCTCCTCCTACTAAAAATCTTATGAAAATCCAATTGAATCTAAGTGAATATCAACTAAATTTACTCATATTCTGTATCTGTAACTAAAAATCATAAAAAAATTCAAAATGATTTAATTTAATTTCACCAAAATTTTTTCAATTTCAGCTCCTCCTACAAAAAATCTTAAGAAAATTCAAAAGAATCGAAGTGAATTTCAACTGTATTTTCTCAAATTCAGCATCTGTAACTAAAAATCATAAAAAAATACAAAGAAATTTAATTTAATTTTACCAACATTTCTTCAATTTCAGCTCCTCCTACTAAAAATCTTATGAAAATCCAAAGGAATCGAAGTGAATATCAACTAAATTTACTCAAATTCTGCATCTGTAACTAAAAATCATAAAAAAATTCAAAAAGATTTAATTTAAGTTTACCACAATTTCTTCAATTTCAGCTCCTTCTACTAAAAATCTTATGAAAATCAAAAGGAATCGAAGTGAATATCAACTAAATTTACTCAAATTCTGCATCTGTAACTAAAAATCATAAAAAAATTCAAAAAGATTTAATTTAATTTCAGCAATATTTTTTCAATTTCAGCTCCTTCTACTAAAAATCTTATGAAAATCCAAAGGAATCGAAGTGAATATCAAGTAAATTTACTCCAATCCTGCATCTGTAACTAAAAACCATAAAAAAATACAAAGAAATTTAATTTAATTTCGCCAAAATTTCTTCAATTTCAGCTCCTTCTACTAAAAATCTTATGAAAATCCAAAGGAATCGAAGTGAATATCAACTAAATTTACTCAAATTCTGCATCTGTAACTAAAAATCATAAAAAAATTCATAAAGATTTAATTTAATTTTACCACAATTTCTTCAATTTCAGCTCCTTCTACTAAAAATCTCATGAAAATCAAAAGGAATCGAAGTGAATATCAACTAAATTTACTCAAATTCTGCATCTGTAACTAAAAATCATAAAAAAATTTTACAAAATTTAATTTAATTTCAGCAAAATTTTTTCAATTTCGGCTCCTCCTACTAAACATCTTAAGAAAATCCAAAAGAATCGAAGTGAATTTCAACTATATTTTCTCAAATTCTGCATCTGTAACTAAAAATCATAAAAAAATACAAAGAAATTTAATTTACTTTCACCAAAATTTCTTCAATTTCAGCTCCTCCTACTAAAAATCTTATGAAAATCCAATTGAATCTAAGTGAATATCAACTAAATTTACTCATATTCTGTATCTGTAACTAAAAATCATAAAAAATTCAAAAAGGTTTAATTTAATTTCACCAAAATTTTTTCAATTTCAGCTCCTCCTACAAAAAATCTTAAGAAAATTCCAAAGAATCGAAGTGAATTTCAACAATATTTTCTCAAATTCTGCACCTGTAACTAAAATTCATAAAAAAATACAAAGAAATTTAATTTAATTTTAGCAAAATTTCTTCAATTTCAGCTCCTCCTACTTAAAATCTTATGAAAATCCAAAGGAATCGAAGTGAATATCAACTAAATTTACTCAAATTCTGCATCTGTAACTAAAAATCATAAAAAAATACAAAGAAATTTAATTTAGTTTCACCAAAATTTCTTCAATTTCAGCTCCTTCTACTAAAAATCTTATGAAAATCCAAAGGAATCGAAGTGAATATCAAGTAAATTTACTCAAATTCTGCACCTTTCACTAAAAATCATAAAAAAATTCAAAAAGATTTAATTTAATTTTACCAACATTTCTTCAATTTCAGCTCCTCCTACTAAAAATCTTATGAAAATCCAAAGGAATCGAAGTGAATATCAACTAAATTTACTCAAATTCTGCATCTGTAACTAAAAATCATAAAAAAATTCATAAAGATTTAATTTAATTTTACCAACATTTCTTCAATTTCAGCTCCTACTAAAAATCTTATGAAAATCCAAAGGAATCGATGTGAATATCAACTAAATTTACTCAAATTCTGCATCTGTGACTAAAAATCATAAAAAAATTCAAAAAGATTTAATTTAATTTCACCACAATTTCTTCAATTTCAGCTCCTACTAAAAATCTTAAGAAAATGCAAAAGAATCGAAGTGAATTTCAACTATATTATCTCAAATTATGCACCTTTCACTAAAAAACATAAAAAAATGCAAAAAGATTTAATTTAATTTTACCAACATTTCTTCAATTTCAGCTCCTCCTACTAAAAATCTTATGAAAATCCAATTGAATGTAAGTGAATATCAATTAAATTTACTCATATTCTGTATCTGTAACTAAAAATCATAAAAAAATTCAAAAAGATTTAATTTAATTTCACCAAAATTTTTTCAATTTCAGCTCCTCTTACTAAAAATCTTAAGAAAGTCCAAAAGAATCGAAGAGAATTTCAACTATATTTTCTCAAATTCTGCATCTGTAACTAAAAATCATAAAAAAATACAAAGAAATTTAATTTAATTTCACCAAAATTTCTTCAATTTCAGCTCCTTCTACTAAAAATCTTATGAAAATCCAAAGGAATCGAAATGAATATCAAGTAAATTTACTCAAATTCTGCACCTTTCACTAAAAAACATAAAAAAATGCAAAAAGATTTAATTTAATTTTACCAACATTTCTTCAATTTCAGCTCCTCCTACTAAAAAACTTATGAAAATCCAATTGAATGTAAGTGAATATCAACTAAATTTACTCATATTCTGTATCTGTAACTAAAAATCATAAAAAAATTCAAAAAGATTTATTTTAATTTTACCAACATTTCTTCAATTTCAGCTCGTTCTACTAAAAATCTTATGAAACTCAAAAGGAATCGAAGTGAATATCAACTAAATTTACTCATATTCTGTATCTGTAACTAAAAATCATAAAAAAATACAAAGAAATTTAATTTAATTTCACCAAAATTTCTTCAATTTCAGCTCCTCCTACTAAAAATCTTATGAAAATCCAATAGAATCTATGTGAATATCAACTGAATTTACTCAAATTCTGTATCTGTAACTAAAAATCATAAAAAAATTCAAAAAGATTTAATTTAATTTTACCAACATTTCTTCAATTTCAGCTCGTTCTACTAAAAATCTTATGAAACTCAAAAGGAATCGAAGTGAATATCAAGTAAATTTACTCAAATTCTGCACCTTTCACTAAAAAACATAAAAAAATTCAAAAAGATTTAATTTAATTTTACCAACTATTCTTCAATGTCAGCTCCTCCTACTAAAAATCTTATGAAAATCCAATTGAATCTAAGTGAATATCAACTAAATTTACTCATATTCTGTATCTGTAACTAAAAATCATAAAAAAATTCATAAAGATTTAATTTAATTTCACCACAATTTCTTCAATTTCAGCTCCTACTAAAAATCTTAAGAAAATGCAAAAGAATCGAAGTGAATTTCAACTATATTATCTCAAATTCTGCACCTTTCACTAAAAATCATAAAAAAATTCAAAAAGATTTAATTTAATTTTACCAACATTTCTTCAATTTCAGCTCCTCCTACTAAAAATCTTAAGAAAATCCAAAGGAATCAAAGTGAATATCAAGTAAATTTACTCAAATTCTGCACCTTTCACTAAAAAACATAAAAAAATGCAAAAAGATTTAATTTAATTTTACCAACATTTCTTCAATTTCAGCTCCTCCTACTAAAAATCTTATGAAAATCCAAAGGAATCGAAGTGAATATCAAGTAAATTTACTCAAATTCTGCACCTTTCACTAAAAAACAAAAAAATTCAAAAAGATTTAATTTAATTTTACCAACTATTCTTCAATTTCAGCTCCTCCTACTAAAAATCTTATGAAAATCCAATTGAATCTAAGTGAATATCAACTAAATTTACTCATATTCTGTATCTGTAACTAAAAATCATAAAAAATTTCAAAATGATTTAATTTAATTTCACCAAAATTTTTTCAATTTCAGCTCCTCCTACAAAAAATCTTAAGAAAATTCAAAAGTATCGAAGTGAATTTCAACTGTATTTTCTAAAATTCAGCATCTGTAACTAAAAATCATAAAAAAATACAAAGAAATTTAATTTAATTTCACCAAAATTTCTTCAATTTCAGCTCCTTCTAATAAAAATCTTATGAAAATCCAAAGGAATCGAAGTGAATATCAAGTAAATTTACTCCAATTCTGCACCTTTCACTAAAAATCATAAAAAAATTCAAAAAGATTTAATTTAATTTTACCAACATTTCTTCAATTTCAGCTCCTCCTACTAAAAATCTTAAGAAAATCCAAAGGAATCAAAGTGAATATCAAGTAAATTTACTCAAATTCTGCACCTTTCACTAAAAAACATAAAAAAATGCAAAAAGATTTAATTTAATTTTACCAACATTTCTTCAATTTCAGCTCCTCCTACTAAAAATCTTATGAAAATCCAAAGGAATCGAAGTGAATATCAAGTAAATTTACTCCAATTCTGCACCTTTCACTAAAAATCATAAAAAAATTCAAAAAGATTTAATTTAATTTTACCAACATTTCTTCAATTTCAGCTCCTCCTACTAAAAATCTTATGAAAATCGAAAAGAATCGAAGTGAATATCAACTAAATTTACTCAAATTCTGTATCTGTAACTAAAAATCATAAAAAAATTCAAAAAGATTTAATTTAATTTTACCACAATTTCTTCAATTTCAGCTCCTTCTACTAAAAATCATATGAAAATCCAAAGCAATCGAAGTGAATATCAACTAAATCTACTCAAATTCTGCATCTGTAACTAAAAATCATAAAAAAATACAAAGAAATTTAATTTAATTTCACCAAAATTTCTTCAATTTCAGCTCCTTCTACTAAAAATCTTATGAAAATCCAAAGGAATCGAAGTGAATATCAAGTAAATTTACTCAAATTCTGCACCTTTCACTAAAAACATAAAAAAATTCAAAAAGATTTAATTTAATTTTACCAACTATTCTTCAATTTCAGCTCCTCCTACTAAAAATCTTATGAAAATCCAATTGAATCTAAGTGAATATCAACTAAATTTACTCATATTCTGTATCTGTAACTAAAAATCATACAAAATTTCAAAATGATTTAATTTAATTTCACCAAAATTTCTTCAATTTCAGCTCCTTCTACTAAAAATCTTATGAAAATCCAAAGGAATCGAAGTGAATATCAAGTAAATTTACTCCAATTCTGCACCTTTCACTAAAAATCATAAAAAAATTCAAAAAGATTTAATTTAATTTTACCAACATTTCTTCAAATTCAGCTCCTCCTACTAAAAATCTTATGAAAATCCAAAAGAATCGAAGTGAATATCAACTAAATTTACTCAAATTCTGCATCTGTAACAAAAAATCATAAAAAAATTCAAAAAGATTTAATTTAATTTCAGCAAAATTTTTTCAATTTCAGCTCCTCCTACTAAAAATCTTAAGAAAATCCAACAGAATCGAAGTGAATTTCAACTATATTTTCTCAAATTCTGCATCTGTAACTAAAAATCATAAAAAAAAACAAAGAAATTTAATTTAATTTCACCAAAACTTCTTCAATTTCAGCTCCTTCTACTAAAAATCTTATGAAAATCAAAGGGAATCGAAGTGAATATCAACTAAATTTACTCAAATTCTGCATCTGTAACTAAAAATGATAAAAAAATTCAAAAAGATTTAATTTAATTTCAGCAATATTTTTTCAATTTCAGCTCCTCCTACTAAACATCTTAAGAAAATGGAATAGAATCGAAGTGAATTTCAACTATATTTTCTCAAATTCTGCATCTGTAACTAAAAATCATAAAAAAATACAAAGAAATTTCATTTAATTTCACCAAAATTTCTTCAATTTCAGCTCCTTCTACTAAAAATCTTATGAAAATCCAAAGGAATCGAAGTGAATATCAAGTAAACTTACTCAAATTCTGCACCTTTCACTAAAAATCATAAAAAAATTCAAAAAGATTTAATTTAATTTTAATAACATTTCTTCAATTTCAGCTCCTCCTACTAAAAATCTTATGAAAATCCAAAGGAATCGAAGTGAATATCAACTAAATTTACTCAAATTCTGCATCTGTAACAAAAAATCATAAAAAAATTCAAAAAGATTTAATTTAATTTTAGCAAAATTTCTTCAATTTCAGCTCCTTCTACTAAAAATCTTATGAAAATCCAAAGGAATCGAAGTGAATATCAAGTAAATTTACTCAAATTCTGCACCTTTCACTAAAAAACATAAAAAAATTCAAAAAGATTTAATTTAAGTTTACCACAATTTCTTCAATTTCAGCACCTTCTACTAAAAATCTTATGAAAATCAAAAAGAATCGAAGTGAATATCAACTAAATTTACTCAAATTCTGCATCTGTAACTAAAAATCATAAAAAAATTCAAAAAGATTTAATTTAATTTTAGCAAAATTTCTTTAATTTCAGCTCCTCTTACTAAAAATCTTATGAAAATCCAAAGGAATCGAAGTGAATATCAAGTAAATTTACTCAAATTCTGCACCTTTCACTAAAAAACATAAAAAAATTCAAAAAGATTTAATTTAATTTTACCAACATTTCTTCAATTTCAGCTCCTCCTACTAAAAATCTTATGAAAATCCAATTGAATCTAAGTGAATATCAACTAAATTTACTCATATTCTGTATCTGTAATTAAAAATCATAAAAAAATTCAAAAAGATTTAATTTAATTTCACCAAAATTTTTTCAATTTCAGCTCCTCCTATAAAAAATCTTAAGAAAATTCAAAAGAATCGAAGTGAATTTCAACAATATTTTCTCAAATTCTGCACCTGTAACTAAAATTCATAAAAAAATACAAAGAAATTTAATTTAATTTTAGCAAAATTTCTTCAATTTCAGCTCCTCCTACTAAAAATCTTATGAAAATCCAATTGAATCTAAGTGAATATCAACTAAATTTACTCATATTCTGTATCTGTAACTAAAAATCATAAAAAAATTCAAAATGATTTAATTTAATTTCACCAAAATTTTTTCAATTTCAGCTCCTCCTACAAAAAATCTTAAGAAAATTCAAAAGAATCGAAGTGAATTTCAACAGTATTTTCTCAAATTCAGCATCTGTAACTAAAAATCATAAAAAAATACAAAGAAATTTAATTTAATTTTACCAACATTTCTTCAATTTCAGCTCCTCCTACTAAAAATCTTATGAAAATCCAAAGGAATCGAAGTGAATATCAAGTAAATTTACTCAAATTCTGCACCTTTCACTAAAAAACATAAAAAAATTCAAAAAGATTTAATTTAATTTTACCAACTATTCTTCAATTTCAGCTCCTCCTACTAAAAATCTTATGAAAATCCAATTGAATCTAAGTGAATATCAACTAAATTTACTCATATTCTGTATCTGTAACTAAAAATCATAAAAAATTTCAAAATGATTTAATTTAATTTCACCAAAATTTTTTCAATTTCAGCTCCTCCTACAAAAAATCTTAAGAAAATTCAAAAGTATCGAAGTGAATTTCAACTGTATTTTCTAAAATTCAGCATCTGTAACTAAAAATCATAAAAAAATACAAAGAAATTTAATTTAATTTCACCAAAATTTCTTCAATTTCAGCTCCTTCTAATAAAAATCTTATGAAAATCCAAAGGAATCGAAGTGAATATCAAGTAAATTTACTCCAATTCTGCACCTTTCACTAAAAATCATAAAAAAATTCAAAAAGATTTAATTTAATTTTACCAACATTTCTTCAATTTCAGCTCCTCCTACTAAAAATCTTAAGAAAATCCAAAGGAATCAAAGTGAATATCAAGTAAATTTACTCAAATTCTGCACCTTTCACTAAAAAACATAAAAAAATTCAAAAAGATTTAATTTAATTTTACCAACATTTCTTCAATTTCAGCTCCTCCTACTAAAAATCTTATGAAAATCCAAAGGAATCGAAGTGAATATCAAGTAAACTTACTCAAATTCTGCACCTTTCACTAAAAATCATAAAAAAATTCAAAAAGATTTAATTTAATTTTAATAACATTTCTTCAATTTCAGCTCCTCCTACTAAAAATCTTATGAAAATCCAAAGGAATCGAAGTGAATATCAACTAAATTTACTCAAATTCTGCATCTGTAACAAAAAATCATAAAAAAATTCAAAAAGATTTAATTTAATTTTAGCAAAATTTCTTCAATTTCAGCTCCTTCTACTAAAAATCTTATGAAAATCCAAAGGAATCGAAGTGAATATCAAGTAAATTTACTCAAATTCTGCACCTTTCACTAAAAAACATAAAAAAATTCAAAAAGATTTAATTTAAGTTTACCACAATTTCTTCAATTTCAGCACCTTCTACTAAAAATCTTATGAAAATCAAAAAGAATCGAAGTGAATATCAACTAAATTTACTCAAATTCTGCATCTGTAACTAAAAATCATAAAAAAATTCAAAAAGATTTAATTTAATTTTAGCAAAATTTCTTTAATTTCAGCTCCTCTTACTAAAAATCTTATGAAAATCCAAAGGAATCGAAGTGAATATCAAGTAAATTTACTCAAATTCTGCACCTTTCACTAAAAAACATAAAAAAATTCAAAAAGATTTAATTTAATTTTACCAACATTTCTTCAATTTCAGCTCCTCCTACTAAAAATCTTATGAAAATCCAATTGAATCTAAGTGAATATCAACTAAATTTACTCATATTCTGTATCTGTAATTAAAAATCATAAAAAAATTCAAAAAGATTTAATTTAATTTCACCAAAATTTTTTCAATTTCAGCTCCTCCTATAAAAAATCTTAAGAAAATTCAAAAGAATCGAAGTGAATTTCAACAATATTTTCTCAAATTCTGCACCTGTAACTAAAATTCATAAAAAAATACAAAGAAATTTAATTTAATTTTAGCAAAATTTCTTCAATTTCAGCTCCTCCTACTAAAAATCTTATGAAAATCCAATTGAATCTAAGTGAATATCAACTAAATTTACTCATATTCTGTATCTGTAACTAAAAATCATAAAAAAATTCAAAATGATTTAATTTAATTTCACCAAAATTTTTTCAATTTCAGCTCCTCCTACAAAAAATCTTAAGAAAATTCAAAAGAATCGAAGTGAATTTCAACTGTATTTTCTCAAATTCAGCATCTGTAACTAAAAATCATAAAAAAATACAAAGAAATTTAATTTAATTTTACCAACATTTCTTCAATTTCAGCTCCTCCTACTAAAAATCTTATGAAAATGCAATTGAATCTAAGTGAATATCAACTAAATTTACTCAAATTCTGCATCTGTAACTAAAAATCATAAAAAAATTCAAAAAGATTTAATTTAAGTTTACCACAATTTCTTCAATTTCAGCTCCTTCTACTAAAAATCTTATGAAAATCAAAAGGAATCGAAGTGAATATCAACTAAATTTACTCAAATTCTGCATCTGTAACTAAAAATCATAAAAAAATTCAAAAAGATTTAATTTAATTTCAGCAATATTTTTTCAATTTCAGCTCCTTCTACTAAAAATCTTATGAAAATCCAAAGGAATCGAAGTGAATATCAAGTAAATTTACTCCAATCCTGCATCTGTAACTAAAAACCATAAAAAAATACAAAGAAATTTAATTTAATTTCGCCAAAATTTCTTCAATTTCAGCTCCTTCTACTAAAAATCTTATGAAAATCCAAAGGAATCGAAGTGAATATCAACTAAATTTACTCAAATTCTGCATCTGTAACTAAAAATCATAAAAAAATTCATAAAGATTTAATTTAATTTTACCACAATTTCTTCAATTTCAGCTCCTTCTACTAAAAATCTCATGAAAATCAAAAGGAATCGAAGTGAATATCAACTAAATTTACTCAAATTCTGCATCTGTAACTAAAAATCATAAAAAAATTTTACAAAATTTAATTTAATTTCAGCAAAATTTTTTCAATTTCGGCTCCTCCTACTAAACATCTTAAGAAAATCCAAAAGAATCGAAGTGAATTTCAACTATATTTTCTCAAATTCTGCATCTGTAACTAAAAATCATAAAAAAATACAAAGAAATTTAATTTACTTTCACCAAAATTTCTTCAATTTCAGCTCCTCCTACTAAAAATCTTATGAAAATCCAATTGAATCTAAGTGAATATCAACTAAATTTACTCATATTCTGTATCTGTAACTAAAAATCATAAAAAATTCAAAAAGGTTTAATTTAATTTCACCAAAATTTTTTCAATTTCAGCTCCTCCTACAAAAAATCTTAAGAAAATTCCAAAGAATCGAAGTGAATTTCAACAATATTTTCTCAAATTCTGCACCTGTAACTAAAATTCATAAAAAAATACAAAGAAATTTAATTTAATTTTAGCAAAATTTCTTCAATTTCAGCTCCTCCTACTTAAAATCTTATGAAAATCCAAAGGAATCGAAGTGAATATCAACTAAATTTACTCAAATTCTGCATCTGTAACTAAAAATCATAAAAAAATACAAAGAAATTTAATTTAGTTTCACCAAAATTTCTTCAATTTCAGCTCCTTCTACTAAAAATCTTATGAAAATCCAAAGGAATCGAAGTGAATATCAAGTAAATTTACTCAAATTCTGCACCTTTCACTAAAAATCATAAAAAAATTCAAAAAGATTTAATTTAATTTTACCAACATTTCTTCAATTTCAGCTCCTCCTACTAAAAATCTTATGAAAATCCAAAGGAATCGAAGTGAATATCAACTAAATTTACTCAAATTCTGCATCTGTAACTAAAAATCATAAAAAAATTCATAAAGATTTAATTTAATTTTACCAACATTTCTTCAATTTCAGCTCCTACTAAAAATCTTATGAAAATCCAAAGGAATCGATGTGAATATCAACTAAATTTACTCAAATTCTGCATCTGTGACTAAAAATCATAAAAAAATTCAAAAAGATTTAATTTAATTTCACCACAATTTCTTCAATTTCAGCTCCTACTAAAAATCTTAAGAAAATGCAAAAGAATCGAAGTGAATTTCAACTATATTATCTCAAATTATGCACCTTTCACTAAAAAACATAAAAAAATGCAAAAAGATTTAATTTAATTTTACCAACATTTCTTCAATTTCAGCTCCTCCTACTAAAAATCTTATGAAAATCCAATTGAATGTAAGTGAATATCAATTAAATTTACTCATATTCTGTATCTGTAACTAAAAATCATAAAAAAATTCAAAAAGATTTAATTTAATTTCACCAAAATTTTTTCAATTTCAGCTCCTCTTACTAAAAATCTTAAGAAAGTCCAAAAGAATCGAAGAGAATTTCAACTATATTTTCTCAAATTCTGCATCTGTAACTAAAAATCATAAAAAAATACAAAGAAATTTAATTTAATTTCACCAAAATTTCTTCAATTTCAGCTCCTTCTACTAAAAATCTTATGAAAATCCAAAGGAATCGAAATGAATATCAAGTAAATTTACTCAAATTCTGCACCTTTCACTAAAAAACATAAAAAAATGCAAAAAGATTTAATTTAATTTTACCAACATTTCTTCAATTTCAGCTCCTCCTACTAAAAAACTTATGAAAATCCAATTGAATGTAAGTGAATATCAACTAAATTTACTCATATTCTGTATCTGTAACTAAAAATCATAAAAAAATTCAAAAAGATTTATTTTAATTTTACCAACATTTCTTCAATTTCAGCTCGTTCTACTAAAAATCTTATGAAACTCAAAAGGAATCGAAGTGAATATCAACTAAATTTACTCATATTCTGTATCTGTAACTAAAAATCATAAAAAAATACAAAGAAATTTAATTTAATTTCACCAAAATTTCTTCAATTTCAGCTCCTCCTACTAAAAATCTTATGAAAATCCAATAGAATCTATGTGAATATCAACTGAATTTACTCAAATTCTGTATCTGTAACTAAAAATCATAAAAAAATTCAAAAAGATTTAATTTAATTTTACCAACATTTCTTCAATTTCAGCTCGTTCTACTAAAAATCTTATGAAACTCAAAAGGAATCGAAGTGAATATCAAGTAAATTTACTCAAATTCTGCACCTTTCACTAAAAAACATAAAAAAATTCAAAAAGATTTAATTTAATTTTACCAACTATTCTTCAATGTCAGCTCCTCCTACTAAAAATCTTATGAAAATCCAATTGAATCTAAGTGAATATCAACTAAACTTACTCATATTCTGTATCTGTAACTAAAAATCATAAAAAAATTCATAAAGGTTTAATTTAATTTCACCACAATTTCTTCAATTTCAGCTCCTACTAAAAATCTTAAGAAAATGCAAAAGAATCGAAGTGAATTTCAACTATATTATCTCAAATTCTGCACCTTTCACTAAAAATCATAAAAAAATTCAAAAAGATTTAATTTAATTTTACCTACATTTCTTCAATTTCAGCTCCTCCTACTAAAAATCTTATGAAAATCCAAAGGAATCGAAGTGAATATCAAGTAAATTTACTCCAATTCTGCACCTTTCACTAAAAATCATAAAAAAATTCAAAAAGATTTAATTTAATTTTACCAACATTTCTTCAATTTCAGCTCCTCCTACTAAAAATCTTATGAAAATCGAAAAGAATCGAAGTGAATATCAACTAAATTTACTCAAATTCTGTATCTGTAACTAAAAATCATAAAAAAATTCAAAAAGATTTAATTTAATTTTACCACAATTTCTTCAATTTCAGCTCCTTCTACTAAAAATCATATGAAAATCCAAAGCTATCGAAGTGAATATCAACTAAATCTACTCAAATTCTGCATCTGTAACTAAAAATCATAAAAAAATACAAAGAAATTTAATTTAATTTCACCAAAATTTCTTCAATTTCAGCTCCTTCTACTAAAAATCTTATGAAAATCCAAAGGAATCGAAGTGAATATCAAGTAAATTTACTCAAATTCTGCACCTTTCACTAAAAACATAAAAAAATTCAAAAAGATTTAATTTAATTTTACCAACTATTCTTCAATTTCAGCTCCTCCTACTAAAAATCTTATGAAAATCCAATTGAATCTAAGTGAATATCAACTAAATTTACTCATATTCTGTATCTGTAACTAAAAATCATACAAAATTTCAAAATGATTTAATTTAATTTCACCAAAATTTCTTCAATTTCAGCTCCTTCTACTAAAAATCTTATGAAAATCCAAAGGAATCGAAGTGAATATCAAGTAAATTTACTCCAATTCTGCACCTTTCACTAAAAATCATAAAAAAATTCAAAAAGATTTAATTTAATTTTACCAACATTTCTTCAAATTCAGCTCCTCCTACTAAAAATCTTATGAAAATCCAAAAGAATCGAAGTGAATATCAACTAAATTTACTCAAATTCTGCATCTGTAACAAAAAATCATAAAAAAATTCAAAAAGATTTAATTTAATTTCAGCAAAATTTTTTCAATTTCAGCTCCTCCTACTAAAAATCTTAAGAAAATCCAACAGAATCGAAGTGAATTTCAACTATATTTTCTCAAATTCTGCATCTGTAACTAAAAATCATAAAAAAAAACAAAGAAATTTAATTTAATTTCACCAAAACTTCTTCAATTTCAGCTCCTTCTACTAACAATCTTATGAAAATCAAAGGGAATCGAAGTGAATATCAACTAAATTTACTCAAATTCTGCATCTGTAACTAAAAATGATAAAAAAATTCAAAAAGATTTAATTTAATTTCAGCAATATTTTTTCAATTTCAGCTCCTCCTACTAAACATCTTAAGAAAATGGAATAGAATCGAAGTGAATTTCAACTATATTTTCTCAAATTCTGCATCTGTAACTAAAAATCATAAAAAAATACAAAGAAATTTCATTTAATTTCACCAAAATTTCTTCAATTTCAGCTCCTTCTACTAAAAATCTTATGAAAATCCAAAGGAATCGAAGTGAATATCAAGTAAACTTACTCAAATTCTGCACCTTTCACTAAAAATCATAAAAAAATTCAAAAAGATTTAATTTAATTTTAATAACATTTCTTCAATTTCAGCTCCTCCTACTAAAAATCTTATGAAAATCCAAAGGAATCGAAGTGAATATCAACTAAATTTACTCAAATTCTGCATCTGTAACAAAAAATCATAAAAAAATTCAAAAAGATTTAATTTAAGTTTACCACAATTTCTTCAATTTCAGCACCTTCTACTAAAAATCTTATGAAAATCAAAAAGAATCGAAGTGAATATCAACTAAATTTACTCAAATTCTGCATCTGTAACTAAAAATCATAAAAAAATTCAAAAAGATTTAATTTAATTTTACCAACATTTCTTCAATTTCAGCTCCTCCTACTAAAAATCTTAAGAAAATCCAAAGGAATCAAAGTGAATATCAAGTAAATTTACTCAAATTCTGCACCTTTCACTAAAAAACATAAAAAAATGCAAAAAGATTTAATTTAATTTTACCAACATTTCTTCAATTTCAGCTCCTCCTACTAAAAATCTTATGAAAATCCAAAGGAATCGAAGTGAATATCAAGTAAACTTACTCAAATTCTGCACCTTTCACTAAAAATCATAAAAAAATTCAAAAAGATTTAATTTAATTTTAATAACATTTCTTCAATTTCAGCTCCTCCTACTAAAAATCTTATGAAAATCCAAAGGAATCGAAGTGAATATCAACTAAATTTACTCAAATTCTGCATCTGTAACAAAAAATCATAAAAAAATTCAAAAAGATTTAATTTAATTTTAGCAAAATTTCTTCAATTTCAGCTCCTTCTACTAAAAATCTTATGAAAATCCAAAGGAATCGAAGTGAATATCAAGTAAACTTACTCAAATTCTGCACCTTTCACTAAAAATCATAAAAAAATTCAAAAAGATTTAATTTAATTTTAATAACATTTCTTCAATTTCAGCTCCTCCTAATAAAAATCTTATGAAAATCCAAAGGAATCGAAGTGAATATCAACTAAATTTACTCAAATTCTGCATCTGTAACAAAAAATCATAAAAAAATTCAAAAAGATTTAATTTAATTTTAGCAAAATTTCTTCAATTTCAGCTCCTTCTACTAAAAATCTTATGAAAATCCAAAGGGAATCGAAGTGAATATCAACTAAATTTACTCAAATTCTGCATCTGTAACTAAAAATGATAAAAAAATTCAAAAAGATTTAATTTAATTTCAGCAATATTTTTTCAATTTCAGCTCCTCCTACTAAACATCTTAAGAAAATGGAATAGAATCGAAGTGAATTTCAACTATATTTTCTCAAATTCTGCATCTGTAACTAAAAATCATAAAAAAATACAAAGAAATTTCATTTAATTTCACCAAAATTTCTTCAATTTCAGCTCCTTCTACTAAAAATCTTATGAAAATCCAAAGGAATCGAAGTGAATATCAAGTAAACTTACTCAAATTCTGCACCTTTCACTAAAAATCATAAAAAAATTCAAAAAGATTTAATTTAATTTTAATAACATTTCTTCAATTTCAGCTCCTCCTACTAAAAATCTTATGAAAATCCAAAGGAATCGAAGTGAATATCAACTAAATTTACTCAAATTCTGCATCTGTAACAAAAAATCATAAAAAAATTCAAAAAGATTTAATTTAATTTTAGCAAAATTTCTTCAATTTCAGCTCCTTCTACTAAAAATCTTATGAAAATCCAAAGGAATCGAAGTGAATATCAAGTAAATTTACTCAAATTCTGCACCTTTCACTAAAAAACATAAAAAAATTCAAAAAGATTTAATTTAAGTTTACCACAATTTCTTCAATTTCAGCACCTTCTACTAAAAATCTTATGAAAATCAAAAAGAATCGAAGTGAATATCAACTAAATTTACTCAAATTCTGCATCTGTAACTAAAAATCATAAAAAAATTCAAAAGATTTAATTTAATTTTAGCAAAATTTCTTTAATTTCAGCTCCTCTTACTAAAAATCTTATGAAAATCCAAAGGAATCGAAGTGAATATCAAGTAAATTTACTCAAATTCTGCACCTTTCACTAAAAAACATAAAAAAATTCAAAAAGATTTAATTTAATTTTACCAACATTTCTTCAATTTCAGCTCCTCCTACTAAAAATCTTATGAAAATCCAATTGAATCTAAGTGAATATCAACTAAATTTACTCATATTCTGTATCTGTAATTAAAAATCATAAAAAAATTCAAAAAGATTTAATTTAATTTCACCAAAATTTTTTCAATTTCAGCTCCTCCTATAAAAAATCTTAAGAAAATTCAAAAGAATCGAAGTGAATTTCAACAATATTTTCTCAAATTCTGCACCTGTAACTAAAATTCATAAAAAAATACAAAGAAATTTAATTTAATTTAAGCAAAATTTCTTCAATTTCAGCTCCTCCTACTAAAAATCTTATGAAAATCCAATTGAATCTAAGTGAATATCAACTAAATTTACTCATATTCTGTATCTGTAACTAAAAATCATAAAAAAATTCAAAATGATTTAATTTAATTTCACCAAAATTTTTTCAATTTCAGCTCCTCCTACAAAAAATCTTAAGAAAATTCAAAAGAATCGAAGTGAATTTCAACAGTATTTTCTCAAATTCAGCATCTGTAACTAAAAATCATAAAAAAATACAAAGAAATTTAATTTAATTTTACCAACATTTCTTCAATTTCAGCTCCTCCTACTAAAAATCTTATGAAAATCCAAAGGAATCGAAGTGAATATCAAGTAAATTTACTCAAATTCTGCACCTTTCACTAAAAAACATAAAAAAATTCAAAATGATTTAATTTAATTTCACCAAAATTTTTTCAATTTCAGCTCCTCCTACAAAAAATCTTAAGAAAATTCAAAAGTATCGAAGTGAATTTCAACTGTATTTTCTAAAATTCAGCATCTGTAACTAAAAATCATAAAAAAATACAAAGAAATTTAATTTAATTTCACCAAAATTTCTTCAATTTCAGCTCCTTCTAATAAAAATCTTATGAAAATCCAAAGGAATCGAAGTGAATATCAAGTAAATTTACTCCAATTCTGCACCTTTCACTAAAAATCATAAAAAAATTCAAAAAGATTTAATTTAATTTTACCAACATTTCTTCAATTTCAGCTCCTCCTACTAAAAATCTTAAGAAAATCCAAAGGAATCAAAGTGAATATCAAGTAAATTTACTCAAATTCTGCACCTTTCACTAAAAAACATAAAAAAATGCAAAAAGATTTAATTTAATTTTACCAACATTTCTTCAATTTCAGCTCCTCCTACTAAAAATCTTATGAAAATCCAAAGGAATCGAAGTGAATATCAAGTAAACTTACTCAAATTCTGCACCTTTCACTAAAAAATCATAAAAAAATTCAAAAAGATTTAATTTAATTTTAATAACATTTCTTCAATTTCAGCTCCTCCTACTAAAAATCTTATGAAAATCCAAAGGAATCGAAGTGAATATCAACTAAATTTAGTCAAATTCTGCATCTGTAACAAAAAATCATAAAAAAATTCAAAAAGATTTAATTTAATTTTAGCAAAATTTCTTCAATTTCAGCTCCTTCTACTAAAAATCTTATGAAAATCCAAAGGAATCGAAGAGAATATCAAGTAAACTTACTCAAATTCTGCACCTTTCACTAAAAATCATAAAAAAATTCAAAAAGATTTAATTTAAGTTTACCACAATTTCTTCAATTTCAGCACCTTCTACTAAAAATCTTATGAAAATCAAAAAGAATCGAAGTGAATATCAACTAAATTTACTCAAATTCTGCATCTGTAACTAAAAATCATAAAAAAATTCAAAAGATTTAATTTAATTTTAGCAAAATTTCTTTAATTTCAGCTCCTCTTACTAAAAATCTTATGAAAATCCAAAGGAATCGAAGTGAATATCAAGTAAATTTACTCAAATTCTGCACCTTTCACTAAAAAACATAAAAAAATTCAAAAAGATTTAATTTAATTTTACCAACATTTCTTCAATTTCAGCTCCTCCTACTAAAAATCTTATGAAAATCCAATTGAATCTAAGTGAATATCAACTAAATTTACTCATATTCTGTATCTGTAATTAAAAATCATAAAAAAATTCAAAAAGATTTAATTTAATTTCACCAAAATTTTTTCAATTTCAGCTCCTCCTATAAAAAATCTTAAGAAAATTCAAAAGAATCGAAGTGAATTTCAACAATATTTTCTCAAATTCTGCACCTGTAACTAAAATTCATAAAAAAATACAAAGAAATTTAATTTAATTTTAGCAAAATTTCTTCAATTTCAGCTCCTCCTACTAAAAATCTTATGAAAAATCCAATTGAATCTAAGTGAATATCAACTAAATTTACTCATATTCTGTATCTGTAACTAAAAATCATAAAAAAATTCAAAATGATTTAATTTAATTTCACCAAAATTTTTTCAATTTCAGCTCCTCCTACAAAAAATCTTAAGAAAATTCAAAAGAATCGAAGTGAATTTCAACAGTATTTTCTCAAATTCAGCATCTGTAACTAAAAATCATAAAAAAATACAAAGAAATTTAATTTAATTTTACCAACATTTCTTCAATTTCAGCTCCTCCTACTAAAAATCTTATGAAAATGCAATTGAATCTAAGTGAATATCAACTAAAGTTACTCATATTCTGTATCTGTAACTAAAAATCATAAAAAATTTCAAAATGATTTAATTTAATTTCACCAAAATTTTTTCAATTTCAGCTCCTCCTACAAAAAATCTTAAGAAAATTCAAAAGTATCGAAGTGAATTTCAACTGTATTTTCTAAAATTCAGCATCTGTAACTAAAAATCATAAAAAAATACAAAGAAATTTAATTTAATTTCACCAAAATTTCTTCAATTTCAGCTCCTTCTAATAAAAATCTTATGAAAATCCAAAGGAATCGAAGTGAATATCAAGTAAATTTACTCCAATTCTGCACCTTTCACTAAAAATCATAAAAAAATTCAAAAAGATTTAATTTAATTTTACCAACATTTCTTCAATTTCAGCTCCTCCTACTAAAAATCTTAAGAAAATCCAAAGGAATCAAAGTGAATATCAAGTAAATTTACTCAAATTCTGCACCTTTCACTAAAAAACATAAAAAAATGCAAAAAGATTTAATTTAATTTTACCAACATTTCTTCAATTTCAGCTCCTCCTACTAAAAATCTTATGAAAATCCAGAGGAATCGAAGTGAATATCAAGTAAATTTACTCCAATTCTGCACCTTTCACTAAAAATCATAAAAAAATTCAAAAAGATTTAATTTAATTTTACCAACATTTCTTCAATTTCAGCTCCTCCTACTAAAAATCTTATGAAAATCGAAAAGAATCGAAGTGAATATCAACTAAATTTACTCAAATTCTGTATCTGTAACTAAAAATCATAAAAAAATTCAAAAAGATTTAATTTAATTTTACCACAATTTCTTCAATTTCAGCTCCTTCTACTAAAAATCATATGAAAATCCAAAGCAATCGAAGTGAATATCAACTAAATCTACTCAAATTCTGCATCTGTAACTAAAAATCATAAAAAAATACAAAGAAATTTAATTTAATTTCACCAAAATTTCTTCAATTTCAGCTCCTTCTACTAAAAATCTTATGAAAATCCAAAGGAATCGAAGTGAATATCAAGTAAATTTACTCAAATTCTGCACCTTTCACTAAAAATCATAAAAAAATTCAAAAAGATTTAATTTAATTTTACCAACATTTCTTCAATTTCAGCTCCTCCTACTAAAAATCTTATGAAAATCCAAAGGAATCGAAGTGAATATCAACTAAATTTACTCAAATTCTGCATCTGTAACTAAAAATCATAAAAAAATTCATAAAGATTTAATTTAATTTTACCAACATTTCTTCAATTTCAGCTCCTACTAAAAATCTTATGAAAATCCAAAGGAATCAAAGTGAATATCAAGTAAATTTACTCAAATTCTGCACCTTTCACTAAAAAACATAAAAAAATTCAAAAAGATTTAATTTAATTTTACCAACATTTCTTCAATTTCAGCTCCTCCTACTAAAAATCTTATGAAAATCCAATTGAATCTAAGTGAATATCAACTAAATTTACTCATATTCTGTATCTGTAACTAAAAATCATAAAAAAATTCAAAAAGATTTAATTTAATTTTACCAACATTTCTTCAATTTCAGCTCCTCCTACTAAAAATCTTAAGAAAATCCAAAGGAATCAAAGTGAATATCAAGTAAATTTACTCAAATTCTGCACCTTTCACTAAAAAACATAAAAAAATGCAAAAAGATTTAATTTAATTTTACCAACATTTCTTCAATTTCAGCTCCTCCTACTAAAAATCTTATGAAAATCCAAAGGAATCGAAGTGAATATCAAGTAAATTTACTCAAATTCTGCACCTTTCACTAAAAAACATAAAAAAATTCAAAAAGATTTAATTTTATTTTACCAACATTTCTTCAATTTCAGCTCCTCCTTGAGTAAATTTACTCAAATTCTGCACCTTTCACTAAAAAACATAAAAAAATTCAAAAAGATTTAATTTAATTTTACCAACTATTGTTCAATTTCAGCTCCTCCTACTAAAAATCTTATGAAAATCCAAAGGAATCGAAGTGAATATCAAGTAAATTTACTCAAATTCTGCACCTTTCACTAAAAAACATAAAAAAATACAAAAAGATTTAATTTAATTTTACCAACATTTCTTCAATTTCAGATCCTCCTACTAAAAATCTTATGAAAATCCAATTGAATCTAAGTGAATATCAACTAAATTTACTCATATTCTGTATCTGTAACTAAAAATCATAAAAAACTTCAAAAAGATTTAATTTAATTTCACCAAAATTTTTTCAATTTCAGCTCCTCCTACAAAAAATCTTAAGAAAATTCAAAAGAATCGAAGTGAATTTCAACAATATTTTCTCAAATTCTGCACCTGTAACTAAAATTCATAAAAAAATACAAAGAAATTTAATTTAATTTTAGCAAAATTTCTTCAATTTCAGCTCCTCCTACTAAAAATCTTTTGAAAATCCAATTGAATCTAAGTGAATATCAACTAAATTTACTCATATTCTGTATCTGTAACTAAAAATCATAAAAAAATTCAAAATGATTTAATTTAATTTCACCAAAATTTTTTCAATTTCAGCTCCTCCTACAAAAAATCTTAAGAAAATTCAAAAGAATCGAAGTGAATTTCAACTGTATTTTCTCAAATTCAGCATCTGTAACTAAAAATCTTAAAAAAATACAAAGAAATTTAATTTAATTTTACCAACATTTCTTCAATTTCAGCTCCTCCTACTAAAAATCTTATGAAAATCCAAAGGAATCGAAGTGAATATCAACTAAATTTACTCAAATTCTGCATCTGTAACTAAAAATCATAAAAAAATTCAAAAGATTTAATTTAAGTTTACCACAATTTCTTCAATTTCAGCTCCTTCTACTAAAAATCTTATGAAAATCAAAAGGAATCGAAGTGAATATCAACTAAATTTACTCAAATTCTGCATCTGTAACTAAAAATCATAAAAAAATTCAAAAAGATTTAATTTAATTTCAGCAATATTTTTTCAATTTCAGCTCCTCCTACTAAACATCTTAAGAAAATCGAATAGAATCGAAGTGAATTTCAACTATATTTTCTCAAATTCTGCATCTGTAACTAAAAATCATAAAAAAATACAAAGGAATTTAATTTAATTTCACAAAAATTTTTTCAATTTCAGCTCCTTCTACTAAAAATCTTATGAAAATCCAAAGGAATCGAAGTGAATATCAAGTAAATTTACTCCAATCCTGCATCTGTAACTAAAAACCATAAAAAAATACAAAGAAATTTAATTTAATTTCACCAAAATTTCTTCAATTTCAGCTCCTTCTACTAAAAATCTTATGAAAATCCAAAGGAATCGAAGTGAATATCAAGTAAATTTACTCCAATTCTGCACCTTTCACTAAAAATCATAAAAAAATTCAAAAAGATTTAATTTAATTTTACCAACATTTCTTCAATTTCAGCTCCTCCTACTAAAAATCTTATGAAAATCCAAAAGAATCGAAGTGAATATCAACTAAATTTACTCAAATTCTGCATCTGTAACTAAAAATCATAAAAAAATTCAAAAAGATTTAATTTAATTTCAGCAAAATTTTTTCAATTTCAGCTCCTCCTACTAAAAATCTTAAGAAAATCCAACAGAATCGAAGTGAATTTCAACTATATTTTCTCAAATTCTGCATCTGTAACTAAAAATCATAAAAAAAAACAAAGAAATTTAATTTAATTTCATCAAAACTTCTTCAATTTCAGCTCCTTCTACTAAAAATCTTATGAAAATCCAAAGGAATCGAAGTGAATATCAACTAAATTTACTCAAATTCTGCATCTGTAACTAAAAATCATAAAAAAATTCATAAAGATTTAATTTAATTTTACCACAATTTCTTCAATTTCAGCTCCTTCTACTAAAAATCTTATGAAAATCCAAAGGAATCGAAGTGAATATCAAGTAAATTTACTCAAATTCTGCACCTTTCACTAAAAATCATAAAAAAATTCAAAAAAATTTAATTTAATTTCAGCAAAATTTTTTCAATTTCAGCTCCTCCTACTAAACATCTTAAGAAAATCCAAAAGAATCGAAGTGAATTTCAACTATATTTTCTCAAATTCTGCATCTGTAACTAAAAATCATAAAAAAATACAAAGAAATTTAATTTACTTTCACCAAAATTTCTTCAATTTCAGCTCCTCCTACTAAAAATCTTATGAAAATCCAATTGAATCTAAGTGAATATCAACTAAATTTACTCATATTCTGTATCTGTAACTAAAAATCATAAAAAATTCAAAAAGGTTTAATTTAATTTCACCAAAATTTTTTCAATTTCAGCTCCTCCTACAAAAAATCTTAAGAAAATTCCAAAGAATCGAAGTGTATTTCAACAATATTTTCTCAAATTCTGCACCTGTAACTAAAATTCATAAAAAAAATACAAAGAAATTTAATTTAATTTTAGCGAAATTTTTTCAATTTCAGCTCCTCCTACAAAAAATCTTAAGAAAATTCAAAAGAATCGAAGTGAATTTCAACAATACTTTCTCAAATTCTGCACCTGTAACTAAAAATCATAAAAAAATACAAAGAAATTTAATTTAATTTCACCAAAATTTCTTCAATTTCAGCTCCTTCTACTAAAAATCTTATGAAAATCCAAAGGAATCGAAGTGAATATCAAGTAAATTTACTCAAATTCTGCACCTTTCACTAAAAATCATAAAAAAATTCAAAAAGATTTAATTTAATTTTACCAACATTTCTTCAATTTCAGCTCCTCCTACTAAAAATCTTATGAAAATCCAAAGGAATCGAAGTGAATATCAACTAAATTTACTCAAATTCTGCATCTGTAACTAAAAATCATAAAAAAATTCATAAAGATTTAATTTAATTTTACCAACATTTCTTCAATTTCAGCTCCTACTAAAAATCTTATGAAAATCCAAAGGAATCAAAGTGAATATCAAGTAAATTTACTCAAATTCTGCACCTTTCACTAAAAAACATAAAAAAATTCAAAAAGATTTAATTTAATTTTACCAACATTTCTTCAATTTCAGCTCCTCCTACTAAAAATCTTATGAAAATCCAATTGAATCTAAGTGAATATCAACTAAATTTACTCATATTCTGTATCTGTAACTAAAAATCATAAAAAAATTCAAAAAGATTTAATTTAATTTTACCAACATTTCTTCAATTTCAGCTCCTCCTACTAAAAATCTTAAGAAAATCCAAAGGAATCAAAGTGAATATCAAGTAAATTTACTCAAATTCTGCACCTTTCACTAAAAAACATAAAAAAATGCAAAAAGATTTAATTTAATTTTACCAACATTTCTTCAATTTCAGCTCCTCCTACTAAAAATCTTATGAAAATCCAAAGGAATCGAAGTGAATATCAAGTAAATTTACTCAAATTCTGCACCTTTCACTAAAAAACATAAAAAAATTCAAAAAGATTTAATTTAATTTTACCAACATTTCTTCAATTTCAGCTCCTCCTTGAGTAAATTTACTCAAATTCTGCACCTTTCACTAAAAAACATAAAAAAATTCAAAAAGATTTAATTTAATTTTACCAACTATTGTTCAATTTCAGCTCCTCCTACTAAAAATCTTATGAAAATCCAAAGGAATAGAAGTGAATATCAACTAAATTTACTCAAATTCTGCATCTGTAACTAAAAATCATAAAAAAATTCATAAAGTTTTAATTTAATTTTACCACAATTTCTTCAATTTCAGCTCCTTCTACTAAAAATCTAATGAAAATCAAAAGGAATCGAAGTGAATATCAACTAAATTTACTCAAATTCTGCATCTGTAACTAAAAATCATAAAAAAATTTAAAAAAATTTAATTTAATTTCAGCAAAATTTTTTCAATTTCAGCTCCTCCTACTAAACATCTTAAGAAAATCCAAAAGAATCGAAGTGAATATCAAGTAAATTTACTCAAATTCTGCACCTTTCACTAAAAAACATAAAAAAATACAAAAAGATTTAATTTAATTTTACCAACATTTCTTCAATTTCAGATCCTCCTACTAAAAATCTTATGAAAATCCAATTGAATCTAAGTGAATATCAACTAAATTTACTCATATTCTGTATCTGTAACTAAAAATCATAAAAAACTTCAAAAAGATTTAATTTAATTTCACCAAAATTTTTTCAATTTCAGCTCCTCCTACAAAAAATCTTAAGAAAATTCAAAAGAATCGAAGTGAATTTCAACAATATTTTCTCAAATTCTGCACCTGTAACTAAAATTCATAAAAAAATACAAAGAAATTTAATTTAATTTTAGCAAAATTTCTTCAATTTCAGCTCCTCCTACTAAAAATCTTTTGAAAATCCAATTGAATCTAAGTGAATATCAACTAAATTTACTCATATTCTGTATCTGTAACTAAAAATCATAAAAAAATTCAAAATGATTTAATTTAATTTCACCAAAATTTTTTCAATTTCAGCTCCTCCTACAAAAAATCTTAAGAAAATTCAAAAGAATCGAAGTGAATTTCAACTGTATTTTCTCAAATTCAGCATCTGTAACTAAAAATCATAAAAAAATACAAAGAAATTTAATTTAATTTTACCAACATTTCTTCAATTTCAGCTCCTCCTACTAAAAATCTTATGAAAATCCAAAGGAATCGAAGTGAATATCAACTAAATTTACTCAAATTCTGCATCTGTAACTAAAAATCATAAAAAAATTCAAAAGATTTAATTTAAGTTTACCACAATTTCTTCAATTTCAGCTCCTTCTACTAAAAATCTTATGAAAATCAAAAGGAATCGAAGTGAATATCAACTAAATTTACTCAAATTCTGCATCTGTAACTAAAAATCATAAAAAAATTCAAAAAGATTTAATTTAATTTCAGCAATATTTTTTCAATTTCAGCTCCTCCTACTAAACATCTTAAGAAAATCGAATAGAATCGAAGTGAATTTCAACTATATTTTCTCAAATTCTGCATCTGTAACTAAAAATCATAAAAAAATACAAAGAAATTTAATTTAATTTCACCAAAATTTCTTCAATTTCAGCTCCTTCTACTAAAAATCTTATGAAAATCCAAAGGAATCGAAGTGAATATCAAGTAAATTTACTCCAATTCTGCACCTTTCACTAAAAATCATAAAAAAATTCAAAAAGATTTAATTTAATTTTACCAACATTTCTTCAATTTCAGCTCCTCCTACTAAATATCTTATGAAAATCCAAAAGAATCGAAGTGAATATCAACTAAATTTACTCAAATTCTGCATCTGTAACTAAAAATCATAAAAAAATTCAAAAAGATTTAATTTAATTTCAGCAAAATTTTTTCAATTTCAGCTCCTCCTACTAAACATCTTAAGAAAATCCAAAAGAATCGAAGTGAATTTCAACTATATTTTCTCAAATTCTGCATCTGTAACTAAAAATCATAAAAAAATACAAAGAAATTTAATTTACTTTCACCAAAATTTCTTCAATTTCAGCTCCTCCTACTAAAAATCTTATGAAAATCCAATTGAATCTAAGTGAATATCAACTAAATTTACTCATATTCTGTATCTGTAACTAAAAATCATAAAAAATTCAAAAAGGTTTAATTTAATTTCACCAAAATTTTTTCAATTTCAGCTCCTCCTACAAAAAATCTTAAGAAAATTCCAAAGAATCGAAGTGTATTTCAACAATATTTTCTCAAATTCTGCACCTGTAACTAAAAATCATAAAAAAATTCAAAAAGATTTAATTTAATTTTACCAACATTTCTTCAATTTCAGCTCCTCCTACTAAAAATCTTATGAAAATCCAAAAGAATCGAAGTGAATATCAACTAAATTTACTCAAATTCTGCATCTGTAACTAAAAATCATAAAAAAATTCAAAAAGATTTAATTTAATTTCAGCAAAATTTTTTCAATTTCAGCTCCTCCTACTAAAAATCTTAAGAAAATCCAACAGAATCGAAGTGAATTTCAACTATATTTTCTCAAATTCTGCATCTGTAACTAAAAATCATAAAAAAAAACAAAGAAATTTAATTTAATTTCATCAAAACTTCTTCAATTTCAGCTCCTTCTACTAAAAATCTTATGAAAATCCAAAGGAATCGAAGTGAATATCAACTAAATTTACTCAAATTCTGCATCTGTAACTAAAAATCATAAAAAAATTCATAAAGATTTAATTTAATTTTACCACAATTTCTTCAATTTCAGCTCCTTCTACTAAAAATCTTATGAAAATCCAAAGGAATCGAAGTGAATATCAAGTAAATTTACTCAAATTCTGCACCTTTCACTAAAAATCATAAAAAAATTCAAAAAAATTTAATTTAATTTCAGCAAAATTTTTTCAATTTCAGCTCCTCCTACTAAACATCTTAAGAAAATCCAAAAGAATCGAAGTGAATTTCAACTATATTTTCTCAAATTCTGCATCTGTAACTAAAAATCATAAAAAAATACAAAGAAATTTAATTTACTTTCACCAAAATTTCTTCAATTTCAGCTCCTCCTACTAAAAATCTTATGAAAATCCAATTGAATCTAAGTGAATATCAACTAAATTTACTCATATTCTGTATCTGTAACTAAAAATCATAAAAAATTCAAAAAGGTTTAATTTAATTTCACCAAAATTTTTTCAATTTCAGCTCCTCCTACAAAAAATCTTAAGAAAATTCCAAAGAATCGAAGTGTATTTCAACAATATTTTCTCAAATTCTGCACCTGTAACTAAAATTCATAAAAAAAATACAAAGAAATTTAATTTAATTTTAGCGAAATTTTTTCAATTTCAGCTCCTCCTACAAAAAATCTTAAGAAAATTCAAAAGAATCGAAGTGAATTTCAACAATACTTTCTCAAATTCTGCACCTGTAACTAAAAATCATAAAAAAATACAAAGAAATTTAATTTAATTTCACCAAAATTTCTTCAATTTCAGCTCCTTCTACTAAAAATCTTATGAAAATCCAAAGGAATCGAAGTGAATATCAAGTAAATTTACTCAAATTCTGCACCTTTCACTAAAAATCATAAAAAAATTCAAAAAGATTTAATTTAATTTTACCAACATTTCTTCAATTTCAGCTCCTCCTACTAAAAATCTTATGAAAATCCAAAGGAATCGAAGTGAATATCAACTAAATTTACTCAAATTCTGCATCTGTAACTAAAAATCATAAAAAAATTCATAAAGATTTAATTTAATTTTACCAACATTTCTTCAATTTCAGCTCCTACTAAAAATCTTATGAAAATCCAAAGGAATCAAAGTGAATATCAAGTAAATTTACTCAAATTCTGCACCTTTCACTAAAAAACATAAAAAAATTCAAAAAGATTTAATTTAATTTTACCAACATTTCTTCAATTTCAGCTCCTCCTACTAAAAATCTTATGAAAATCCAATTGAATCTAAGTGAATATCAACTAAATTTACTCATATTCTGTATCTGTAACTAAAAATCATAAAAAAATTCAAAAAGATTTAATTTAATTTTACCAACATTTCTTCAATTTCAGCTCCTCCTACTAAAAATCTTAAGAAAATCCAAAGGAATCAAAGTGAATATCAAGTAAATTTACTCAAATTCTGCACCTTTCACTAAAAAACATAAAAAAATGCAAAAAGATTTAATTTAATTTTACCAACATTTCTTCAATTTCAGCTCCTCCTACTAAAAATCTTATGAAAATCCAAAGGAATCGAAGTGAATATCAAGTAAATTTACTCAAATTCTGCACCTTTCACTAAAAAACATAAAAAAATTCAAAAAGATTTAATTTAATTTTACCAACATTTCTTCAATTTCAGCTCCTCCTTGAGTAAATTTACTCAAATTCTGCACCTTTCACTAAAAAACATAAAAAAATTCAAAAAGATTTAATTTAATTTTACCAACTATTGTTCAATTTCAGCTCCTCCTACTAAAAATCTTATGAAAATCCAAAGGAATAGAAGTGAATATCAACTAAATTTACTCAAATTCTGCATCTGTAACTAAAAATCATAAAAAAATTCATAAAGTTTTAATTTAATTTTACCACAATTTCTTCAATTTCAGCTCCTTCTACTAAAAATCTAATGAAAATCAAAAGGAATCGAAGTGAATATCAACTAAATTTACTCAAATTCTGCATCTGTAACTAAAAATCATAAAAAAATTTAAAAAAATTTAATTTAATTTCAGCAAAATTTTTTCAATTTCAGCTCCTCCTACTAAACATCTTAAGAAAATCCAAAAGAATCGAAGTGAATATCAAGTAAATTTACTCAAATTCTGCACCTTTCACTAAAAAACATAAAAAAATACAAAAAGATTTAATTTAATTTTACCAACATTTCTTCAATTTCAGATCCTCCTACTAAAAATCTTATGAAAATCCAATTGAATCTAAGTGAATATCAACTAAATTTACTCATATTCTGTATCTGTAACTAAAAATCATAAAAAACTTCAAAAAGATTTAATTTAATTTCACCAAAATTTTTTCAATTTCAGCTCCTCCTACAAAAAATCTTAAGAAAATTCAAAAGAATCGAAGTGAATTTCAACAATATTTTCTCAAATTCTGCACCTGTAACTAAAATTCATAAAAAAATACAAAGAAATTTAATTTAATTTTAGCAAAATTTCTTCAATTTCAGCTCCTCCTACTAAAAATCTTTTGAAAATCCAATTGAATCTAAGTGAATATCAACTAAATTTACTCATATTCTGTATCTGTAACTAAAAATCATAAAAAAATTCAAAATGATTTAATTTAATTTCACCAAAATTTTTTCAATTTCAGCTCCTCCTACAAAAAATCTTAAGAAAATTCAAAAGAATCGAAGTGAATTTCAACTGTATTTTCTCAAATTCAGCATCTGTAACTAAAAATCATAAAAAAATACAAAGAAATTTAATTTAATTTTACCAACATTTCTTCAATTTCAGCTCCTCCTACTAAAAATCTTATGAAAATCCAAAGGAATCGAAGTGAATATCAACTAAATTTACTCAAATTCTGCATCTGTAACTAAAAATCATAAAAAAATTCAAAAGATTTAATTTAAGTTTACCACAATTTCTTCAATTTCAGCTCCTTCTACTAAAAATCTTATGAAAATCATAAGGAATCGAAGTGAATATCAACTAAATTTACTCAAATTCTGCATCTGTAACTAAAAATCATAAAAAAATTCAAAAAGATTTAATTTAATTTCAGCAATATTTTTTCAATTTCAGCTCCTCCTACTAAACATCTTAAGAAAATCGAATAGAATCGAAGTGAATTTCAACTATATTTTCTCAAATTCTGCATCTGTAACTAAAAATCATAAAAAAATACAAAGAAATTTAATTTAATTTCACCAAAATTTCTTCAATTTCAGCTCCTTCTACTAAAAATCTTATGAAAATCCAAAGGAATCGAAGTGAATATCAAGTAAATTTACTCCAATTCTGCACCTTTCACTAAAAATCATAAAAAAATTCAAAAAGATTTAATTTAATTTTACCAACATTTCTTCAATTTCAGCTCCTCCTACTAAATATCTTATGAAAATCCAAAAGAATCGAAGTGAATATCAACTAAATTTACTCAAATTCTGCATCTGTAACTAAAAATCATAAAAAAATTCAAAAAGATTTAATTTAATTTCAGCAAAATTTTTTCAATTTCAGCTCCTCCTACTAAACATCTTAAGAAAATCCAAAAGAATCGAAGTGAATTTCAACTATATTTTCTCAAATTCTGCATCTGTAACTAAAAATCATAAAAAAATACAAAGAAATTTAATTTACTTTCACCAAAATTTCTTCAATTTCAGCTCCTCCTACTAAAAATCTTATGAAAATCCAATTGAATCTAAGTGAATATCAACTAAATTTACTCATATTCTGTATCTGTAACTAAAAATCATAAAAAATTCAAAAAGGTTTAATTTAATTTCACCAAAATTTTTTCAATTTCAGCTCCTCCTACAAAAAATCTTAAGAAAATTCCAAAGAATCGAAGTGTATTTCAACAATATTTTCTCAAATTCTGCACCTGTAACTAAAATTCATAAAAAAAATACAAAGAAATTTAATTTAATTTTAGCGAAATTTTTTCAATTTCAGCTCCTCCTACAAAAAATCTTAAGAAAATTCAAAAGAATCGAAGTGAATTTCAACAATACTTTCTCAAATTCTGCACCTGTAACTAAAAATCATAAAAAAATACAAAGAAATTTAATTTAATTTCACCAAAATTTCTTCAATTTCAGCTCCTTCTACTAAAAATCTTATGAAAATCCAAAGGAATCGAAGTGAATATCAAGTAAATTTACTCAAATTCTGCACCTTTCACTAAAAATCATAAAAAAATTCAAAAAGATTTAATTTAATTTTACCAACATTTCTTCAATTTCAGCTCCTCCTACTAAAAATCTTATGAAAATCCAAAGGAATCGAAGTGAATATCAACTAAATTTACTCAAATTCTGCATCTGTAACTAAAAATCATAAAAAAATTCATAAAGATTTAATTTAATTTTACCAACATTTCTTCAATTTCAGCTCCTACTAAAAATCTTATGAAAATCCAAAGGAATCAAAGTGAATATCAAGTAAATTTACTCAAATTCTGCACCTTTCACTAAAAAACATAAAAAAATTCAAAAAGATTTAATTTAATTTTACCAACATTTCTTCAATTTCAGCTCCTCCTACTAAAAATCTTATGAAAATCCAATTGAATCTAAGTGAATATCAACTAAATTTACTCATATTCTGTATCTGTAACTAAAAATCATAAAAAAATTCAAAAAGATTTAATTTAATTTTACCAACATTTCTTCAATTTCAGCTCCTCCTACTAAAAATCTTAAGAAAATCCAAAGGAATCAAAGTGAATATCAAGTAAATTTACTCAAATTCTGCACCTTTCACTAAAAAACATAAAAAAATGCAAAAAGATTTAATTTAATTTTACCAACATTTCTTCAATTTCAGCTCCTCCTACTAAAAATCTTATGAAAATCCAAAGGAATCGAAGTGAATATCAAGTAAATTTACTCAAATTCTGCACCTTTCACTAAAAAACATAAAAAAATTCAAAAAGATTTAATTTTATTTTACCAACATTTCTTCAATTTCAGCTCCTCCTTGAGTAAATTTACTCAAATTCTGCACCTTTCACTAAAAAACATAAAAAAATTCAAAAAGATTTAATTTAATTTTACCAACTATTGTTCAATTTCAGCTCCTCCTACTAAAAATCTTATGAAAATCCAAAGGAATCGAAGTGAATATCAAGTAAATTTACTCAAATTCTGCACCTTTCACTAAAAAACATAAAAAAATACAAAAAGATTTAATTTAATTTTACCAACATTTCTTCAATTTCAGATCCTCCTACTAAAAATCTTATGAAAATCCAATTGAATCTAAGTGAATATCAACTAAATTTACTCATATTCTGTATCTGTAACTAAAAATCATAAAAAACTTCAAAAAGATTTAATTTAATTTCACCAAAATTTTTTCAATTTCAGCTCCTCCTACAAAAAATCTTAAGAAAATTCAAAAGAATCGAAGTGAATTTCAACAATATTTTCTCAAATTCTGCACCTGTAACTAAAATTCATAAAAAAATACAAAGAAATTTAATTTAATTTTAGCAAAATTTCTTCAATTTCAGCTCCTCCTACTAAAAATCTTTTGAAAATCCAATTGAATCTAAGTGAATATCAACTAAATTTACTCATATTCTGTATCTGTAACTAAAAATCATAAAAAAATTCAAAATGATTTAATTTAATTTCACCAAAATTTTTTCAATTTCAGCTCCTCCTACAAAAAATCTTAAGAAAATTCAAAAGAATCGAAGTGAATTTCAACTGTATTTTCTCAAATTCAGCATCTGTAACTAAAAATCATAAAAAAATACAAAGAAATTTAATTTAATTTTACCAACATTTCTTCAATTTCAGCTCCTCCTACTAAAAATCTTATGAAAATCCAAAGGAATCGAAGTGAATATCAACTAAATTTACTCAAATTCTGCATCTGTAACTAAAAATCATAAAAAAATTCAAAAGATTTAATTTAAGTTTACCACAATTTCTTCAATTTCAGCTCCTTCTACTAAAAATCTTATGAAAATCAAAAGGAATCGAAGTGAATATCAACTAAATTTACTCAAATTCTGCATCTGTAACTAAAAATCATAAAAAAATTCAAAAAGATTTAATTTAATTTCAGCAATATTTTTTCAATTTCAGCTCCTCCTACTAAACATCTTAAGAAAATCGAATAGAATCGAAGTGAATTTCAACTATATTTTCTCAAATTCTGCATCTGTAACTAAAAATCATAAAAAAATACAAAGGAATTTAATTTAATTTCACAAAAATTTTTTCAATTTCAGCTCCTTCTACTAAAAATCTTATGAAAATCCAAAGGAATCGAAGTGAATATCAACTAAATTTACTCCAATCCTGCATCTGTAACTAAAAACCATAAAAAAATACAAAGAAATTTAATTTAATTTAACCAAAATTTCTTCAATTTCAGCTCCTTCTACTAAAAATCTTATGAAAATCCAAAGGAATCGAAGTGAATATCAAGTAAATTTACTCAAATTCTGCACCTTTCACTAAAAATCATAAAAAAATTCAAAAAGATTTAATTTAATTTTACCAACATTTCTTCAATTTCAGCTCCTCCTACTAAAAATCTTATGAAAATCCAAAAGAATCGAAGTGAATATCAACTAAATTTACTCAAATTCTGCATCTGTAACTAAAAATCATAAAAAAATTCAAAAAGATTTAATTTAATTTCAGCAAAATTTTTTCAATTTCAGCTCCTCCTACTAAAAATCTTAAGAAAATCCAACAGAATCGAAGTGAATTTCAACTATATTTTCTCAAATTCTGCATCTGTAACTAAAAATCATAAAAAAAAACAAAGAAATTTAATTTAATTTCATCAAAACTTCTTCAATTTCAGCTCCTTCTACTAAAAATCTTATGAAAATCCAAAGGAATCGAAGTGAATATCAACTAAATTTACTCAAATTCTGCATCTGTAACTAAAAATCATAAAAAAATTCATAAAGATTTAATTTAATTTTACCACAATTTCTTCAATTTCAGCTCCTTCTACTAAAAATCTTATGAAAATCCAAAGGAATCGAAGTGAATATCAAGTAAATTTACTCAAATTCTGCACCTTTCACTAAAAATCATAAAAAAATTCAAAAAAATTTAATTTAATTTCAGCAAAATTTTTTCAATTTCAGCTCCTCCTACTAAACATCTTAAGAAAATCCAAAAGAATCGAAGTGAATTTCAACTATATTTTCTCAAATTCTGCATCTGTAACTAAAAATCATAAAAAAATACAAAGAAATTTAATTTACTTTCACCAAAATTTCTTCAATTTCAGCTCCTCCTACTAAAAATCTTATGAAAATCCAATTGAATCTAAGTGAATATCAACTAAATTTACTCATATTCTGTATCTGTAACTAAAAATCATAAAAAATTCAAAAAGGTTTAATTTAATTTCACCAAAATTTTTTCAATTTCAGCTCCTCCTACAAAAAATCTTAAGAAAATTCCAAAGAATCGAAGTGTATTTCAACAATATTTTCTCAAATTCTGCACCTGTAACTAAAATTCATAAAAAAAATACAAAGAAATTTAATTTAATTTTAGCGAAATTTTTTCAATTTCAGCTCCTCCTACAAAAAATCTTAAGAAAATTCAAAAGAATCGAAGTGAATTTCAACAATACTTTCTCAAATTCTGCACCTGTAACTAAAAATCATAAAAAAATACAAAGAAATTTAATTTAATTTCACCAAAATTTCTTCAATTTCAGCTCCTTCTACTAAAAATCTTATGAAAATCCAAAGGAATCGAAGTGAATATCAAGTAAATTTACTCAAATTCTGCACCTTTCACTAAAAATCATAAAAAAATTCAAAAAGATTTAATTTAATTTTACCAACATTTCTTCAATTTCAGCTCCTCCTACTAAAAATCTTATGAAAATCCAAAGGAATCGAAGTGAATATCAACTAAATTTACTCAAATTCTGCATCTGTAACTAAAAATCATAAAAAAATTCATAAAGATTTAATTTAATTTTACCAACATTTCTTCAATTTCAGCTCCTACTAAAAATCTTATGAAAATCCAAAGGAATCAAAGTGAATATCAAGTAAATTTACTCAAATTCTGCACCTTTCACTAAAAAACATAAAAAAATTCAAAAAGATTTAATTTAATTTTACCAACATTTCTTCAATTTCAGCTCCTCCTACTAAAAATCTTATGAAAATCCAATTGAATCTAAGTGAATATCAACTAAATTTACTCATATTCTGTATCTGTAACTAAAAATCATAAAAAAATTCAAAAAGATTTAATTTAATTTTACCAACATTTCTTCAATTTCAGCTCCTCCTACTAAAAATCTTAAGAAAATCCAAAGGAATCAAAGTGAATATCAAGTAAATTTACTCAAATTCTGCACCTTTCACTAAAAAACATAAAAAAATGCAAAAAGATTTAATTTAATTTTACCAACATTTCTTCAATTTCAGCTCCTCCTACTAAAAATCTTATGAAAATCCAAAGGAATCGAAGTGAATATCAAGTAAATTTACTCAAATTCTGCACCTTTCACTAAAAAACATAAAAAAATTCAAAAAGATTTAATTTAATTTTACCAACATTTCTTCAATTTCAGCTCCTCCTACTAAAAATCTTAAGAAAATCCAAAGGAATCAAAGTGAATATCAAGTAAATTTACTCAAATTCTGCACCTTTCACTAAAAAACATAAAAAAATGCAAAAAGATTTAATTTAATTTTACCAACATTTCTTCAATTTCAGCTCCTCCTACTAAAAATCTTATGAAAATCCAAAGGAATCGAAGTGAATATCAAGTAAATTTACTCAAATTCTGCACCTTTCACTAAAAAACATAAAAAAATTCAAAAAGATTTAATTTAATTTTACCAACATTTCTTCAATTTCAGCTCCTCCTTGAGTAAATTTACTCAAATTCTGCACCTTTCACTAAAAAACATAAAAAAATTCAAAAAGATTTAATTTTATTTTACCAACATTTCTTCAATTTCAGCTCCTCCTTGAGTAAATTTACTCAAATTCTGCACCTTTCACTAAAAAACATAAAAAAATTCAAAAAGATTTAATTTAATTTTACCAACTATTGTTCAATTTCAGCTCCTCCTACTAAAAATCTTATGAAAATCCAAAGGAATCGAAGTGAATATCAAGTAAATTTACTCAAATTCTGCACCTTTCACTAAAAAACATAAAAAAATACAAAAAGATTTAATTTAATTTTACCAACATTTCTTCAATTTCAGATCCTCCTACTAAAAATCTTATGAAAATCCAATTGAATCTAAGTGAATATCAACTAAATTTACTCATATTCTGTATCTGTAACTAAAAATCATAAAAAACTTCAAAAAGATTTAATTTAATTTCACCAAAATTTTTTCAATTTCAGCTCCTCCTACAAAAAATCTTAAGAAAATTCAAAAGAATCGAAGTGAATTTCAACAATATTTTCTCAAATTCTGCACCTGTAACTAAAATTCATAAAAAAATACAAAGAAATTTAATTTAATTTTAGCAAAATTTCTTCAATTTCAGCTCCTCCTACTAAAAATCTTTTGAAAATCCAATTGAATCTAAGTGAATATCAACTAAATTTACTCATATTCTGTATCTGTAACTAAAAATCATAAAAAAATTCAAAATGATTTAATTTAATTTCACCAAAATTTTTTCAATTTCAGCTCCTCCTACAAAAAATCTTAAGAAAATTCAAAAGAATCGAAGTGAATTTCAACTGTATTTTCTCAAATTCAGCATCTGTAACTAAAAATCATAAAAAAATACAAAGAAATTTAATTTAATTTTACCAACATTTCTTCAATTTCAGCTCCTCCTACTAAAAATCTTATGAAAATCCAAAGGAATCGAAGTGAATATCAACTAAATTTACTCAAATTCTGCATCTGTAACTAAAAATCATAAAAAAATTCAAAAGATTTAATTTAAGTTTACCACAATTTCTTCAATTTCAGCTCCTTCTACTAAAAATCTTATGAAAATCAAAAGGAATCGAAGTGAATATCAACTAAATTTACTCAAATTCTGCATCTGTAACTAAAAATCATAAAAAAATTCAAAAAGATTTAATTTAATTTCAGCAATATTTTTTCAATTTCAGCTCCTCCTACTAAACATCTTAAGAAAATCGAATAGAATCGAAGTGAATTTCAACTATATTTTCTCAAATTCTGCATCTGTAACTAAAAATCATAAAAAAATACAAAGGAATTTAATTTAATTTCACAAAAATTTTTTCAATTTCAGCTCCTTCTACTAAAAATCTTATGAAAATCCAAAGGAATCGAAGTGAATATCAAGTAAATTTACTCCAATCCTGCATCTGTAACTAAAAACCATAAAAAAATACAAAGAAATTTAATTTAATTTCACCAATATTTCTTCAATTTCAGCTCCTTCTACTAAAAATCTTATGAAAATCCAAAGGAATCGAAGTGAATATCAAGTAAATTTACTCCAATTCTGCACCTTTCACTAAAAATCATAAAAAAATTCAAAAAGATTTAATTTAATTTTACCAACATTTCTTCAATTTCAGCTCCTCCTACTAAAAATCTTATGAAAATCCAAAAGAATCGAAGTGAATATCAACTAAATTTACTCAAATTCTGCATCTGTAACTAAAAATCATAAAAAAATTCAAAAAGATTTAATTTAATTTCAGCAAAATTTTTTCAATTTCAGCTCCTCCTACTAAAAATCTTAAGAAAATCCAACAGAATCGAAGTGAATTTCAACTATATTTTCTCAAATTCTGCATCTGTAACTAAAAATCATAAAAAAAAACAAAGAAATTTAATTTAATTTCATCAAAACTTCTTCAATTTCAGCTCCTTCTACTAAAAATCTTATGAAAATCCAAAGGAATCGAAGTGAATATCAACTAAATTTACTCAAATTCTGCATCTGTAACTAAAAATCATAAAAAAATTCATAAAGATTTAATTTAATTTTACCACAATTTCTTCAATTTCAGCTCCTTCTACTAAAAATCTTATGAAAATCCAAAGGAATCGAAGTGAATATCAAGTAAATTTACTCAAATTCTGCACCTTTCACTAAAAATCATAAAAAAATTCAAAAAAATTTAATTTAATTTCAGCAAAATTTTTTCAATTTCAGCTCCTCCTACTAAACATCTTAAGAAAATCCAAAAGAATCGAAGTGAATTTCAACTATATTTTCTCAAATTCTGCATCTGTAACTAAAAATCATAAAAAAATACAAAGAAATTTAATTTACTTTCACCAAAATTTCTTCAATTTCAGCTCCTCCTACTAAAAATCTTATGAAAATCCAATTGAATCTAAGTGAATATCAACTAAATTTACTCATATTCTGTATCTGTAACTAAAAATCATAAAAAATTCAAAAAGGTTTAATTTAATTTCACCAAAATTTTTTCAATTTCAGCTCCTCCTACAAAAAATCTTAAGAAAATTCCAAAGAATCGAAGTGTATTTCAACAATATTTTCTCAAATTCTGCACCTGTAACTAAAATTCATAAAAAAAATACAAAGAAATTTAATTTAATTTTAGCGAAATTTTTTCAATTTCAGCTCCTCCTACAAAAAATCTTAAGAAAATTCAAAAGAATCGAAGTGAATTTCAACAATACTTTCTCAAATTCTGCACCTGTAACTAAAAATCATAAAAAAATACAAAGAAATTTAATTTAATTTCACCAAAATTTCTTCAATTTCAGCTCCTTCTACTAAAAATCTTATGAAAATCCAAAGGAATCGAAGTGAATATCAAGTAAATTTACTCAAATTCTGCACCTTTCACTAAAAATCATAAAAAAATTCAAAAATATTTAATTTAATTTTACCAACATTTCTTCAATTTCAGCTCCTCCTACTAAAAATCTTATGAAAATCCAAAGGAATCGAAGTGAATATCAACTAAATTTACTCAAATTCTGCATCTGTAACTAAAAATCATAAAAAAATTCATAAAGATTTAATTTAATTTTACCAACATTTCTTCAATTTCAGCTCCTACTAAAAATCTTATGAAAATCCAAAGTAATCAAAGTGAATATCAAGTAAATTTACTCAAATTCTGCACCTTTCACTAAAAAACATAAAAAAATTCAAAAAGATTTAATTTAATTTTACCAACATTTCTTCAATTTCAGCTCCTCCTACTAAAAATCTTATGAAAATCCAATTGAATCTAAGTGAATATCAACTAAATTTACTCATATTCTGTATCTGTAACTAAAAATCATAAAAAAATTCAAAAAGATTTAATTTAATTTTACCAACATTTCTTCAATTTCAGCTCCTCCTACTAAAAATCTTAAGAAAATCCAAAGGAATCAAAGTGAATATCAAGTAAATTTACTCAAATTCTGCACCTTTCACTAAAAAACATAAAAAAATGCAAAAAGATTTAATTTAATTTTACCAACATTTCTTCAATTTCAGCTCCTCCTACTAAAAATCTTATGAAAATCCAAAGGAATCGAAGTGAATATCAAGTAAATTTACTCAAATTCTGCACCTTTCACTAAAAAACATAAAAAAATTCAAAAAGATTTAATTTAATTTTACCAACATTTCTTCAATTTCAGCTCCTCCTTGAGTAAATTTACTCAAATTCTGCACCTTTCACTAAAAAACATAAAAAAATTCAAAAAGATTTAATTTAATTTTACCAACTATTGTTCAATTTCAGCTCCTCCTACTAAAAATCTTATGAAAATCCAAAGGAATAGAAGTGAATATCAACTAAATTTACTCAAATTCTGCATCTGTAACTAAAAATCATAAAAAAATTCATAAAGTTTTAATTTAATTTTACCACAATTTCTTCAATTTCAGCTCCTTCTACTAAAAATCTAATGAAAATCAAAAGGAATCGAAGTGAATATCAACTAAATTTACTCAAATTCTGCATCTGTAACTAAAAATCATAAAAAAATTTAAAAAAATTTAATTTAATTTCAGCAAAATTTTTTCAATTTCAGCTCCTCCTACTAAACATCTTAAGAAAATCCAAAAGAATCGAAGTGAATATCAAGTAAATTTACTCAAATTCTGCACCTTTCACTAAAAAACATAAAAAAATACAAAAAGATTTAATTTAATTTTACCAACATTTCTTCAATTTCAGATCCTCCTACTAAAAATCTTATGAAAATCCAATTGAATCTAAGTGAATATCAACTAAATTTACTCATATTCTGTATCTGTAACTAAAAATCATAAAAAACTTCAAAAAGATTTAATTTAATTTCACCAAAATTTTTTCAATTTCAGCTCCTCCTACAAAAAATCTTAAGAAAATTCAAAAGAATCGAAGTGAATTTCAACAATATTTTCTCAAATTCTGCACCTGTAACTAAAATTCATAAAAAAATACAAAGAAATTTAATTTAATTTTAGCAAAATTTCTTCAATTTCAGCTCCTCCTACTAAAAATCTTTTGAAAATCCAATTGAATCTAAGTGAATATCAACTAAATTTACTCATATTCTGTATCTGTAACTAAAAATCATAAAAAAATTCAAAATGATTTAATTTAATTTCACCAAAATTTTTTCAATTTCAGCTCCTCCTACAAAAAATCTTAAGAAAATTCAAAAGAATCGAAGTGAATTTCAACTGTATTTTCTCAAATTCAGCATCTGTAACTAAAAATCATAAAAAAATACAAAGAAATTTAATTTAATTTTACCAACATTTCTTCAATTTCAGCTCCTCCTACTAAAAATCTTATGAAAATCCAAAGGAATCGAAGTGAATATCAACTAAATTTACTCAAATTCTGCATCTGTAACTAAAAATCATAAAAAAATTCAAAAGATTTAATTTAAGTTTACCACAATTTCTTCAATTTCAGCTCCTTCTACTAAAAATCTTATGAAAATCAAAAGGAATCGAAGTGAATATCAACTAAATTTACTCAAATTCTGCATCTGTAACTAAAAATCATAAAAAAATTCAAAAAGATTTAATTTAATTTCAGCAATATTTTTTCAATTTGAGCTCCTCCTACTAAACATCTTAAGAAAATCGAATAGAATCGAAGTGAATTTCAACTATATTTTCTCAAATTCTGCATCTGTAACTAAAAATCATAAAAAAATACAAAGAAATTTAATTTAATTTCACCAAAATTTCTTCAATTTCAGCTCCTTCTACTAAAAATCTTATGAAAATCCAAAGGAATCGAAGTGAATATCAAGTAAATTTACTCCAATTCTGCACCTTTCACTAAAAATCATAAAAAAATTCAAAAAGATTTAATTTAATTTTACCAACATTTCTTCAATTTCAGCTCCTCCTACTAAAAATCTTATGAAAATCCAAAAGAATCGAAGTGAATATCAACTAAATTTACTCAAATTCTGCATCTGTAACTAAAAATCATAAAAAAATTCAAAAAGATTTAATTTAATTTCAGCAAAATTTTTTCAATTTCAGCTCCTCCTACTAAAAATCTTAAGAAAATCCAAAGGAATCGAAGTGAATATCAAGTAAATTTACTCAAATTCTGCACCTTTCACTAAAAAACATAAAAAAATGCAAAAAGATTTAATTTAATTTTACCAACATTTCTTCAATTTCAGCTCCTCCTACTAAAAATCTTATGAAAATCCAAAGGAATCGAAGTGAATATCAAGTAAATTTACTCAAATTCTGCACCTTTCACTAAAAAACATAAAAAAATTCAAAAAGATTTAATTTAATTTTACCAACATTTCTTCAATTTCAGCTCCTCCTTGAGTAAATTTACTCAAATTCTGCACCTTTCACTAAAAAACATAAAAAAATTCAAAAAGATTTAATTTAATTTTACCAACTATTGTTCAATTTCAGCTCCTCCTACTAAAAATCTTATGAAAATCCAAAGGAATAGAAGTGAATATCAACTAAATTTACTCAAATTCTGCATCTGTAACTAAAAATCATAAAAAAATTCATAAAGTTTTAATTTAATTTTACCACAATTTCTTCAATTTCAGCTCCTTCTACTAAAAATCTAATGAAAATCAAAAGGAATCGAAGTGAATATCAACTAAATTTACTCAAATTCTGCATCTGTAACTAAAAATCATAAAAAAATTTAAAAAAATTTAATTTAATTTCAGCAAAATTTTTTCAATTTCAGCTCCTCCTACTAAACATCTTAAGAAAATCCAAAAGAATCGAAGTGAATATCAAGTAAATTTACTCAAATTCTGCACCTTTCACTAAAAAACATAAAAAAATACAAAAAGATTTAATTTAATTTTACCAACATTTCTTCAATTTCAGATCCTCCTACTAAAAATCTTATGAAAATCCAATTGAATCTAAGTGAATATCAACTAAATTTACTCATATTCTGTATCTGTAACTAAAAATCATAAAAAACTTCAAAAAGATTTAATTTAATTTCACCAAAATTTTTTCAATTTCAGCTCCTCCTACAAAAAATCTTAAGAAAATTCAAAAGAATCGAAGTGAATTTCAACAATATTTTCTCAAATTCTGCACCTGTAACTAAAATTCATAAAAAAATACAAAGAAATTTAATTTAATTTTAGCAAAATTTCTTCAATTTCAGCTCCTCCTACTAAAAATCTTTTGAAAATCCAATTGAATCTAAGTGAATATCAACTAAATTTACTCATATTCTGTATCTGTAACTAAAAATCATAAAAAAATTCAAAATGATTTAATTTAATTTCACCAAAATTTTTTCAATTTCAGCTCCTCCTACAAAAAATCTTAAGAAAATTCAAAAGAATCGAAGTGAATTTCAACTGTATTTTCTCAAATTCAGCATCTGTAACTAAAAATCATAAAAAAATACAAAGAAATTTAATTTAATTTTACCAACATTTCTTCAATTTCAGCTCCTCCTACTAAAAATCTTATGAAAATCCAAAGGAATCGAAGTGAATATCAACTAAATTTACTCAAATTCTGCATCTGTAACTAAAAATCATAAAAAAATTCAAAAGATTTAATTTAAGTTTACCACAATTTCTTCAATTTCAGCTCCTTCTACTAAAAATCTTATGAAAATCAAAAGGAATCGAAGTGAATATCAACTAAATTTACTCAAATTCTGCATCTGTAACTAAAAATCATAAAAAAATTCAAAAAGATTTAATTTAATTTCAGCAATATTTTTTCAATTTGAGCTCCTCCTACTAAACATCTTAAGAAAATCGAATAGAATCGAAGTGAATTTCAACTATATTTTCTCAAATTCTGCATCTGTAACTAAAAACCATAAAAAAATACAAAGAAATTTAATTTAATTTCACCAAAATTTCTTCAATTTCAGCTCCTTCTACTAAAAATCTTATGAAAATCCAAAGGAATCGAAGTGAATATCAAGTAAATTTACTCCAATTCTGCACCTTTCACTAAAAATCATAAAAAAATTCAAAAAGATTTAATTTAATTTTACCAACATTTCTTCAATTTCAGCTCCTCCTACTAAAAATCTTATGAAAATCCAAAAGAATCGAAGTGAATATCAACTAAATTTACTCAAATTCTGCATCTGTAACTAAAAATCATAAAAAAATTCAAAAAGATTTAATTTAATTTCAGCAAAATTTTTTCAATTTCAGCTCCTCCTACTAAAAATCTTAAGAAAATCCAACAGAATCGAAGTGAATTTCAACTATATTTTCTCAAATTCTGCATCTGTAACTAAAAATCATAAAAAAAAACAAAGAAATTTAATTTAATTTCATCAAAACTTCTTCAATTTCAGCTCCTTCTACTAAAAATCTTATGAAAATCCAAAGGAATCGAAGTGAATATCAACTAAATTTACTCAAATTCTGCATCTGTAACTAAAAATCATAAAAAAATTCATAAAGATTTAATTTAATTTTACCACAATTTCTTCAATTTCAGCTCCTTCTACTAAAAATCTTATGAAAATCCAAAGGAATCGAAGTGAATATCAAGTAAATTTACTCAAATTCTGCACCTTTCACTAAAAATCATAAAAAAATTCAAAAAAATTTAATTTAATTTCAGCAAAATTTTTTCAATTTCAGCTCCTCCTACTAAACATCTTAAGAAAATCCAAAAGAATCGAAGTGAATTTCAACTATATTTTCTCAAATTCTGCATCTGTAACTAAAAATCATAAAAAAATACAAAGAAATTTAATTTACTTTCACCAAAATTTCTTCAATTTCAGCTCCTCCTACTAAAAATCTTATGAAAATCCAATTGAATCTAAGTGAATATCAACTAAATTTACTCATATTCTGTATCTGTAACTAAAAATCATAAAAAATTCAAAAAGGTTTAATTTAATTTCACCAAAATTTTTTCAATTTCAGCTCCTCCTACAAAAAATCTTAAGAAAATTCCAAAGAATCGAAGTGTATTTCAACAATATTTTCTCAAATTCTGCACCTGTAACTAAAATTCATAAAAAAAATACAAAGAAATTTAATTTAATTTTAGCGAAATTTTTTCAATTTCAGCTCCTCCTACAAAAAATCTTAAGAAAATTCAAAAGAATCGAAGTGAATTTCAACAATACTTTCTCAAATTCTGCACCTGTAACTAAAAATCATAAAAAAATACAAAGAAATTTAATTTAATTTCACCAAAATTTCTTCAATTTCAGCTCCTTCTACTAAAAATCTTATGAAAATCCAAAGGAATCGAAGTGAATATCAAGTAAATTTACTCAAATTCTGCACCTTTCACTAAAAATCATAAAAAAATTCAAAAAGATTTAATTTAATTTTACCAACATTTCTTCAATTTCAGCTCCTCCTACTAAAAATCTTATGAAAATCCAAAGGAATCGAAGTGAATATCAACTAAATTTACTCAAATTCTGCATCTGTAACTAAAAATCATAAAAAAATTCATAAAGATTTAATTTAATTTTACCAACATTTCTTCAATTTCAGCTCCTACTAAAAATCTTATGAAAATCCAAAGGAATCAAAGTGAATATCAAGTAAATTTACTCAAATTCTGCACCTTTCACTAAAAAACATAAAAAAATTCAAAAAGATTTAATTTAATTTTACCAACATTTCTTCAATTTCAGCTCCTCCTACTAAAAATCTTATGAAAATCCAATTGAATCTAAGTGAATATCAACTAAATTTACTCATATTCTGTATCTGTAACTAAAAATCATAAAAAAATTCAAAAAGATTTAATTTAATTTTACCAACATTTCTTCAATTTCAGCTCCTCCTACTAAAAATCTTAAGAAAATCCAAAGGAATCAAAGTGAATATCAAGTAAATTTACTCAAATTCTGCACCTTTCACTAAAAAACATAAAAAAATGCAAAAAGATTTAATTTAATTTTACCAACATTTCTTCAATTTCAGCTCCTCCTACTAAAAATCTTATGAAAATCCAAAGGAATCGAAGTGAATATCAAGTAAATTTACTCAAATTCTGCACCTTTCACTAAAAAACATAAAAAAATTCAAAAAGATTTAATTTAATTTTACCAACATTTCTTCAATTTCAGCTCCTCCTTGAGTAAATTTACTCAAATTCTGCACCTTTCACTGAAAAACATAAAAAAATTCAAAAAGATTTAATTTAATTTTACCAACTATTGTTCAATTTCAGCTCCTCCTACTAAAAATCTTATGAAAATCCAAAGGAATAGAAGTGAATATCAACTAAATTTACTCAAATTCTGCATCTGTAACTAAAAATCATAAAAAAATTCATAAAGTTTTAATTTAATTTTACCACAATTTCTTCAATTTCAGCTCCTTCTACTAAAAATCTAATGAAAATCAAAAGGAATCGAAGTGAATATCAACTAAATTTACTCAAATTCTGCATCTGTAACTAAAAATCATAAAAAAATTTAAAAAAATTTAATTTAATTTCAGCAAAATTTTTTCAATTTCAGCTCCTCCTACTAAACATCTTAAGAAAATCCAAAAGAATCGATGTGAATATCAACTAAATTTACTCAAATTCTGCATCTGTAACTAAAAATCATCAAATAATTCATAAAGATTTAATTTAATTTTACCAACATTTCTTCAATTTCAGCTCCTACTAAAAATCTTATGAAAATCCAAAGGAATCGATGTGAATATCAACTATATTTACTCAAATTCTGCATCTGTAACTAAAAATCATAAAAAAATTTAAAAAAATTTAATTTAATTTCAGCAAAATTTCTTCAATTTCAGCTCCTCCTACTAAAAATCTTATGAAAATCCAATTGAATCTAAGTGAATATCAACTAAATTTACTCATATTCTGTATCTGTAACTAAAAATCATAAAAAATTCAAAAAGGTTTAATTTAATTTCACCAAAATTTCTTCAATTTCAGCTCCTCCTACAAAAAATCTTAAGAAAATTCCAAAGAATCGAAGTGAATTTCAACAATATTTTCTCAAATTCTGCACCTGTAACTAAAATTCATAAAAAAATACAAAGAAATTTAATTTAATTTTAGCAAAATTTCTTCAATTTCAGCTCCTCCTACTTAAAATCTTATGAAAATCCAAAGGAATCGAAGTGAATATCAACTAAATTTACTCAAATTCTGCATCTGTAACTAAAAATCATAAAAAAATTCATAAAGATTTAATTTAATTTTACCAACATTTCTTCAATTTCAGCTCCTACTAAAAATCTTATGAAAATCCAAAGGAATCGATGTGAATATCAACTAAATTTACTCAAATTCTGCATCTGTAACTAAAAATCATAAAAAAATTCATAAAGATTTAATTTAATTTCACCACAATTTCTTCAATTTCAGCTCCTACTAAAAATCTTAAGAAAATGCAAAAGAGTCGAAGTGAATTTCAACTATATTATCTCAAATTCTGCACCTTTCACTAAAAATCATAAAAAAATTCAAAAAGATTTAATTTAATTTTACCAACATTTCTTCAATTTCAGCTCCTCCTACTAAAAATCTTAAGAAAATCCAAAGGAATCAAAGTGAATATCAAGTAAATTTACTCAAATTCTGCATCTGTAACTAAAAATCATAAAAAAATTCAAAAAGATTTAATTTAATTTCAGCAAAATTTTTTCAATTTCAGCTCCTCCTACTAAAAATCTTAAGAAAATCCAACAGAATCGAAGTGAATTTCAACTATATTTTCTCAAATTCTGCATCTGTAACCAAAAATCATAAAAAAAAACAAAGAAATTTAATTTAATTTCACCAAAACTTCTTCAATTTCAGCTCCTTCTACTAAAAATCTTATGAAAATCAAAGGGAATCTAAGTGAATATCAACTAAATTTACTCAAATTCTGCATCTGTAACTAAAAATGATAAAAAAATTCAAAAAGATTTAATTTAATTTCATTAATATTTTTTCAATTTCAGCTCCTCCTACTAAACATCTTAAGAAAATGGAATAGAATCGAAGTGAATTTCAACTATATTTTCTCAAATTCTGCATCTGTAACTAAAAATCATAAAAAAATACAAAGAAATTTAATTTAATTTCACCAAAATTTCTTCAATTTCAGCTCCTTCTACTAAAAATCTTATGAAAATCCAAAGGAATCGAAGTGAATATCAAGTAAATTTACTCCAATTCTGCACCTTTCACTAAAAATCATAAAAAAATTCAAAAAGATTTAATTTAATTTTACCAACATTTCTTCAATTTCAGCTCCTCCTACTAAAAATCTTAAGAAAATCCAACAGAATCGAAGTCAATTTCAACTATATTTTCTCTAATTCTGCATCTGTAACTAAAAATCATAAAAAAAAAAACAAAGAAATTTAATTTAATTTCACCAAAACTTCTTCAATTTCAGCTCCTTCTACTAAAAATCTTATGAAAATCAAAGGGAATCGAAGTGAATATCAACTAAATTTACTCAAATTCTGCATCTGTAACTAAAAATGATAAAAAAATTCAAAAAGATTTAATTTAATTTCATTAATATTTTTTCAATTTCAGCTCCTCCTACTAAACATCTTAAGAAAATGGAATAGAATCGAAGTGAATTTCAACTATATTTTCTCAAATTCTGCATCTGTAACTAAAAATCATAAAAAAAATTCAAAAAGATTTAGTTTAATTTCACCAAAATTTCTTCAATTTCAGCTCCTTCTACTAAAAATCTTATGAAAATCCAAAGGAATCGAAGTGAATATCAAGTAAACTTACTCAAATTCTGCACCTTTCACTAAAAATCATAAAAAAATTCAAAAAGATTTAATTTAATTTTAGCAAAATTTCTTCAATTTCAGCTCCTTCTACTAAAAATCTTATGAAAATCCAAAGGAATCGAAGTGAATATCAAGTAAATTTACTCAAATTCTGCACCTTTCACTAAAAAACATAAAAAAATACAAAAAGATTTAATTTAATTTTACCAACATTTCTTCAATTTCAGATCCTCCTACTAAAAATCTTATGAAAATCCAATTGAATCTAAGTGAATATCAACTAAATTTACTCATATTCTGTATCTGTAACTAAAAATCATAAAAAACTTCAAAAAGATTTAATTTAATTTCACCAAAATTTTTTCAATTTCAGCTCCTCCTACAAAAAATCTTAAGAAAATTCAAAAGAATCGAAGTGAATTTCAACAATATTTTCTCAAATTCTGCACCTGTAACTAAAATTCATAAAAAAATACAAAGAAATTTAATTTAATTTTAGCAAAATTTCTTCAATTTCAGCTCCTCCTACTAAAAATCTTATGAAAATCCAATTGAATCTAAGTGAATATCAACTAAATTTACTCATATTCTGTATCTGTAACTAAAAATCATAAAAAAATTCAAAATGATTTAATTTAATTTCACCAAAATTTCTTCAATTTCAGCTCCTTCTACTAAAAATCTTATGAAAATCCAAAGGAATCGAAGTGAATATCAAGTAAATTTACTCCAATTCTGCACCTTTCACTAAAAATCATAAAAAAATTCAAAAAGATTTAATTTAATTTTACCAACATTTCTTCAATTTCAGCTCCTCCTACTAAAAATCTTATGAAAATCCAATTGAATCTAAGTGAATATCAACTAAATTTACTCATATTCTGTATCTGTAACTAAAAATCATAAAAAAATTCAAAAAGATTTAATTTAATTTTACCAACATTTCTTCAATTTCAGCTCCTCCTACTAAAAATCTTAAGAAAATCCAAAGGAATCAAAGTGAATATCAAGTAAATTTATTCAAATTCTGCACCTTTCACTAAAAAACATAAAAAAATGCAAAAAGATTTAATTTAATTTTACCAACATTTCTTCAATTTCAGCTCCTCCTACTAAAAATCTTATGAAAATCCAAAGGAATCGAAGTGAATATCAAGTAAATTTACTCAAATTCTGCACCTTTCACTAAAAAACATAAAAAAATTCAAAAAGATTTAATTTAATTTTACCAACATTTCTTCAATTTCAGCTCCTCCTTGAGTAAATTTACTCAAATTCTGCACCTTTCACTGAAAAACATAAAAAAATTCAAAAAGATTTAATTTAATTTTACCAACTATTGTTCAATTTCAGCTCCTCCTACTAAAAATCTTATGAAAATCCAAAGGAATAGAAGTGAATATCAACTAAATTTACTCAAATTCTGCATCTGTAACTAAAAATCATAAAAAAATTCATAAAGTTTTAATTTAATTTTACCACAATTTCTTCAATTTCAGCTCCTTCTACTAAAAATCTAATGAAAATCAAAAGGAATCGAAGTGAATATCAACTAAATTTACTCAAATTCTGCATCTGTAACTAAAAATCATAAAAAAATTTAAAAAAATTTAATTTAATTTCAGCAAAATTTTTTCAATTTCAGCTCCTCCTACTAAACATCTTAAGAAAATCCAAAAGAATCGATGTGAATATCAACTAAATTTACTCAAATTCTGCATCTGTAACTAAAAATCATAAAAAAATTCATAAAGATTTAATTTAATTTTACCAACATTTCTTCAATTTCAGCTCCTATTAAAATTTTATGAAAATCCAAAGGAATCGATGTGAATATCAACTAAATTTACTCAAATTCTGCATCTGTAACTAAAAATCATAAAAAAATTTAAAAAAATTTAATTTAATTTCAGCAAAATTTCTTCAATTTCAGCTCCTCCTACTAAAAATCTTATGAAAATCCAATTGAATCTAAGTGAATATCAACTAAATTTACTCATATTCTGTATCTGTAACTAAAAATCATAAAAAATTCAAAAAGGTTTAATTTAATTTCACCAAAATTTCTTCAATTTCAGCTCCTCCTACAAAAAATCTTAAGAAAATTCCAAAGAATCGAAGTGAATTTCAACAATATTTTCTCAAATTCTGCACCTGTAACTAAAATTCATAAAAAAAATACAAAGAAATTTAATTTAATTTTAGCAAAATTTCTTCAATTTCAGCTCCTCCTACTTAAAATCTTATGAAAATCCAAAGGAATCGAAGTGAATATCAACTAAATTTACTCAAATTCTGCATCTGTAACTAAAAATCATAAAAAAATTCATAAAGATTTAATTTAATTTTACCAACATTTCTTCAATTTCAGCTCCTACTAAAAATCTTATGAAAATCCAAAGAATCGATGTGAATATCAACTAAATTTACTCAAATTCTGCATCTGTAACTAAAAATCATAAAAAAATTCATAAAGATTTAATTTAATTTCACCACAATTTCTTCAATTTCAGCTCCTACTAAAAATCTTAAGAAAATGCAAAAGAGTCGAAGTGAATTTCAACTATATTATCTCAAATTCTGCACCTTTCACTAAAAATCATAAAAAAATTCAAAAAGATTTAATTTAATTTTACCAACATTTCTTCAATTTCAGCTCCTCCTACTAAAAATCTTAAGAAAATCCAAAGGAATCAAAGTGAATATCAAGTAAATTTACTCAAATTCTGCATCTGTAACTAAAAATCATAAAAAAATTCAAAAAGATTTAATTTAATTTCAGCAAAATTTTTTCAATTTCAGCTCCTCCTACTAAAAATCTTAAGAAAATCCAACAGAATCGAAGTGAATTTCAACTATATTTTCTCAAATTCTGCATCTGTAACCAAAAATCATAAAAAAAAACAAAGAAATTTAATTTAATTTCACCAAAACTTCTTCAATTTCAGCTCCTTCTACTAAAAATCTTATGAAAATCAAAGGGAATCTAAGTGAATATCAACTAAATTTACTCAAATTCTGCATCTGTAACTAAAAATGATAAAAAAATTCAAAAAGATTTAATTTAATTTCATTAATATTTTTTCAATTTCAGCTCCTCCTACTAAACATCTTAAGAAAATGGAATAGAATCGAAGTGAATTTCAACTATATTTTCTCAAATTCTGCATCTGTAACTAAAAATCATAAAAAAATACAAAGAAATTTAATTTAATTTCACCAAAATTTCTTCAATTTCAGCTCCTTCTACTAAAAATCTTATGAAAATCCAAAGGAATCGAAGTGAATATCAAGTAAATTTACTCCAATTCTGCACCTTTCACTAAAAATCATAAAAAAATTCAAAAAGATTTAATTTAATTTTACCAACATTTCTTCAATTTCAGCTCCTCCTACTAAAAATCTTAAGAAAATCCAACAGAATCGAAGTCAATTTCAACTATATTTTCTCTAATTCTGCATCTGTAACTAAAAATCATAAAAAAAAAACAAAGAAATTTAATTTAATTTCACCAAAACTTCTTCAATTTCAGCTCCTTCTACTAAAAATCTTATGAAAATCAAAGGGAATCGAAGTGAATATCAACTAAATTTACTCAAATTCTGCATCTGTAACTAAAAATGATAAAAAAATTCAAAAAGATTTAATTTAATTTCATTAATATTTTTTCAATTTCAGCTCCTCCTACTAAACATCTTAAGAAAATGGAATAGAATCGAAGTGAATTTCAACTATATTTTCTCAAATTCTGCATCTGTAACTAAAAATCATAAAAAAATTCAAAAAGATTTAGTTTAATTTCACCAAAATTTCTTCAATTTCAGCTCCTTCTACTAAAAATCTTATGAAAATCCAAAGGAATCGAAGTGAATATCAAGTAAACTTACTCAAATTCTGCACCTTTCACTAAAAATCATAAAAAAATTCAAAAAGATTTAATTTAATTTTAGCAAAATTTCTTCAATTTCAGCTCCTTCTACTAAAAATCTTATGAAAATCCAAAGGAATCGAAGTGAATATCAAGTAAATTTACTCAAATTCTGCACCTTTCACTAAAAAACATAAAAAAATACAAAAAGATTTAATTTAATTTTACCAACATTTCTTCAATTTCAGATCCTCCTACTAAAAATCTTATGAAAATCCAATTGAATCTAAGTGAATATCAACTAAATTTACTCATATTCTGTATCTGTAACTAAAAATCATAAAAAACTTCAAAAAGATTTAATTTAATTTCACCAAAATTTTTTCAATTTCAGCTCCTCCTACAAAAAATCTTAAGAAAATTCAAAAGAATCGAAGTGAATTTCAACAATATTTTCTCAAATTCTGCACCTGTAACTAAAATTCATAAAAAAATACAAAGAAATTTAATTTAATTTTAGCAAAATTTCTTCAATTTCAGCTCCTCCTACTAAAAATCTTATGAAAATCCAATTGAATCTAAGTGAATATCAACTAAATTTACTCATATTCTGTATCTGTAACTAAAAATCATAAAAAAATTCAAAATGATTTAATTTAATTTCACCAAAATTTCTTCAATTTCAGCTCCTCCTACTAAAAATCTTATGAAAATCCAAAGGAATCGAAGTGAATATCAAGTAAATTTACTCCAATTCTGCACCTTTCACTAAAAATCATAAAAAAATTCAAAAAGATTTAATTTAATTTTACCAACATTTCTTCAATTTCAGCTCCTCCTACTAAAAATCTTAAGAAAATCCAACAGAATCGAAGTCAATTTCAACTATATTTTCTCTAATTCTGCATCTGTAACTAAAAATCATAAAAAAAAAACAAAGAAATTTAATTTAATTTCACCAAAACTTCTTCAATTTCAGCTCCTTCTACTAAAAATCTTATGAAAATCAAAGGGAATCGAAGTGAATATCAACTAAATTTACTCAAATTCTGCATCTGTAACTAAAAATGATAAAAAAATTCAAAAAGATTTAATTTAATTTCATTAATATTTTTTCAATTTCAGCTCCTCCTACTAAACATCTTAAGAAAATGGAATAGAATCGAAGTGAATTTCAACTATATTTTCTCAAATTCTGAATCTGTAACTAAAAATCATAAAAAAATTCAAAAAGATTTAGTTTAATTTCACCAAAATTTCTTCAATTTCAGCTCCTTCTACTAAAAATCTTATGAAAATCCAAAGGAATCGAAGTGAATATCAAGTAAACTTACTCAAATTCTGCACCTTTCACTAAAAATCATAAAAAAATTCAAAAAGATTTAATTTAATTTTAGCAAAAATTTCTTCAATTTCAGCTCCTTCTACTAAAAATCTTATGAAAATCCAAAGGAATCGAAGTGAATATCAAGTAAATTTACTCAAATTCTGCACCTTTCACTAAAAAACATAAAAAAATACAAAAAGATTTAATTTAATTTTACCAACATTTCTTCAATTTCAGATCCTCCTACTAAAAATCTTATGAAAATCCAATTGAATCTAAGTGAATATCAACTAAATTTACTCATATTCTGTATCTGTAACTAAAAATCATAAAAAACTTCAAAAAGATTTAATTTAATTTCACCAAAATTTTTTCAATTTCAGCTCCTCCTACAAAAAATCTTAAGAAAATTCAAAAGAATCGAAGTGAATTTCAACAATATTTTCTCAAATTCTGCACCTGTAACTAAAATTCATAAAAAAATACAAAGAAATTTAATTTAATTTTAGCAAAATTTCTTCAATTTCAGCTCCCCCTACTAAAAATCTTATGAAAATCCAATTGAATCTAAGTGAATATCAACTAAATTTACTCATATTCTGTATCTGTAACTAAAAATCATAAAAAAATTCAAAATGATTTAATTTAATTTCACCAAAATTTTTTCAATTTCAGCTCCTCCTACAAAAAAATCTTAAGAAAATTCAAAAGAATCGAAGTTAATTTCAACTGTATTTTCTCAAATTCAGCATCTGTAACTAAAAATCATAAAAAAATACAAAGAAATTTAATTTAATTTTACCAACATTTCTTCAATTTCAGCTCCTCCTACTAAAAATCTTATGAAAATCCAAAGGAATCGAAGTGAATATCAACTAAATTTACTCAAATTCTGCATCTGTAACTAAAAATCATAAAAAAATTCAAAAGATTTAATTTAAGTTTACCACAATTTCTTCAATTTCAGCTCCTTCTACTAAAAATCTTATGAAAATCAAAAGGAATCGAAGTGAATATCAACTAAATTTACTCAAATTCTGCATCTGTAACTAAAAATCATAAAAAAATTCAAAAAGATTTAATTTAATTTCAGCAATATTTTTTCAATTTCAGCTCCTCCTACTAAACATCTTAAGAAAATCGAATAGAATCGAAGTGAATTTCAACTATATTTTCTCAAATTCTGCATCTGTAACTAAAAATCATAAAAAAATACAAAGGAATTTAATTTAATTTCACAAAAATTTTTCAATTTCAGCTCCTTCTACTAAAAATCTTATGAAAATCCAAAGGAATCGAAGTGAATATCAAGTAAATTTACTCCAATCCTGCATCTGTAACTAAAAACCATAAAAAAATACAAAGAAATTTAATTTAATTTCACCAAAATTCCTTCAATTTCAGCTCCTTCTACTAAAAATCTTATGAAAATCCAAAGGAATCGAAGTGAATATCAAGTAAATTTACTCCAATTCTGCACCTTTCACTAAAAATCATAAAAAAATTCAAAAAGATTTAATTTAATTTTACCAACATTTCTTCAATTTCAGCTCCTCCTACTAAAAATCTTATGAAAATCCAAAAGAATCGAAGTGAATATCAACTAAATTTACTCAAATTCTGCATCTGTAACTAAAAATCATAAAAAAATTCAAAAAGATTTAATTTAATTTCAGCAAAATTTTTTCAATTTCAGCTCCTCCTACTAAAAATCTTAAGAAAATCCAACAGAATCGAAGTGAATTTCAACTATATTTTCTCAAATTCTGCATCTGTAACTAAAAATCATAAAAAAAAACAAAGAAATTTAATTTAATTTCATCAAAACTTCTTCAATTTCAGCTCCTTCTACTAAAAATCTTATGAAAATCCAAAGGAATCGAAGTGAATATCAAGTAAATTTACTCAAATTCTGCACCTTTCACTAAAAATCATAAAAAAATTCAAAAAGATTTAATTTAATTTTACCAACATTTCTTCAATTTCAGCTCCTCCTACTAAAAATCTTATGAAAATCCAAAAGAATCGAAGTGAATATCAACTAAATTTACTCAAATTCTGCATCTGTAACTAAAAATCATAAAAAAATTCAAAAAGATTTAATTTAATTTCAGCAAAATTTTTTCAATTTCAGCTCCTCCTACTAAAAATCTTAAGAAAATCCAACAGAATCGAAGTGAATTTCAACTATATTTTCTCAAATTCTGCATCTGTAACTAAAAATCATAAAAAAAAAACAAAGAAATTTAATGTAATTTCACCAAAACTTCTTCAATTTCAGCTCCTTCTACTAAAAATCTTATGAAAATCCAAAAGAATCGAAGTGAATATCAACTAAATTTACTCAAATTCTGCATCTGTAACTAAAAATCATAAAAAAATTCATAAAGATTTAATTTAATTTTACCAACATTTCTTCAATTTCAGCTCCTACTAAAAATCTTATGAAAATCCAAAGGAATCGATGTGAATATCAACTAAATTTACTCAAATTCTGCATCTGTAACTAAAAATCATAAAAAAATTCATAAAGATTTAATTTAATTTCACCACAATTTCTTCAATTTCAGCTCCTACTAAAAATCTTAAGAAAATGCAAAAGAGTCGAAGTGAATTTCAACTATATTATCTCAAATTCTGCACCTTTCACTAAAAATCATAAAAAAATTCAAAAAGATTTAATTTAATTTTACCAACATTTCTTCAATTTCAGCTCCTCCTACTAAAAATCTTAAGAAAATCCAAAGGAATCAAAGTGAATATCAAGTAAATTTACTCAAATTCTGCATCTGTAACTAAAAATCATAAAAAAATTCAAAAAGATTTAATTTAATTTCAGCAAAATTTTTTCAATTTCAGCTCCTCCTACTAAAAATCTTAAGAAAATCCAACAGAATCGAAGTGAATTTCAACTATATTTTCTCAAATTCTGCATCTGCAACCAAAAATCATAAAAAAAAACAAAGAAATTTAATTTAATTTCACCAAAACTTCTTCTATTTCAGCTCCTCCTACTAAAAATCTTAAGAAAATCCAAAGGAATCAAAGTGAATATCAAGTAAATTTACTCAAATTCTGCATCTGTAACTAAAAATCATAAAAAAATTCAAAAAGATTTAATTTAATTTCAGCAAAATTTTTTCAATTTCAGCTCCTCCTACTAAAAATCTTAAGAAAATCCAACAGAATCGAAGTGAATTTCAACTATATTTTCTCAAATTCTGCATCTGTAACCAAAAATCATAAAAAAAAACAAAGAAAAATTATTTTAATTTCACCAAAACTTCTTCAATTTCAGCTCCTTCTACTAAAAATCTTATGAAAATCAAAGGGAATCGAAGTGAATATCAACTAAATTTACTCAAATTCTGCATCTGTAACTAAAAATGATAAAAAAATTCAAAAAGATTTAATTTAATTTTACCAACATTTTTTCAATTTCAGCTCCTCCTACTAAACATCTTAAGAAAATCGAATAGAATCGAAGTGAATTTCAACTATATTTTCTCAAATTCTGCATCTGTAACTAAAAATCATAAAAAAATACAAAGGAATTTAATTTAATTTCACAAAAATTTTTTCAATTTCAGCTCCTTCTACTAAAAATCTTATGAAAATCCAAAGGAATCGAAGTGAATATCAAGTAAATTTACTCCAATCCTGCATCTGTAACTAAAAACCATAAAAAAATACAAAGAAATTTAATTTAATTTCACCAAAATTTCTTCAATTTCAGCTCCTTCTACTAAAAATCTTATGAAAATCCAAAGGAATCGAAGTGAATATCAAGTAAATTTACTCCAATTCTGCACCTTTCACTAAAAATCATAAAAAAATTCAAAAAGATTTAATTTAATTTTACCAACATTTCTTCAATTTCAGCTCCTCCTACTAAAAATCTTATGAAAATCCAAAAGAATCGAAGTGAATATCAACTAAATTTACTCAAATTCTGCATCTGTAACTAAAAATCATAAAAAAATTCAAAAAGATTTAATTTAATTTCAGCAAAATTTTTTCAATTTCAGCTCCTCCTACTAAAAATCTTAAGAAAATCCAACAGAATCGAAGTGAATTTCAACTATATTTTCTCAAATTCTGCATCTGTAACTAAAAATCATAAAAAAAACAAAGAAATTTAATTTAATTTCACCAAAACTTCTTCAATTTCAGCTCCTTCTACTAAAAATCTTATGAAAATCCAAAGGAATCGAAGTGAATATCAAGTAAATTTACTCCAATCCTGCATCTGTAACTAAAAACCATAAAAAAATACAAAGAAATTTAATTTAATTTCACCAAAATTTCTTCAATTTCAGCTCCTTCTACTAAAAATCTTATGAAAATCCAAAGGAATCGAAGTGAATATCAAGTAAATTTACTCAAATTCTGCACCTTTCACTAAAAATCATAAAAAAATTCAAAAAGATTTAATTTAATTTTACCAACATTTCTTCAATTTCAGCTCCTCCTACTAAAAATCTTAAGAAAATCCAACAGAATCGAAGTCAATTTCAACTATATTTTCTCAAATTCTGCATCTGTAACTAAAAATCATAAAAAAAAACAAAGAAATTTAATTTAATTTCACCAAAACTTCTTCAATTTCAGCTCCTTCTACTAAAAATCTTATGAAAATCAAAGGGAATCGAAGTGAATATCAACTAAATTTACTCAAATTCTGCATCTGTAACTAAAAATGATAAAAAAATTCAAAAAGATTTAATTTAATTTCATTAATATTTTTTCAATTTCAGCTCCTCCTACTAAACATCTTAAGAAAATGGAATAGAATCGAAGTGAATTTCAACTATATTTTCTCAAATTCTGCATCTGTAACTAAAAATCATAAAAAAATTCAAAAAGATTTAGTTTAATTTCACCAAAATTTCTTCAATTTCAGCTCCTTCTACTAAAAATCTTATGAAAATCCAAAGGAATCGAAGTGAATATCAAGTAAACTTACTCAAATTCTGCACCTTTCACTAAAAATCATAAAAAAATTCAAAAAGATTTAATTTAATTTTAGCAAAATTTCTTCAATTTCAGCTCCTTCTACTAAAAATCTTATGAAAATCCAAAGGAATCGAAGTGAATATCAAGTAAATTTACTCAAATTCTGCACCTTTCACTAAAAAACATAAAAAAATACAAAAAGATTTAATTTAATTTTACCAACATTTCTTCAATTTCAGATCCTCCTACTAAAAATCTTATGAAAATCCAATTGAATCTAAGTGAATATCAACTAAATTTACTCATATTCTGTATCTGTAACTAAAAATCATAAAAAACTTCAAAAAGATTTAATTTAATTTCACCAAAATTTTTTCAATTTCAGCTCCTCCTACAAAAAAATCTTAAGAAAATTCAAAAGAATCGAAGTGAATTTCAACAATATTTTCTCAAATTCTGCACCTGTAACTAAAATTCATAAAAAAATACAAAGAAATTTAATTTGATTTTAGCAAAATTTCTTCAATTTCAGCTCCTCCTACTAAAAATCTTATGAAAATCCAATTGAATCTAAGTGAATATCAACTAAATTTACTCATATTCTGTATCTGTAACTAAAAATCATAAAAAAATTCAAAATGATTTAATTTAATTTCACCAAAATTTTTTCAATTTCAGCTCCTCCTACAAAAAATCTTAAGAAAATTCAAAAGAATCGAAGTTAATTTCAACTGTATTTTCTCAAATTCAGCATCTGTAACTAAAAATCATAAAAAAATACAAAGAAATTTAATTTAATTTTACCAACATTTCTTCAATTTCAGCTCCTCCTACTAAAAATCTTATGAAAATCCAAAGGAATCGAAGTGAATATCAACTAAATTTACTCAAATTCTGCATCTGTAACTAAAAATCATAAAAAAATTCAAAAGATTTAATTTAAGTTTACCACAATTTCTTCAATTTCAGCTCCTTCTACTAAAAATCTTATGAAAATCAAAAGGAATCGAAGTGAATATCAACTAAATTTACTCAAATTCTGCATCTGTAACTAAAAATCATAAAAAAATTCAAAAAGATTTAATTTAATTTCAGCAATATTTTTTCAATTTCAGCTCCTCCTACTAAACATCTTAAGAAAATCGAATAGAATCGAAGTGAATTTCAACTATATTTTCTCAAATTCTGCATCTGTAACTAAAAATCATAAAAAAATACAAAGGAATTTAATTTAATTTCACAAAAATTTTTTCAATTTCAGCTCCTTCTACTAAAAATCTTATGAAAATCCAAAGGAATCGAAGTGAATATCAAGTAAATTTACTCCAATCCTGCATCTGTAACTAAAAACCATAAAAAAATACAAAGAAATTTAATTTAATTTCACCAAAATTCCTTCAATTTCAGCTCCTTCTACTAAAAATCTTATGAAAATCCAAAGGAATCGAAGTGAATATCAAGTAAATTTACTCCAATTCTGCACCTTTCACTAAAAATCATAAAAAAATTCAAAAAGATTTAATTTAATTTTACCAACATTTCTTCAATTTCAGCTCCTCCTACTAAAAATCTTATGAAAATCCAAAAGAATCGAAGTGAATATCAACTAAATTTACTCAAATTCTGCATCTGTAACTAAAAATCATAAAAAAATTCAAAAAGATTTAATTTAATTTCAGCAAAATTTTTTCAATTTCAGCTCCTCCTACTAAAAATCTTAAGAAAATCCAACAGAATCGAAGTGAATTACAACTATATTTTCTCAAATTCTGCATCTGTAACTAAAAATCATAAAAAAAAACAAAGAAATTTAATTTAATTTCATCAAAACTTCTTCAATTTCAGCTCCTTCTACTAAAAATCTTATGAAAATCCAAAGGAATCGAAGTGAATATCAAGTAAATTTACTCAAATTCTGCACCTTTCACTAAAAATCATAAAAAAATTCAAAAAGATTTAATTTAATTTTACCAACATTTCTTCAATTTCAGCTCCTCCTACTAAAAATCTTATGAAAATCCAAAAGAATCGAAGTGAATATCAACTAAATTTACTCAAATTCTGCATGTGTAACTAAAAATCATAAAAAAATTCAAAAAGATTTAATTTAATTTCAGCAAAATTTTTTCAATTTCAGCTCCTCCTACTAAAAATCTTAAGAAAATCCAACAGAATCGAAGTGAATTTCAACTATATTTTCTCAAATTCTGCATCTGTAACTAAAAATCATAAAAAAAAAACAAAGAAATTTAATTTAATTTCACCAAAACTTCTTCAATTTCAGCTCCTTCTACTAAAAATCTTATGAAAATCCAAAAGAATCGAAGTGAATATCAACTAAATTTACTCAAATTCTGCATCTGTAACTAAAAATCATAAAAAAATTCATAAAGATTTAATTTAATTTTACCAACATTTCTTCAATTTCAGCTCCTACTAAAAATCTTATGAAAATCCAAAGGAATCGATGTGAATATCAACTAAATTTACTCAAATTCTGCATCTGTAACTAAAAATCATAAAAAAATTCATAAAGATTTAATTTAATTTCACCACAATTTCTTCAATTTCAGCTCCTACTAAAAATCTTAAGAAAATGCAAAAGAGTCGAAGTGAATTTCAACTATATTATCTCAAATTCTGCACCTTTCACTAAAAATCATAAAAAAATTCAAAAAGATTTAATTTAATTTTACCAACATTTCTTCAATTTCAGCTCCTCCTACTAAAAATCTTAAGAAAATCCAAAGGAATCAAAGTGAATATCAAGTAAATTTACTCAAATTCTGCATCTGTAACTAAAAATCATAAAAAAATTCAAAAAGATTTAATTTAATTTCAGCAAAATTTTTTCAATTTCAGCTCCTCCTACTAAAAATCTTAAGAAAATCCAACAGAATCGAAGTGAATTTCAACTATATTTTCTCAAATTCTGCATCTGTAACCAAAAATCATAAAAAAAAACAAAGAAATGTAATTTAATTTCACCAAAACTTCTTCAATTTCAGCTCCTCCTACTAAAAATCTTAAGAAAATCCAAAGGAATCAAAGTGAATATCAAGTAAATTTACTCAAATTCTGCATCTGTAACTAAAAATCATAAAAAAATTCAAAAAGATTTAATTTAATTTCAGCAAAATTTTTTCAATTTCAGCTCCTCCTACTAAAAATCTTAAGAAAATCCAACAGAATCGAAGTGAATTTCAACTATATTTTCTCAAATTCTGCATCTGTAACCAAAAATCATAAAAAAAAACAAAGAAAAATTATTTTAATTTCACCAAAACTTCTTCAATTTCAGCTCCTTCTACTAAAAATCTTATGAAAATCAAAGGGAATCGAAGTGAATATCAACTAAATTTACTCAAATTCTGCATCTGTAACTAAAAATGTTAAAAAAATTCAAAAAGATTTAATTTAATTTTACCAACATTTCTTCAATTTCAGCTCCTCCTACTAAAAATCTTAAGAAAATCGAATAGAATCGAAGTGAATTTCAACTATATTTTCTCAAATTCTGCATCTGTAACTAAAAATCATAAAAAAATACAAAGGAATTTAATTTAATTTCACAAAAATTTTTTCAATTTCAGCTCCTTCTACTAAAAATCTTATGAAAATCCAAAGGAATCGAAGTGAATATCAAGTAAATTTACTCCAATCCTGCATCTGTAACTAAAAACCATAAAAAAATACAAAGAAATTTAATTTAATTTCACCAAAATTTCTTCAATTTCAGCTCCTTCTACTAAAAATCTTATGAAAATCCAAAGGAATCGAAGTGAATATCAAGTAAATTTACTCCAATTCTGCACCTTTCACTAAAAATCATAAAAAAATTCAAAAAGATTTAATTTAATTTTACCAACATTTCTTCAATTTCAGCTCCTCCTACTAAAAATCTTATGAAAATCCAAAAGAATCGAAGTGAATATCAACTAAATTTACTCAAATTCTGCATCTGTAACTAAAAATCATAAAAAAATTCAAAAAGATTTAATTTAATTTCAGCAAAATTTTTTCAATTTCAGCTCCTCCTACTAAAAATCTTAAGAAAATCCAACAGAATCGAAGTGAATTTCAACTATATTTTCTCAAATTCTGCATCTGTAACTAAAAATCATAAAAAAAACAAAGAAATTTAATTTAATTTCACCAAAACTTCTTCAATTTCAGCTCCTTCTACTAAAAATCTTATGAAAATCCAAAGGAATCGAAGTGAATATCAAGTAAACTTACTCAAATTCTGCACCTTTCACTAAAAATCATAAAAAAATACAAAGAAATTTAATTTAATTTCACCAAAATTTCTTCAATTTCAGCTCCTTCTACTAAAAATCTTATGAAAATCCAAAGGAATCGAAGTGAATATCAAGTAAATTTATTCAAATTCTGCACCTTTCACTAAAAAACATAAAAAAATACAAAAAGATTTAATTTAATTTTACCAACATTTCTTCAATTTCAGATCCTCCTACTAAAAATCTTAAGAAAATCCAACAGAATCGAAGTCAATTTCAACTAAATTTACTCATATTCTGTATCTGTAACTAAAAATCATAAAAAACTTCAAAAAGATTTAATTTAATTTCACCAAAATTTTTTCAATTTCAGCTCCTCCTACAAAAAATCTTAAGAAAATTCAAAAGAATCGAAGTGAATTTCAACAATATTTTCTCAAATTCTGCACCTGTAACTAAAATTCATAAAAAAATACAAAGAAATTTAATTTAATTTTAGCAAAATTTCTTCAATTTCAGCTCCTCCTACTAAAAATCTTATGAAAATCCAATTGAATCTAAGTGAATATCAACTAAATTTACTCATATTCTGTATCTGTAACTAAAAATCATAAAAAAAAATTCAAAATGATTTAATTTAATTTCACCAAAATTTTTTCAATTTCAGCTCCTCCTACAAAAAATCTTAAGAAAATTCAAAAGAATCGAAGTTAATTTCAACTGTATTTTCTCAAATTCAGCATCTGTAACTAAAAATCATAAAAAAATACAAAGAAATTTAATTTAATTTTACCAACATTTCTTCAATTTCAGCTCCTCCTACTAAAAATCTTATGAAAATCCAAAGGAATCGAAGTGAATATCAACTAAATTTACTCAAATTCTGCATCTGTAACTAAAAATCATAAAAAAATTCAAAAGATTTAATTTAAGTTTACCACAATTTCTTCAATTTCAGCTCCTTCTACTAAAAATCTTATGAAAATCAAAAGGAATCGAAGTGAATATCAACTAAATTTACTCAAATTCTGCATCTGTAACTAAAAATCATAAAAAAATTCAAAAAGATTTAATTTAATTTCAGCAATATTTTTTCAATTTCAGCTCCTCCTACTAAACATCTTAAGAAAATCGAATAGAATCGAAGTGAATTTCAACTATATTTTCTCAAATTCTGCATCTGTAACTAAAAATCATAAAAAAATACAAAGGAATTTAATTTAATTTCACAAAAATTTTTTCAATTTCAGCTCCTTCTACTAAAAATCTTATGAAAATCCAAAGGAATCGAAGTGAATATCAAGTAAATTTACTCCAATCCTGCATCTGTAACTAAAAACCATAAAAAAATACAAAGAAATTTAATTTAATTTCAGCAAAATTTTTTCAATTTCAGCTCCTTCTACTAAAAATCTTATGAAAATCCAAAGGAATCGAAGTGAATATCAAGTAAATTTACTCCAATTCTGCACCTTTCACTAAAAATCATAAAAAAATTCAAAAAGATTTAATTTAATTTTACCAACATTTCTTCAATTTCAGCTCCTCCTACTAAAAATCTTATGAAAATCCAAAAGAATCGAAGTGAATATCAACTAAATTTACTCAAATTCTGCATCTGTAACTAAAAATCATAAAAAAATTCAAAAAGATTTAATTTAATTTCAGCAAAATTTTTTCAATTTCAGCTCCTCCTACTAAAAATCTTAAGAAAATCCAACAGAATCGAAGTGAATTTCAACTATATTTTCTCAAATTCTGCATCTGTAACTAAAAATCATAAAAAAAAACAAAGAAATTTAATTTAATTTCACCAAAACTTCTTCAATTTCAGCTCCTTCTACTAAAAATCTTATGAAAATCCAAAGGAATCGAAATGAATATCAAGTAAATTTACTCAAATTCTGCACCTTTCACTAAAAAACATAAAAAAATTCAAAAAGATTTAATTTAATTTTCCCAACATTTCTTCAATTTCAGCTCCTCCTACTAAAAATCTTATGAAAATCCAATTGAATCTAAGTGAATATCAACTAAATTTACTCATATTCTGTATCTGTAACTAAAAATCATAAAAAAATTCAAAAAGATTTAATTTAATTTTACCAACATTTCTTCAATTTCAGCTCCTCCTACTAAAAATCTTAAGAAAATCCAAAGGAATCAAAGTGAATATCAAGTAAATTTACTCAAATTCTGCACCTTTCACTAAAAAACATAAAAAAATTCAAAAAGATTTAATTTAATTTTACCAACAATTCTTCAATTTCAGCTCGTTCTACTAAAAATCTTATGAAACTCAAAAGGAATCGAAGTGAATATCAAGTAAATTTACTCATATTCTGTATCTGTAACTAAAAATATTAAAAAAATTCAAAAAAATTTAATTTAATTTCAGCAAAATTTTTTCAATTTCAGCTCCTCCTACTAAACATCTTAAGAAAATCCAAAAGAATCGAAGTGAATTTCAACTATATTTTCTCAAATTCTGCATCTGTAACTAAGAATCATAAAAAAATACAAAGAAATTTAATTTAATTTTAGCAAAATTTCTTCAATTTCAGCTCCTCCTACTTAAAATCTTATGAAAATCCAAAGGAATCGAAGTGAATATCAACTAAATTTACTCAAATTCTGCATCTGTAACTAAAAATCATAAAAAAATTCATAAAGATTTAATTTAATTTTACCAACATTTCTTCAATTTCAGCTCCTACTAAAAATCTTATGAAAATCCAAAGGAATCGATGTGAATATCAACTAAATTTACTCAAATTCTGCATCTGTAACTAAAAATCATAAAAAAATTCATAAAGATTTAATTTAATTTTACCAACATTTCTTCAATTTCAGCTCCTACTAAAAATCTTATGAAAATCCAAAGGAATCGAAGTGAATATCAACTAAATTTACTCAAATTCTGCATCTGTAACTAAAAATCATAAAAAAATTCATAAAGATTTAATTTAATTTTACCAACATTTCTTCAATTTCAGCTCCTACTAAAAATCTTATGAAAATCCAAAGGAATCGATGTGAATATCAACTAAATTTACTCAAATTCTGCATCTGTAACTAAAAATCATAAAAAAATTCATAAAGATTTAATTTAATTTCACCACAATTTCTTCAATTTCAGCTCCTACTAAAAATCTTAAGAAAATGCAAAAGAGTCGAAGTGAATTTCAACTATATTATCTCAAATTCTGCACCTTTCACTAAAAATCATAAAAAAATTCAAAAAGATTTAATTTAATTTTACCAACATTTCTTCAATTTCAGCTCCTCCTACTAAAAATCTTAAGAAAATCCAAAGGAATCAAAGTGAATATCAAGTAAATTTACTCAAATTCTGCATCTGTAACTAAAAATCATAAAAAAATTCAAAAAGATTTAATTTCATTTCAGCAAAATTTTTTCAATTTCAGCTCCTCCTACTAAAAATCTTAAGAAAATCCAACAGAATCGAAGTGAATTTCAACTATATTTTCTCAAATTCTGCATCTGTAACCAAAAATCATAAAAAAAAACAAAGAAATTTAATTTAATTTCACCAAAACTTCTTCAATTTCAGCTCCTTCTACTAAAAATCTTATGAAAATCCAAAGGAATCAAAGTGAATATCAAGTAAATTTACTCAAATTCTGCATCTGTAACTAAAAATCATAAAAAAATTCAAAAAGATTTAATTTAATTTCAGCAAAATTTTTTCAATTTCAGCTCCTCCTACTAAAAATCTTAAGAAAATCCAACAGAATCGAAGTGAATTTCAACTATATTTTCTCAAATTCTGCATCTGTAACCAAAAATCATAAAAAAAAACAAAGAAATTTAATTTAATTTCACCAAAACTTCTTCAATTTCAGCTCCTTCTACTAAAAATCTTATGAAAATCAAAGGGAATCGAAGTGATTATCAACTAAATTTACTCAAATTCTGCATCTGTAACTAAAAATGATAAAAAAATTCAAAAAGATTTAATTTAATTTTACCAACATTTTTTCAATTTCAGCTCCTCCTACTAAACATCTTAAGAAAATGGAATAGAATCGAAGTGAATTTCAACTATATTTTCTCAAATTCTGCATCTGTAACTAAAAATCATAAAAAAATACAAAGAAATTTAATTTAATTTCACCAAAATTTCTTCAATTTCAGCTCCTTCTACTAAAAATCTTATGAAAATCCAAAGGAATCGAAGTGAATATCAAGTAAATTTACTCCAATTCTGCACCTTTCACTAAAAATCATAAAAAAATTCAAAAAGATTTAATTTAATTTTACCAACATTTCTTCAATTTCAGCTCCTCCTACTAAAAATCTTAAGAAAATCCAACAGAATCGAAGTCAATTTCAACTATATTTTCTCTAATTCTGCATCTGTAACTAAAAATCATAAAAAAAAAACAAAGAAATTTAATTTAATTTCACCAAAACTTCTTCAATTTCAGCTCCTTCTACTAAAAATCTTATGAAAATCAAAGGGAATCGAAGTGAATATCAACTAAATTTACTCAAATTCTGCATCTGTAACTAAAAATGATAAAAAAATTCAAAAAGATTTAATTTAATTTCATTAATATTTTTTCAATTTCAGCTCCTCCTACTAAACATCTTAAGAAAATGGAATAGAATCGAAGTGAATTTCAACTATATTTTCTCAAATTCTGCATCTGTAACTAAAAATCATAAAAAAATTCAAAAAGATTTAGTTTAATTTCACCAAAATTTCTTCAATTTCAGCTCCTTCTACTAAAAATCTTATGAAAATCCAAAGGAATCGAAGTGAATATCAAGTAAACTTACTCAAATTCTGCACCTTTCACTAAAAATCATAAAAAAATTCAAAAAGATTTAATTTAATTTTAGCAAAATTTCTTCAATTTCAGCTCCTTCTACTAAAAATCTTATGAAAATCCAAAGGAATCGAAGTGAATATCAAGTAAATTTACTCAAATTCTGCACCTTTCACTAAAAAACATAAAAAAATACAAAAAGATTTAATTTAATTTTACCAACATTTCTTCAATTTCAGATCCTCCTACTAAAAATCTTATGAAAATCCAATTGAATCTAAGTGAATATCAACTAAATTTACTCATATTCTGTATCTGTAACTAAAAATCATAAAAAACTTCAAAAAGATTTAATTTAATTTCACCAAAATTTTTTCAATTTCAGCTCCTCCTACAAAAAATCTTAAGAAAATTCAAAAGAATCGAAGTGAATTTCAACAATATTTTCTCAAATTCTGCACCTGTAACTAAAATTCATAAAAAAATACAAAGAAATTTAATTTAATTTTAGCAAAATTTCTTCAATTTCAGCTCCTCCTACTAAAAATCTTATGAAAATCCAATTGAATCTAAGTGAATATCAACTAAATTTACTCATATTCTGTATCTGTAACTAAAAATCATAAAAAAATTCAAAATGATTTAATTTAATTTCACCAAAATTTTTTCAATTTCAGCTCCTCCTACAAAAAATCTTAAGAAAATTCAAAAGAATCGAAGTTAATTTCAACTGTATTTTCTCAAATTCAGCATCTGTAACTAAAAATCATAAAAAAATACAAAGAAATTTAATTTAATTTTACCAACATTTCTTCAATTTCAGCTCCTCCTACTAAAAATCTTATGAAAATCCAAAGGAATCGAAGTGAATATCAACTAAATTTACTCAAATTCTGCATCTGTAACTAAAAATCATAAAAAAATTCAAAAGATTTAATTTAAGTTTACCACAATTTCTTCAATTTCAGCTCCTTCTACTAAAAATCTTATGAAAATCAAAAGGAATCGAAGTGAATATCAACTAAATTTACTCAAATTCTGCATCTGTAACTAAAAATCATAAAAAAATTCAAAAAGATTTAATTTAATTTCAGCAATATTTTTTCAATTTCAGCTCCTCCTACTAAACATCTTAAGAAAATCGAATAGAATCGAAGTGAATTTCAACTATATTTTCTCAAATTCTGCATCTGTAACTAAAAATCATAAAAAAATACAAAGGAATTTAATTTAATTTCACAAAAATTTTTTCAATTTCAGCTCCTTCTACTAAAAATCTTATGAAAATCCAAAGGAATCGAAGTGAATATCAAGTAAATTTACTCCAATCCTGCATCTGTAACTAAAAACCATAAAAAAATACAAAGAAATTTAATTTAATTCCACCAAAATTCCTTCAATTTCAGCTCCTTCTACTAAAAATCTTATGAAAATCCAAAGGAATCGAAGTGAATATCAAGTAAATTTACTCCAATTCTGCACCTTTCACTAAAAATCATAAAAAAATTCAAAAAGATTTAATTTAATTTCAGCAAAATTTTTTCAATTTCAGCTCCTCCTACTAAAAATCTTAAGAAAATCCAACAGAATCGAAGTGAATTTCAACTATATTTTCTCAAATTCTGCATCTGTAACTAAAAATCATAAAAAAATACAAAGGAATTTAATTTAATTTTACCAACATTTCTTCAATTTCAGCTCCTCCTACTAAAAATCTTATGAAAATCCAAAAGAATCGAAGTGAATATCAACTAAATTTACTCAAATTCTGCATCTGTAACTAAAAATCATAAAAAAATTCAAAAAGATTTAATTTAATTTCAGCAATATTTTTTCAATTTCAGCTCCTCCTACTAAACATCTTAAGAAAATCGAATAGAATCGAAGTGAATTTCAACTATATTTTCTCAAATTCTGCATCTGTAACTAAAAATCATAAAAAAATACAAAGGAATTTAATTTAATTTCACCAAAATTTTTTCAATTTCAGCTCCTCCTACAAAAAATCTTAAGAAAATTCAAAAGAATCGAAGTTAATTTCAACTGTATTTTCTCAAATTCAGCATCTGTAACTAAAAATCATAAAAAAATACAAAGAAATTTAATTTAATTTTACCAACATTTCTTCAATTTCAGCTCCTCCTACTAAAAATCTTATGAAAATCCAAAGGAATCGAAGTGAATATCAACTAAATTTACTCAAATTCTGCATCTGTAACTAAAAATCATAAAAAAATTCAAAAGATTTAATTTAAGTTTACCACAATTTCTTCAATTTCAGCTCCTTCTACTAAAAATCTTATGAAAATCAAAAGGAATCGAAGTGAATATCAACTAAATTTACTCAAATTCTGCATCTGTAACTAAAAATCATAAAAAAATTCAAAAAGATTTAATTTAATTTCAGCAATATTTTTTCAATTTCAGCTCCTCCTACTAAACATCTTAAGAAAATCGAATAGAATCGAAGTGAATTTCAACTATATTTTCTCAAATTCTGCATCTGTAACTAAAAATCATAAAAAAATACAAAGGAATTTAATTTAATTTTACCAACATTTCTTCAATTTCAGCTCCTCCTACTAAAAATCTTATGAAAATCCAAAAGAATCGAAGTGAATATCAACTAAATTTACTCAAATTCTGCATCTGTAACTAAAAATCATAAAAAAATTCAAAAAGATTTAATTTAATTTCAGCAAAATTTTTTCAATTTCAGCTCCTCCTACTAAAAATCTTAAGAAAATCCAACAGAATCGAAGTGAATTTCAACTATATTTTCTCAAATTCTGCATCTGTAACTAAAAATCATAAAAAAAACAAAGAAATTTAATTTAATTTCATCAAAACTTCTTCAATTTCAGCTCCTTCTACTAAAAATCTTATGAAAATCCAAAGGAATCGAAGTGAATATCAACTAAATTTACTCAAATTCTGCATCTGTAACTAAAAATCATAAAAAAATTCATAAAGATTTAATTTAATTTTACCACAATTTCTTCAATTTCAGCTCCTTCTACTAAAAATCTTATGAAAATCCAAAGGAATCGAAGTGAATATCAAGTAAATTTACTCAAATTCTGCACCTTTCACTAAAAATCATAAAAAAATTCAAAAAGATTTAATTTAATTTTACCAACATTTCTTCAATTTCAGCTCCTCCTACTAAAAATCTTATGAAAATCCAAAAGAATCGAAGTGAATATCAACTAAATTTACTCAAATTCTGCATCTGTAACTAAAAATCATAAAAAAATTTAAAAAAATTTAATTTAATTTCAGCAAAATTTTTTCAATTTCAGCTCCTCCTACTAAACATCTTAAGAAAATCCAAAAGAATCGAAGTGAATTTCAACTATATTTTCTCAAATTCTGCATCTGTAACTAAAAATCATAAAAAAATACAAAGAAATTTAATTTACTTTCACCAAAATTTCTTCAATTTCAGCTCCTCCTACTAAAAATCTTATGAAAATCCAATTGAATCTAACTGAATATCAACTAAATTTACTCATATTCTGTATCTGTAACTAAAAACCATAAAAAATTCAAAAAGGTTTAATTTAATTTCACCAAAATTTTTTCAATTTCAGCTCCTCCTACAAAAAATCTTAAGAAAATTCCAAAGAATCGAAGTGAATTTCAACAATATTTTCTCAAATTCTGCACCTGTAACTAAAATTCATAAAAAAAATACAAAGAAATTTAATTTAATTTTAGCAAAATTTTTTCAATTTCAGCTCCTCCTACAAAAAATCTTAAGAAAATTCAAAAGAATCGAAGTGAATTTCAACAATACTTTCTCAAATTCTGCACCTGTAACTAAAAATCATAAAAAAATACAAAGAAATTTAATTTAATTTCACCAAAATTTCTTCAATTTCAGCTCCTTCTACTAAAAATCTTATGAAAATCCAAAGGAATCGAAGTGAATATCAAGTAAATTTACTCAAATTCTGCACCTTTCACTAAAAATCATAAAAAAATTCAAAAAGATTTAATTTAATTTTACCAACATTTCTTCAATTTCAGCTCCTCCTACTAAAAATCTTATGAAAATCCAAAGGAATCGAAGTGAATATCAACTAAATTTACTCAAATTCTGCATCTGTAACTAAAAATCATAAAAAAATTCATAAAGATTTAATTTAATTTTACCAACATTTCTTCAATTTCAGCTCCTACTAAAAATCTTATGAAAATCCAAAGGAATCAAAGTGAATATCAAGTAAATTTACTCAAATTCTGCACCTTTCACTAAAAAACATAAAAAAATTCAAAAAGATTTAATTTAATTTTACCAACATTTCTTCAATTTCAGCTCCTCCTACTAAAAATCTTATGAAAATCCAATTGAATCTAAGTGAATATCAACTAAATTTACTCATATTCTGTATCTGTAACTAAAAATCATAAAAAAATTCAAAAAGATTTAATTTAATTTTACCAACATTTCTTCAATTTCAGCTCCTCCTACTAAAAATCTTAAGAAAATCCAAAGGAATCAAAGTGAATATCAAGTAAATTTACTCAAATTCTGCACCTTTCACTAAAAAACATAAAAAAATTCAAAAAGATTTAATTTAATTTTACCAACAATTCTTCAATTTCAGCTCGTTCTACTAAAAATCTTATGAAACTCAAAAGGAATCGAAGTGAATATCAAGTAAATTTACTCATATTCTGTATCTGTAACTAAAAATATTAAAAAAATTCAAAAAAATTTAATTTAATTTCAGCAAAATTTTTTCAATTTCAGCTCCTCCTACTAAACATCTTAAGAAAATCCAAAAGAATCGAAGTGAATTTCAACTATATTTTCTCAAATTCTGCATCTGTAACTAAGAATCATAAAAAAATACAAAGAAATTTAATTTAATTTTAGCAAAATTTCTTCAATTTCAGCTCCTCCTACTTAAAATCTTATGAAAATCCAAAGGAATCGAAGTGAATATCAACTAAATTTACTCAAATTCTGCATCTGTAACTAAAAATCATAAAAAAATTCATAAAGATTTAATTTAATTTTACCAACATTTCTTCAATTTCAGCTCCTACTAAAAATCTTATGAAAATCCAAAGGAATCGATGTGAATATCAACTAAATTTACTCAAATTCTGCATCTGTAACTAAAAATCATAAAAAAATTCATAAAGATTTAATTTAATTTTACCAACATTTCTTCAATTTCAGCTCCTACTAAAAATCTTATGAAAATCCAAAGGAATCGAAGTGAATATCAACTAAATTTACTCAAATTCTGCATCTGTAACTAAAAATCATAAAAAAATTCATAAAGATTTAATTTAATTTTACCAACATTTCTTCAATTTCAGCTCCTACTAAAAATCTTATGAAAATCCAAAGGAATCGATGTGAATATCAACTAAATTTACTCAAATTCTGCATCTGTAACTAAAAATCATAAAAAAATTCATAAAGATTTAATTTAATTTCACCACAATTTCTTCAATTTCAGCTCCTACTAAAAATCTTAAGAAAATGCAAAAGAGTCGAAGTGAATTTCAACTATATTATCTCAAATTCTGCACCTTTCACTAAAAATCATAAAAAAATTCAAAAAGATTTAATTTAATTTTACCAACATTTCTTCAATTTCAGCTCCTCCTACTAAAAATCTTAAGAAAATCCAAAGGAATCAAAGTGAATATCAAGTAAATTTACTCAAATTCTGCATCTGTAACTAAAAATCATAAAAAAATTCAAAAAGATTTAATTTCATTTCAGCAAAATTTTTTCAATTTCAGCTCCTCCTACTAAAAATCTTAAGAAAATCCAACAGAATCGAAGTGAATTTCAACTATATTTTCTCAAATTCTGCATCTGTAACCAAAAATCATAAAAAAAAACAAAGAAATTTAATTTAATTTCACCAAAACTTCTTCTATTTCAGCTCCTCCTACTAAAAATCTTAAGAAAATCCAAAGGAATCAAAGTGAATATCAAGTAAATTTACTCAAATTCTGCATCTGTAACTAAAAATCATAAAAAAATTCAAAAAGATTTAATTTAATTTCAGCAAAATTTTTTCAATTTCAGCTCCTCCTACTAAAAATCTTAAGAAAATCCAACAGAATCGAAGTGAATTTCAACTATATTTTCTCAAATTCTGCATCTGTAACCAAAAATCATAAAAAAAAACAAAGAAATTTAATTTAATTTCACCAAAACTTCTTCAATTTAAGCTCCTTCTACTAAAAATCTTATGAAAATCAAAGGGAATCGAAGTGAATATCAACTAAATTTACTCAAATTCTGCATCTGTAACTAAAAATGATAAAAAAATTCAAAAAGATTTAATTTAATTTTACCAACATTTTTTCAATTTCAGCTCCTCCTACTAAACATCTTAAGAAAATGGAATAGAATCGAAGTGAATTTCAACTATATTTTCTCAAATTCTGCATCTGTAACTAAAAATCATAAAAAAATACAAAGAAATTTAATTTAATTTCACCAAAATTTCTTCAATTTCAGCTCCTTCTACTAAAAATCTTATGAAAATCCAAAGGAATCGAAGTGAATATCAAGTAAATTTACTCCAATTCTGCACCTTTCACTAAAAATCATAAAAAAATTCAAAAAGATTTAATTTAATTTTACCAACATTTCTTCAATTTCAGCTCCTCCTACTAAAAATCTTAAGAAAATCCAACAGAATCGAAGTCAATTTCAACTATATTTTCTCTAATTCTGCATCTGTAACTAAAAATCATAAAAAAAAAACAAAGAAATTTAATTTAATTTCACCAAAACTTCTTCAATTTCAGCTCCTTCTACTAAAAATCTTATGAAAATCAAAGGGAATCGAAGTGAATATCAACTAAATTTACTCAAATTCTGCATCTGTAACTAAAAATGATAAAAAAATTCAAAAAGATTTAATTTAATTTCATTAATATTTTTTCAATTTCAGCTCCTCCTACTAAACATCTTAAGAAAATGGAATAGAATCGAAGTGAATTTCAACTATATTTTCTCAAATTCTGCATCTGTAACTAAAAATCATAAAAAAATTCAAAAAGATTTAGTTTAATTTCACCAAAATTTCTTCAATTTCAGCTCCTTCTACTAAAAATCTTATGAAAATCCAAAGGAATCGAAGTGAATATCAAGTAAACTTACTCAAATTCTGCACCTTTCACTAAAAATCATAAAAAAATTCAAAAAGATTTAATTTAATTTTAGCAAAATTTCTTCAATTTCAGCTCCTTCTACTAAAAATCTTATGAAAATCCAAAGGAATCGAAGTGAATATCAAGTAAATTTACTCAAATTCTGCACCTTTCACTAAAAAACATAAAAAAATACAAAAAGATTTAATTTAATTTTACCAACATTTCTTCAATTTCAGATCCTCCTACTAAAAATCTTATGAAAATCCAATTGAATCTAAGTGAATATCAACTAAATTTACTCATATTCTGTATCTGTAACTAAAAATCATAAAAAACTTCAAAAAGATTTAATTTAATTTCACCAAAATTTTTTCAATTTCAGCTCCTCCTACAAAAAATCTTAAGAAAATTCAAAAGAATCGAAGTGAATTTCAACAATATTTTCTCAAATTCTGCACCTGTAACTAAAATTCATAAAAAAATACAAAGAAATTTAATTTAATTTTAGCAAAATTTCTTCAATTTCAGCTCCTCCTACTAAAAATCTTATGAAAATCCAATTGAATCTAAGTGAATATCAACTAAATTTACTCATATTCTGTATCTGTAACTAAAAATCATAAAAAAATTCAAAATGATTTAATTTAATTTCACCAAAATTTTTTCAATTTCAGCTCCTCCTACAAAAAATCTTAAGAAAATTCAAAAGAATCGAAGTTAATTTCAACTGTATTTTCTCAAATTCAGCATCTGTAACTAAAAATCATAAAAAAATACAAAGAAATTTAATTTAATTTTACCAACATTTCTTCAATTTCAGCTCCTCCTACTAAAAATCTTATGAAAATCCAAAGGAATCGAAGTGAATATCAACTAAATTTACTCAAATTCTGCATCTGTAACTAAAAATCATAAAAAAATTCAAAAGATTTAATTTAAGTTTACCACAATTTCTTCAATTTCAGCTCCTTCTACTAAAAATCTTATGAAAATCAAAAGGAATCGAAGTGAATATCAACTAAATTTACTCAAATTCTGCATCTGTAACTAAAAATCATAAAAAAATTCAAAAAGATTTAATTTAATTTCAGCAATATTTTTTCAATTTCAGCTCCTCCTACTAAACATCTTAAGAAAATCGAATAGAATCGAAGTGAATTTCAACTATATTTTCTCAAATTCTGCATCTGTAACTAAAAATCATAAAAAAATACAAAGGAATTTAATTTAATTTCACAAAAATTTTTTCAATTTCAGCTCCTTCTACTAAAAATCTTATGAAAATCCAAAGGAATCGAAGTGAATATCAAGTAAATTTACTCCAATCCTGCATCTGTAACTAAAAACCATAAAAAAATACAAAGAAATTTAATTTAATTCCACCAAAATTCCTTCAATTTCAGCTCCTTCTACTAAAAATCTTATGAAAATCCAAAGGAATCGAAGTGAATATCAAGTAAATTTACTCCAATTCTGCACCTTTCACTAAAAATCATAAAAAAATTCAAAAAGATTTAATTTAATTTTACCAACATTTCTTCAATTTCAGCTCCTCCTACTAAAAATCTTATGAAAATCCAAAAGAATCGAAGTGAATATCAACTAAATTTACTCAAATTCTGCATCTGTAACTAAAAATCATAAAAAAATTCAAAAAGATTTAATTTAATTTCAGCAAAATTTTTTCAATTTCAGCTCCTCCTACTAAAAATCTTAAGAAAATCCAACAGAATCGAAGTGAATTTCAACTATATTTTCTCAAATTCTGCATCTGTAACTAAAAATCATAAAAAAAAACAAAGAAATTTAATTTAATTTCATCAAAACTTCTTCAATTTCAGCTCCTTCTACTAAAAATCTTATGAAAATCCAAAGGAATCGAAGTGAATATCAACTAAATTTACTCAAATTCTGCATCTGTAACTAAAAATCATAAAAAAATTCATAAAGATTTAATTTAATTTTACCACAATTTCTTCAATTTCAGCTCCTTCTACTAAAAATCTTATGAAAATCCAAAGGAATCGAAGTGAATATCAAGTAAATTTACTCAAATTCTGCACCTTTCACTAAAAATCATAAAAAAATTCAAAAAGATTTAATTTAATTTTACCAACATTTCTTCAATTTCAGCTCCTCCTACTAAAAATCTTATGAAAATCCAAAAGAATCGAAGTGAATATCAACTAAATTTACTCAAATTCTGCATCTGTAACTAAAAATCATAAAAAAATTTAAAAAAATTTAATTTAATTTCAGCAAAATTTTTTCAATTTCAGCTCCTCCTACTAAACACCTTAAGAAAATCCAAAAGAATCGAAGTGAATTTCAACTATATTTTCTCAAATTCTGCATCTGTAACTAAAAATCATAAAAAAATACAAAGAAATTTAATTTACTTTCACCAAAATTTCTTCAATTTCAGCTCCTCCTACTAAAAATCTTATGAAAATCCAATTGAATCTAACTGAATATCAACTAAATTTACTCATATTCTGTATCTGTAACTAAAAACCATAAAAAATTCAAAAAGGTTTAATTTAATTTCACCAAAATTTTTTCAATTTCAGCTCCTCCTACAAAAAATCTTAAGAAAATTCCAAAGAATCGAAGTGAATTTCAACAATATTTTCTCAAATTCTGCACCTGTAACTAAAATTCATAAAAAAAATACAAAGAAATTTAATTTAATTTTAGCAAAATTTTTTCAATTTCAGCTCCTCCTACAAAAAATCTTAAGAAAATTCAAAAGAATCGAAGTGAATTTCAACAATACTTTCTCAAATTCTGCACCTGTAACTAAAAATCATAAAAAAATACAAAGAAATTTAATTTAATTTCACCAAAATTTCTTCAATTTCAGCTCCTTCTACTAAAAATCTTATGAAAATCCAAAGGAATCGAAGTGAATATCAAGTAAATTTACTCAAATTCTGCACCTTTCACTAAAAATCATAAAAAAATTCAAAAAGATTTAATTTAATTTTACCAACATTTCTTCAATTTCAGCTCCTCCTACTAAAAATCTTATGAAAATCCAAAGGAATCGAAGTGAATATCAACTAAATTTACTCAAATTCTGCATCTGTAACTAAAAATCATAAAAAAATTCATAAAGATTTAATTTAATTTTACCAACATTTCTTCAATTTCAGCTCCTACTAAAAATCTTATGAAAATCCAAAGGAATCGATGTGAATATCAACTAAATTTACTCAAATTCTGCATCTGTAACTAAAAATCATAAAATAATTCATAAAGATTTAATTTAATTTTACCAACATTTCTTCAATTTCAGCTCCTACTAAAAATCTTATGAAAATCCAAAGGAATCGATGTGAATATCAACTAAATTTACTCAAATTCTGCATCTGTAACTAAAAATCATAAAAAAATTTAAAAAAATTTAATTTAATTTCAGCAAAATTTCTTCAATTTCAGCTCCTCCTACTAAAAATCTTAAGAAAATCCAAAGGAATCAAAGTGAATATCAAGTAAATTTACTCAAATTCTGCACCTTTCACTAAAAAACATAAAAAAATGCAAAAAGATTTAATTTAATTTCACCAAAATTTCTTCAATTTCAGCTCCTCCTACAAAAAATCTTAAGAAAATTCCAAAGAATCGAAGTGAATTTCAACAATATTTTCTCAAATTCTGCACCTGTAACTAAAATTCATAAAAAAATACAAAGAAATTTAATTTAATTTTAGCAAAATTTCTTCAATTTCAGCTCCTCCTACTTAAAATCTTATGAAAATCCAAAGGAATCGAAGTGAATATCAACTAAATTTACTCAAATTCTGCATCTGTAACTAAAAATCATAAAAAAATTCATAAAGATTTAATTTAATTTTACCAACATTCCTTCAATTTCAGCTCCTACTAAAAATCTTATGAAAATCCAAAGGAATCGATGTGAATATCAACTAAATTTACTCAAATTCTGCATCTGTAACTAAAAATCATAAAAAAATTCATAAAGATTTAATTTAATTTCACCCCAATTTCTTCAATTTCAGCTCCTACTAAAAATCTTAAGAAAATGCAAAAGAGTCGAAGTGAATTTCAACTATATTATCTCAAATTCTGCACCTTTCACTAAAAATCATAAAAAAATTCAAAAAGATTTAATTTAATTTTACCAACATTTCTTCAACTTCAGCTCCTCCTACTAAAAATCTTAAGAAAATCCAAAGGAATCAAAGTGAATATCAAGTAAATTTACTCAAATTCTGCATCTGTAACTAAAAATCATAAAAAAATTCAAAAAGATTTAATTTAATTTCAGCAAAATTTTTTCAATTTCAGCTCCTCCTACTAAAAATCTTAAGAAAATCCAACAGAATCGAAGTGAATTTCAACTATATTTTCTCAAATTCTGCATCTGTAACCAAAAATCATAAAAAAAACAAAGAAATTTAATTTAATTTCACCAAAACTTCTTCAATTTCAGCTCCTTCTACTAAAAATCTTATGAAAATCAAAGGGAATCTAAGTGAATATCAACTAAATTTACTCAAATTCTGCATCTGTAACTAAAAATGATAAAAAAATTCAAAAAGGTTTAATTTAATTTCATTAATATTTTTTCAATTTCAGCTCCTCCTACTAAACATCTTAAGAAAATGGAATAGAATCGAAGTGAATTTCAACTATATTTTCTCAAATTCTGCATCTGTAACTAAAAATCATAAAAAAATACAAAGAAATTTAATTTAATTTCACCAAAATTTCTTCAATTTCAGCTCCTTCTACTAAAAATCTTATGAAAATCCAAAGGAATCGAAGTGAATATCAAGTAAATTTACTCCAATTCTGCACCTTTCACTAAAAATCATAAAAAAATTCAAAAAGATTTAATTTAATTTTACCAACATTTCTTCAATTTCAGCTCCTCCTACTAAAAATCTTAAGAAAATCCAACAGAATCGAAGTCAATTTCAACTATATTTTCTCAAATTCTGCATCTGTAACTAAAAATCATAAAAAAAAACAAAGAAATTTAATTTAATTTCACCAAAACTTCTTCAATTTCAGCTCCTTCTACTAAAAATCTTATGAAAATCAAAGGGAATCGAAGTGAATATCAACTAAATTTACTCACATTCTGCATCTGTAACTAAAAATGATAAAAAAATTCAAAAAGATTTAATTTAATTTCATTACTATTTTTTCAATTTCAGCTCCTCCTACTAAACATCTTAAGAAAATGGAATAGAATCGAAGTGAATTTCAACTATATTTTCTCAAATTCTGCATCTGTAACTAAAAATCATAAAAAAATTCAAAAAGATTTAGTTTAATTTCACCAAAATTTCTTCAATTTCAGCTCCTTCTACTAAAAATCTTATGAAAATCCAAAGGAATCGAAGTGAATATCAAGTAAACTTACTCAAATTCTGCACCTTTCACTAAAAATCATAAAAAAATTCAAAAAGATTTAATTTAATTTTAGCAAAATTTCTTCAATTTCAGCTCCTTCTACTAAAAATCTTATGAAAATCCAAAGGAATCGAAGTGAATAACAAGTAAATTTACTCAAATTCTGCACCTTTCACTAAAAAACATAAAAAAATACAAAAAGATTTAATTTAATTTTACCAACATTTCTTCAATTTCAGATCCTCCTACTAAAAATCTTATGAAAATCCAATTGAATCTAAGTGAATATCAACTAAATTTACTCATATTCTGTATCTGTAACTAAAAATCATAAAAAACTTCAAAAAGATTTAATTTAATTTCACCAAAATTTTTTCAATTTCAGCTCCTCCTACAAAAAATCTTAAGAAAATTCAAAAGAATCGAAGTGAATTTCAACTATATTTTCTCAAATTCTGCATCTGTAACCAAAAATCATAAAAAAAACAAAGAAATTTAATTTAATTTCACCAAAACTTCTTCAATTTCAGCTCCTTCTACTAAAAATCTTATGAAAATCAAAGGGAATCTAAGTGAATATCAACTAAATTTACTCAAATTCTGCATCTGTAACTAAAAATGATAAAAAAATTCAAAAAGGTTTAATTTAATTTCATTAATATTTTTTCAATTTCAGCTCCTCCTACTAAACATCTTAAGAAAATGGAATAGAATCGAAGTGAATTTCAACTATATTTTCTCAAATTCTGCATCTGTAACTAAAAATCATAAAAAAATACAAAGAAATTTAATTTAATTTCACCAAAATTTCTTCAATTTCAGCTCCTTCTACTAAAAATCTTATGAAAATCCAAAGGAATCGAAGTGAATATCAAGTAAATTTACTCCAATTCTGCACCTTTCACTAAAAATCATAAAAAAATTCAAAAAGATTTAATTTAATTTTACCAACATTTCTTCAATTTCAGCTCCTCCTACTAAAAATCTTAAGAAAATCCAACAGAATCGAAGTCAATTTCAACTATATTTTCTCAAATTCTGCATCTGTAACTAAAAATCATAAAAAAAAACAAAGAAATTTAATTTAATTTCACCAAAACTTCTTCAATTTCAGCTCCTTCTACTAAAAATCTTATGAAAATCAAAGGGAATCGAAGTGAATATCAACTAAATTTACTCACATTCTGCATCTGTAACTAAAAATGATAAAAAAATTCAAAAAGATTTAATTTAATTTCATTACTATTTTTTCAATTTCAGCTCCTCCTACTAAACATCTTAAGAAAATGGAATAGAATCGAAGTGAATTTCAACTATATTTTCTCAAATTCTGCATCTGTAACTAAAAATCATAAAAAAATTCAAAAAGATTTAGTTTAATTTCACCAAAATTTCTTCAATTTCAGCTCCTTCTACTAAAAATCTTATGAAAATCCAAAGGAATCGAAGTGAATATCAAGTAAACTTACTCAAATTCTGCACCTTTCACTAAAAATCATAAAAAAATTCAAAAAGATTTAATTTAATTTTAGCAAAATTTCTTCAATTTCAGCTCCTTCTACTAAAAATCTTATGAAAATCCAAAGGAATCGAAGTGAATAACAAGTAAATTTACTCAAATTCTGCACCTTTCACTAAAAAACATAAAAAAATACAAAAAGATTTAATTTAATTTTACCAACATTTCTTCAATTTCAGATCCTCCTACTAAAAATCTTATGAAAATCCAATTGAATCTAAGTGAATATCAACTAAATTTACTCATATTCTGTATCTGTAACTAAAAATCATAAAAAACTTCAAAAAGATTTAATTTAATTTCACCAAAATTTTTTCAATTTCAGCTCCTCCTACAAAAAATCTTAAGAAAATTCAAAAGAATCGAAGTGAATTTCAACAATATTTTCTCAAATTCTGCACCTGTAACTAAAATTCATAAAAAAATACAAAGAAATTTAATTTAATTTTAGCAAAATTTCTTCAATTTCAGCTCCTTCTACTAAAAATCTTATGAAAATCAAAAGGAATCGAAGTGAATATCAACTAAATTTACTCAAATTCTGCATCTGTAACTAAAAATCATAAAAAAATTCAAAAAGATTTAATTTAATTTCAGCAATATTTTTTCAATTTCAGCTCCTCCTACTAAACATCTTAAGAAAATCGAATAGAATCGAAGTGAATTTCAACTATATTTTCTCAAATTCTGCATCTGTAACTAAAAATCATAAAAAAATACAAAGGAATTTAATTTAATTTCACAAAAATTTTTTCAATTTCAGCTCCTTCTACTAAAAATCTTATGAAAATCCAAAGGAATCGAAGTGAATATCAAGTAAATTTACTCCAATCCTGCATCTGTAACTAAAAACCATAAAAAAATACAAAGAAATTTAATTTAATTTCACCAAAATTTCTTCAATTTCAGCTCCTTCTACTAAAAATCTTATGAAAATCCAAAGGAATCGAAGTGAATATCAACTAAATTTACTCAAATTCTGCATCTGTAACTAAAAATCATAAAAAAATTCATAAAGATTTAATTTAATTTTACCAACATTTCTTCAATTTCAGCTCCTACTAAAAATCTTATGAAAATCCAAAGGAATCGATGTGAATATCAACTAAATTTACTCAAATTCTGCATCTGTAACTAAAAATCATAAAAAAATTCATAAAGATTTAATTTAATTTCACCACAATTTCTTCAATTTCAGCTCCTACTAAAAATCTTAAGAAAATGCAAAAGAATCGAAGTGAATTTCAACTATATTATCTCAAATTCTGCATCTGTAACTAAAAATCATAAAAAAATTCAAAAAGATTTAATTTAATTTCAGCAAAATTTCTTCAATTTCAGCTCCTCCTACTAAAAATCTTATGAAAATCCAATTGAATCTAAGTGAATATCAACTAAATTTACTCATATTCTGTATCTGTAACTAAAAATCATAAAAAATTCAAAAAGGTTTAATTTAATTTCACCAAAATTTCTTCAATTTCAGCTCCTCCTACAAAAAATCTTAAGAAAATTCCAAAGAATCGAAGTGAATTTCAACAATATTTTCTCAAATTCTGCACCTGTAACTAAAATTCATAAAAAAATACAAAGAAATTTAATTTAATTTTAGCAAAATTTCTTCAATTTCAGCTCCTCCTACTTAAAATCTTATGAAAATCCAAAGGAATCGAAGTGAATATCAACTAAATTTACTCAAATTCTGCATCTGTAACTAAAAATCATAAAAAAATTCATAAAGATTTAATTTAATTTTACCAACATTCCTTCAATTTCAGCTCCTACTAAAAATCTTATGAAAATCCAAAGGAATCGATGTGAATATCAACTAAATTTACTCAAATTCTGCATCTGTAACTAAAAATCATAAAAAAATTCATAAAGATTTAATTTAATTTCACCCCAATTTCTTCAATTTCAGCTCCTACTAAAAATCTTAAGAAAATGCAAAAGAGTCGAAGTGAATTTCAACTATATTATCTCAAATTCTGCACCTTTCACTAAAAATCATAAAAAAATTCAAAAAGATTTAATTTAATTTTACCAACATTTCTTCAACTTCAGCTCCTCCTACTAAAAATCTTAAGAAAATGCAAAGGAATCAAAGTGAATATCAAGTAAATTTACTCAAATTCTGCATCTGTAACTAAAAATCATAAAAAAATTCAAAAAGATTTAATTTAATTTCAGCAAAATTTTTTCAATTTCAGCTCCTCCTACTAAAAATCTTAAGAAAATCCAACAGAATCGAAGTGAATTTCAACTATATTTTCTCAAATTCTGCATCTGTAACCAAAAATCATAAAAAAAACAAAGAAATTTAATTTAATTTCACCAAAACTTCTTCAATTTCAGCTCCTTCTACTAAAAATCTTATGAAAATCAAAGGGAATCTAAGTGAATATCAACTAAATTTACTCAAATTCTGCATCTGTAACTAAAAATGATAAAAAAATTCAAAAAGGTTTAATTTAATTTCATTAATATTTTTTCAATTTCAGCTCCTCCTACTAAACATCTTAAGAAAATGGAATAGAATCGAAGTGAATTTCAACTATATTTTCTCAAATTCTGCATCTGTAACTAAAAATCATAAAAAAATACAAAGAAATTTAATTTAATTTCACCAAAATTTCTTCAATTTCAGCTCCTTCTACTAAAAATCTTATGAAAATCCAAAGGAATCGAAGTGAATATCAAGTAAATTTACTCCAATTCTGCACCTTTCACTAAAAATCATAAAAAAATTCAAAAAGATTTAATTTAATTTTACCAACATTTCTTCAATTTCAGCTCCTCCTACTAAAAATCTTAAGAAAATCCAACAGAATCGAAGTCAATTTCAACTATATTTTCTCAAATTCTGCATCTGTAACTAAAAATCATAAAAAAAAACAAAGAAATTTAATTTAATTTCACCAAAACTTCTTCAATTTCAGCTCCTTCTACTAAAAATCTTATGAAAATCAAAGGGAATCGAAGTGAATATCAACTAAATTTACTCACATTCTGCATCTGTAACTAAAAATGATAAAAAAATTCAAAAAGATTTAATTTAATTTCATTACTATTTTTTCAATTTCAGCTCCTCCTACTAAACATCTTAAGAAAATGGAATAGAATCGAAGTGAATTTCAACTATATTTTCTCAAATTCTGCATCTGTAACTAAAAATCATAAAAAAATTCAAAAAGATTTAGTTTAATTTCACCAAAATTTCTTCAATTTCAGCTCCTTCTACTAAAAATCTTATGAAAATCCAAAGGAATCGAAGTGAATATCAAGTAAACTTACTCAAATTCTGCACCTTTCACTAAAAATCATAAAAAAATTCAAAAAGATTTAATTTAATTTTAGCAAAATTTCTTCAATTTCAGCTCCTTCTACTAAAAATCTTATGAAAATCCAAAGGAATCGAAGTGAATAACAAGTAAATTTACTCAAATTCTGCACCTTTCACTAAAAAACATAAAAAAATACAAAAAGATTTAATTTAATTTTACCAACATTTCTTCAATTTCAGATCCTCCTACTAAAAATCTTATGAAAATCCAATTGAATCTAAGTGAATATCAACTAAATTTACTCATATTCTGTATCAGTAACTAAAAATCATAAAAAACTTCAAAAAGATTTAATTTAATTTCACCAAAATTTTTTCAATTTCAGCTCCTCCTACAAAAAATCTTAAGAAAATTCAAAAGAATCGAAGTGAATTTCAACTATATTTTCTCAAATTCTGCATCTGTAACCAAAAATCATAAAAAAAACAAAGAAATTTAATTTAATTTCACCAAAACTTCTTCAATTTCAGCTCCTTCTACTAAAAATCTTATGAAAATCAAAGGGAATCTAAGTGAATATCAACTAAATTTACTCAAATTCTGCATCTGTAACTAAAAATGATAAAAAAATTCAAAAAGGTTTAATTTAATTTCATTAATATTTTTTCAATTTCAGCTCCTCCTACTAAACATCTTAAGAAAATGGAATAGAATCGAAGTGAATTTCAACTATATTTTCTCAAATTCTGCATCTGTAACTAAAAATCATAAAAAAATACAAAGAAATTTAATTTAATTTCACCAAAATTTCTTCAATTTCAGCTCCTTCTACTAAAAATCTTATGAAAATCCAAAGGAATCGAAGTGAATATCAAGTAAATTTACTCCAATTCTGCACCTTTCACTAAAAATCATAAAAAAATTCAAAAAGATTTAATTTAATTTTACCAACATTTCTTCAATTTCAGCTCCTCCTACTAAAAATCTTAAGAAAATCCAACAGAATCGAAGTCAATTTCAACTATATTTTCTCAAATTCTGCATCTGTAACTAAAAATCATAAAAAAAAACAAAGAAATTTAATTTAATTTCACCAAAACTTCTTCAATTTCAGCTCCTTCTACTAAAAATCTTATGAAAATCAAAGGGAATCGAAGTGAATATCAACTAAATTTACTCACATTCTGCATCTGTAACTAAAAATGATAAAAAAATTCAAAAAGATTTAATTTAATTTCATTACTATTTTTTCAATTTCAGCTCCTCCTACTAAACATCTTAAGAAAATGGAATAGAATCGAAGTGAATTTCAACTATATTTTCTCAAATTCTGCATCTGTAACTAAAAATCATAAAAAAATTCAAAAAGATTTAGTTTAATTTCACCAAAATTTCTTCAATTTCAGCTCCTTCTACTAAAAATCTTATGAAAATCCAAAGGAATCGAAGTGAATATCAAGTAAACTTACTCAAATTCTGCACCTTTCACTAAAAATCATAAAAAAATTCAAAAAGATTTAATTTAATTTTAGCAAAATTTCTTCAATTTCAGCTCCTTCTACTAAAAATCTTATGAAAATCCAAAGGAATCGAAGTGAATAACAAGTAAATTTACTCAAATTCTGCACCTTTCACTAAAAAACATAAAAAAATACAAAAAGATTTAATTTAATTTTACCAACATTTCTTCAATTTCAGATCCTCCTACTAAAAATCTTATGAAAATCCAATTGAATCTAAGTGAATATCAACTAAATTTACTCATATTCTGTATCTGTAACTAAAAATCATAAAAAACTTCAAAAAGATTTAATTTAATTTCACCAAAATTTTTTCAATTTCAGCTCCTCCTACAAAAAATCTTAAGAAAATTCAAAAGAATCGAAGTGAATTTCAACAATATTTTCTCAAATTCTGCATCTGTAACTAAAAATCATAAAAAAATACAAAGAAATTTAATTTAATTTTAGCAAAATTTCTTCAATTTCAGCTCCTTCTACTAAAAATCTTATGAAAATCAAAAGGAATCGAAGTGAATATCAACTAAATTTACTCAAATTCTGCATCTGTAACTAAAAATCATAAAAAAATTCAAAAAGATTTAATTTAATTTCAGCAATATTTTTTCAATTTCAGCTCCTCCTACTAAACATCTTAAGAAAATCGAATAGAATCGAAGTGAATTTCAACTATATTTTCTCAAATTCTGCATCTGTAACTAAAAATCATAAAAAAATACAAAGGAATTTAATTTAATTTCACAAAAATTTTTTCAATTTCAGCTCCTTCTACTAAAAATCTTATGAAAATCCAAAGGAATCGAAGTGAATATCAAGTAAATTTACTCCAATCCTGCATCTGTAACTAAAAACCATAAAAAAATACAAAGAAATTTAATTTAATTTCACCAAAATTTCTTCAATTTCAGCTCCTTCTACTAAAAATCTTATGAAAATCCAAAGGAATCGAAGTGAATATCAACTAAATTTACTCAAATTCTGCATCTGTAACTAAAAATCATAAAAAAATTCATAAAGATTTAATTTAATTTTACCAACATTTCTTCAATTTCAGCTCCTACTAAAAATCTTATGAAAATCCAAAGGAATCGATGTGAATATCAACTAAATTTACTCAAATTCTGCATCTGTAACTAAAAATCATAAAAAAATTCATAAAGATTTAATTTAATTTCACCACAATTTCTTCAATTTCAGCTCCTACTAAAAATCTTAAGAAAATGCAAAAGAATCGAAGTGAATTTCAACTATATTATCTCAAATTCTGCATCTGTAACTAAAAATCATAAAAAAATTCAAAAAAATTTAATTTAATTTCAGCAAAATTTCTTCAATTTCAGCTCCTCCTACTAAAAATCTTATGAAAATCCAATTGAATCTAAGTGAATATCAACTAAATTTACTCATATTCTGTATCTGTAACTAAAAATCATAAAAAATTCAAAAAGGTTTAATTTAATTTCACCAAAATTTCTTCAATTTCAGCTCCTCCTACAAAAAATCTTAAGAAAATTCCAAAGAATCGAAGTGAATTTCAACAATATTTTCTCAAATTCTGCACCTGTAACTAAAATTCATAAAAAAATACAAAGAAATTTAATTTAATTTTAGCAAAATTTCTTCAATTTCAGCTCCTCCTACTTAAAATCTTATGAAAATCCAAAGGAATCGAAGTGAATATCAACTAAATTTACTCAAATTCTGCATCTGTAACTAAAAATCATAAAAAAATTCATAAAGATTTAATTTAATTTTACCAACATTCCTTCAATTTCAGCTCCTACTAAAAATCTTATGAAAATCCAAAGGAATCGATGTGAATATCAACTAAATTTACTCAAATTCTGCATCTGTAACTAAAAATCATAAAAAAATTCATAAATATTTAATTTAATTTCACCCCAATTTCTTCAATTTCAGCTCCTACTAAAAATCTTAAGAAAATGCAAAAGAGTCGAAGTGAATTTCAACTATATTATCTCAAATTCTGCACCTTTCACTAAAAATCATAAAAAAATTCAAAAAGATTTAATTTAATTTTACCAACATTTCTTCAACTTCAGCTCCTCCTACTAAAAATCTTAAGAAAATCCAAAGGAATCAAAGTGAATATCAAGTAAATTTACTCAAATTCTGCATCTGTAACTAAAAATCATAAAAAAATTCAAAAAGATTTAATTTAATTTCAGCAAAATTTTTTCAATTTCAGCTCCTCCTACTAAAAATCTTAAGAAAATCCAACAGAATCGAAGTGAATTTCAACTATATTTTCTCAAATTCTGCATCTGTAACCAAAAATCATAAAAAAAACAAAGAAATTTAATTTAATTTCACCAAAACTTCTTCAATTTCAGCTCCTTCTACTAAAAATCTTATGAAAATCAAAGGGAATCTAAGTGAATATCAACTAAATTTACTCAAATTCTGCATCTGTAACTAAAAATGATAAAAAAATTCAAAAAGGTTTAATTTAATTTCATTAATATTTTTTCAATTTCAGCTCCTCCTACTAAACATCTTAAGAAAATGGAATAGAATCGAAGTGAATTTCAACTATATTTTCTCAAATTCTGCATCTGTAACTAAAAATCATAAAAAAATACAAAGAAATTTAATTTAATTTCACCAAAATTTCTTCAATTTCAGCTCCTTCTACTAAAAATCTTATGAAAATCCAAAGGAATCGAAGTGAATATCAAGTAAATTTACTCCAATTCTGCACCTTTCACTAAAAATCATAAAAAAATTCAAAAAGATTTAATTTAATTTTACCAACATTTCTTCAATTTCAGCTCCTCCTACTAAAAATCTTAAGAAAATCCAACAGAATCGAAGTCAATTTCAACTATATTTTCTCAAATTCTGCATCTGTAACTAAAAATCATAAAAAAAAACAAAGAAATTTAATTTAATTTCACCAAAACTTCTTCAATTTCAGCTCCTTCTACTAAAAATCTTATGAAAATCAAAGGGAATCGAAGTGAATATCAACTAAATTTACTCACATTCTGCATCTGTAACTAAAAATGATAAAAAAATTCAAAAAGATTTAATTTAATTTCATTACTATTTTTTCAATTTCAGCTCCTCCTACTAAACATCTTAAGAAAATGGAATAGAATCGAAGTGAATTTCAACTATATTTTCTCAAATTCTGCATCTGTAACTAAAAATCATAAAAAAATTCAAAAAGATTTAGTTTAATTTCACCAAAATTTCTTCAATTTCAGCTCCTTCTACTAAAAATCTTATGAAAATCCAAAGGAATCGAAGTGAATATCAAGTAAACTTACTCAAATTCTGCACCTTTCACTAAAAATCATAAAAAAATTCAAAAAGATTTAATTTAATTTTAGCAAAATTTCTTCAATTTCAGCTCCTTCTACTAAAAATCTTATGAAAATCCAAAGGAATCGAAGTGAATAACAAGTAAATTTACTCAAATTCTGCACCTTTCACTAAAAAACATAAAAAAATACAAAAAGATTTAATTTAATTTTACCAACATTTCTTCAATTTCAGATCCTCCTACTAAAAATCTTATGAAAATCCAATTGAATCTAAGTGAATATCAACTAAATTTACTCATATTCTGTATCAGTAACTAAAAATCATAAAAAACTTCAAAAAGATTTAATTTAATTTCACCAAAATTTTTTCAATTTCAGCTCCTCCTACAAAAAATCTTAAGAAAATTCAAAAGAATCGAAGTGAATTTCAACTATATTTTCTCAAATTCTGCATCTGTAACCAAAAATCATAAAAAAAACAAAGAAATTTAATTTAATTTCACCAAAACTTCTTCAATTTCAGCTCCTTCTACTAAAAATCTTATGAAAATCAAAGGGAATCTAAGTGAATATCAACTAAATTTACTCAAATTCTGCATCTGTAACTAAAAATGATAAAAAAATTCAAAAAGGTTTAATTTAATTTCATTAATATTTTTTCAATTTCAGCTCCTCCTACTAAACATCTTAAGAAAATGGAATAGAATCGAAGTGAATTTCAACTATATTTTCTCAAATTCTGCATCTGTAACTAAAAATCATAAAAAAATACAAAGAAATTTAATTTAATTTCACCAAAATTTCTTCAATTTCAGCTCCTTCTACTAAAAATCTTATGAAAATCCAAAGGAATCGAAGTGAATATCAAGTAAATTTACTCCAATTCTGCACCTTTCACTAAAAATCATAAAAAAATTCAAAAAGATTTAATTTAATTTTACCAACATTTCTTCAATTTCAGCTCCTCCTACTAAAAATCTTAAGAAAATCCAACAGAATCGAAGTCAATTTCAACTATATTTTCTCAAATTCTGCATCTGTAACTAAAAATCATAAAAAAAAACAAAGAAATTTAATTTAATTTCACCAAAACTTCTTCAATTTCAGCTCCTTCTACTAAAAATCTTATGAAAATCAAAGGGAATCGAAGTGAATATCAACTAAATTTACTCACATTCTGCACCTTTCACTAAAAAACATAAAAAAATACAAAAAGATTTAATTTAATTTTACCAACATTTCTTCAATTTCAGATCCTCCTACTAAAAATCTTATGAAAATCCAATTGAATCTAAGTGAATATCAACTAAATTTACTCATATTCTGTATCAGTAACTAAAAATCATAAAAAACTTCAAAAAGATTTAATTTAATTTCACCAAAATTTTTTCAATTTCAGCTCCTCCTACAAAAAATCTTAAGAAAATTCAAAAGAATCGAAGTGAATTTCAACTATATTTTCTCAAATTCTGCATCTGTAACCAAAAATCATAAAAAAAACAAAGAAATTTAATTTAATTTCACCAAAACTTCTTCAATTTCAGCTCCTTCTACTAAAAATCTTATGAAAATCAAAGGGAATCTAAGTGAATATCAACTAAATTTACTCAAATTCTGCATCTGTAACTAAAAATGATAAAAAAATTCAAAAAGGTTTAATTTAATTTCATTAATATTTTTTCAATTTCAGCTCCTCCTACTAAACATCTTAAGAAAATGGAATAGAATCGAAGTGAATTTCAACTATATTTTCTCAAATTCTGCATCTGTAACTAAAAATCATAAAAAAATACAAAGAAATTTAATTTAATTTCACCAAAATTTCTTCAATTTCAGCTCCTTCTACTAAAAATCTTATGAAAATCCAAAGGAATCGAAGTGAATATCAAGTAAATTTACTCCAATTCTGCACCTTTCACTAAAAATCATAAAAAAATTCAAAAAGATTTAATTTAATTTTACCAACATTTCTTCAATTTCAGCTCCTCCTACTAAAAATCTTAAGAAAATCCAACAGAATCGAAGTCAATTTCAACTATATTTTCTCAAATTCTGCATCTGTAACTAAAAATCATAAAAAAAAACAAAGAAATTTAATTTAATTTCACCAAAACTTCTTCAATTTCAGCTCCTTCTACTAAAAATCTTATGAAAATCAAAGGGAATCGAAGTGAATATCAACTAAATTTACTCACATTCTGCATCTGTAACTAAAAATGATAAAAAAATTCAAAAAGATTTAATTTAATTTCATTACTATTTTTTCAATTTCAGCTCCTCCTACTAAACATCTTAAGAAAATGGAATAGAATCGAAGTGAATTTCAACTATATTTTCTCAAATTCTGCATCTGTAACTAAAAATCATAAAAAAATTCAAAAAGATTTAGTTTAATTTCACCAAAATTTCTTCAATTTCAGCTCCTTCTACTAAAAATCTTATGAAAATCCAAAGGAATCGAAGTGAATATCAAGTAAACTTACTCAAATTCTGCACCTTTCACTAAAAATCATAAAAAAATTCAAAAAGATTTAATTTAATTTTAGCAAAATTTCTTCAATTTCAGCTCCTTCTACTAAAAATCTTATGAAAATCCAAAGGAATCGAAGTGAATAACAAGTAAATTTACTCAAATTCTGCACCTTTCACTAAAAAACATAAAAAAATACAAAAAGATTTAATTTAATTTTACCAACATTTCTTCAATTTCAGATCCTCCTACTAAAAATCTTATGAAAATCCAATTGAATCTAAGTGAATATCAACTAAATTTACTCATATTCTGTATCTGTAACTAAAAATCATAAAAAACTTCAAAAAGATTTAATTTAATTTCACCAAAATTTTTTCAATTTCAGCTCCTCCTACAAAAAATCTTAAGAAAATTCAAAAGAATCGAAGTGAATTTCAACAATATTTTCTCAAATTCTGCACCTGTAACTAAAATTCATAAAAAAATACAAAGAAATTTAATTTAATTTTAGCAAAATTTCTTCAATTTCAGCTCCTTCTACTAAAAATCTTATGAAAATCAAAAGGAATCGAAGTGAATATCAACTAAATTTACTCAAATTCTGCATCTGTAACTAAAAATCATAAAAAAATTCAAAAAGATTTAATTTAATTTCAGCAATATTTTTTCAATTTCAGCTCCTCCTACTAAACATCTTAAGAAAATCGAATAGAATCGAAGTGAATTTCAACTATATTTTCTCAAATTCTGCATCTGTAACTAAAAATCATAAAAAAATACAAAGGAATTTAATTTAATTTCACAAAAATTTTTTCAATTTCAGCTCCTTCTACTAAAAATCTTATGAAAATCCAAAGGAATCGAAGTGAATATCAAGTAAATTTACTCCAATCCTGCATCTGTAACTAAAAACCATAAAAAAATACAAAGAAATTTAATTTAATTTCACCAAAATTTCTTCAATTTCAGCTCCTTCTACTAAAAATCTTATGAAAATCCAAAGGAATCGAAGTGAATATCAACTAAATTTACTCAAATTCTGCATCTGTAACTAAAAATCATAAAAAAATTCATAAAGATTTAATTTAATTTTACCAACATTTCTTCAATTTCAGCTCCTACTAAAAATCTTATGAAAATCCAAAGGAATCGATGTGAATATCAACTAAATTTACTCAAATTCTGCATCTGTAACTAAAAATCATAAAAAAATTCATAAAGATTTAATTTAATTTCACCACAATTTCTTCAATTTCAGCTCCTACTAAAAATCTTAAGAAAATGCAAAAGAGTCGAAGTGAATTTCAACTATATTATCTCAAATTCTGCATCTGTAACTAAAAATCATAAAAAAATTCAAAAAGATTTAATTTAATTTCAGCAAAATTTCTTCAATTTCAGCTCCTCCTACTAAAAATCTTATGAAAATCCAATTGAATCTAAGTGAATATCAACTAAATTTACTCATATTCTGTATCTGTAACTAAAAATCATAAAAAATTCAAAAAGGTTTAATTTAATTTCACCAAAATTTCTTCAATTTCAGCTCCTCCTACAAAAAATCTTAAGAAAATTCCAAAGAATCGAAGTGAATTTCAACAATATTTTCTCAAATTCTGCACCTGTAACTAAAATTCATAAAAAAATACAAAGAAATTTAATTTAATTTTAGCAAAATTTCTTCAATTTCAGCTCCTCCTACTTAAAATCTTATGAAAATCCAAAGGAATCGAAGTGAATATCAACTAAATTTACTCAAATTCTGCATCTGTAACTAAAAATCATAAAAAAATTCATAAAGATTTAATTTAATTTTACCAACATTCCTTCAATTTCAGCTCCTACTAAAAATCTTATGAAAATCCAAAGGAATCGATGTGAATATCAACTAAATTTACTCAAATTCTGCATCTGTAACTAAAAATCATAAAAAAATTCATAAAGATTTAATTTAATTTCACCCCAATTTCTTCAATTTCAGCTCCTACTAAAAATCTTAAGAAAATGCAAAAGAGTCGAAGTGAATTTCAACTATATTATCTCAAATTCTGCACCTTTCACTAAAAATCATAAAAAAATTCAAAAAGATTTAATTTAATTTTACCAACATTTCTTCAACTTCAGCTCCTCCTACTAAAAATCTTAAGAAAATCCAAAGGAATCAAAGTGAATATCAAGTAAATTTACTCAAATTCTGCATCTGTAACTAAAAATCATAAAAAAATTCAAAAAGATTTAATTTAATTTCAGCAAAATTTTTTCAATTTCAGCTCCTCCTACTAAAAATCTTAAGAAAATCCAACAGAATCGAAGTGAATTTCAACTATATTTTCTCAAATTCTGCATCTGTAACCAAAAATCATAAAAAAAACAAAGAAATTTAATTTAATTTCACCAAAACTTCTTCAATTTCAGCTCCTTCTACTAAAAATCTTATGAAAATCAAAGGGAATCTAAGTGAATATCAACTAAATTTACTCAAATTCTGCATCTGTAACTAAAAATGATAAAAAAATTCAAAAAGGTTTAATTTAATTTCATTAATATTTTTTCAATTTCAGCTCCTCCTACTAAACATCTTAAGAAAATGGAATAGAATCGAAGTGAATTTCAACTATATTTTCTCAAATTCTGCATCTGTAACTAAAAATCATAAAAAAATACAAAGAAATTTAATTTAATTTCACCAAAATTTCTTCAATTTCAGCTCCTTCTACTAAAAATCTTATGAAAATCCAAAGGAATCGAAGTGAATATCAAGTAAATTTACTCCAATTCTGCACCTTTCACTAAAAATCATAAAAAAATTCAAAAAGATTTAATTTAATTTTACCAACATTTCTTCAATTTCAGCTCCTCCTACTAAAAATCTTAAGAAAATCCAACAGAATCGAAGTCAATTTCAACTATATTTTCTCAAATTCTGCATCTGTAACTAAAAATCATAAAAAAAAACAAAGAAATTTAATTTAATTTCACCAAAACTTCTTCAATTTCAGCTCCTTCTACTAAAAATCTTATGAAAATCAAAGGGAATCGAAGTGAATATCAACTAAATTTACTCACATTCTGCATCTGTAACTAAAAATGATAAAAAAATTCAAAAAGATTTAATTTAATTTCATTACTATTTTTTCAATTTCAGCTCCTCCTACTAAACATCTTAAGAAAATGGAATAGAATCGAAGTGAATTTCAACTATATTTTCTCAAATTCTGCATCTGTAACTAAAAATCATAAAAAAATTCAAAAAGATTTAGTTTAATTTCACCAAAATTTCTTCAATTTCAGCTCCTTCTACTAAAAATCTTATGAAAATCCAAAGGAATCGAAGTGAATATCAAGTAAACTTACTCAAATTCTGCACCTTTCACTAAAAATCATAAAAAAATTCAAAAAGATTTAATTTAATTTTAGCAAAATTTCTTCAATTTCAGCTCCTTCTACTAAAAATCTTATGAAAATCCAAAGGAATCGAAGTGAATAACAAGTAAATTTACTCAAATTCTGCACCTTTCACTAAAAAACATAAAAAAATACAAAAAGATTTAATTTAATTTTACCAACATTTCTTCAATTTCAGATCCTCCTACTAAAAATCTTATGAAAATCCAATTGAATCTAAGTGAATATCAACTAAATTTACTCATATTCTGTATCAGTAACTAAAAATCATAAAAAACTTCAAAAAGATTTAATTTAATTTCACCAAAATTTTTTCAATTTCAGCTCCTCCTACAAAAAATCTTAAGAAAATTCAAAAGAATCGAAGTGAATTTCAACTATATTTTCTCAAATTCTGCATCTGTAACTAAAAATCATAAAAAAAACAAAGAAATTTAATTTAATTTCACCAAAACTTCTTCAATTTCAGCTCCTTCTACTAAAAATCTTATGAAAATCAAAGGGAATCTAAGTGAATATCAACTAAATTTACTCAAATTCTGCATCTGTAACTAAAAATGATAAAAAAATTCAAAAAGGTTTAATTTAATTTCATTAATATTTTTTCAATTTCAGCTCCTCCTACTAAACATCTTAAGAAAATGGAATAGAATCGAAGTGAATTTCAACTATATTTTCTCAAATTCTGCATCTGTAACTAAAAATCATAAAAAAATACAAAGAAATTTAATTTAATTTCACCAAAATTTCTTCAATTTCAGCTCCTTCTACTAAAAATCTTATGAAAATCCAAAGGAATCGAAGTGAATATCAAGTAAATTTACTCCAATTCTGCACCTTTCACTAAAAATCATAAAAAAATTCAAAAAGATTTAATTTAATTTTACCAACATTTCTTCAATTTCAGCTCCTCCTACTAAAAATCTTAAGAAAATCCAACAGAATCGAAGTCAATTTCAACTATATTTTCTCAAATTCTGCATCTGTAACTAAAAATCATAAAAAAAAACAAAGAAATTTAATTTAATTTCACCAAAACTTCTTCAATTTCAGCTCCTTCTACTAAAAATCTTATGAAAATCAAAGGGAATCGAAGTGAATATCAACTAAATTTACTCACATTCTGCATCTGTAACTAAAAATGATAAAAAAATTCAAAAAGATTTAATTTAATTTCATTACTATTTTTTCAATTTCAGCTCCTCCTACTAAACATCTTAAGAAAATGGAATAGAATCGAAGTGAATTTCAACTATATTTTCTCAAATTCTGCATCTGTAACTAAAAATCATAAAAAAATTCAAAAAGATTTAGTTTAATTTCACCAAAATTTCTTCAATTTCAGCTCCTTCTACTAAAAATCTTATGAAAATCCAAAGGAATCGAAGTGAATATCAAGTAAACTTACTCAAATTCTGCACCTTTCACTAAAAATCATAAAAAAATTCAAAAAGATTTAATTTAATTTTAGCAAAATTTCTTCAATTTCAGCTCCTTCTACTAAAAATCTTATGAAAATCCAAAGGAATCGAAGTGAATAACAAGTAAATTTACTCAAATTCTGCACCTTTCACTAAAAAACATAAAAAAATACAAAAAGATTTAATTTAATTTTACCAACATTTCTTCAATTTCAGATCCTCCTACTAAAAATCTTATGAAAATCCAATTGAATCTAAGTGAATATCAACTAAATTTACTCATATTCTGTATCTGTAACTAAAAATCATAAAAAACTTCAAAAAGATTTAATTTAATTTCACCAAAATTTTTTCAATTTCAGCTCCTCCTACAAAAAATCTTAAGAAAATTCAAAAGAATCGAAGTGAATTTCAACAATATTTTCTCAAATTCTGCACCTGTAACTAAAATTCATAAAAAAATATACAAAGAAATTTAATTTAATTTTAGCAAAATTTCTTCAATTTCAGCTCCTTCTACTAAAAATCTTATGAAAATCAAAAGGAATCGAAGTGAATATCAACTAAATTTACTCAAATTCTGCATCTGTAACTAAAAATCATAAAAAAATTCAAAAAGATTTAATTTAATTTCAGCAATATTTTTTCAATTTCAGCTCCTCCTACTAAACATCTTAAGAAAATCGAATAGAATCGAAGTGAATTTCAACTATATTTTCTCAAATTCTGCATCTGTAACTAAAAATCATAAAAAAATACAAAGGAATTTAATTTAATTTCACAAAAATTTTTTCAATTTCAGCTCCTTCTACTAAAAATCTTATGAAAATCCAAAGGAATCGAAGTGAATATCAAGTAAATTTACTCCAATCCTGCATCTGTAACTAAAAACCATAAAAAAATACAAAGAAATTTAATTTAATTTCACCAACATTTCTTCAATTTCAGCTCCTTCTACTAAAAATCTTATGAAAATCCAAAGGAATCGAAGTGAATATCAACTAAATTTACTCAAATTCTGCATCTGTAACTAAAAATCATAAAAAAATTCATAAAGATTTAATTTAATTTTACCAACATTTCTTCAATTTCAGCTCCTACTAAAAATCTTATGAAAATCCAAAGGAATCGATGTGAATATCAACTAAATTTACTCAAATTCTGCATCTGTAACTAAAAATCATAAAAAAATTCATAAAGATTTAATTTAATTTCACCACAATTTCTTCAATTTCAGCTCCTACTAAAAATCTTAAGAAAATGCAAAAGAGTCGAAGTGAATTTCAACTATATTATCTCAAATTCTGCACCTTTCACTAAAAATCATAAAAAAATTCAAAAAGATTTAATTTAATTTTACCAACATTTCTTCAATTTCAGCTCCTCCTACTAAAAATCTTAAGAAAATCCAAAGGAATCAAAGTGAATATCAAGTAAATTTACTCAAATTCTGCATCTGTAACTAAAAATCATAAAAAAATTCAAAAAGATTTAATTTCATTTCAGCAAAATTTTTTCAATTTCAGCTCCTCCTACTAAAAATCTTAAGAAAATCCAACAGAATCGAAGTGAATTTCAACTATATTTTCTCAAATTCTGCATCTGTAACCAAAAATCATAAAAAAAAACAAAGAAATTTAATTTAATTTCACCAAAACTTCTTCAATTTCAGCTCCTCCTACTAAAAATCTTAAGAAAATCCAAAGGAATCAAAGTGAATATCAAGTAAATTTACTCAAATTCTGCATCTGTAACTAAAAATCATAAAAAAATTCAAAAAGATTTAATTTAATTTCAGCAAAATTTTTTCAATTTCAGCTCCTCCTACTAAACATCTTAAGAAAATCCAACAGAATCGAAGTGAATTTCAACTATATTTTCTCAAATTCTGCATCTGTAACCAAAAATCATAAAAAAAAACAAAGAAATTTAATTTAATTTCACCAAAACTTCTTCAATTTCAGCTCCTTCTACTAAAAATCTTATGAAAATCAAAGGGAATCGAAGTGAATATCAACTAAATTTACTCAAATTCTGCATCTGTAACTAAAAATGATAAAAAAATTCAAAAAGATTTAATTTAATTTTACCAACATTTTTTCAATTTCAGCTCCTCCTACTAAACATCTTAAGAAAATGGAATAGAATCGAAGTGAATTTCAACTATATTTTCTCAAATTCTGCATCTGTAACTAAAAATCATAAAAAAATACAAAGAAATTTAATTTAATTTCACCAAAATTTCTTCAATTTCAGCTCCTTCTACTAAAAATCTTATGAAAATCCAAAGGAATCGAAGTGAATATCAAGTAAATTTACTCCAATTCTGCACCTTTCACTAAAAATCATAAAAAAATTCAAAAAGATTTAATTTAATTTTACCAACATTTCTTCAATTTCAGCTCCTCCTACTAAAAATCTTAAGAAAATCCAACAGAATCGAAGTCAATTTCAACTATATTTTCTCTAATTCTGCATCTGTAACTAAAAATCATAAAAAAAAAACAAAGAAATTTAATTTAATTTCACCAAAACTTCTTCAATTTCAGCTCCTTCTACTAAAAATCTTATGAAAATCAAAGGGAATCGAAGTGAATATCAACTAAATTTACTCAAATTCTGCATCTGTAACTAAAAATGATAAAAAAATTCAAAAAGATTTAATTTAATTTCATTAATATTTTTTCAATTTCAGCTCCTCCTACTAAACATCTTAAGAAAATGGAATAGAATCGAAGTGAATTTCAACTATATTTTCTCAAATTCTGCATCTGTAACTAAAAATCATAAAAAAATTCAAAAAGATTTAGTTTAATTTCACCAAAATTTCTTCAATTTCAGCTCCTTCTACTAAAAATCTTATGAAAATCCAAAGGAATCGAAGTGAATATCAAGTAAACTTACTCAAATTCTGCACCTTTCACTAAAAATCATAAAAAAATTCAAAAAGATTTAATTTAATTTTAGCAAAATTTCTTCAATTTCAGCTCCTTCTACTAAAAATCTTATGAAAATCCAAAGGAATCGAAGTGAATATCAAGTAAATTTACTCAAATTCTGCACCTTTCACTAAAAAACATAAAAAAATACAAAAAGATTTAATTTAATTTTACCAACATTTCTTCAATTTCAGATCCTCCTACTAAAAATCTTATGAAAATCCAATTGAATCTAAGTGAATATCAACTAAATTTACTCATATTCTGTATCTGTAACTAAAAATCATAAAAAACTTCAAAAAGATTTAATTTAATTTCACCAAAATTTTTTCAATTTCAGCTCCTCCTACAAAAAATCTTAAGAAAATTCAAAAGAATCGAAGTGAATTTCAACAATATTTTCTCAAATTCTGCACCTGTAACTAAAATTCATAAAAAAATACAAAGAAATTTAATTTAATTTTAGCAAAATTTCTTCAATTTCAGCTCCTCCTACTAAAAATCTTATGAAAATCCAATTGAATCTAAGTGAATATCAACTAAATTTACTCATATTCTGTATCTGTAACTAAAAATCATAAAAAAATTCAAAATGATTTAATTTAATTTCACCAAAATTTTTTCAATTTCAGCTCCTCCTACAAAAAATCTTAAGAAAATTCAAAAGAATCGAAGTCAATTTCAACTATATTTTCTCAAATTCTGCATCTGTAACTAAAAATCATAAAAAAATACAAAGAAATTTAATTTAATTTTACCAACATTTCTTCAATTTCAGCTCCTCCTACTAAAAATCTTATGAAAATCCAAAGGAATCGAAGTGAATATCAACTAAATTTACTCAAATTCTGCATCTGTAACTAAAAATCATAAAAAAATTCAAAAGATTTAATTTAAGTTTACCACAATTTCTTCAATTTCAGCTCCTTCTACTAAAAATCTTATGAAAATCAAAAGGAATCGAAGTGAATATCAACTAAATTTACTCAAATTCTGCATCTGTAACTAAAAATCATAAAAAAATTCAAAAAGATTTAATTTAATTTCACCAAAATTTTTTCAATTTCAGCTCCTCCTACTAAACATCTTAAGAAAATCGAATAGAATCGAAGTGAATTTCAACTATATTTTCTCAAATTCTGCATCTGTAACTAAAAATCATAAAAAAATACAAAGGAATTTAATTTAATTTCACAAAAAATTTTTCAATTTCAGCTCCTTCTACTAAAAATCTTATGAAAATCCAAAGGAATCGAAGTGAATATCAAGTAAATTTACTCCAATCCTGCATCTGTAACTAAAAACCATAAAAAAATACAAAGAAATTTAATTTAATTTCACCAAAATTCCTTCAATTTCAGCTCCTTCTACTAAAAATCTTATGAAAATCCAAAGGAATCGAAGTGAATATCAAGTAAATTTACTCCAATTCTGCACCTTTCACTAAAAATCATAAAAAAATTCAAAAAGATTTAATTTAATTTTACCAACATTTCTTCAATTTCAGCTCCTCCTACTAAAAATCTTATGAAAATCCAAAAGAATCGAAGTGAATATCAACTAAATTTACTCAAATTCTGCATCTGTAACTAAAAATCATAAAAAAATTCAAAAAGATTTAATTTAATTTCAGCAAAATTTTTTCAATTTCAGCTCCTCCTACTAAAAATCTTAAGAAAATCCAACAGAATCGAAGTGAATTTCAACTATATTTTCTCAAATTCTGCATCTGTAACTAAAAATCATAAAAAAAAACAAAGAAATTTAATTTAATTTCATCAAAACTTCTTCAATTTCAGCTCCTTCTACTAAAAATCTTATGAAAATCCAAAGGAATCGAAGTGAATATCAACTAAATTTACTCAAATTCTGCATCTGTAACTAAAAATCATAAAAAAATTCATAAAGATTTAATTTAATTTTACCACAATTTCTTCAATTTCAGCTCCTTCTACTAAAAATCTTATGAAAATCCAAAGGAATCGAAGTGAATATCAAGTAAATTTACTCAAATTCTGCACCTTTCACTAAAAATCATAAAAAAATTTAAAAAAATTTAATTTAATTTCAGCAAAATTTTTTCAATTTCAGCTCCTCCTACTAAACATCTTAAGAAAATCCAAAAGAATCGAAGTGAATTTCAACTATATTTTCTCAAATTCTGCATCTGTAACTAAAAATCATAAAAAAATACAAAGAAATTTAATTTACTTTCACCAAAATTTCTTCAATTTCAGCTCCTCCTACTAAAAATCTTATGAAAATCCAATTGAATCTAAGTGAATATCAACTAAATTTACTCATATTCTGTATCTGTAACTAAAAATCATAAAAAATTCAAAAAGGTTTAATTTAATTTCACCAAAATTTTTTCAATTTCAGCTCCTCCTACAAAAAATCTTAAGAAAATTCCAAAGAATCGAAGTGAATTTCAACAATATTTTCTCAAATTCTGCACCTGTAACTAAAATTCATAAAAAAAATACAAAGAAATTTAATTTAATTTTAGCGAAATTTTTTCAATTTCAGCTCCTCCTACAAAAAATCTTAAGAAAATTCAAAAGAATCGAAGTGAATTTCAACAATACTTTCTCAAATTCTGCACCTGTAACTAAAAATCATAAAAAAATACAAAGAAATTTAATTTAATTTCACCAAAATTTCTTCAATTTCAGCTCCTTCTACTAAAAATCTTATGAAAATCCAAAGGAATCGAAGTGAATATCAAGTAAATTTACTCAAATTCTGCACCTTTCACTAAAAATCATAAAAAAATTCAAAAAGATTTAATTTAATTTTACCAACATTTCTTCAATTTCAGCTCCTCCTACTAAAAATCTTATGAAAATCCAAAGGAATCGAAGTGAATATCAACTAAATTTACTCAAATTCTGCATCTGTAACTAAAAATCATAAAAAAATTCATAAAGATTTAATTTAATTTTACCAACATTTCTTCAATTTCAGCTCCTACTAAAAATCTTATGAAAATCCAAAGGAATCAAAGTGAATATCAAGTAAATTTACTCAAATTCTGCACCTTTCACTAAAAAACATAAAAAAATTCAAAAAGATTTAATTTAATTTTACCAACATTTCTTCAATTTCAGCTCCTCCTACTAAAAATCTTATGAAAATCCAATTGAATCTAAGTGAATATCAACTAAATTTACTCATATTCTGTATCTGTAACTAAAAATCATAAAAAAATTCAAAAAGATTTAATTTAATTTTACCAACATTTCTTCAATTTCAGCTCCTCCTACTAAAAATCTTAAGAAAATCCAAAGGAATCAAAGTGAATATCAAGTAAATTTACTCAAATTCTGCACCTTTCACTAAAAAACATAAAAAAATGCAAAAAGATTTAATTTAATTTTACCAACATTTCTTCAATTTCAGCTCCTCCTACTAAAAATCTTATGAAAATCCAAAGGAATCGAAGTGAATATCAAGTAAATTTACTCAAATTCTGCACCTTTCACTAAAAAACATAAAAAAATTCAAAAAGATTTAATTTAATTTTACCAACATTTCTTCAATTTCAGCTCCTCCTTGAGTAAATTTACTCAAATTCTGCACCTTTCACTAAAAAACATAAAAAAATTCAAAAAGATTTAATTTAATTTTACCAACTATTGTTCAATTTCAGCTCCTCCTACTAAAAATCTTATGAAAATCCAAAGGAATAGAAGTGAATATCAACTAAATTTACTCAAATTCTGCATCTGTAACTAAAAATCATAAAAAAATTCATAAAGTTTTAATTTAATTTTACCACAATTTCTTCAATTTCAGCTCCTTCTACTAAAAATCTAATGAAAATCAAAAGGAATCGAAGTGAATATCAACTAAATTTACTCAAATTCTGCATCTGTAACTAAAAATCATAAAAAAATTTAAAAAAATTTAATTTAATTTCAGCAAAATTTTTTCAATTTCAGCTCCTCCTACTAAACATCTTAAGAAAATCCAAAAGAATCGAAGTGAATATCAACTAAATTTACTCAAATTCTGCACCTTTCACTAAAAAACATAAAAAAATACAAAAAGATTTAATTTAATTTTACCAACATTTCTTCAATTTCAGATCCTCCTACTAAAAATCTTATGAAAATCCAATTGAATCTAAGTGAATATCAACTAAATTTACTCATATTCTGTATCTGTAACTAAAAATCATAAAAAACTTCAAAAAGATTTAATTTAATTTCACCAAAATTTTTTCAATTTCAGCTCCTCCTACAAAAAATCTTAAGAAAATTCAAAAGAATCGAAGTGAATTTCAACAATATTTTCTCAAATTCTGCACCTGTAACTAAAATTCATAAAAAAATACAAAGAAATTTAATTTAATTTTAGCAAAATTTCTTCAATTTCAGCTCCTCCTACTAAAAATCTTATGAAAATCCAATTGAATCTAAGTGAATATCAACTAAATTTACTCATATTCTGTATCTGTAACTAAAAATCATAAAAAAATTCAAAATGATTTAATTTAATTTCACCAAAATTTTTTCAATTTCAGCTCCTCCTACAAAAAATCTTAAGAAAATTCAAAAGAATCGAAGTGAATTTCAACTGTATTTTCTCAAATTCAGCATCTGTAACTAAAAATCATAAAAAAATACAAAGAAATTTAATTTAATTTTACCAACATTTCTTCAATTTCAGCTCCTCCTACTAAAAATCTTATGAAAATCCAAAGGAATCGAAGTGAATATCAACTAAATTTACTCAAATTCTGCATCTGTAACTAAAAATCATAAAAAAATTCAAAAGATTTAATTTAAGTTTACCACAATTTCTTCAATTTCAGCTCCTTCTACTAAAAATCTTATGAAAATCAAAAGGAATCGAAGTGAATATCAACTAAATTTACTCAAATTCTGCATCTGTAACTAAAAATCATAAAAAAATTCAAAAAGATTTAATTTAATTTCAGCAATATTTTTTCAATTTGAGCTCCTCCTACTAAACATCTTAAGAAAATCGAATAGAATCGAAGTGAATTTCAACTGTATTTTCTCAAATTCTGCATCTGTAACTAAAAATCATAAAAAAATACAAAGAAATTTAATTTAATTTCACCAAAATTTCTTCAATTTCAGCTCCTTCTACTAAAAATCTTATGAAAATCCAAAGGAATCGAAGTGAATATCAAGTAAATTTACTCCAATTCTGCACCTTTCACTAAAAATCATAAAAAAATTCAAAAAGATTTAATTTAATTTTACCAACATTTCTTCAATTTCAGCTCCTCCTACTAAAAATCTTATGAAAATCCAAAAGAATCGAAGTGAATATCAACTAAATTTACTCAAATTCTGCATCTGTAACTAAAAATCATAAAAAAATTCAAAAAGATTTAATTTAATTTCAGCAAAATTTTTTCAATTTCAGCTCCTCCTACTAAAAATCTTAAGAAAATCCAAAGGAATCAAAGTGAATATCAAGTAAATTTACTCAAATTCTGCACCTTTCACTAAAAAACATAAAAAAATGCAAAAAGATTTAATTTAATTTTACCAACATTTCTTCAATTTCAGCTCCTCCTACTAAAAATCTTATGAAAATCCAAAGGAATCGAAGTGAATATCAAGTAAATTTACTCAAATTCTGCACCTTTCACTAAAAAACATAAAAAAATTCAAAAAGATTTAATTTAATTTTACCAACATTTCTTCAATTTCAGCTCCTCCTTGAGTAAATTTACTCAAATTCTGCACCTTTCACTAAAAAACATAAAAAAATTCAAAAAGATTTAATTTAATTTTACCAACTATTGTTCAATTTCAGCTCCTCCTACTAAAAATCTTATGAAAATCCAAAGGAATCGAAGTGAATATCAACTAAATTTACTCAAATTCTGCATCTGTAACTAAAAATCATAAAAAAATTCATAAAGTTTTAATTTAATTTTACCACAATTTCTTCAATTTCAGCTCCTTCTACTAAAAATCTAATGAAAATCAAAAGGAATCGAAGTGAATATCAACTAAATTTACTCAAATTCTGCATCTGTAACTAAAAATCATAAAAAAATTTAAAAAAATTTAATTTAATTTCAGCAAAATTTTTTCAATTTCAGCTCCTCCTACTAAACATCTTAAGAAAATCCAAAAGAATCGAAGTGAATATCAAGTAAATTTACTCAAATTCTGCACCTTTCACTAAAAAACATAAAAAAATACAAAAAGATTTAATTTAATTTTACCAACATTTCTTCAATTTCAGATCCTCCTACTAAAAATCTTATGAAAATCCAATTGAATCTAAGTGAATATCAACTAAATTTACTCATATTCTGTATCTGTAACTAAAAATCATAAAAAACTTCAAAAAGATTTAATTTAATTTCACCAAAATTTTTTCAATTTCAGCTCCTCCTACAAAAAATCTTAAGAAAATTCAAAAGAATCGAAGTGAATTTCAACAATATTTTCTCAAATTCTGCACCTGTAACTAAAATTCATAAAAAAATACAAAGAAATTTAATTTAATTTTAGCAAAATTTCTTCAATTTCAGCTCCTCCTACTAAAAATCTTTTGAAAATCCAATTGAATCTAAGTGAATATCAACTAAATTTACTCATATTCTGTATCTGTAACTAAAAATCATAAAAAAATTCAAAATGATTTAATTTAATTTCACCAAAATT